>JBBGZY010002269.1:0-747500 GCA_037952925.1 Lithobates clamitans | reverse complement strand
GCTTGACTGGTATTTTACTGGCCAGGTCATTTAAATTATTGTTAAGCTAAGGCCAGCAAAAACAAAATATCAGCCCCAAAGGGATGCTAATTTGCTGAGAAGTTTGTCAATCCCATGCTTGCCAGCATTTTCAGTCTGGCGTACCCCACAAGCGGCCTTCAATTGCCTGAGCTCTGGTTTGCTCATTTTTTACATTTTAAGGACTCACCTTCCTTAGCAACTTCTACCAATCGGGGGCTTGACTGAGTGTCTGAGCCATCAGATATATTGCTCGCCAAGCAACGTCTATGGCAGGAAGTGGGAATAAATCTTCTTAAAGCAGTAGTCAACTTTTTTCGAACTTGTACCTACTGGCAATCCTATAATAAGGCTTACCTGTAGGTACAGTGAATATCTCCTAAACTTGCGGAGATATTCACACTGGATGCAGCCGGTGATGTTACCGGTGCATGCGTTCTGAAGGTCCGGCATACTGTGCCATATCTTCAGAGCTCTGTGTTGGAGCCGAGGGCTCCTGCGTGCATGCACAGGAATGACGTCATTGTGGTCCTGACCACCCACATACCTGGAGCTTGTGAACCCGACAGGAAGACCGGGGGAAGATGGAAGCCCTGTCAGCGGTGACAGTGCACCGCTGGAGGGCTTCATTATAAGGTAAATATTTTATAATGTGCTAGCATGCAATGCGTACTAGCACATTATGCTTTTCCCTTGCAGAGGATTTTTTTTTCTTTACATGCCACGGTTTACTACTGCTTTAACAGGGACATATATAGCAGTAAAACCTGACAGTGATTCTTACTAGGGATGAGCTTGTGTTTGGTCCGAATCGGGTCCAGGTCTGAACCTGGAAACCAGCTGTCATTCCTTCAATGATCTGTGAGCTGGTAGGATCCACTGCTCCACAGATGACATACACAAAGGGGCAGGGATGCTAATAAAATCATTGGCCTTATTCGACCACTTGGTCATATTAGATCAATGACATTGATATACTGTGTATGTATAATATATATATATATATATATATATATATATACAGGGCCGTTTTTAAGGCAGGGCAAAAGGGGCAGCTGCCCAGGGCCCTGTCATTGTTGTGGGGCCCAAAGCAGCTGCCTCATACTTGCCAACTGTGCTGGTTTAAATTCCCTCGTTACTTGAGGTTTTGGTCCCGTGCTGTGTCCTAATATCTCAGTGTGAAATGCTGCTACTAATGCTGCCCAGCTCTGCCCTTTTGTTGTGTACAGATGACTCACCTGCAGACCCTGTGTTTACATGTAAATTATCGACATTCATATGTAAATAGCGGCAGCATTCATATGTAAATAGCGGCGGCCGACGGCATTGATATGTATATCATGACCCCTGAGGTCATATCCACAGTAATCTCTAGCAGAAAATCAACAAGCAGAAACTGTGTGCTGTAACCTCTAGCAACTAATCAGTGAGCCATAATGTGTGCTGTAACCTCTAGCAACTAGTCAGTGAGCGGTAATGATACACTGTAACCTCTGTCAACCAATCGCAATCGCTGCCTGGTCTGATTCAGTAAACTGATTTTGAGTCCAGCAGCTATTTATTGTATGTCTCAGAGCAGATGGAAAGAGAAACTGCATGGGGGGCCCAAGAAAAGTTTTGCCCAGGGTCCAATCAATATTAAAGACGGCCCTGTATATATAGATACACACACACTATAATATCCAAAAGTATTGGGGCGCCTGCCTTTGCAAGCACATGAACTTTAATGGCATCCCAGACTTAGTCTGTAGAGTTCAATATTAAGTTGGCCCACCCTTTGCAGCTATAACAGCTTTAACTCTTCTGTGAAAACTGTCCACAAGGTTTAGGAGTGTGTCTATAGGAAAGTTTGACCATTCTTCCAGAAGCGCATTTGTGAGGTCAGGCACTGATGTGGACGAGAAGGCCCGGCTCGCAGTCTTTGTTCTAATTCATCCCAAAGGTGTTCTATCAGGTTGAGGTCAGGATTCTGTGCAGGCCATTCAAGTTCCTCCACCCCAAACTTGCTCATCCATGTCTTTATGGACCTTGCTTTGTGCAACCCGATAGAACACCTTTGGGAAGAATTAGAGCAGAGACTGCGAGCCAGGCCTTCTTGTCCAACATCAGTGCCTGACCTCACAAATGCGCTTCTGGAAGAATGGTCAAACATTCTCATAGACACACTCCTAAACCTTGTGGACAGCCTCCCTAGAAGAATTGAAGCTGTTAAAGCTACAAAAGGTGGGCCAACTCAATAGTGAACCCTACTGACTAAAAAGGCAGGTGTCCCAATACTTTTGGTGAAATAGTATATATATATATATATATATATATATATATATATATATACACAGCAGTATCTCATAAAAGTGAGTACACCCCTCACATTTTTGTAAATATTTTATTCTATCTTTTCATGTGACAACACTGGAAAAATGACACTTTGCTACAATGTAAAGTAGTGAGTGTGTACAGCTTGTATAACAGTGTAAATTTGCTGTCCCCTCAAAATAACTCAACACACAGCCATTAATGTCTAAACCACTGGCAACAAAAGTGAGTACACCCCTAAGTGAAAATGTCCAAATTGGGCCCAAAGTGTCAATATTTTGTGTGGCCACCATTATTTTCCAGCACTGCCTTAACCCTCTTGGGCATGGAGTTCACCAGAGCGTCACAGGTTGCCACTGGAGTCCTCTTCCACTCCTCCATGATGACATCACAGAGCTGGTGGATGTTAGAGACCTTGCGCTCCTCCACCTTCAGTTTGAGGATGCCCCACAGATGATCAATAGGGTTTAGGTCTGGAGACATGCTTGGCCAGTCCATCACCTTTACCCTCAGCTTCTTTAGCAAGGCAATGGTCCTCTTGGAGGTGTGTTTGGGGTCGTTATCATGTTGGAATACTGCCCTGCGGCCCAGTCTCCGAAGAGAGGGGATCATGCTCTGCTTCAGTATGTCACAGTACATGTTGGCATTCATGGTTCCCTCAATGAACTGTAGCTCCCCAGTGCCGGCAGCACTCATGCAGCCCCAGACCATGACACTCCCACCACCATACTTGACTGTAGGTAAGACAAACTTTGTATTCCTCACCTGGTTGCCGCGACACACGCTTTACACCATCTGAACCAAATAAGTTTATCTTGGTCTCATCAGATCACAGGACATGGTTCCAGTAATCCATGTCCTTAGTCTGCTTGTCTTCAGCAAACTGTTTGCGGGCTTTCTTGTGCATCATCTTTAGAAGAGGCTTCCTTTTGGGACGACAGCCATGCAGACCAATTTGATGCAGTGTGGCGTATGGTCTGAGCACTGACAGGTTGACCCACTACGCCTTCAACCTCTGCAGCAATGCTGGCAGCACTCATATGTCTATTTCCAAAAGACAACCTCTGGATATAACACTAAGCATATGCACTCAACTTCTTTGGTCGACCATGGCGAGGCCTGTTCTGAGTGGAACCTGTCCTGTTATACCGCAAAAAAACAAAATACTTTTAATTGTATAATTAACAGAGCAAAAGGTAGAAAATAAAAGACACTCATTGCATACACTTTAACTCTCAAAAAGATAATAGGACTCCCTTTACTCACTCTAGAAGGGTACTGTCTTTTGATCTTACAATGTTAGCTCAATATTATGGTTTTATGCTTAAAAAAATATATGGTTGGATTTCTGCTTTATAAAAAAAATAATAATCCAAGTGCATGTGACCTTATCAGGTATATGTGGGTTCACTGGCAATTTGTATCCTGACTGGCGTTCCATTTTAAATTATTTTGCTTTTCTTTGCCTCCTTTATTCGTAAATCAATTAAAACAAATAACAGATCTGACAGTTGTTGAGATTAGAAGTGATGCCTCTTGTGGAATTCTTTTTGCCAAGTCTACTTTGAAGCTCAGAGTGAATTCCTAGCTTGCAGCTGCATGCACAGGGATTTAATATTAATAGTCAGCTGTTCAATTCAAAAAGTGCGGGAGTAGGGTTCTGCTAATAGCGCTGAGTTATTTCAGATCCAAGTCATCTAAATATGCCTCAGAATAGATCCAGTTTCACGGCTTCTGTTTTTTTTTTTTTAATTCATCTTTCATCTTTGTTTTAATTATTTAATGTATAACTATTTGGAGATACAGATTAACAGTAGCCAGGGGAATGGATACAAGCATGCCTTGATGAAAATAAGAGAGTAAGGTTTGTGCAGGCTAATATATAAATATTTATAAACGGTATGTCTCCTAAAGACACATACCGTATATACTCGAGTATAAGTCGTTCCGAGTATAAGTCGAGGCCCTAATTTACCACAAAAAAAATGGGAAAACTTATTGACCCGAGTATAAGACGAGGGTGAGAAATGCACAGCTACTGTAAGTGGAAAAGAGGGTCAACAATGCCCATTTGCAGCATCACTGTGCCCATTTGCATGCCTCACTGTGCCCATTTGCAGCCATAGGTCCCCTTAACTGCAAACTCTGTAGTTAAGGGTTCCTAGATGCCCCCTAGCTGCAGCCAAAATTTGGGGTCTCTGAACCCAAAGGGTCCCGAAATGACATTGCTGCAGATGGACACAGTTGACCAAATTTGGGGCCCCATATCTCAGGGCCACTTAGTGCTAGGAACCCCAAATTTGGTGTGCAAACCCAGTGGAACTAGCACCAAAGCTGGAGTTTCTAGCACCAAGTGGCCCCGAGATACAGGGCCCCAAAAATCAGTTCAGAAAATGTCAAGCACTTTTCTGCAGCAGAGAATGACATTTTCTGAACCGGTTTTGGGGCCCCGTATCTCAGGGCCACTTGGTGCTAGGAAACCCAGCTTTGGATATGTTATGGTACCAGTTCAACTGGGTTTGCACACCAAATTTGGGGTTTTTAGCACTAAGTGGCCCTGAGATATGGGGCCCCAAAGTCAGTTCAGAAAATGTCAAGCACTTTTCTGAAGCAGAGAATGACATTTTCCGAACCGATTTTGGGGCCCTGTATCTCGGGGCCACTTAGTGCTAGGAACTTCATCTTTGGATATGTTGTGGTACCAGTTCCACTGGGTTAGCACACCAGATTTGGGGTTCCTAGCACCAAGTGGCCCTGAGATACGGGTCCCCAAAATCGGTTCGGAAAATGAAATTTTTTGCTGCAGAAAAGTGTTTGACTCGAGTATAAGTCGAGGGGGGTACTTTCAGCACAAAAAAATGTGCTGAAAAATTCGACTTATACTCGAGTATATACGGTATTAGTCAAATTATTTTCAATTATTTTTGAGCTAACGTTTGTATGGAAATTCAGAAAAATCGTTCACCATTCTTTTTTGCCACCATTAAAGTGGTTGTAGGCTGAAGGTTTTTTTTATCTTAAATTGATTGTAAAGTCTCGTTTTAAAAAACAAAAAACAAACAAACATGTTATACTTACCTTCTCTGTGCAGTTGGTTTTGCACAGAGCAGCCCCGATCCTCTTCTTCTTGGGTCCTTCTTTCCTGCTCCTGGCCCCTCCCTCCTATTGAGTGCCCCCACAGTCAGCAGCTTCCTATGGGGGCACACGAGCCGAGTCACAGCTCCGCGTGTCCATTCAGACACGGAGCCCAGACCAGGCCTTGCCACCTCTCTCCCCTGATTGGCTGACTGACTTTAATTGACAAATGAGCCAAATGATTGACAATTTGATTGATGACACCACTGCTATCTCCCAGCCAATCAGAAGGAGTGTCCCAGACAGCTTAGACATTTGTTTAACATCGCTGGATAGAGATGGGGCTCAGGTAAGTAATTAGGGGGTGCTGGGGTAGCTGCACACAGAAGGTTTTTTTATCTTAATGCATAGAATGCATTAGGATAAAAAAAACCTTCTGCCTTTACAACTCCTTTAACCACTTGCCCTCCGGAAGATTTACCCCCCCTTCATGACCAGGTCATTTTTTGCTATACGGCATTGCGTTACTTTGACTGACAATTGCACATTAATGCAACGCTGTACATAAATTAAATGTATATCCTTTTTTCCCACAAATAGAGCTTTCTTTTGGTGGTATTTGATCACCTCTGGGTTTTTTAAATTTTTTGCGCTATAAACAAAAGATTCCCAACTATTTTGAAAAAAAAAAAAAAAAAACAATATTTCTTACTTTCTGCTATAAAACATATTCACTTAAAAAGTTAAAGAAAAATCTAATTTCTTAATAAATTTAGGCCAATATGTATTCTGCTACATGTTTTTGAAAAAAAAAAAAAATCCCAATAAGCGTATATTGATTGGTTTGTGCAAAAGCTATAGCGTTTACAAACTATTGTATATATACTGAAATATTTATGTATATTTATGATAGTAATTGCAGCAATCAGCAACTTATAGTGAGACTGTGTCAGACTATCGGACACTAACTGACACTTTGTGGGAACCAGTGACACTAATACAGTGATCAGTGCTAAAAATATGAACTGACACTGTACTAATGACACTCGCTGGAAAGGGGTTAAACATATGGGGCGATCAAATGGTTAAATGTGTGCCTAACCAGTGTTTATGTGTACTATGTGTGCTGTTTTTACTAAGGGATGTAGTGGAAACAAAATCCACCACAACCCTGCTGACAGAACAGAGCTCTGCCGTGTTTACAGCAGCTTGTGCTGGCGGCCCGTAGGCGCACCCCTACCGGGAAGTGCCGGATCCAATGCTTGGTACATGATCCGGTACAGGAGGGCCACTATGCTGCTGTACTTCTACGTGAGTTGGTTGGCAAGCGCTTAATGCACTTTATGCATTAAGGTAAATAACCTTCTGTGCATAAACCCCCCTTATACTTACCTGAGCCTGATCTTGGTTAAAGAATATTTATAAAGAACATTGAGAGGAGTCACCCATGGCAGGACAGTGCCCTTGTCTAAGGTTTCATCTCTGTAAACATTCTGTAGCTTGTGGATGTCAAACAGCTTGCACCCCTCCTTCATCAAGAACTCAATGACAGGACAATGACTCAGCTTGGAAACCATTACTTACCTGCAATAAAAAATGAAAAAGTAAAAAAGTAGAGGAGATATTATAGAGGAAGAGTTACTCTACCAACATTTGAAATTTGAACGACCTATGTAAGTTAATTAAAAAAGTTATGTCCACTTTTGTATTATTATTGGCAAGGGTATTTACCACAAGGCAAACAAGGCGTTTGCCTGGGGTGGCATTTTTTAAGGGGGTGGCACCTGTACTGGGATGATGCCTGCAGCTGCAGGCATCAACCCCGTATCCTTTTTTAGAGTTTGGCTCTCTTGGAATAGCAATCAGAGTAGCTAACTAGCCTTTTGATTGCTATTAAAAGCAGCAGGAGGGGACTTACCCCTCCTACCGTTGCCTTCCATGGCTCTATTGGGCTCTCCCCTTCCACGGGGAGACCCGAGCGACCAGCCGACACATCTGCCAGCTGGCCGGACAGCCAAGCAAAGTGTCAGGGCTGGCTCAACCCTTCCTTCTCTGAGCTGGCTGCTCAGATGTTGGCTAATTGCTAGCTCTCATCTCTCTTCACAGTTAACCAGCTGTTGTGGATCTGCTCGTCAGTCCCGCCTACTTAAAAATCTCCAGCTCACTTTATTCCTGCCTTCGCCTTGGTCATATCACAAGAAACCATCTCCTGCGTTCCTGTTTAAAGACTGGCTTTGCTGACATCCCTTCTGGCTCCTTATCCTGCTTGCTGTTCCTCTACTTGGATCCCTGACTTCTGGCCTGGCTGATTACCCGATCTGGTTACTGAACTCTGGCTTGGCTGATTACCCGATCCTGTTACTGAACTCTGGCTTGGCTGACTACCTGATCCGGTTACTGGACTCTGGCTATGCTTTGACTACGCTTACTTTATTTACCTTTTTATTTTTATTAATAAACAAGTGTGATTTTACTGTACTTCTGTCTCAGTCTGGTTCATGGTTTCTGACACAAAGTCGGCATTGATCAGCTGTTCATAACAATAAACCAGAAGCGATGACATGGCAAAATGGTTTGCATTATCTTTGTTTTGTGGGTGACTGGGAGAAGGCTGTCACTTGTGAGTTACTGTAGGATCCTGAACTGTTTAGTGCCTGCATGATGAGGATTTATTTTCTGTTTTGTTTATTTGATTTTCATGCAACCTTTTAAAAAATAAAACTGGCTATAAGTCAGATTTTAAGTAAACCTGCTGTTCGGACTACCCTTTTTCCCAGGGAAGGTGATCCCCATTGAGCTAACCCCCCACAATATATATCATGTTTGATATATTTATATCTAATTTATATCTATAACTAATTTTCTAGCAAAAAATACAGATTTTTGCATGTAAACAAAAGTGTCATAAAAAGACCTGGATTTGAAGTGGTTACTATAGAGGAAGAGTTACTCTACCAACGTGTGAAATTTCAACAACTTATGTAAGTTAATAAAAATAAGTTATGCCCACTTTTGCATGACTATTGGTACAGCCCTCGTATAATTTAATGACCTATTGAAGAATACAGAGCTGCAATAATGTGTTCCTTTTATATCTGCCTACAGTTCAATTTTAAAACCAAGGGGAAAAAAAGTAGTGCAACAAATCAATAAAAAAAAATTCAATTTTCCATTCTGCTGACATTTATGTTTTTCAAAGCAATATTGCTTATCATTTGGCATTTTTTTTCCCTTAAACATTTTTTTGTTATCTTCTGGCATTTTGGGGCCTCTTCTTGCAGCTGCTGTAGTGCCTGGCCTAGAGAAATGCTTTGGCTCTCCCTTCCCCATCCCATCTTATCGCTTTCCTTCATCAATCCTGATTATTTTGCAGGTTCATTGCTTTTGTTGCCTCCGCGCCAGCACTTCCTCCCTTGAAAACGATCATTCCCCTTGTATATTTTTCAGCGATCGCACTATTCTACTCGGCCTTTTTAAAAAATGATCCCTGGGAGATTTGGAGACTGGGTTGAGAATGTCAAGTTTATTTATAAAAAGCTCGGTTTCTTACGGCACAACGACCACAAGAATCTGCTTAGAGACCGCGGCACACACAAGCTTCCCAGCTGTCCCTTCTGCGTCAGTAGCAAGATGATTTTAAATTCCCTGCTGATGCTAATCATGTTGTATCCACCAATTAGAGACACACAAGACCTTTGCTATCCTGTCTGAGCCAGACCTGGCTATTTTAATGCTATTTGTACAACTAAATCCTGGGGTTCTGAAGGGAAGGGAACACGCTTTCTCTTGCCTTCTTGTTTCAATTTACATAAGTGAAATTCAAGAAAGGGCCAATTAGTAACAAGATCCTGGTATTTAACCATCTGAATGTTCGGTGTCTCTTACCAGTGAAAAGCAGAACCTGGAGACAATATTTTCTAGTACTTCACTGTTTAACTTTTGGTAACAATATCTGCTCCTGTGCAAGACAATCCTGATGAATTGACACAGTTCATAACCTACAAGGCAAACTGTCTTACACAAATAAAGTATTAACGAGATTCCAGTCAACTCGGCAATCAGTGAATTACAATATGTTACTTGTTGGATAAAATCATAATTTTAGTGTACATTGAAGAGAATCTGTAATGAATTTATATATTTATTTATTCTTTTTTTTTTTTTTTTTTTTTTTTTTAAGTCCGTGTAAATTAAAAAGTTGCAGGGAAACTGTGTTGGTTGTTGTTTCTTTCTTTTTACTTTTTTTTTTTTTTTTTTTTTTAGGTCAGTGTACTCTGAAGATAAACTGTAATTTTTTAAAAAAATTTTAAGTTGGTGTACATTGTAAGGAAACTTTTTTTTTTTTTTGATCAGTGTTCTAAGAAAGGAAACTATAGAGGTTTTTATTTTATTTCAAGTGAAACTGTATTTTCAAGGGAAACTGTAAGGGGCGGCCCGTCCATTAAGGGCGCACGGGCGCCGCCCCCCCCATCCATGCGTCCGGCCCCTTTCAGGACACCGAGCACATGGATTCCAACGTGGAGGGGTTTGAAGAACCTGATCAGAGGCTCTAATAGGCTTCAAATTAATGTGGGCTCAGGGCGCATAGAATGCGAACAAAGCCCACCCAGATATGTTACTACAGCAAATGAATATTCGCTATTGTAACACTGATCCTCCTCCTAGCCAATCAGGAAGCAGGTTTTGAGACCTGTCAGCTGATTGGCGAAAAGGACAGGCGATCCTATTGGATGCCTTGGAGGAGGGGAGGAGACACACGGCTGCTGAGATGGAGGAATAGAGGAGATGCCCACTGCCCAAACCCGCTGCCAATGCCCTCTACCGATGCCTGATATCGCTGCCGATGCCCGATCCCGCTGCCCGCTGGTAGATACTTGCCACCCTATATGGGGTAAGACAGTGAGCAGGGGGGGGGGCGGGGGGTTTGAGGTGCCGCCGGGGGTGGGTGGTTTCCCAAAAAAAAAACACCGGCCGCCACTGGAAACTGTAATGGTTTTCCTTTTTTTAACTTTTTCATCTATATATATTTTTTAATTCAGCATAAATTGAAAGGAAACCATTAAGGATGTATTTTTTAATGTTGTTATTTATGTATTTATTTATATTTTTAAAGGGTAACTCCATTTTCATGAAGGGAAGAAATAGCATATAAAGAAAAAATAATATAGCATATACAATTGCAACACAAGTCATATTGTAATTGAATGTTAATAAAAATTACCTTTCCTTTTCAATCTGCAGCGGCTTGTGTTCTGTACACAGAGAGGGGGTAAACATATGTGTGTGAGGGTGGCATGTGTAGAATGAGAGGAACCCTTACTGAAACCAATTAATCAGGAGCTAATGGGGAAAATTCCTCTTACATTGGTGGTCATTAGGAAGAATGCAACAATTATATTGGTGTTCAGTAGGAAGAATGCAACCATTATAATTGCTGTCAATAAGAAGAATGCAACAGCTAAAAAGATTAATTTGCCACATTACTGGTTTTGCCAGGTAGCATTAGCCCTGGAACTATGCAGACACCATCAAATGAGGGGTCAATCAGCTTCACCTCAAGAAACCTAGCAAATTCTGGAGGAACCCTAACGTTCCACAGAACCCTTCTTGAGGATGGCCGATACATCTCCTGTCCCCCACGCAGACCTGTGATCCTAGCAAAAGTAGGTCTTTCAGCACCAACTTCCTTTCTGGATCTGGGATGTCATGTTACCAAATGCTGAGAGCTGCAAAGAAAACTGGTGTCAGAAGATATGAAGGTGTATCACAATAAATCATAGACTTATGAACACCAACCTTCCGCTATCGCCATCAGTCATGGCAGCACCATGGGAAACTTTGCAGGGTACAGAAATATATTCCTTCCAAGAAACAACCACTTGATTCTTTTTCCCCCCAGGCCAAAGATTCCCAGTTAGTTACAACCCTGCATATTGTTAATGGTTCTTTAATCCAAAAGAAACAGCTCCAATTTACTGTAGTTGTATTTATAGTTTCCAGTGAAGCATAGAGAATGTCTGCCCAGCATTTTACTTTATGTTATTGGGTCTTAGAACCTTTTTACATTGTTCTTTAGGCCTCTTCTACTTGTATGGTAATATTTATCCAGCTTTAACCCCTTCATTTGGATCCAGAGCAGCCTTGGCCTAGTCATTACTTGGATATTTCCTTCCCAGAATACAGCATTCTCTGATTACCCCCTCCCTAATTATATATCTTCAGCCAGAGATCTTGAAACAAGTCCAATGGAAAATACATTAAATTCATTGTAGACATTCACATAATAACAGCAGGCCAGTTCCTGCTGTCAGCCAGTCATTCATGCTAAAGGTTTAGTTTCTTTTGGGACCACATGAACATCAGAAAGGCTGAAATCATTATCTTGAAAATATGTTACTGCATGCTTAGGCTGTTTGTATTGTTCTAATTTATGCAGAAGTGTACAGTGTTCTGGGGCTTGTAGTTCCACAAAAAAGTAACACCTCTGCTGGAGGAGACTGAGGAGTTATGTGACAACGTAGTTTCCGGACAAAATAATTGTTTGGTTATCTTAATGTTAAGGCTGAACTCCAGGTATGGATTTTATTGCGTTGGTACATTGTTCCAGCTTGGCACAATGTAAGTATACATATTCCATACCTATGGGAGCGCTGAGGAAGCAGAAAATTACTCTTGTAGTCGCCACTACTACAGTGATCACCGTGGTCTCCTGAGTCACCGGAGTCTGTGCCAAGCAGCTGGCCTTCTCCATAGTGAATATATGGGGGCACTTGCATGGCACAGCCACCATTGGCAAGACAAATATTTTTTTTCAAAAGACATTTCCTGATTGGATTAAGTGAAGAAGCAGGGCTATGGTGTTACAATCTCCACCTCCACTTTATGTTGTAATTTAGCTTGTATATTGTATATAGGTTAGCAGTAATGAATAAAGACAGTTTTTGTAGACAGTTATATAAGGCATATAGCAGTTGGTATTTGTACAGTGTCACCAGGCTTGAACCTGAATTTCTGGAGGACGGCTTCTGCTGTAGGGGTGGTGGTTTGGGGTGTACTGGGATAAGCCTAACACCCCCCCGGTTCGGTTTGCAGCAGAACATGCGAACAGGAAAAAAAGTAGTGCGAACATGGTTAAAGTCTATGGGACGCGAACGTGAAAAATCAAGAGTGCTTTTAAAGGCTTATATGCAAGTTATTGCCACAAAAAGTGTTTGGGGACCTGGGTCCTGCCCCAGGGGACATGGATCAATGCAAAAAAAAGTTGTAAAAATTGCTGTTTTTTTTAGGGAGCAGTGATTTTAATAATGCTTAACCACTTCAGCCCCGGAAGATTTGGGTGCTCAATGACCAGGCCATTTTTTGCTATTCGGCACTGCGTCGTTTTAACTGACAATTGAGCGGTCATGCGACGCTGTACCCAAACAAAATTGACGTCCTTTTTTTCCTACAAATAGAGCTTTCCTTTTGGTGGTATTTGATCACCTCTGTGGTTTTTATTTTTTTTGCGCTATAAACAAAAGAAGAGTGACCATTTTGAAAAAAACTTTTTATAGCAAAAAAAAAAAAAGTATTTTTTTGCTATAATAAATATCCCTATTTAAAAAAAAAAAAAAAAACACATTTTTTCTTCAGTTTAGGCCGATGTGTATTCTACATATTTTTGGTTAAAAAAAAAAAAATCGCAATAAGCGATATTGATTGGTTTGTGCAAAAGCTATAGAGTCTACAAAATAGGGGATAGATTTATGGCATTTTTATTATTTTTTTTTTTACTAATAATGGCGGTGATCATCGATTTTTATGGGGACTGCAATATTGCGGCGGACACATCGGACATTTTTGACACATTTTTAGGACCAGTGACAATTATACAGCGATCAGTGTAGGGGTTTAGGGTATACGTGGAATAAAGGACTCTGACAGAGGCACCATCTCTAGTAGATATGCAAGTATGTTTCAGAAAAACGTAGAATAGGGTGGGACTTTAATTGTGCCTCTGTGGAGTGTGAACAAAAGAATACGATACTATAATTATAAACAAAGTAGAAACATTTTATTTGCAGTTGTGCAGATCCCGAAGATATCTTTGGCCATACATATAGAAATCTTTGGGATCTGCACACCCTGAACCAATACACTGTATCTTGTCTTTAATTGATATGAATTTTAAGGCAGCACTGCCTATGGAAGGCAAATAAAAATGTTCTACTTTGTTTATAATTATAGTATCGTATTCTTTTGTTCACACTCCACAGAGGCACAAAGTCCCACCCTATTCTATGTTTTTCTGAAACATACCTGCATATACAGCGATCAGTGCTATAAAAATGCACTGATTACTGTATAAATGTCACTGGCAGTGAAGGGGTTAACACTAGGGGGCGATCAAGGGGTTAACTGTATTCTTCAGGTGTGTTCTAACTGTGGGGGGGATGGGACTGACTAGGAGAGATGACAGATCGGTGTTCATAATCAGTATAAACACACGATCAGTCTCCTTTCTCCTGAGAGAACCAGGATCTGTGTGTTTACACACACAGTTCCCGGTTCTCGCCCTGTCACGAGTGATCGCGGGTGCCCGGAGGTCATCGCGCCCGCCGGACACTCGCATTGGCTCCGGTGGCGAGCCGTGGGCGCAATCTTCCCCTAGTGGCCAAAAGGCAGAGCAACGTAAGGTAAAGTCATTTTGCCCAGGGGAACCAACGGAAGCGGTTAAAGTGGATGTAAACCCCAAAAAATAAAATTTAATTAAGGCTTGCACCTTGTACAGTATACGATTTCTTGTCATCTGTGTCCAGTCTTGCCACAAAGAGTTAATCCAGCTCTGAGCAGTCCTCTTATCTTTTTTTAGTAGATAAAAACTGACACACAGAGAAATGGGAGTCAGTTCTTCCCCCTTGCTGTGAGTGACAGGTGATTTATATATCTCATGCGCTAGCCTGGGAGAGGCATTCTGTGTACTTCAGACCCCCCCTTTTTTTCTTCTCCAGCTCTCCAAGGATTGGCTGCTCCACACCTCAGCATGATTGGGCATGCTTAAGTCATGTGATGACTTTTCTGGGTTTTTATTGGATGTTAGTGATCATAGCAGAAGTTCAGTGTAAGAAATACACAGGAGAAAATGCATGTTGACTAGGGGAGTGTAGAGGTGGGCGGGAAGTCTACTGACATCACGACTCCACCCACCGAGCTCCGGACAACAGACCCACCCACAGAATCTGCAGTTTTTCAGGTCTCATAACAGATAGAGGGGAGACATTTGACAGGTAAGGATACATGCAAGAGGCATGTATATCCTTATAGATAACCCCTACGGCAGTAGTTTAGAAAGGGTGAGAGTGGGTTTACATCCATTTTAAAGTGAAACAAAAAAAAAAAAATATTCCTTTAAATATCGTGCCTGGGGGTCGCCTGCCTGTAAAGTAGCACATCTTTCCCATGTTTATAACAGTACCACAGCAAATTAACATTTCTAAAGGAAAAAATGTCATCAAAAACTGCTTGTGGCTGTAATGTATTGTTGGATCCTGGCAATATAGATAAAAATCATATAAAAAAAAAAAAAAAAAAAAAACGGCGTGGATGCCCCCCCCCCCCCAAAAAAAAATCCATACCAGGCCCTTCAGGTCTGGTGTGGATATTAAGGGGAACCCTGCACCAAAATGTTTTAAAAAAATGTCGTGGGGGTCCTCCAGGCACTATATACTCTGAACAGCAGTATATATACTATACGGCCTGCCCTATATACTCTGCAGAAAAATTAGGCCTTAGGTGTTGGTGGTGCCAGAACACTGTAACCCCTCACAGTTACTCTTGTTGGGCGCAGGAATGGGCCCTGCTGTGAAATATTGTATCAAAAATTGTAATTACATGCCCCTGTTAAACAGGGGCAGAAAAATTGGGCCTTGGGTGGCGGTGGTGGTGCCAGAACACTGTAACCCCTCACAGATACTCTTGTTGGGCACAGGAACAGGCCCTGCTTAACTATTATTTAAAAAATTGTAATTATATGCCCCTGTTAAACAGGGGAAGAAAAATTGGGCCTTTGGTTTGGGTGGTCGTGCCACAACACTGTAACCCCTCACAGTAACTCTTGTTGGGCGCAGGAACGGGCCCTGCTGTGAATTTT
Source organism: Lithobates clamitans (assembly GCA_037952925.1). NCBI lineage: Eukaryota > Metazoa > Chordata > Amphibia > Anura > Ranidae > Lithobates > Lithobates clamitans. The sequence goes on along the minus strand of JBBGZY010002269.1, from coordinate 731,965 downwards.
TTAAAAAAAAATTGTAATTAAATGTCTCTGTTAAACAGGGGCAGAAAAATTGGGCCTTGGGTGGTGGTGGAACGGGCCCTGCCTAACTATTATTTCAAAAATGTTAATTACATGCCCCTGTTAAAAAGGGGCAGAAAAATTGGGCCCTTGGTTTTGGTGGTACCAGAACACTATAAGCCCTCACAGTTACTCTTGTTGGGCGCAGGAACGGGCCCTGCTGTGAAATATTGTATCAAAAATTGTAATTACATGCCCCTGTTAAACAGGGGCAGAAAAATTGGGCCTTGGGTGGCGGTGGTGGTGCCAGAACACTGTAACCCCTCACAGATACTCTTGTTGGGCACAGGAACAGGCCCTGCTTAACTATTATTTAAAAAATTGTAATTATATGCCCCTGTTAAACAGGGGAAGAAAAATTGGGCCTTTGGTTTGGGTGGTCGTGCCACAACACTGTAACCCCTCACAGTAACTCTTGTTGGGCGCAGGAACGGGCCCTGCTGTGAATTTTTTTTAAAAAAATTGTAATTAAATGTCTCTGTTAAACAGGGGCAGAAAAATCGGGCCTTGGGTGGTGTTGGAACGGGCCCTGCCTAACTATTATTTCAAAAATGTTAATTACATGCCCCTGTTAAAAAGGGGCAGAAAAATTGGGCCCTTGGTTTTGGTGGTACCAGAACACTATAAGCCCTCACAGTTACTCTTGTTGGGCAAAGGAACGGGCCCTTCTGTGAAATATTATATCAACAATTGTATATAAATGCCCCTGTTAAACAGGGGCAGAAACAATGGGCCTTGGGTGGTGGTGCCCTAAACCAAAAATATTGTTGGAAGCTAGCATCATCAAGATTGAGGAGAAATAGGATAGTCAGCATAGGCAGGGATCCCAGATCCATAGCAAATTCAATCAGTTATATCAGCATCAGGTGCTTGATAGCTTAATTTTCTATGAATGTGAGCCTATTATTGGAGTCTGTGGATAGGTGCAATCTTTGATCTGTTACAAACCCTCCAGCAGCACTGAATGTGCATTCAGAAAGCACGCTGGATACAGGACAGGCCAGTAGCTCGATTGCATACTAAGCAAGTTCTGGCCAGTGGTCCATCCTCAAGACCCAGTAGCCCAGTGGATGCTCTGTTGGAAAGGTCTCCAAGTCTGCTCTTGCCCCTAGATATTCCTGCACCATATAATGCAGACGCTGGCGAGGGTTGCTTGAACCGATCAGACCTTGGCGCTGAGGACTGAACATTTTTTAAAGGCATCGTGCAGCCGGCCACCTTCACCACCACTCTTCCTCTGACTGAACGAAGCCTCAGCAACACGTTGTCCAGCACCAGGAAATTGTAACATCCCAGGGTCTGGAAATGCATTACACAAACCTTTCTTCAAGGCCTCCTGAAGATGTTTCATCCTCTGCGAAGGCAGGATGAGTTCTGCAACCTTACCCTTGTAAAACCTGGATCAAGAAGGGTTTCCAGCAGATAATAATCCCTCCCCTTGATACTATGAATCGTAGGGTCCTTTCGCAGGCTTTGCAGAATCAGGGAGGCCATGCAGCGTAAGTTTGCAGAGGCATTCGATTCTGAATCCTCTGGGTCACTAAGGATCACATTATCCGTAACTACCTCCTCCCAGCCACGTACAACTCCTTGGGTTTCTGGGGACTGAAGACTGCTGCTGAGTGTTATCTTCTACATCCATGCTGACACAATCCTCCTCTTCTTTCTGTGTGTCTTTCTCCAGCAGGAAGACTAGAGGGACAGTGTCACTGATGCATGCTTTGTCGCTTCTCACCATCCTTGTGGCCTCCTTAAATGGTGACAGGAGAGTGGATGTATCCCTGATCAGTAGCCACTGGCGTGGCGAAAAGAAGCCAAGCTCCCCTGACCCTGTCCTGGTGCCATACTCGCATAGGTACTCATTGATGGCTCTCTGCTGTGTGTGCAGCCGCTGCAGCATTGCCAACTTTGAGTTCCACCTAGTGGGCATGTCACAAATGAGGCGGTTGGTGGGCAGGTTGCATTACCTTTAAATGTCAGCCAGCCGAGCACTGGCATTGTAGGACCAGAGGAAATGACCACAGACTTTTCTGGCCTGCCTCAGGAGATCTTGTAAGCCTGAGTACCCGGTCAAGAACCGCTGCACCACCAAATTCAGGATGTGTACCAAACATGGAACATGGGTCAAGTGTCCCTGTCGGAGGGCGGAGAGAAGGTTGGTGCCATTGTCACACAGAACCATTCCTGGCTGGAGCTGGCGTGGCGTCAACCACCTCTGAGCCTGCCCCTGCAGAGCTGACAGAATCTCTGCCCCAGTGTGGCTCCTATCCCCTAGGCAGACCAATCTTTTAGCCTGACTGCTTGCGTAGCCCCTTGAATGCTTACAGAGCACTGCTGGTTCAGAGGACAAATCTGGAAGAGGAAGAGTAGTTACAACTGTACACACCCAGGGCGAAGAGGGCAAACTGCACCCCCCCACCCCCGGTGTAAAGAAAGCCAGTGTCAGTGGGAATCAACTGTGTCCTGTGTGTGCTGCTTTTTACTGCAGATCGATTTGTTCTTTTTCCTGAGAAAAAAAGAAAAGACAAAAAGTGATCATTCCCTCTGTAAAGAGCCCTGTATTGATTATCAGCACAGGGCTCAGGGCAACATGTTACCGTCACCTGCTGCCAGATGCCACGTGTCATTCGCCATCGCCACCTGCTGCCAGATGCCACCGTCACCTGCTGCCAGATGCCACGTGTCACTTGCCACGTCACCTGCTGCCAGATGCCACATGTCACTTGCCACCGTCACCTGCTGCCAGATGCCACATGTCACTTGCCACCGTCACCTGCTGCCAGATGCCACATGTCACTTGCCACCGTCACCTGCTGCCAGATGCCATGTGTCACTTACCGCCAGATGCCAAATGTCACTTGCCACCATCACCTGCTGCCAGATGCCACCGTCACCTGCTGCTAGATGCCATATGTCACTTGTCACCAGCACCTGCTGCCAGATGCCACGTGTCACAGTCACCTGCTGCCAGATGCCACATGTCACTTGCCTCGTCACCTGCTGCCAGATGCCACGGTCACCTGCTGCCAGATGCCACTTGCCTCGTCACCTGCTGCCAGATGCCACATGTCACTTGCCTCATCACCTGCTGCCAGATGCCATGTGTCATTTGCTGTGGTCACCTGCTGCCAGATGCCACGTGTCACTTGTCACCGTCACCTGCTGCCAGATGCCACTTGCCTCGTCACCTGCTGCCAGATGCCATGTGTCACTCGCCACCATCACCTGCTGCCACGTGTCACTTGCCACCGTCACCTGCTGTCACATGCCACTTGCCACCATCACCTGCTGTCTGATGCCATGTGTCACTTGCCACCGTCACCTGATGCCACATGTCACTTGCCACCATCACCTGCTGCCTAATGCCATGTGTCACTTGCCACCGTCACCTGATGCCACATGTCACTTGCCATCGTCACCTGCTGCCAGATGCCACGTGTCACTTGCCACCGTCACCTGCTGCCAGATGCCACATGTCACTTGCCACCGTCACCTGATGCCACATGTCACTTGCCACCATCACCTGCTGCCACATGTCACTTGCCATGGTCACCTGCTGCCAGATACCACGTGTCACTTGCCACCGTCACCTGCTGCCAGATGCCACATGTCACTTGCCACCGTCATCTGATGCCACATGTTACTTGCCACCATCACCTGCTGCCACATGTCACTTGCCATCGTCACCTGCTGCCAGATGCCATGTGTCACTTGCCACTGTCACCTGCTGCCAGATGCCACATGTCACTTGCCACCGTCACCTGCTGCCAGATGCCACATGTCACTTGCCACTGTCACCTGCTGCCAGATGCCACGTGTCACTTGCCACCGGATGCCACATGTCATTTGCCTCATCACCTGCTGCCAGAATCCATGTGTCACTTGCCACCATCACCTGCTGCCAGATGCCACCGTCACCTGCTGCCAGATGCCACATGTCACTTGCCACCGTCACCTGCTGCCAGATGCCACGTGTCACAGTCACCTGCTGCCAGATGCCACATGTCACTTGCCTCGTCACCTGCTGCCAGATGCCACATGTCACTTGCCTCATCACCTGCTGCCAGATGCCATGTGTCATTTGCCACCGTCACCTCCTGCCAGATGCCACTTGCCTCGTCACCTGCTGCCAGATGCCACGTGTCACCTGATGCCACATGTCACTTGCCACCAACACCTGCTGCCACATGTCAGCAGGTGACGGTGACAAGTGACATGTGGCATCTGGCAGCAGGTGATGGTAGCAAGTGGCATCTGGCAGCAGGTGATGGTGGCAAGTGACATGTGGCATCTGGCAGCAGGTGACGAGGCAAGTGACATGTGGCATCTGGTGGCAAGTGACACATGGCATCTGGCAGCAGGTGACGTGGCAAGTGACATGTAGCATCTGGCAGCAGGTGACGGTGACAAGTGACATGTGGCAGCAGGTGACCGTGGCATCTGGCAGCAGGTGACGAAGCAAGTGACATGTGGCATCTGGCAGCAGGTGACTGTGACACGTGGCATCTGGCAGTAGGTGACGGTGACAAGTGACATGTGGCATCTGGCAGCAGGTGATGGTGGCAAGTGGCATCTGGCAGCAGGTGATGGTGGCAAGTGACATGTGGCATCTGGCAGCAGGTGATGGTGGCAAGTGACATGTGGCATCTGGCAGCAGGTGACGAGGCAAGTGACATGTGGCATCTGGTGGCAAGTGACACATGGCATCTGGCAGCAGGTGACGGTGACATGTGGCATCTGGCAGCAGGTGACGGTGACAAGTGGCATCTGGCAGCAGGTGATGGTGGCAAGTGACATGTGGCATCTGGCAGCAGGTGACGAGGCAAGTGACATGTGGCATCTGGTGGCAAGTGACACATGGCATCTGGCAGCAGGTGACGGTGGCAAGTGACATGTGGCATCTGGCAGCAGGTGACGGTGGAAAGTGGCATCTGGCAGCAGGTGACGGTGGAAAGTGACATGTGGCATCTGGCAGCAGGTGACGGTGGCAAGTGACACGTGGCATCTGGCAGCAGGTGACACATGGCATCTGGCAGCAGGTGATGATGGCGAATGACACGTGGCATCTGGCAGCAGGTGACGGTAAGATGTTGCCCTGAGCCCTGTGCTGATAATCAATACAGGACTCTTTACAGAGGGAATGATCACTTTTTGTCTTTTCTTTTTTTCTCAGGAAAAAGAACAAATTGATCTGCAGTAAAAAGCAGCACACACAGGACACAGTTGATTCCCACTGACACTGGTTTTCTTTACACCGAGGGTGGGGGGTGCAGTTTGCCCTCTTCGCCCTGGGCACCGACTGACATGTGGCATCTGGCAGCAGGTGACGGTGGCAAGTGACACGTGGCATCTGGCAGCAGGTGACGATGGCAAGTGACATGTGGCAGCAGGTGATGGTGGCAAGTGACATGTGGCATCATGTGACGGTGGAAAGTGACATGTGGCATCAGGTGACGGTGGAAAGTGACACATGGCATCAGGAAGCAGGTGATGGTGGCAAGTGGCATCTGACAGCAGGTGATGGTGGCAAGTGACACGTGGCATCTGGCAGCAGGTGATGGTGGAGAGTGACACATGGCATCTGGCAGCAGGTGACGAGGCAAGTGGCATCTGGCAGCAGGTGACAGTGGCAAGTGACACGTGGCATCTGGAAGCAGGTGACAGTAGCAAATGACACATGGCATCTGGCAGCAGGTGACGAGGCAAGTGACGTGTGGCATCTGGCAGCAGGTGACGAGGCAAGTGGCATCTGGCAGCAGGTGACCGTGGCATCTGGCAGCAGGTGATGCCACGTGTCACTTGCCATCGTCACCTGCTGCCAGATGCCACATGTCACTTGCCACCGTCACACCTGCTGCCAGATGCCACGTGTCACTTGCCACCGTCACCTGCTGCCAGATGCCACTTGCCACCATCACCTGCTGCCTGATGCCACGTGTCACTTGCCACCGTCACCTGATGCCACATGTCACTTGCCACCGTCACCTGCTGCCAGATGCCACTTGCCATCCATAGCCTGGCTCTCTCTCCCTCCCCTTTAGTTGGGCATGCTGGGGGCTGCAGTTTCCCTCTTAGGATTGCAATGGGCCAGTCCTCAGAACTACATTTCCCATGATCCTCCTTTTGTGCTTCTTTTTTTGTGTTTTCTTCTGCCCAATAGGAAGGAGAGGGCACTGCTGCCCGCTCCAGAGTACAGCAGCATGATAGGGGGAGAAAGAAGATCCGGCAGCTGCTCTCTCCACACAGAGACACAGCTGCTCTCCCTGCTGCTGACCGAAGGAAGAAGGGGGAATGGGAAGAAAACAGAGCCCTCTCCTGTACAGCGGTGGCTCGAGGGGGGGAGGGGCTAGCGCAGTTTCTCCACCTCGGGACCCGCAAGGGTCCGTGGCAACTGGGCCTCGAATTGGCACCCCTCTGCCTTTGCTCGTGGCACCCGCCTAGGATGATGGATCGGCCCTGGTTACAACTATTAGCGGTGCCAGCGGCTAGTGTGTACAGTCGTAGTTGTGAAGCACACTGCCGCACTTCACCTGCGCCCCCTCCCTCCAGAAAATGGTACCGTCCAGGGCATCTGCCCCTTCCGCCCCTGCCTTGTACCGGCCCTGTTCCACATGCCGGTAGAGAGCCGGAATGGCCTTCCGTGAAAAGAAATGGCGTTTTGAAACCTGTCACTGAGGTACAGCACATTCCACAAATTCACAAACGGGGGCAGAGTCTACCAGCTGAAAAGGCAGTAGTTGCAGTGCTAGCAATTTGGCCAAGCTAGCATTTAGACGTTGAGCATGTGGATGGCTGGGACCAAATTTCTTTTTACGGTTCAGCAACTGGGGTAGGGAAATTTGCCTGCTAAAATCAGATGGTGGTGTACTGCTAGCAGATTGGCTGCAAGTACTTGGGACACATATTGCTATACCTTCATTCCTCTCAGTGCAGGTTTTTGAGAGGACTGGAGGTATAGTAGGGTTGGAGATCCCAGATGAGGAGCAAGGAGAAGTCTGCCTTTTTCTATGATGTGGGTCTTTCAAGTGCTGTTGCCAACGGACTGCATGGTAGGTCGTCATATGTCTGGTGAAGCACGCTGTTCTGGCAACGCTTGATCTGATTTAGACATAGGTTGCAAACAGCAACGGTGCGATCTGCTGCACACGTGTCAAAAAAACCCACACCAAGGAACTTTTAAAAGTCAGTGGGGAATCAGCAGCGCTCTGCACCTACGGAGCTCTGCGCTGTGATGCAATAGAGTGGCTGCCCTTTAGCTGCCCCCTAGAGGACATCCTGCCTCATTGGAGTTGTGCCTCCTCCTCCTCCTCGCTTTCATCCTCTCTTCTCTCAGGCACCCAAGTACAGTCAGTGACCTCATCATCCCCTCCCTCCTCATCACTGGAGCAAACTTGGCAGTATGCTGCAGCTGGGGGAACATGACTGCCAGTTTCTTGTCCTTCTGTGGCTCCCCCTCTCTAGGGTCACGTTACTCCTTTCCTCAACCAGTGGACCAACATCGGAGCCTTCAAATCCCTGAGCATCCTCCAGTAGCATATAACTGACACTGTGATCAAACAATTCTGGGGACTCCTCCTTGCATGATGGTGGGGCTACGGAAGGAGTGATTGTGGACAAGGAGCCAAAGGAATATTCCGCTTTGGCAGCTGCGTTGGAAGGCAAACTACTCTGAGCCTTGGTGACAGAGGATGGATGAGGACGGCTTCATTATCCACTCCACCAACTCTTCTGCATGTTGTGGCTGAATAACACGACCAGCAGCAGAAAAAAAGGACAAGCGTGCCCCATGGCCACCTGCAGAGGATGCACCATGTCCACAGCCACCACTGTTGACTGTAGACACAGAGGATGCTTGCCCTCTTTTAGTGGCCTGTGAGCGGAGCGTTTGCCTCTCCTTGGTGGCCTTCCGGATATATATATATATATATATATATATATATATTTTTTTTTTATTAATACACCGCCTGAAGTGTATTACAAACTGTATTAAATACTGTGTACACCACCTGCACTTTAATATAAACTGTACAATGGCTGCACTGTATTATATACTGTGTACACCACCTGCACTGTATTAGAAACTGTACAATGGCTGAACTGTATTGTATACTGTGTACACCATCAGAAGTGTAGTAGAAACTGTACACACTGTATTAGATACTGTGTATACCACCTGCACTGTATTAGAAACTGTACACACTGTATTAGATACTGTGTACACCGCCTGCACTTTATTAAAAACTGTACAATGGCTGCACTTTATTATATACTGTGTACACCACCAGAAGTGTATTAGAAACTGTACACACTGTATTAGATACTGTGTACACTGCCTGCACTGTATTAGAAACTGTACAATGGCTGCACTGTATTGTATACTGTGTACACCACCAGAAGTATATTAGAAACTGTACACACATTATTAGAAACTGTGTACACTGCCTGCACTGTATTAGAAACTATACACCACCGAATGCACTGTAGATATAGGCTACACTGAATGCAGAGTATATATATATATATATATATATATACACACACACACACACACTAGACTGACTGTGTATATATATATATATATATATATATATATATATATCTCAAATACACTGCCAATAACTGAATAACCTGCCTACTTAATCTAACTCAAGGTATCTCTCTGTCCACGCCAACAACACTACACTGTAAGGAGCCTTTTATAGTGTGGGGCGTGGACTTAGTCCCCCTGAGCCATGATTGGCCAAAGGCACCCTGCCTTTGGCCAATTATGGCTTTCTCAGCAGAGCATGCTGTGATTGGCCAAAGCATGCAGGTCAGGTGCATGCTTTGGCCAATCATCATACAGCAATGCACTGCGATCTCGCAGTGCATTATGGGGCTTTCCGCTGCGCTCGAATTTCCCACGAACACCCCATAATGTTCGCTGTTCGGCGAACGTGCGAACACCCGATGTTCGAGTTGAACTTATGTTTAACCCGAACATCAAGCTCATCCCTAATTACTGGTCCAGATAACGAGATGTTTCTTTAAGGCGTTGCCCCTGAGTTGACCCCACTCCCCAGGAACCCTTATCAGCGCTATGCATTTTCCTTCACCAGCAGGTCTCTGTCCCTGACCTACTACTCGCTCCAGGCTCACCTGAATGACACAGGTACCCTATTATATAAGGTCCCACACCAAGATGGCCACCAGAGATATCAGGGGGGTACAGCGTCCAACCAGACAGTTGACCTATCTCTGAGAACCAACAGTCCATGAGGGGATAATAACCCTATAGAACTCAACTCCATCAGTAATAATAGCACAGTGCCACCTACAGCATGGAGGGAAACCTGCACCTGCCTACATGTTGTAAGTAGGCACTGTGCACTGTGGACCTTCATCCTTGAAGGCACAGGGCCATAAACACAGGAGCCACTCGGTACAGTGCTCACCCTCATTGAGCAACAGCCTGCAATAAACTTTGAAAGGCTGCCATGTTCCCTACAGTGGGGCTGGATGCTGCACCTGTCCCTCCTGGGCGCACTGCACCTAGAAGCCTTGTATGCAAAGGGCCTAACAAGGAAAGGAAAATGTCTCCCTCCCAGCATTATGTCTCCTACATATGGTGCATCAAATCAAGGATATCAGCAATACGAATATACACTATAGAAATTCTTTGCTGTAAGTGGTATTTACTGTGCATTTTACTGCCTATTGATCGACTGTGATAGGTGACATTGTTAGATGTTTTTTTTTTTATATATACATGCTTTAATGAATCGTTTAGTCAGTTACATTGCAAAGACTTTTATTGGTTGCCTAGGCAGCATGTGCGCCAGCCGCTAAGTGTCTCATGCTTCCCTAGTTCCTGGGAAAAGGTTTGAATCCTGCTGTGTAACTGGCATTTTGGTAACTGCCTCTGTCTTTGCTGTGGGTTTATTTCAACTGAAAGCTCCACTATCGAACAAAAAAAAATGTATTCTGGTAATTGTGTGAGGTTAATACTTGTAATTAAAGTCTTTAGTATATGAATTCCCTTTTGATTTCATAGGCCTGCATTTTATTTTTCTCCCGATTTACATGCAGACCAAACAGTTCATCATCAAAAGGGACAGTCACAGGGGTCAGGGCAAACCGTAACGGTGCAAAGGGTGCCTAACACAGCTGGCATCTGGAATTGTGTTTCAAAACTAAACTCCAGATGTGGATTTTATTGCATAATTACATTGGGCCAGTTTGGACTAATGTAAGTATGCATATGCCTCACCTGTGGGACCGCTGTCGAAGCTGAGAATCACTGTAGTAGCCACCTCTACTACTACAGTGCCTACTGAAGTTTCCCAGGTCCAGTGCTGGGTGGCTGCCCTGCTGCATAGCAACCCCATGGAGCCACTTGCTCGGCACAGGAGCTATTCAAAGAATGCTATTTATCTCAGTGAATGCAAGGCATTGTCTGACTGGAGGAGATGGAAAGGTGGGTCAGTGATGTCACAATCTCTTCCTCTTCCAATCAGAAAACACTTTGCATTCATTGAGGAAAAAAGCAAGGTGTTCTGTGAAGGGAGCCTGTGCTAAGAAAGTGGCCCCCATGTGTTCACTATGCTCCAGGACAACCTCTTATCATGGGACACGGAAGACAACGACAATCACTGTAGTAGCGGTGACTACTATAGTGGATCTCCTCTTCCACAGCAGCCCCACAGGTATGGCACATGCATGCTCACAAGCTGGACCAATGTAACTGAGCAATAAAAACTATATCTGGAGTTCAGCTTTGATTTGTTTGCTGCTTAATTAAAAGGTATCTAAACCCAAAAATAAAAATTTAACATATTGAACAAAACAAATGAATATATTGCAGTCCTAAGATGTGGTGGCTGCATTAGTTTTCTTTTTAAGCTTTTTCTTTTTTAACTTTATTTCTACCTGGTGATCCTGCAATATCATACTTCCTGTCTTAGGGTGGCTATGTTCACTCCTCCACTACATCTATGGAGGAGCAACAAGTCTAACCTGATTAAAAATAATGGAACTTCCAATCAGCCTTCTGACATACAGATGCCCACTGGAAGTATTTACATAACTGTATATGAGTAAATTACAATATGTAACACCATATACATAAGATTGAGAATGAACAACTACATTTCTTTCAATTAGTGTTACAACAAAAATTTAAAATATGTATATATTAAAGCGAACCTGTGAGGGGGTTAAAAAAAAAAAAAAGTAATCTACAGTGTCCTGTGAAGAAAGCGGGGTAGAGAAGGAAGCGCCACCTGAGTGTAGTATTAACAAATGATGTTTAATGACACCAGGTAAAAACACACTTACAGGATAAAAACATATAAAAGGCTCATCTGTATAGGTATGTGGTCCTGTGTTCCCTTTGATCCTGTGGTGGTGACGCTGCAGGGATGCTGGGCTGTAGAAGGTGGATTACCAGCCGGGAGCTCCTTCTGTGGCCATCAGGAAGAGACTAGGGGCTGGCGTGGAGCGCACGTGAAGCGTGCATGACGTCACAGGTCGTCCGTCTGCTTCCGGGTTCGGTATCCAGGGGAGGGATCGTCCAGGGAGGAGGGCTAGCAGAGAGGTTGAGAGAAGGCTACGCGTTCGGAGCCACTGCTCCTTCAATAGGCCTAATAGGGAGGTGTCTGCAATGTGCTTTTATATGGCAGCGCTGTGGGATAACAGGTCCCATCGTCTATCACAAGAAAGCACAGTGCCACCTGTGGGCGGGAGGGGAACTACAAGGTAACAATATACACAGAGAAAAAAACAGGAGGTTATATAATAGTCAGTGTCATGGAAACATATATATGAAGAAGTGCATGGTAGTAAACATGGAGACAATAATATTTAACAATAGTAAAAATGGGAGTAACAATGGGGGCAAAAGATGGAGGTAAGTATAAGCCTGGTTTCACACATGTGCGGTGCGAATTGAGCTCAGGTTTCACTGGGGAGATAAAAAACTCCTGTTCAAAGGAATCATTGCATTTTAGCTCAGGATCAGTGAGCAGGGAGAGGGGGAGGGGGGGAGGGGGAGGTGTAGTGAGGAGAAGTAGAAAATCCTTGTTCAGAATGCAATGCATCTGCGAATCAGATGCGTTCCCATAGGAGATAATAGGCTTGCAGTTCGCACACGTTTCTTGTGCAATGCGCAGTGCGAATGCAATGCACATATGTAAACCAGATGCATTCATATGAATGTATTTTAAAATGTCCTGCGAATTAGATGCGGTGTAAGCTGCATCCAATTCGCATAGGTGTGAACCCGGGCTTAAAGTATAAAAGTATAAGTATAAAAAAAAAAAATATATATATATATATATATATATATACACACACACACACACACACACACACACACACACACACACACACACACACACACACGCATATACACACATACATACATACATACATAAAAATAAAAAATAAGTAGAGAAAGGCAAAAAAATTATGAAAAAATTATGGTATAAGAAGTGGACACGGATAAAGCATGCGTATTGGGAAAACACAAGAAACAGGGAAGCACGTATCTGTGCAGGGTTCTTAAAGATATATATATTGTAGCAAGGTTACATCTGTAGGGGTGGTCTCATGAGGAAACGGGGTGGCTTAAAGTAGTGTGTGCACCTCAATATCCTCGTTCAACCCCCCAGATGCTAAAGTGCCCAAAGAGTAGATCCAGTAAGTTTCTTGCTTGCAAAGACGTTTATACCGCTCAGCGGCAGGGTATTTGGCCGGGATAGATTCAATGACCCACACACTGAGGCCAGCTGTAGATCGGCCGTGGTGAGTCAGGAAGTGTTTAGGGACGCTGTGGTGGTCACGGCCTTTTTCGATAAAGCGCCGGTGCTCCCCAAAGCGGGCCCTTAGGGCTCTGATGGTTCTGCCGACATATATTAGGCCACAGGGGCAGGTGAGGCAGTATATAACGAAGTCAGTTGAACAGTTGTAGAATTCTTTTAGGGTATAGTTTTTTCCTTTGACAGTGAAGGTCAAAGATGTAGACCTTGCTGCAATATATATATCTTTAAGAACCCTGCACAGATACGTGCTTCCCTGTTTCTTGTGTTTTCCCAATACGCATGCTTTATCCATGTCCACTTCTTATACCATAATTTTTTCATCATTTTTTTGCCTTTCTCTACTTATTTTTTATTTTTATGTATGTATGTATGTGTATGTATATATATATATATATATATATGTATGTGTGTATATGCGTATGTATGTGTGTGTGTGTGTGTGTGTGTATATATATATATATATATATATATATATATATATATATATATATATATATTTATATATATATATATATATATATCTATATTTTTTTTTTTTATACTTATACTTTTATACTTTAAGCCCGGGTTCACACCTATGCGAATTGGATGCGGCTTACACCGCATCTAATTCGCAGGACATTTTAAAATACATTCATATGAATGCATCTGGTTTACATATGTGCGTTGCATTCGCACTGCGCATTGCACAAGAAACGTGTGCGTTTTTTGGGCATTGCAGTGCGAACTGCAAGCCTATTATCTCCTATGGGAACGCATCTGATTCGCAGATGCATTGCATTCTGAACAAGGATTTTCTACTTCTCCTCACTACACCTCCCCCCCCCCCCCTCTCCCCCCCTCTCCCTCCCCCCTCTCCCTCCCCCTCTCCCTGCTCACTGATCCTGAGCTAAAACGCAATGATTCCTTTGAACAGGAGTTTTTTATCTCCCCAGTGAAACCTGAGCTCAATTCGCACCGCACATGTGTGAAACCAGGCTTATACTTACCTCCATCTTTTGCCCCCATTGTTACTCCCATTTTTACTATTGTTAAATATTATTGTCTCCATGTTTACTACCATGCACTTCTTCATATATATGTTTCCATGACACTGACTATTATATAACCTCCTGTTTTTTTTTCTCTGTATATATTGTTACCTTGTAGTTCCCCTCCCGCCCACAGGTGGCACTGTGCTTTCTTGTGATAGACGCTGGGACCTGTTATCCCACAGCGCTGCCATATAAAAGCACATTGCAGACACCTCCCTATTAGGCCTATTGAAGGAGCAGTGGCTCCGAGTGCGTAGCCTTCTCTCAACCTCTCTGCTAGCCCTCCTCCCTGGACGATCCCTCCCCTGGATACCGAACCCGGAAGCAGACGGACGACCTGTGACGTCATGCACGCTTCACGCCGGCCCCTAGTCTCTTCCTGATGGCCACAGAAGGAGCTCCCGGCTGGTAATCCACCTTCTGCAGCCCAGCATCCCTGCAGCGTCACCACCACAGGATCAAAGGGAACACAGGACCACATACCTATACAGATGAGCCTTTGATATGTTTTTATCCTGTAAGTGTGTTTTTACCTGGTGTCATTAAACATCATTTGTTAATACTACACTCAGGTGGCGCTTCCTTCTCTACCCCTCTCTCATCCATCACAGAGCCAGCTCTCTGAGGAAACAGCAGCCGCCTAGCCTACCAGCCTACTTTAACCATTACATTACCGGTTACCACTTAACCCTTGAACTTCCAGCCTGTCCCCTATGGACTAAGTTGCTCAGCCTTTTATATCTCCTGTTATATATGGACTTGTGTGTTTGCGCTTACAGTTACCAATACTCTGTCTCTCCTGTGAAGAAAGCAGTTTTATACATACTTGTTCATCGTCCAGTTTGCAGAAGATTCTGAGTGTGTGAAATAATTTGTCCCCTGCAGCTTGCTATGGTTCCTCCCAGCGACCCCTATGTCACTACTGTGTCCTGCTGGATCAGCAGGAGGAACCACAGCGGCCAGCCATCCAGATAGCAAGGGTAACTTGCCACAAATTTGTGGCAGTGTTGAATTGTAAGTCTGTTAACTTGCTGCACATTTTCACTGGCAAGTTGCAGTGGTGAGTCTACAGAAAGAGCTCTGCAAGCCTATAGCATGAAAATTCAGTCACAGTGCCCCCTGTGGTGGGATGACTATTGAACAACATAACTGAACCAGAACTTGCAGCAGACTTGTAGAATGTTTGCAAAGAAAGTTGATCTGGAGTCATGCAATGGGGATTTGCTGCAATTGTGCAACAAAATTGTGAAGCCTGGCAAGTCTAGCAATAGCTTAGCAAGTCATTTTCAAACTTGCAGCACAATAACTTGCTATCTGGGCAGGGACTAATTATTTGATACCCTAAAGGAGTCAAGTAGGATTGGTGGATAGGATAGGACAGCTTCAGAAAACTGTTAAATGGACAACTAAGTATAAAAGAAGCCTTCTTCACAGGTTATCGCTGATGTAATTTTTTAACCCCTCAGCCCTGGCGCCTCCCGGCCCTTTAAGAGGTTTCAGATGCCGGGAGGCGAAGTCGGGGTTTATGATCATGTGACCCCCGAGATTGTCTGTTACAGCAGTCACATGATTGGAAAGCTCACAATCTCAAGTAGCGATCCGGAGCTTTCCGCTAGTTGTTGGTACCTGTGATGGGCGCTCGCTCTTGGCACAGCTGTGTTTACATTTTGGTGCGCAAATAACCCCCCTGACAGGGTTTCTTTAAAAGAACACAAAAGTTTTCTTATAAACTGGATTAACTTCCTTGTAACAGCAATAGAACATTTTAAATACAAACATAAAATGCCCCTTCCTGTGAGAATGTTAGAGTGGTTGTAAAGGCACAAGGTTTTTTACCTTCATGCATTCTATGTGTAGCACCCTCTACATAGGTAGTTGCTAGATTGTTTTTTTTTTTTTTTTGTGAGCATAGGCAAATTTAAGCAGGCCTTTTTTGGTTTGTGTGGGCTGGGAGTGGCTTAGAGTTAGCAGCTGGTGATTCACAGGCAGCATCACTAAGACCTCCCTTTTCTTTCTAGAGCCTTCTGGAAGGTACTGGAGAGAGAGAAGGAAAGGTGGAGCTGCCTGGGGTGTGTTAAGGAGCCCTGACCAATCCCTCAACCTAGATTGGCAGAGGGCAGGCCTCCTTAATTACCTAGAGTCAGCCCAGCTGGGAAGGAGTTGTCGGGTGGAAGAACTGAGGATGGAGTATTAGGCTGTCGGGGGCCTTTGAAGGAGCTTGCCAGTCTGGGGGGGGTAACCTTGGGCCTAGGCTCAGGTGCAGGACGGAGCCCTCCTGGAAAACGTGGCGGCTCTGAACAGGAGGCACAGGAGGAGCATGAGAGGAGGTGGGAGCCGGGAGGTGGCAACAGGCCTGCACTAAAGCACTTCATTGGTTCTGTGAGAGTGAGAGCCCCTGTCTCAGGGAAAATGAGTTTAAAATGGACACTCAAAGAGTCAGTTTGAGAAGCTCCAGCAGAAGCTTTGTGAGCAGAGAAAGTTATGTTTTACGTTTTCTCTGGATTTGGTAAGTCTGGATCGGGGCTGGAGACTTGAAGACTCCAAAGATCATTGGGTGGGATGGAGTCTTCAGTCTTGTGTCCAGGTTTTCCAGAAATTCTGCAGGTTGTGTGCGTGTGTCCAGGTGCACACATTTGTTATAAGGCAGATTAGAGCACAGCTCAAAGAGGTGGGATAGGAGTTGGTGTTGGAGCAGTTGCTGGAGCCAGGAGGGACGTGTGCTCCTGTTTAGGAACCCAGGCAATATCCTCGAGACAGTACTCCATGTGGGAGAGGTTGCAGGTCAGTGGACTGAGAGAGTTGGGCCTGCTGACAAAGTCAGGGAGATCATAGCTGAGACAACTGGAAGAAAGAGTCCTGGGGACCAGAGGGGACCGTGAGTCTTGGAGGAGCGTA
Organism: Lithobates clamitans; assembly: GCA_037952925.1. Lineage (NCBI taxonomy): Eukaryota > Metazoa > Chordata > Amphibia > Anura > Ranidae > Lithobates > Lithobates clamitans. Next base: position 715,179 of record JBBGZY010002269.1, on the reverse strand, counting down.
AAAAGTCTGGAGTGTCAGGAGAACCCCTTCTTAGAGGTCAGGAGTGGGCCTGCGGAGCTTTGTACTGCGACCAAGGCTGAGTGAGCCTTGAGAGCCAGGTGGCTTGGCATTTTTGTTTTGTTGTATTTTTTCTGAAGAAGAACCCCTTTGTGGGCAACCTATGCATGTATGAATTTAATTTTTGTTACTTTTAATAAAAGTGGGCTACCATGTCCTAAAGCCTGAAGTTCCTGTGAACTCACTGAAAATACATCTACCACTGAGCTAGACATCCCCCATATTATAGTTCCTACGATGCCCGCGGTCCCAGCAGCCAACACAGTGAGACGCCGGGAGGGATTGTGGGACCTGCACTGCATATTGCCGGGGGTGAATATGCAGCACAGGTTCGACAACTGACAGGAGGACTGAGGACTCCAGCTGCGGGCTGGAAAAAATGGCCTGGGGCACCGGATGTGGCCAGTGGGCTGTACTTTGGAGACCCCTGTCCTAGAAGAAAACTTAAAAAAGATCTTGAGCCTCTAGTCCTAAACATGTGTGCCTTTAAAGTGATACTAAACACACAATGTTTAATTTACATTGTCCCTTCTATTTCTTTATGTGGATGATGGCACTGTAATTATTTTAATAAAAAAAACATCAAAGTACCTTTTTCCTAATTGATATACCACTGTCACATGACCCAGCTCTTTCCCAGCCTGTCTGCAAGGAAACATAAGCAAGAGAAGCTTCTAGTCCTCTGTTGCTGGTCACATGTTCAAAATGAAAAAAAAACCAGACTTTGGAATACAGAGTAAAAAATAAATAATATCAATAAACTGTTTTAAATTGTCATACAAATATGTATTTGAAATCAAATCTTTATCATTTTTTGGAAATAACATGGTGTGGGCGGATTTCTGCCAGTCACAGGCTGTGTCACACCCTCCAGGCTGTGTCTTAGAATAGGAGGGAGGTGAAGCCTCTATCAATCTACATATAGTATCCTGCACCAATTGTGTATAGCTGGTTAGTGGGCATGGAGGAGGATGGAGGGAGTGGGCTGTCTTTTACCACTCTATAGTCACATGGGCTGCTGAGATGTGATAGCGAGGAAATGCTCAGCATAGAAACTCACTGAAAACTGAGCATGTGCAGAGTTGCCACCATAGCTGCAAAATCCCTGGCTAAATTGGGGACATGAACAGAAGGGGGAAATAGAGAACAGCAGGATCAACTAGAATTTTTGCAGAATACAGAAAATTAATCTCATAGTGACTGAGTATGAACAGCATGTAATACACCATTTTTTGATAGTCAGCAGGGTCCCACTTTATTTATTTTAAGTTGAAGAAAGGTGGTCTTCAGCAAAATCTCAGATGTCATTCCATCTTGGAGTTGAGGACTGACCAGAAAGTTATACCGCGTACACACGATCAGAAATGCTGCCAGCAAAACTCAGATGAGAGCTTTTTGTCAGAAAATGCGACCGTGTGTATGCTCCATTGGTCTTTAGCTGGCGGAATTCCAGCCAGCAAAAGATTAAGAGCATGTTCTCTATTTTTCGGTCGGGAAAAGCTCCTATCCGAAAATGCGTTTGTCTGGATGCAATTCGGTCGCGCAAAAAATCACACATGCTCGGAAACAATTTGACGCATGCTCGGAAGCATTGAACTTCATTTTCTCGGCTCGTCGTAGTGTTGCACGTCAAAGCATTTTTGACAGTCAAAAGTTCAGAGAACTTTTGTGTGACTGTGTGTATGCAAGGCAAGCTTGAGCGGAATTCCGTTGGAAAAACCATCCAAGTTTTTTCTGACGGAAATTCCGATCGTGCGTACGCGGCATTAGAGTTATCCAGCACTTTGTCAAACTCTAATCATTTCCAGTCCAAACAGACAATATGGCCTAAAAACCTTGTGCTTAACTTGCTGTAGTAGAGTCCACTTGAACATCTGGAGATGGCCCCATCAAACCTGCTTTCTTGGAAGTCCATATTCCACTGCCAATTATCATTACCATTGCCAAGAAGGCTAAGGAAATCCAAGCACTCTTTTGCCATGAACCATATCTGAAAATTATTCTGCACAGCATGCTTCCCAAGACTACACCTCAGTTCCTGCCAAGCATCACCTCTCGCAAGAAGACAGCATCCTAACTTATTTATTTCCTAATCCAAACAAGAATATCATTCCCTTCTGTTATAAGCAGCAGAATCTTCAGTTGTCTCTGGATGTTTGAACCAATTCCACCAGGGCATCAGCCACCTCTTAGGAAGAAAGGATGCATATAGTAATCTATGTTCTGACTGGCCCACTGGAGCACCAGAGTATGTGGCCCAAAAATTAAATAAAATGTGTCTGTCATTTCTACAATATACTTGCCAATGTCATGCCTGCCTCTGTGCTGAGCATTTCACCCCCACGGGTCCCAGCCACATCATTCCTGTCAATAAGTACTGTGCACATCAACTTCAGTAATGCCTAGTACACACGACAAGAAAATCGGACGAAAAATACCACTTTTGAAGAGATTGTGCCATAATCTGATCGTTAGTGCACAGCTTTCGACAGCCGATCATGACAGTTCATGCGAAATTATCTGAAAGGACAAACACAAAAAATGTTCTCGTACGTTACCAGAACAAACGATTTTCATTTAATCAGTACAGTATAATGCCCCGTACACACGGTCGGACTTTGTTCGGACATTCCGACAACAAAATCCTAGGATTTTTTCCGACGGATGTTGGCTCAAACTTGTCTTGCATACACACGGTCACACAAAGTTGTCAGAAAATCCGATCGTTCTAAACGCGGTGACGTAAAACACGTACGTCGGGACTATAAACGGGGCAGTGGCCAATAGCTTTCATCTCTTTATTTATTCTGAGCATGCGTGGCACTTTGTCCGTCGGATTTGTGTACACACGATTGGAATTTCCGACAACGGATTTTGTTGTCGGAAAATTTTATCTCCTGCTCTTCAACTTTGTGTGTCGGAAAATCCGATGGAAAATGTCCGATGGAGCCCACACACGGTCGGAATTTCCGACAACACGCTCCGATCGGACATTTTCCATCGGAAAATCCGACCGTGTGTACGGGGCATAAGTCCGAGCGACCAAGACCGCTCATACTAGGAAACTAAAGAATACAATACATCACTTACGAAGTTGTATTCTGTCGTACAAGCATTTTCATAATTTTAGTAACCTCTTCATTTTCGATATGAGACTAGCATGTAAAAAAAAATAAAATAAACGGATGTCTGATATTCTCATTGTGTGTTCAAGGCTTAAGTGTTTTGTCAGAATTAAGTTGATTGATGGCTGCATCCTGCCCTCCCTCTTTTGCTGTTTTGTTGTGTGCATTAAAAGGCAGTGACATAACTACATACCGTATTTATTGGCGTATAACACGCACTTTTTTCCCCTTAAAATCAGGAGAAAGTCGTGAGTGCGTGTTATATGCCGATCCCCGCTAATTGTGAGCTATCGGCGGCGATCATAGCGAGTAGTTTTAAATATGGCGCCGTGGAGTTCGGAGGGACTCAGCGGAGCTGAACGAGCGCCGCCGAAATCACAGAGCCGAGATACACATAGTGGAGTGTATTCGGCTCTTTTGCCGAATACACCGCTCACAGTCACGCCCAGTCCCGCCATTGGACCTATGTTATGTCCATCATAGGGCGGGACTGTGAGCGGCGCCGAAAAGAGCTGAATACACTCGACTATGTGTATCTCGGCGGCGTTCGTTCAGTTACGCCGGCGCCGAGTCCCTCCGAACTCCGCGGCGCCATATTTAAAACTACATGCATGTGTATGGCGGCGGCAGGCATTAGGCATGGACACTGGTGACAAGGCTGCACTGGGGACAAGGCTGCACTGGGAACAAGGCTGCACTGGGAACAAGGCTGCACTGGGGCAAAGCTGCACTGACAAGGCTGCACTGACAAGGCTGCACTGGGGCAAGGCTGCACTGACAAGACTGCACTGACAAGACTGCACTGACAAGACTGCACTGGGGCAAAGCTGCACTGACAAGGCTGCACTGACAAGGCTGCACTGGGGCAAAGCTGCACTGACAAGACTGCACTGACAAGGCTGCACTGGGGCAAAGCTGCACTGACAAGGCTGCACTGGGGCAAAGCTGCACTGACAAGGCTGCACTGACACTAACAAGGCTGCAGATGAACACTGATGAGGCTGCATTGATGGGCATTTTAATGTAAGTTTCTTTTCCTTAAACTTCCCTCCTAAAAGTTTTTTTCCTTAAAAATTCTCTCCTAAACTTGGGGTGCGTGTTATACGCCGGCGCGTGTTATACGCCAATAAATACGGTACTTAAGGATTAAGGATCAATGTCCTGACGTCAGACCACCTGACTTCTCCCTCCCATCAGCACCCTTCATCACCTGAAAAAAAGGCCAATCTAGACAGGTGTGCTCTGGAAGCTGCTAGAGACCATGCTGCTGAGCTGGCTGGCTGTGTGGGCTGAATGACCAGGAAGGAAGAGACACATGGCGTGGCAGTAGACAGCCATCTTCTTTAGGAAGTGAACCAGAAAAGCCTAAAGCTGACATCTCAAGTCTCCCGGAAGGTGCGGGAGACTCCCGCATTTCTGCGGTGGCTCCCGCACACACGCAAGCGCCTCCCGATCTCCTGGGAATGATTGATGCGGCGGCTGTCCCTCCTGCTGCGCACCGATCATCCCCAGCTTCTCTGTATACTCCTCCCACGTCCCCCTCCGTGTCCTTCTCTGCCCCCCCTTGTCCCCCGCAACCGGCTCCCCTCCTCTCCTCTTCCGCCAGCTACGGGGGGAACTAGTAATAGGACACAGTGAGCGAGATTGCTTCTGTGTTCTGTGATTACTGAGCAGAGTAAACTGTGAGCAGAGTAAACTGTGTTTACTCTGCTCAGTGTATGAATGGACAGGAGCCTCTGTCTCCTGTTCATTCATATTTAGTGCTGAGAAAGGGACTGGGGAATCTGTGTCCTCAGTTCCTTTGTCTGTCTCAAAGGGGAGATGTCAGGGGTCTGTTTAGACCCCTGACATCTCACCAAAAACCCCCAAAAATAAAAACTAAAATATTGTAAAAAAATTCTAAAAAGTGAAAAAGTGTAAAAAAATTAAAAAAGCATTGTGAAAAAAAATGAAAAACAAATTAAAATGTAAAAAATTCAATTATTAAAAGTAAAAAAACTACTGACACCATCCTTAAAAAAAACAATATCCCTGGCACAGTACGATTGGTACAATTTATTTTGCAATCACTTTCCTCTAGGAAGGGGATTGTGGGATTCAGGAAGAGACATGTATCGCTGGCAGTGTCCATCTGTAGGAATTTAAAGAGGAAGTAAACCATGATGGGTTTTACTTCCTCTTTTTCCTCCTGCAAAGTAAAAGCATAATGGACTAGTGTAGCGCTGGTAGATTTGCGATCTACCATATGTTAGGTAAATTTAGTAACTTGTTCGTTAAGAAGGTTAGATTTGCCTCTGTTCCAGCTTGGCTGACATTGTGTGTTCCATACTGACCGGTGGGTGTCGCTGTTATCACTGGTCGGTGTTGGAAAGGCAATGTGTCGAAGCGCATGGATGCTCTTCTGTCCCGGAGATAACTAGGTGGAGGTGGTCCTCCGAGATGCATTCTGGGCGAGGGTATTTATGGGACAGACACCATATTGTGGGGTTCGTTTTACAGCCACCTGCTGGCCCTCCTGGCTGACAGGTATGCGTTAGAGAGCAATCTCGTGGTCCTCCGTTCCGGAGGCCCACGCCGCTGCGGCGCAGGGGTGGACCCAGAAGCTTGTCTGGGGTCTACCACAGCAGCCGAGGAATGGTCCTGAGCTGTCTATCCAGAGTGAAGAAGCTGGACAACCGAGGAGATCCCAGGGGAGGACCCGTCATGGAAGGATCACGCAGAGTGCTGGTCTGGAGAGGGGCCTGGTGACTCGGTTGGAGGACGTATCCTAAAAGTAACTATACAACATAGTGTTGCCAGGTTGGCTTAAAGGTTCAAGCACTGTGACTGACGTTCATTGCAGAAAGACCAATACATCCTGTGGCAGAGGATTTGTACAGGTTTATCCCAAACAAGTCTGTGGCAGAGACTTTTGTTCGTGCTACGTACTGGCTGCTAGGCAAGTGAGAGAGGCCTATCCAGGCGAGTAAAGAGTGTGTCCCACGAGGGGAGCGCATTCTATTGTAATATCCAAATTCTACCAGGACATTTGTCAAGAATCTTACAAGAAGATATTTGAGTTTCTTCTGCAGTTTCCCTTCTGCCTCTTTCCTGCTACTTCCTTAGTAAATCATTTAATAAAGCATTGAAAATGTACTCAAGTGTTGGTGCGTGTATTGTCCGGAGGTAAACTCAACGGAACCCTAGACCCGGTGCCAGTGAAACAGAGGGAAGGAGAGTGAAGGTAACAGGCCCGCTTAAACCAGCAGCTCCACCGAGAGTTATTGCTACACTAGTATGCATCGCATACTAGCCCATTATGTTGCACTCACCTGCAAACGAAGCCCGCGATGTCCCCGAGGTCCCCACTGGTGGCCACTTCCATCTGCACCCTTCTTCCTTCCGGGGCCGTAGACTCCGGCTCTGTGACTGGTCAGAGTCGCATGTGTGCGGGAGCCAACGGTCACAGCATGGGCCCTTTAGAAACGGCATGATCGTGCCCTTTCTTCAGTGCGCATGCACCGATGACGAAGCGTATATGGTAAATATCTCCTAAACCGTGCAAGTTTAGGAGATATTTCCAGTACCTACAGGTAAGCCTTATTATAGTCTTACCTGTAGGTAAAAGTGATGTGTAAGGGTATACAACCACTTTAAGTAGAAGGAACCTGGTTTCTATTACACTCTGCCTGGCAGTGAAAGCACCTGTCTGATTTAACTGAAGGCTACCAACACCATTAGGCCCCTTTCACACGATCGGACCGTTCAGGTCCGCCTGTCAGTTTTGACGGCGGACCTGAACGGGCGCTCCATGTTAGTCTATGGAGCGTCGGAAGTCAGCGGAGACATGTCCGCTGACATCCGACCCCGTCCGATCCGCTAAAAGCAGACGGATGGCTCTACGTCCAGGTCCGTCGCTGGCGGATCGGATCGGGTGAGATCAGATGAAAACAGACATGCTGACTGTTTTCATCCGATCCCTTCATAGGCGGCAGCGGCGCCTGACAAGCCCCTCCCCGCTTAGTGAGCAGAGAGGGACCTGTCATCCGCCGACTCAGCGGAGATCAATGGACAGATCTCCCGCTGAGCCGGCGGACCGAGGCGGGCTCCGTAGAAATGGAGTCCGCCTCGTGTGAAAGGGGGCTTAGAGTCCTTGCTGTCTACCAAGCCTCTGTGGATGTACTTTGTTCATTGCATTACAGGAGATCAACAAGTGCACCACCCTATAGTCATCCAAAGTCTTAAAGGGCCCCATCTGTGTTCAGGACTTTAGTCACTTACAAGTGGATTCAGGTTGGGGGTTGATTCAGTGCACTGGGTAAGGTATTGCATTTGAACACGTGCTGCTGGGACTGTGGTGCTGGGGTGAAGAAGGGAGAGAACTGACATGCAAAACACGGTCATTCCTCTACCCTCCTCCTGCCTGGACTCATATAGCCCAATTTAAGTAGAGTTAGCAGATAATTCATAGAAGTAACATCCTACTTTGACCTGTTATTCTCGTGTGTTTACCTCTGCTCTCAGGGTCATTTCACTTAAAGGAGTCCCCTGAAAGCAGACAGATTTGATCTTGCCGTATTTCTTCAGTACTTTTGTTCTTTGTTCTATTAAAACACATCTGTTTTACTGCTCAATACTACTGTGACTATTGTTCCATTCTTCTTTAAGCAAGTACACAGTAAAGTCACTCACTGTGTTCACTATAACCTGTGTCCTTTTACTGTGTTATCTATACTACATTACTGCCAGGTGTGCCAGTGGGGTTGGGTCTGTTCATGGGGTTGAAGAGGCAGAGTAAGGAACCAACAATATTCAAGCAGCTCTTGTGGGGGTAGCGCTACATAAAGCTTTCTAGAAAATCCTAGAACACAGGCATTTTAGATTTGGATGCCTGGGATAACTAGCGTAACCTACTAGCCGAATATGTAATTTACAATCACAGGCACAAAGGATAGCCTGTACAGCATGTGACCTGGAGCATAGAGCTCCACCTGCTGACTAAAAACAAATGAAACTACCATTTGCAATGTTGCATGTTCACAGGACTAAAATTAAACTTTTGTAAGTCTTGTTGTGAGGCCACAAATAAATATACTGTAACATAGTTACATAGTTACATAGTTAGTCAGGCTGGAAAAAGAACAAGTCCATCAAGTTCAACCAAAAGAAAAAAAAAATACAATCCCATATACACAAACCTATACCCACAATTGATCCAGAGGAAGGCAAAAAAACCCCAGCAAAGAAAGATCGAATTTGCTGCAGTAGGGGAAAATTCGTTCCTGATCCCCCAAGAGGCAATTGGATTTTCCCTGGATGAACTTTACCTATAAATGTTAGTACACAGTTATATTGTGTACATTTAGGAAAGAATGCAGGCCTTTTTTAAAGCAATCGACTGAGCTTGCCAGAACCACCTCTGGAGGGAGTCTATTCCATATTTTCATAGCTCTTAGAGTCAGTTCACACTGAGGCAGCACGACTTGCAGCACGACTGCCTCAGATGACTTGAACACGACTGCAGCGGCGACTTGCAAAACGACTTCCATATAGAAGTCAATGCATGTCACCTCAAGTCGCCCCCAAAGTAGTACAGGAACCTTTTTCTAAGTCGGAACGACTTGCGTCGCTCCGATTAGAATGGTTCCATTGTACAGAACGGGACGCAACTTGTCAGGCGGCTAAGTCGCCTGACAAGTCGTCCTAGTGTGAACCGACTCTGACTGTGAAGAAACCTTTCCATATTTGGAGATGAAATCTTTTTTTCTCTAGACGTAAAGAGTGCCCCCTTGTCCTCTGTGATGACCTTGACCAGGCATTTTTTTTGCGATACTGCACTGCGTCGCTTTAACTGGCAATTGCGCAGTCATGCGATGCTGTACCCAAATAAAATTTATGTCCTTTTTTCCCCACAAATATCGCTTTCTTTTGGTGGTATTTGATCACCTCTGTGGTTTTTATTTTTTGCGCTATAAACGAGAGAAGAGCGACAATTTTGAAAAAAACACAATGGGGGTTATTTACGAAAGGCAAATCCACTTTGCACTGCAAGTGCACTTGGAAGTGCAGTTGCTTTAAATCTGAGGGGTAGATCTGAAATGAGGGGAAGCTCTGCTTATTTTATTATCCAATCCTGTGCAAGCTAAAATGCTGTTTTTTATTTTCCTTGCATGTCCCCCTCGGATCTACAGCGACTGTACTTCCAAGTGCACTTGTAGTGCAAAGCGGATTTGCCTTTAGTAAATAATCCCAAATATATTTTACTTTTTGCTATAATAAATATCCCAAATTAAAAAAAAAATTTAAAAAGTTTTCCTTAGTTTAGGCCGATACGTATTCTTCTACATATTTTTGTTAAAAAGAATCGCAATAAGCGTATATTGATTGGTTTGTGCAAAAGTTACAGCGTCTACAAAACAGGGAATAGATTAATGGCATTTCTATTATTATTTTTTTTTTTACTAGTAATGGCGGTGATCTGCGATTTTTATCGGGACTGCGATATTGCGGCGGACAAATTGGACACTTTTGACACATTTTTTGGGACCATTGACAATTATACAGCAATCAGTGCTATAAAAATGCACTGATTACTATATAAAGGTCACTGGCAGGGAAGGGTTTAACACTAGGGGGCTATCAAGGGGTTAACTGTGTTCCCTAGTGTGTGTTCTAACTGTAGTGGGATGACTAGGGGAGGAGAGAGATCGGTGTTCATACTTGGTATGAACACATGATCTGTCACCTCTCCCCTGAGAGAACCGGGATCTGTGTGTTTAAACACACAGATCCCAGTTCTTGCTCTGTCACGATCGATCGTGGGTGCCCGACGGTCATCACACCCGCCGGGCACTTGCGCTGCACCCCCTAGTGGTCAAAAGGCGAACTGACGTACAGTTACGTTGTTTCGCCCAGGGGAGCCAACCTGCCTCAGTACAACTGCGGCGGCTGGTCGGGAAGGGGTTAAAGTGAATAACTCAACACCAAGTTCACGATATGGACTACTTATGCATTTGTATATGTTGATCATATCCCCCTTTAATCTCCTCTTCTCAAGAGGGAATAGATTCAGTTTCTCTAATCTTTCCTCATAGCTGTGCTCCTCCATGCCTCTTATCAGTTTGGTTTCTCTTCTCTGCACTTTCTCCAGTTCCCCGATATCCTTTTTGAGAATTGCTGCCCAAAACTAAACTGCATAATCCGTGTGAGGTCTTACTAATGATTTGTATGGGGCAAAATAATATCTCTCTCTCTGGAGTCCATACCTCTCTTAATACAAGAAAGGATTTTGCTCGCTTTGGAAAATGCAGCTTGGCATTGCATGCTATTATTGACCTTATGATCTACCAAAACCCCCAGATCCTTCTCCACTATGGATCCCCCCAGTTGTACTCCCCCTAGTATGTATGATACATGCATATTCTTAGCCCCCAAGTGCATAACTTTACATTTATCAACATTAAACCTCATTTGCCACATACAGTCATGGCCAAAAATATTGGCACTCCTGCATTTCTGTCAGAAAATGCACCACTTCACCCAGAAATTGATGGAATTACAAATGTTTAGGCATTCTCATGTTTATTTCTTTTGTTTGTATTGGTATGACACAAAAAAGTAGAGAAACAAAAAGCCAAATCTGACACATTCCACGCAAAACTCCAAAAATGGACTTGACAAAATTATTGCCACCTTCTGAAAATTTTAAGAAATAATTGTATTCCAAGTTTGTGATGATCCTGTAATTTGTAATTAAACTCACCTGTATCTATTAACAGGTGCTGACAATATAGAAATCACACTGGCAGCCAGTTAACCACTTGCCGACCGCCTACCGCATATATACTGCGGCAGAATGGCACGGGCAGGCAAAATCACGTACCCGTACGTGATCTGCCTCCCGCGGGCGGGGGGTCCGATCGGACCCCCCCCCCGGTGCCATCGGCGGTCGGCATCTGACTGGGAGCGTCGGGAGGCGAGGGGGAGACCATCCGATCGTGGCCCCCCCCTCGCGATCGCTCCCAGCCAATGGGAATCCTCCTCTGCCTGTGTGTCGTTTCACACAGGCAGAGGATGTGATGTCATCTCTCCTCGGTCTGGCAGTTTCCGTTCCAGCGCCGAGGAGAGAAGACAAGTGAGTGCACAACACACACACACACAGTAGAACATGCCAGGCATACTTTACACCCCCGATCCCCCCCCGATCGCCCCCCGATCCCCCCCCAATCACCCCCCCCCCCCCCTGTCACAAACTGACATTAGCAGTATTTTTTTTTTTTTTTTTTCTGATTACTGCATAGTGTCAGTTTGTGACAGTAAATGTGTTAGGGCAGTGAGTATTACCCCCCTTTAGGTCTAGGGTACCCCCCTAACCCCCCCTAATAAAGTTTTAACCCCTTGATCACCCCCCCTCACCAGTGTCGCTAAGCGATCATTTTTCTGATCGCTGTATTAGTGTCGCTGGTGACGCTAGTTAGGAACGTAAATATTTAGGTTCGCCGTCAGTGTTTTATAGCGACAGGGACCCCCATATACTATCTAATAAATGTTTTAACCCCTTGATTGCCCCCTAGTTAACCCTTTCACCACTGATCACTGTATAACTGTTACGGGTGACGCTGGTTAGTTCGTTTATTTTTTATAGTGTCAGGGCACCCGCCGTTTATTACCGAATAAAGGTTTAGCCCCCTGATCGCCCGGCGGTGATATGCGTCGCCCCAGGCAGCGTCAGATTAGCGCCAGTACCGCGAACACCCACGCACGCAGCATATGCCTCCCTTAGTGGTATAGTATCTGATCGGATCAATATCTGATCCGATCAAATCTATAGTAAGCGTCCCCAGCAGTTTAGGGTTCCCGAAAACGCAGTGTTAGTGGGATCAGCCCAGATACCTGCTAGCACCTGCGTTTTGCCCCTCCGCCCAGCCCAGCCCAGCCCACCCAAGTGCAGTATCGATCGATCACTGTCACTTACAAAACACTAAACGCATAACTGCAGCGTTCGCAGAGTCAGGCCTGATCCCTGCGATCGCTAACAGTTTTTTTGGTAGCGTTTTGGTGAACTGGCAAGCACCAGCCCCAGGCAGCGTCAGATTAGCGCCAGTACCGCTAACACCCACGCACGCAGCATACGCCTCCCTTAGTGGTATAGTATCTGATCGGATCAATATCTGATCCGATCTGATCTATACTAGCGTCCCCAGCAGTTTAGGGTTCCCAAAAACGCAGTGTTAGCGGGATCAGCCCAGATACCTGCTAGCACCTGCGTTTTTCCCCTCCGCCCGGCCCGGCCCAGCCCACCCAAGTGCAGTATCGATCGATCACTGTCACTTACAAAACACTAAACGCATAACTGCAGCGTTCGCAGAGTCAGGCCTGATCCCTGCGATCGCTAACAGTTTTTTTGGTAGCGTTTTGGTGAACTGGCAAGCACCAGCCCCAGGCAGCGTCAGATTAGCGCCAGTACCGCTAACACCCACGCACGCAGCATACGCCTCCCTTAGTGGTATAGTATCTGATCGGATCAATATCTGATCCGATTAGATCTATACTAGCGTCCCCAGCAGTTTAGGGTTCCCAAAAACGCAGTGTTAGCGGGATCAGCCCAGATACCTGCTAGCACCTGCGTTTTGCCCCTCCGCCCGGCCCGGCCCAGCCCACCCAAGTGCAGTATCGATCGATCACTGTCACTTACAAAACACTAAACGCATAACTGCAGCGTTCGCAGAGTCAGGCCTGATCCCTGCGATCGCTAACAGTTTTTTTTGTAGCGTTTTGGTGAACTGGCAAGCGCCAGCGGCCTAGTACACCCCGGTCGTAGTCAAACCAGCACTGCAGTAACACGTGGTGACGTGGCGAGTCCCATAAGTGCAGTTCAAGCTGGTGAGGTGGCAAGCACAAGTAGTGTCCCGCTGCCACCAAAAAGACAAACACAGGCCCGTCGTGCCCATAGTGCCCTTCCTGCTGCATTCGCCAATCCTAATTGGGAGCCCACCACTTCTGCAGCGCCCGTACTTCCCCCATTTACATCCCCAACCAAATGCAGTCGGCTGCATGAGAGGCATTTTTATGTCCTCCCGAGTACCCCTACCCAACGAACCCCCCAAAAAAGATGTCGTGTCTGCAGCAAGCGCGGATATAGGCGTGACACCCGCTATTATTGTCCCTCCTGTCCTGACAATCCTGGTCTTTGCATTGGTGAATGTTTTGAACGCTACCATGCACTAGTTGAGTATTAGCGTAGCGTACAGCATTGCACAGACTAGGCGCACTTTCACAGGGTCTCCCAAGATGCCATCGCATTTTGAGAGACCCGAACCTGGAACCGGTTACAGTTATAAAAGTTAGTTACAAAAAAAAGTGTAAAAAAAAAAAAAAAAAAAAAAAAACACAAACAAAAATATAAAATAAAAATAGTTGTCGTTTTATTGTTCTCTCTCTCTCTATTCTCTCTCTATTGTTCTGCTCTTTTTTACTGTATTCTATTCTGCAATGTTTTATTGTTGATATGTTTTATCACGTTTGCTTTTCAGGTATGTAATTATTTATACTTTACCGTTTACTGTGCTTTATTGTTAACCATTTTTTTGTCTTCAGGTATGCCATTCACGACTTTGAGTGGTTATACCAGAATGATGCCTGCAGGTTTAGGTATCATCTTGGTATCATTCTTTTCAGCCAGCGGTCGGCTTTCATGTAAAAGCAATCCTAGTGGCTAATTAGCCTCTAGACTGCTTTTACAAGCAGTGGGAGGGAATGCCCCCCCCCCCCAACATCTTCCGTGTTTTTCTCTGGCTCTCCTGTCTCAACAGGGAACCTGAAAATGCAGCCGGTGATTCAGCCAGCTGACCATAGAGCTGATCAGAGACCAGAGTGGCTCCAAACATCTCTATGACCTAAGAAACCGGAAGCTACGAGCATTTTATGACGTAGATTTCGCCGGATGTAAACAGCGCCATTGGGAAATTGGGAAAGCATTTTATCACACCGATCTTGGTGTGATCAGATGCTTTGAGGGCAGAGGAGAAATCTAGGGTCTAATAGACCCCAATTTTTGCAAAAAAGAGTACCTGTCACTACCTATTGCTATCATAGGGGATATTTACATTCCCTGAGATAACAATAAAAATGATTTTAAAAAAAAAAATGAAAGGAACAGTTTAAAAATAAGATAAAAAAATAATAATAATAAAGAAAAAAAAAAAAAAAAGCACCCCTGTCCCCCCTGCTCTCGCGCTAAGGTGAACGCAAGCGTTGGTCTGGCGTCAAATGTAAACAGCAATTGCACCATGCATGTGAGGTATCGCCGCGAAGGTCAGATCGAGGGCAGTAAATTTAGCAGTAGATCTCCTCTGTAAATCTAAAGTGGTAACCTGTAAAGGCTTTTAAAGGCTTTTAAAAATGTAGTAATTTTGTTGCCACTGCACGTTTGTGCGCAATTTTAAAGCATGTCATGTTTGGTATCCATGTACTCGGCCTAAGATCATCTTTTTTATTTCATCAAACATTTGGGCAATATAGTGTGTTTTAGTGCATTAAAATGTAAAAAAGTGTGTTTTTTCCCCAAAAAATGCGTTTGAAAAATCGCTGCGCAAATACTGTGTGAAAAAAAAAAATGAAACACCCACCATTTTAATCTGTAGGGCATTTGCTTTAAAAAAAATATATAATGTTTGGGGGTTCAAAGTAATTTTCTTGCAAAAAAAAATTATTTTTTTATGTAAACAATAAGTGTCAGAAAGGGCTTTGTCTTCAAGTGGTTAGAAGAGTGGGTGATGTGTGACATAAGCTTCTAGATGTTGTGCATAAAATGCCAGGACAGTTCAAAACCCCCCCAAATGACCCCATTTTGGAAAGTAGACACCCCAAGCTATTTGCTGAGAGTCATGTTGAGTCCATGGAATAATTTATATTGTGACACAAGTTGCGGGAAAGAGACAATTTTTTATTTTTTTTATTTTTTTTTGCGCAAAGTTGTCACTAAATGATATATTGCTCAAACATGCCATGGGAATGTGTGAAATTACACCCCAAAATACATTCTGTTGCTTCTCCTGAGTACGGGGATACCACATGTGTGGGACTTTTTGGGAGCCTAGCCGCGTACGGGACCCCGAAAACCAAGCACCGCCTTCAGGCTTTCTAAGGCCGTAAATTTTTGATTTCACTCTTCACTGCCTATCACAGTTTCGGAGGCCATGGAATGCCCAGGTGGCACAAAACCCCCCCAAATGACCCCATTTTGGAAAGTAGACACCCCAAGCTATTTGATGAGAGGTATAGTGAGTATTTTGCAGACCTCACTTTTTGTCACAAAGTTTTGAAAATTAAAAAAAGAAAAAAAAAAATTTTTTTTCTCGTCTTTCTTTATTTTCAAAAACAAATGAGAGCTGCAAAATACTCACCATGCCTCTCAGCAAATAGCTTGGGGTGTCTACTTTCCAAAATGGGGTCATTTGGGGGGGGTTTGTGCCACCTGGGCATTCCATGGCCTCCGAAACTGTGATAGGCAGTGAGGAGTAAAATCAAAAATGTACGCCCTTAGAAAGCCTGAAGGCGGTGCTTGGTTTTCGGGGTCCCGTACGCGGCTAGGCTCCTAAAAAGTCCCACACATGTGGTATCCCCGTACTCAGGAGAAGCAGCTAAATGTATTTTGGGGTGCAATTCCACATATGCCCATGGCCTGTGTGAGCAATATATCATTTAGTGACAACTTTGTGCAAAAAAAAAAAAAAAAAAAAAAAAAAATTTGTCACTTTCCCGCAACTTGTGTCAAAATATAAAACATTCCATGGACTCAACATGCCTCAAAGCAAATAGCTTGGGGTGTCTACTTTCCAAAATGGGGTCATTTGGGGGGGTTTTATGTCATCTGGGCATTTTATGGCCTTCAAAACTGTGATAGGTAGTGAGGAGTAAAATCAAAATCAAAAATGTACGCCCTTAGAAATCCTGAAGGCGTTGCTTGGTTTTCGGGGCCCCGTACGCGGCTAGGCTCCCAAAAAGTCCCACACATGTGGTATCCCCGTACTCAGGAGAAGCAGCTAAATGTATTTTGGGGTGCAATTCCACATATGCCCATGGCCTGTGTGAGCAATATATCATTTAGTGACAACTTTTTGTAATTTATTTTTTTTTTTTGTCATTATTCAATCACTTGGGACAAAAAAAATGAATATTCAATGGGCTCAACATGCCTCTCAGCAAATTCCTTGGGGTGTCTACTTTCCAAAATGGGGTCATTTGTGGGGGTTTTGTACTGCCCTGCCATTTTAGCACCTCAAGAAACGACATAGGCAGTCATAAATTAAAGGCTGTGTAAATTCCAGAAAATGTACCCTAGTTTGTAGACGCTATAACTTTTGCGCAAACCAATAAATATACACTTATTGACATTTTTTTTACCAAAGACATGTGGCCGAATACATTTTGGCCTAAATGTATGACTAAAATTGAGTTTATTGGATTTTTTTTAGAACAAAAAGTAGAAAATATCATTTTTCCGTTTATAGCGCAAAAAATAAAAACGGCAGAGGTGATCAAATACCATCAAAAGAAAGCTCTATTTGTGGGAAGAAAAGGACGCAAATTTCGTACAGCATTGCATGACCGCGCAATTAGCAGTTAAAGCGATGCAGTGCCGAATTGTAAAAAGTGCTCTGGTCAGGAAGGGGGTAAAACCTTCCGGGGCTGAAGTGGTTAAAATGGTGAAAAATGGACTCAACCTTTCTGCTGTGTGCCACACGGAGCATGGAGAAAAGAAAGAGCAGCAAAGAATTGTCTGTGGATTTGAGAACAAAACTTGTGGAAAAGCATGGACAATCTCAAGGTTACAAGTCCATCTCCAAAGATATTAATGTTCCTGTGTCCACTGTGTGCAACATTGTCAAGAAGTTTACAGCCCATGGCACTTTAGCTAATCTCCCTAGGCGAGGACAAATGAGAAAAATTGATCAAAGATCGCAACAAAGGATTTTTTCGAATGGTTGATGAAGAACCTCAATCAACTTCCAGACAAATTCAAGCTGACCTTCAGGCACAGGGTATAACTGTGTCAACTCACACTATATGTCACCATCTGAATGAAAAGGGACACAATGTTAGGAGACCCAGGAGGACCCCACTACTGACACAGAAACATAAAAAAACCAGACTGAAGTTTGCTAAAACTTACCTGAGGAAGACAAAAGCCTTTTGGGAGAATGTGCTGCGGACAGGCAAAACAAAAATTACAGCTTTTTGGTAAAGCCTATAACTCTACTGTCTTCAGAAGAAAAAATGAGGCCTTTAAAGAAAAGAATACAGTCCCTACAGTCAAACATAGTCGGGGTTCACTAATGTTTTGGGGTTGCTTTGCTGTTTCAGGCACTGGATGTCTTGACTGTGTGCATGGCATTATGAAATCTGAAGACTACCAAAGAATTCTGGGGTGCAATGTAGGGCCCAGTGTCAGAAAGCTGGGCCTCCATCAGAGGTTATGGGTTTTACAGCAGGGCAATGACCCAAAGCACACCTCAAAAAACACCCAGAAATGGTTTAAGACAAAGCGCTGGAGAGTACTGAACTGGCCAGCAATGAGTCCAGATCTATATTCCGTAGAGCACCTGTTTAGAGATCTCAAAACAGCAGTTGGGAACAGGAACCCTGCCAATCTAAGAGAACTGGAGCAGTTGGCGAAAGAAGAGTGGACCAAAATTCCAGTAGAGAGGTGTAAGAAACTCTCTGTTGGTTACAGGAAGTGATTGATTTCAGTTATTTTTTCCAAGGGGTGTGCTACCAAATATTAAATTGAGGGTGCCAATAATGCTGTCCAGTCCATTTTTGGAGTTTTGCGTGGATTGTGTCAGATTTGGCTTGTTTCTCCACTTTTTGTGTCATACCAATACAAACAAAAGAAATAAACTCGAGAATGCCTAAGCATATGTAATTGCAACAATTGTCTGAGCGAAGTGGTGCATTATCTGACAGAAATGCAGGGGTGCCAACATTTTTGGCCATGACTGTAGTTGCCCAAGGTCAGCTTGTAAATTGGAGACATCCTGTAAGGACGTTACGAGTGAATGCAGTTTAATAGGACTAGTAAAGCTGCAATATGTAACATTTTAACAAAACCAATATATAGAAATGAACAGGGCATTTAAGGATGACCCAGCAGTATTACACTAAAGACCATAATGAATACTTTAAATATAAAAAATAAACATTTTGTTAACAAAGACATTGATTAAAAACATTACCTATCAATATAAAAATCAGAAGGTATAATAGCAAGAATCCGCTGGAAAATGTCAACTTGTTTTGCGGTCTTATCCCGCTTCTTCAGAACATATATAGGAAATATTTTTTTTTGCAATATTTTGGATGTTTTGGATGTTTGTGTTTTTGTGTTGTTTATTTGTTTTGTTCTGTTTTTTTTTTTTTTGTACATATGGTCCTTTTGTGGGGTAGGTGGACTGCTATTTTTTATATATACTCATATTTTGAGTATTCTGTTTGTATCACACTATATATCTGCAGTTATATGATGTATTCATTCAATAGTATATGTTTAATAGATGAAACTCACCAGTATATGGCATTTTATTCTTTGAGGAAATCTGATGTCCTGAAGGAGTGGCATAAGATCGCGAAACACGTTGACATTTTCTAGTGGATTCTTGCCATTATAACTTCTGATTTTTATATTGTTATGTAATGTTTTTAATTGATGTCTTTGTTAATAAAAAAATATTTTTTATATTTAAAGTATTCTTTATGGTCTCTAGTATAATACTGTTTGGTCATCCTTAAACGCCCTGTTCGTTTCTATATATTGGTTCTATTCTCTTGTTGTGGGCGGGTGACTTGCCAGTATTTAGGCTGGTATAGCATAGGGTCATTACCATTTCTCATGTTACAACCAAAAACGTAAATGTATTTTATTGGGATTTTATGTGATAGACCAACAATAAGTGGCACGTAATTGTGAACTGTAAGGAAAATGATAAATGGTTTTCCAAATTTTTTACAAATATAATATCTCACAAAAGTGAGTACATCCCTCACATTTTTATAAATATTTTATTATATCTTTTCACGTGACAACACTGAAGAAATGACACTTTGGTACAATGTAAAGTAGTGAGTGTACAGCTTGTATAACAGTGTAAATTTGCTGTCCCCTCAAAATACCTTCACACAGCCATTAATGTCTAAACCGCTGGCAACAAAAGTGAGTACACACCTAAGTGAAAATGTCCAAATTGGGCCCAATTAGACATTTTCCCTCCCCGGTGTCATGTGACTCGTTATTGTTACAAGTTCTCAGGTATGAATGGGGAGCAGGTGTGTTCAATTTGGTTTTATCGCTCTCACTCTCTCACACTGATCACTGGAAGTTCAACATGGCACCTCATGGCAAAGAACTCTCTGAGGATCTAAAAAAAAAAAAAGAATTGTTGCTCTACATAAAGATGGCCTAGGCTATAAGAAGATTGCCAAGACCCTGAAACTGACCTGCAGCACGGTGGCCAAGACCATACAGTGGTTTAACAGGACAGGAGAAATAGACGTATGTGTGCTGCCAGCATTGCTGCAGAGGTTGAAGGAGTGGGGAGTCAGCCTGTCAGTGCTCAGACCATACGCTGCACACTGCATCAAATTTTTCTGCATGGCTGTCATCCCAGAAGGAAGCCTCTTCTAAATATGATGCACAAGAAATCCCGCAAACAGTTTGCTGAAGACAAGCAGACTAAGGACATAGATTACTGGAACCATGTCCTGTGGTCTGATGAGACCAAGATAAATTTATTTGGTTAAGATGGTGTCAAGCTTGTGTGGCGGCAACCAGGTGAGGAGTACAAAGACAAGTGTGTTTTGCCTACAGTCAAGTATGGTGGTCGGAGTTTCATGGTCTGGGGCTGCATGAGTGCTGCCGGCACTGGGGAGCTACAGTTCATTGAGGGAACCATGAATGCCAACATGTACTGTGACATACTGAAGCAGAGCATGATCCCCTCCCTTCAGAGACTGGGCCGCAGGGCAGTATCCCAACATGATAACAACCCCAAACACACCTCCAAGACCACCACTGCCTTGCTAAAGAAGCTGAGGGTAAAGGTGATGGACTGGCCAAGCATGTCTCCAGACCTAAACCCTATTGAGCATCTGTGGGGCATCCTCAAACGGAAGGTGGAGGAGCACAAGGTCTCTAACATCCACTAGCTCTGTGATGTCATCATGGAGGAGTGGAAGAGGACTCAAGTGGCTACCTGTGAAGCTCTGGTGAACTCCATGCCCAAGAGGGTTAAGACAGTGCTGGAAAATAATGGTGGCCACACAAAATATTGACACTTTGGGCCCAATTTGGACATTTTCACTTAGGGGTGTACTCACTTTTATTGCTAGCAGTTTAGACATTAAAGGCTGTGTGTAGAGTCATTTTGAGGGGACAGCAAATTTATACAAGCTGTCCACTCACTACTTTCACATTGTAGCAAAGTGTAATTTCTTCAGTGTTGTCACATGAGAAGATATAATAAAATATTTACAAAAATGTGAGGGGTGTACTCACTTTTGTGAGATACTATAAATATGTGAAAAGTGTGGCGTGCATTTGTATTCATACCCCTTTACTCTGATACCCCTAACTGAAATCTAGTGGAACCAATTGCCTTCAGAAATCACCTGATTAGTAAATAGAGTCCACCTGTGTTTAATTTAATCTGAGTATAAATACAGCTGTTCTGTGAAGCCCTCAGAGGTTTGTTATAGAACCTTAGTGAACAAACAGCATGAAGGACAAGGAACACACCAGACAGGTCAGGGATAAAGTTGTGGAAAAGTTTAAAGCAGGGTTAGGTTATAAAAAAATATCCCAAGCTTTGAACATCTCACTGAGCACTGTTCAATCCATCATCTAAAAATGGAAAGAGAATGGCACAACTGCAAACCGACCAAGACATGGCCGTCCACCTAAACTGACAGGCCGGGCAAGGAGAGCATTAATCAGAGAAACAGCCAAGAGGCCCATGGTAACTCTGGAGGAGCTGCAGAGATCCACAGCTCAGGTGGGAGAATCTGTCCACAGGACAACTATGAGTCGTGCTCTCCACAAATCTGGCCATTAAAGAAGAGTGGCAAGAAGAAAGCCATTGTTGAAAGAAAGCCATAAGAAGTCCTGTTTGCAGTTTGCGAGAAACAATGTGAGGGACACAGCAAACGTGTGGAAGAAGGTGTTTTGGTCAGATGAGACCAAAATTTAACTTTTTTTAACACTAATGCCCCGTACACACGGTCGGATTTTCCGACGGAAAATGTGTGATAGGACCTTGTTGTCGGAAATTCCAACCGTGTGTAGGCTCCATCACACATTTTCCATCGGATTTTCCGACACACAAAGTTTGAGAGCAGGCTATAATATTTTCCGACAACAAAATCCATTGTCGGAATTTCCGATCGTGTGTACACAAATCCGACACACAAAGTGCCACGCATGCTCAGAATAAATAAAGAGATGAAAGCTATTGGCCACTGCCCCGTTTATAGTCCCGACGTACGTGTTTTACGTCACCACGTTCAGAATGATCGGATTTTCCGACAACTTTGTGTGACCGTGTGTATGCAAGACAAGTTTGAGCCAACATCCGTCGGAAAAAATCCTAGGATTTTGTTGTCGGAATGTCCGATCAAAGTCCGACCGTGTGTACAAGGCATATGTGTGGTAGAAAACTAACATTGTACATCACCCTGAACGCACCATCCCCACTGTGAAACATGGTAACCAGCGGGGATCGTTAAGCTCCCGATGCATACTTGTGATCGGGAGCTTTTCAATCATGTGACGTCTGTGACAGCCAATCACAGAGGTCACAGTGACTTATGTGCCACTTTGTGTTGGTCTATCACATAAAATCCCAATAAAACACATTTACATTTATGGTTGTAACATGACAATGTGGAAAATTTCAAGGGGTACGAATACTTTTTTAAGGTCCTGTATTTGCTGTTAGCATTACTTGCTGTTTTGAATTTTACACATTTTGTAGATTTTAAACATATTTTCCTTTAACTAAAAAATATTTTTATTAAAAGAAGTTTTATTTCTTTTTACTGTATATTTGAAATTTATTTTTCACGATACACAATAATAATTATGTAACTGCTAACTAGTAGCAGGAAAGAGCTCTGAAAATTCGCATGTCAGAAATTGTAAGAGACAGGTTGTGATGTGACCTGAAAACTCAAAGCTATTTCTTCCCTCAAAGTGACAGCAGAATTATATAATACAACAACTATAACTTCTTAATTCCTAAACAGAAAAAAATGAACTCCAGGTAAAAAACTAAATACACAGTTGAGATATTATACATAATTGTTTCACTTGCCAGGAATTTGTTGTTGCGCTCAGCCATGCTTGCAATCCAGGCTCCCCTAGCAGCCAACACAGCCAGGTCAGAGAACGTACTATTATCTACTGCAGTTAAACAATACTGTTTGGTCCAGGACACACCCTCAGTCCATCTCTGTCCTAATGAGAGTGCCTCAGTGACCAGTAATGGCACACTTATTGGATAGTGGAATGGCTGTAGGCATGGTTAGGTTAGCCATGAAGCAAAGCAAGAGTCAGGAGCCACAAGCAAACTGAAACTAGATCAAGGAAGACCAGAGATGGTGATTTTCTGGTTAGTAAAGGCAAAAGCAGGCATCTTGTAGTTTACTTTTTAAAATAAATCTGCATTTGGTCCATGCAGGGAAAAGCAACAGGCTCACTTCATGCAGGTTCCACCAACTGCAAAAACGTGATTTCCTTTTGTTCCCCAGCTGATCCAATCAGATCCAGGGAAAAGTGTCGGCACTTGACTCACTTTCAGACATGTATACTAACCCAGCCACGTTCCTTTACTGACCCCTTGCTGAATCATCCCTGCTTGTCTAAGCTCTGGTGTTGACAGATGTTGAAGTGTAGACAAGTGCATGTCATAGTTATATAGTTACATAGTTACATAGTAGGTGAGGTTGAAAAAAGACACAAGTCCATTAAGTCCAACCTATGTGTGTGATTATGTGTCAGTATTACATTGTATATACCTGTATGTTGTGGTCATTCAGGTGCTTATCTAATAGTTTTTTTAAACTATCGATGCTCCCCGCTGAGACCACCGCCTGTGGAAGGGAATTCCATATCCTTGCCGCTCTTATGCCGCGTACACACGGTCGGGCTTTTCGTCTACAAAAGTCTGACGGACGCCGACGGACTAAAGCTGGCTGACAATCCGATCGTGAGTGGGCTTCCCCGGACTTTCAGCGGACTTTCAGCGGACTTTTTCAGCCACAAATCTGACGGACTTTAGATTTGAAACATGCTTCAAATCTTTACGTCGTAACTACGCCGGACCCAGAAATCCGCTCGTCTGTGTGCTAGTCCGACGGACAAAAACCCACGCTAGGGCAGCTATTGGCTACTGGCTATCAACTTCCTTATTTTAGTCCGGTGTACGTCATCACGTACAAATCCGTCTGACTTTTTTGTGTGATCGTATGTAGGCAAGTCCGGTCGTAAGAAAGTCTGCCGCAAGTCCGCCAAAAGTCCGACAAAAGTCCGTTGAAAGTCTGTCGGACAGGCTGTCGGACTTTTGTAGACGAAAAGTCCGACCGTGTGTACGCGGCATTACAGTAAAGAACCCTCTATGCAGTTTAAGGTTAAACCTCTTTTCTTCTAATGTTAGTGAGTGGCCACATGTCTTATTAAACTCCCTTCCGTGAAAAAGTTTTATCCCTATTGTGGGGTCATCAGTACAGTATTTGTAAATTGAAATCATATCCCCTCTCAAGCTTTTCTTCTACAGAGAGAGTAAGTTCAGTGCTCACAACCTTTCCTCATAACTAATGTCATAAAAAACTTGTCCTCTGCACTGGGCTCCCGGTGGCCATTTTAGGGGAGACTGTGTCTGATTGTACACAGCTCTCTCCCAAGATTTGGGCAGCCATATTGGACCCAGGAAGTCTATATATTCAGTGCCTTGAAAAAGTATTCATACCCCTTGGAATGTTCCACATTTTGTCATGTTACAGCCAAAAACGCAAATTTGTTTTATTGGGATTTTATGTGATAGACCAACACAAAGTGGCACATAATTGTGAAGTAGAAGGAAAATGATAAATGTTTTTCAAAAATGTTTACAAATAAATATGTGAAAAGTATGGCGTGCAATTGTATTCAGCCCCTTTTACTCTGATACCCCTAACTAAAATCTAGTGGAACCAATTGCCTTCAGAAGTCACCTAATGAGTAAATAGGGTCCACCTGTGTGTAATTTAATCTTAGTATAAATATAGCTGTTCTGTGAAGCCCTCAGAAGTATGTTAGCGAGCCTCAGTGAATAAACAGGATGAAGGCCAAGGAACACACCAGATCATACCGGTCAGGGATAACGTTGTGGAGACGTTTAAAGCAGCGTTAGGTTATAAAAAAATATCCCAAGCTTTGAACATCTTATGAAGCACTGTTCATTTTATCATCCAAAAAATTAAAGAGCATGGCACAACTGCAAACCTACCAAGAGATAGCCATCCACCTAAACTGACAGGCTGGGCAAGGAGAGCATTAATCAGAGAAGCAGCCAAGAGGCCCATGGTAACTCTGGAGGAGCTGCAGAGATCCACAGCTCAGGTGGGAGAATCTGTCCACAGGACAACTATTAGTCGTACACTCCACAAATCTGGCTTTTATGGAAGAGTGGCAAGAAGAAAGCCATTGTTGAAAGAAAGCCATAAGAAGTCCTGTTTGCAGTTTGTGAGAAGCCACGTGGGGGACACAGCAAACATGTGGAAGAAGGTGCTCTGGTCAGATGAGACCAAAATTTTACTTTTTGGCCTAAAAGCAAAACGCTATGTGTGGCAGAAAACTAATACTGCACATCACCCTGAACACACCATCCCCACTGTGAAATATGGTGGTGGCAGCATCATATTGTGGGGATG
This sequence comes from Lithobates clamitans, assembly GCA_037952925.1. Lineage (NCBI taxonomy): Eukaryota > Metazoa > Chordata > Amphibia > Anura > Ranidae > Lithobates > Lithobates clamitans. The sequence goes on along the minus strand of JBBGZY010002269.1, from coordinate 690,058 downwards.
CTTTTCTTCAAGGGACAGGGAAGCTGGTCAGAGGTGATGGGAAGATGGATAGAGCCAAATACAGAGCAATTTTAGAAAAAAACCTGTAGAGTCTGCAAAAGACTTGAAACTGGGGCGAAGGTTCACCTTTCAGCAGGACAACGACCCTAAACATACAGCCAGGGCTACAATGGACTGGTTTAGATCAAAGAATATTATTTTTTTTAGAATGGCTCAGTCAAAGTCCAGCCCTAAATCCAATTGGGAATCTGTGGCAAGACTTGAAATTTTAATTTAATTGAATTGAAAAAAGATTTGCAGCTGTAATTGCAGCGAAAGGTGGTTCTACAAAGTATTGACTTAGGGGGGCTGAATACAAATGCACCCCACACTTTTCAGATATTTATTTGTAAAAAATGTTGAAAATCATTTATCATTTTCCTTCCACTTCACATTTATGTGCCACTTTGTGTTGGTCTGTCATATAAAATCCCAATAAAATACATTTACGTTTTTGGTGGTAACATGACAGAATCTGGAAAACTTTCAAGGGGTATCAAAAGTTTTTCAAGGGACTGTATATAGCCCAAGCTAGGTCATTTTGGTATTCCCTGCAGTGTCAGAGCACCTGAATAGGGACAGGCACATGCTGGCTAAAGATAGGTCTAGTGCAGTAAAAGGTTCCTGAGGAGCAGGGACAAAATAGGGATGGTCCAGAACACCCCTGGAATACTTGTGAGTTTGGGAAAGGACCCTGTTAACCAGCATGCTTTTGGAATAGTGCACTCCTGCATCCTACATTGCCAGCACAGCACCCAATCTGGAGGCCCACTATAAGCCTACCCGTTTGTGGACAACCCTGCTGCATGTAGGTCTGCATCTTTGCACTGTCTCACTATGGCACTGTACCGTAATAGTGCCATACTGTCTATACATAAGCTTTGCGATAACCACCTTAATTACTGCCACCCAGTTAACCAGCCTTGTGCCATTTGCTCCCCCTTCCCCAGAAGCCTTGGGAAGGTTTCGACAGTGCTGGGAGTTGGTGAGGGCTCGTGGCTGTGTCTCTTTAGGTTGTAAATGGATTACAGTATGACTTTAAGAAATGCCAGTGATCAGCACTAAATCCATATTGGCTTTGAGTCAACTGAAAGAACACTTGAGAAGGGCTCTTATCGTTTCTCCCAATTAGTAGCACTTTTTAGACAAGAATTCCTGGCACATATTTGAGGTTAAAAATAATCCTGTGGCATGAACTATTATCTGTGATTTCACCAGCCAGCAGAATGTTATCATGGCACTTAGACTGTGGCACATTCTCTCAAACACCGGAAAAAAAAAAAAGACGATCCCTTTTTTAATCTGTTAATAAGACCTATACAGGAAATATGTGCAGGATTGCGTTACTTCGCCGGGTTTGGGATCTATCTTAATAATAGAAAATGAATGTTTGGAGCTTAGATTACATTCTTTCTGTCAGAATGTTTTCACTGCTTACCAGGTCAACTGCAGTTCAAGCTTTACAAATAGGATGGAGGTGGCTGCGTAGCATCGAGCACATTAGTAATTCCTAACACCGGCAATCTGCAGCCTGGAAGACATCGGCAATCGGCGGCGGGCCAAAAACCTTCCATGTCTTTGTCTTAATTAAATAACGAAAGCTGAAAGACCCACAGAGCGTTACTAAGTGAGGTGAGCAATGGAGGAATTCATGGCTTTATGCCTTGCCTGAACTGAAGGAGTCTCACAATCAATTACTGCCAGATTTTAAAGAGGCGCTTTTATCCATGAAAACAGATAAAATTTGATGTATACATTTTACGAAGCATGCGCTACCACATCTTCATTCCATTTTTGTAAAGATCTGTATTCACTTTGTAGAACCACCTTTCGCTGCAATTACAGCTGCAAGTCTTTTTGGGGATGTCTCTACCAGCTTTGCACATCTAGATAGTGACATTTTTGCCCATTCTTCTTTGCAAAATAGCTCAAGCTCTGTCAGATTGGATGGAGAGTGTCTGTGAACAGCAATTTTTATATCTTGCCACAGATTCCCAATTGGATTTAGGTCTGGACTTTGACTGGGCCATTCTAACACATGAATATGCTTTGATCTAAACCAGTGGTTCTCAACCGGGGGGTCGGGACCCCCTCGGGGGGTCAAATGACAATTTGCCGGGGGTCACCAAATCCTGGGCTGTTCCTGAAGCCCGCGCTGGTCCCAGCCTTTTCGCGGCCGCCCAGAAGGGCTGTTCCTGGAGCCCGCGGCCGCCCACTCAGCCTCTTCACAACCGCCCATTCAGTTCACAGCATGGCTGGGGGGCAGAGACTAGAGGTCAGCTGACTGGTGAGGAATGAAGTGGGTGGGGCTGGAGGAGACCCTATCTCCTGATTTCGGCATAGGTGTCACTGCTGCGAGACACCACAAAGTCGGATACAAATTGAGTAACACTACCTGTGATTATAGTTGCCATTAAAAGTCCCCACTACAGTTCTCAGATCAGCAGATGACCTTGATCAAGATCACCTAAGTTGGCTGATCAGAACCCCCTCCAGCACTGCCACTGATTCCAACTCCTTACCAGCACTGCTACTCATCCCAACTCCCCGTCAGCACTGCCACTCATCCCATTCCCCCCACCAAGGAGTAAGACAAGGAATAAAAATAGAGAATACATGGAAGGGAGAGGAAAAGAGGGGGAGGAACAAAGAAAAAGGGAGAGAGAAAGAATAAGAGAAAGAACAACAAAGACGGCTAGAGAGAGGGATGGGGGACAAGAAATTAGGATAGAGAGAGATAAAAGGGAAAGAAAGGAGAACAAAGAGAAAGAGTGGTACAACCTAAAATGTACCATAAGGGGTTTTAATACTGTACAAATGGAAGGGACTCAGGGAGTGCTAAATGTCTGTGGGTTAGGGGCGCAAATTACTTGTCTCGCCTTGGGTGCTGACAACCCACGCTACGAGAATAATTTTACTGTTAGGGGTCCCCACAACTTGGGAAATTTTATCAAGGGGTCACGGCACTAGAGAGGTTGAGAACCACTGATCTAAACCATTCCATTGTAGCTCTGGCTGTATGTTTAGGGTCGTTGTCCTGCTGGAAGGTGAACCTCTGCCCCAGTCTCAAGTCTTTTGCAGACTCTAACAGGTTTTCTTCTAAGATTGCCCTGTATTTGGCTCCTTCCATCTTCCCATCAACTCTGATCAGCTTCCCTGTCCCTGCTGAAGAAAAGCATCCCCACCACATGATGCTGCCACCACCATGTTTCTATTATATATTATTATATTGGTGCGAGTGTATACCTTGGTATATTTCGTACTCACTTTCTTCTAAGATTGCCCTGTATTTGGCTCCATCCAATCAACTCTGATCAGCTTCCCTGTCCCTGCTGAAGAAAAGCATCCCCACAACATGATGTTCAGGGTGATGTGCAGTGATAGTTTTTCGCCACACATAGCGTTTTGCTTTTAGGCCATAAAGTTCAATTTTGGTCTCATCTGACCAGAGCACCTTCTTCCACATGTTTGCTGTGTCCCCCACATGGCTTCTCACAAACTGCAAACAGGAATTCTTACGGCTTTCTTTCAACAATGGCTTTTTTCTTGTCACTCTTCCATAAAGGCCAGATTTGTGGAGTGCACCAGTAATAGTTGTCCTGGGGACAGATTCTCCCAACTAAGCTGTGGATCTCTGCAGCTCCTCCAGAGTTACCATGGGCCTCTTGGCTGCTTCTCTGATTAGTGCTCTCCTTGCCCGGCCTGTCATTTTAGGTGGATGTCCATGTCTTGTTAGATTTGCAGTTGTGCCATACTCTTTCCATTTTCAAATGATGCATTGAACAGTGGTCCATAAGATGTTCAAAGTTTAGGATATTTTTTCATAAAATAACCCTGCCTTAAACATCTCCACAACTTTATCCCTGACCTGTCTGGTGTGTTCCTTGACCTTCATGATGCTGTTTGTTCACTAAGGTTCTCTAACAAACCTCTGAGGGCATCACAGAACAGATGTATTTATACTGAGAGCTCCAGCCCCCCCCCTCCAAAAATTAAAAGTCAGCAGCTACTTACTTCTGACTGTAGCCTCTGACTTTTGATATTAGGACACCTACCTGTCCAGGGATCCCGCGATGTCGGCACCCCAGCTGATTTTTCAATCGGCCCTCGGGTGCTGCCACCGCCATTTTTTGTAAGGCAAACAGGCAGTGAAGCCTTGTGGCTTCACAGCTGGTTCCCTACTGCACATGCGCGAAGCACGCCACGCTTTTTTAATGGCCATGTGACGGTGGAAGGAGTAGGGAGGTGGGGGGCCAAACTTCCAGGCAATCTTGCCATCCCGGAAGTGGAGACTTGTGGAAGTCAAAAACAGGTATCTCTCCCCCCTCCCCCCCAAAAGGTGTCAAATTTGGCAGTGGGGGGGAGGAAGAAGCGGAGCTTCCCATTTTGGGTGGAGCTCCACTTTAAATTACACACAGATGTATTAGGTGACTTCTGAAGGCAATTGGTTCCACTAGATTTTAGTTAGGTGTATCAGAGTAAAGGGGGTTGAATACAAATGCACGCTACACTTTTCACATATTTATTTGTAAATGATTTGGAAAAACCATTTATCATTTTCTTTCTACTTCACAATTATGTGCCACTTTGTGTTGTTCTATGACATAAAATCCCAATAAAATACATTTACATTTTTGGTTGTAACATGACAAAATGTGGAACATTTTAAGGGGTATGAATACTTTTTCAAGGCACTGTACTTGTATTAAAAGGGGAACTGGTTGCAGGGCTTATTACTGATTTGAGTGTCCATTGAGGCAACTGGGTGCAGGGGCGTGATGGCAGCGCTGATCCTGGACGGTTGCTATGGACAACGGCACTTGGTAACAAGCTTGGATTTGGTTGCTATGGGCAACAACATGTGGCAAAAGTCATTTTTGAAGACAAACACACGGTCCTTTCCTTGTTATACTTGGCAAAACAGGCAATGTCTCCCCTTGGCTTTTAACGGTTGCTAGGGGCGACGTCCAGCAGGTTAACCAGGCAGGCGGATCTCGTGGGACTTCCAAATGTAGTGCTTGGTTGTTACTAGTATCTAACATCCACCATGTCATCCTGCTGCCAGACCTCCATATATCACTTCTGAGACAATCAACAGTCATTTGCGTTGTTTTGGTTTGTTTATTGAGGGATATAACTTGGTCAGGGGAAAGGAAATATGGGATGCCCATAGAACAATTGCTTTGCCATCATATTTAAGAATTAGAATGAAGCATGAGACTTGAAGTACTGATGTACACATAATATCTACAGTCACTTCCCCTGCATAACACCATGCAGACTATTTCTCCTCCTCGGCATATCTCCTGCAGACTGTTGCTCCCAGGACTTTCACCCTCCTGCACAAACTTCCACTGTAGATCATTACTTTTCCTGTCACATCATCCTCTTTTGACAAAAGAGACCACTCTGAACAGTCCCAGTTGCTGTCTAGAATTAGTTTCACTGTTACTAGGCCAGAAGTCTGCAGTACCTCTCCCTGGCGGCCTAGTAATTAAGTAGCATGTGCTGATTGATGGACTACTGTTCCCAGATAGTCCGGCCTGCAAATCCTGTGCCCTCAGGCCACAGCGATTTGACACTCTCCCCACAGTCTCTCCTCTGGCCTCGCACCCAGATCCCCTGGCATGCCTCATCCAGAAATCTACTGTGGCCCACTCACCGGCCTTCTCCTGCCCTGAGTCCATGATGGAGAACTTTAACTGGATGCACGTTCTGACAGCTTCTCCTGCCCCTCTGTTCCAGAATACTTCATCAATGACTGTGTAAAGATGAAGCTCCCTCCCAGCTCTCCCACAGATGGGGATGGGGCCCCTGCTGCTGCCTAGTACTCCATTCTCCAAGTCTCCTGGCCGACAACTCCTCCCCTGCGGGCAGTTACCTCAGCTTATATGGGAGGCCTGCTCCCTGCCAATTCCAGTTGGGGATTGGTCGGTGCTACTCACATGAGCTGCCTGCCACTCCAGTCCTAGGCCCTGCCCCTCTTCCAGAACATTCTCCCTGGAAGCAAGGGAGGCACACCAGAACTAAAGCACAGGTGGTCACACCCACTGCTACACTAACCACTCCCTGCCCCCCAGAAAAAAACAAGCAGGCCTAGCCTGAAACAGTCCAATCTTGTGGATGGAAATCAACAATAAAAAAACCAATGTAGTGACTAGAAATATAGATTTAAATGCACAGTACCATGATAGGATCAGCAATATAAGCTTATTGGGGAAAACACAATAGTTCAGTGCAAAGATGTGCACAAAAATTTGGTGGTGATTTGATCAAGTACAGTGCTCCGCACCCCTGTGAAAGGGACACTCACCGGAAAAGCTGGTTGCTGTTACAGCAGCAAACACACACTCAGTTAAGGACAATAATTAACAAATGAATTACAAACCGCGTCCCGTTAAAGTGCAAGTGCAAATATCACACACTAGTGTAAAATAAAATATAAATTGTGTCAATGATGATACTCATAGATAGCTTTCGACTGGGTGAAGTCAGCAAACAATCAAACATCAAAAATTAAAAGATCAAAATCAAATGAAAACAACAGTTCAAAATATGAAAAATTCAAAACAAATTCAAAAATACATTTTAAAAAAATGTTCAAATGGTGTAGAAATGAAACTTCTGGATAAATCCTCCTGGAGTTCAGCAAAACATCAGGAAACAGTAATCCACCACCATCACCAGCTACACAGCCTACTCACCAGATTGTGGTGACTCCCATGACAGGAGTCAAAAATGCTTCAAGGACAGCCAGAGAAGCTTCACACGATCATGGCTTGGTTCAGGTGCTGGAACTCAGGTAACACTGTAGCTGCTTGGATGCATGCAAATGGACTCCCGAATAGAGATGGGTGATTACAGACCATTAGTGCCATGAATGGGGAGAAAATGAATGGAGAATGGAATCGTGAAGTAAGCCAAAAATTTATTGGACAGGCTAAAAACAAGCTAAAACCGCATCGACCCATGTGGGTTTGTGCGGACAAAACAAAACAAACTGCGTAATGAACGGAAGTGGCGTGTCACGTTCGGTAAGTCCGACCGGTTTCGTCAGTGCGTTCTGACGTCACTCAGTTAAGATCAGCCATCTGTTGTGGGGAAGGCTGTTCAGCAACTCGCACCATCCAGATGTAGCTGTAGTAAATAAAGCTCACTGGGAGCCAGATTAAGTCTCCATAGTGCAGTATCTATTGGAATTGTATGTTAAAAGCCTAAATAAAATGAATCATAAAAACATATGTAGCACCTTAATTTTTAGGCAGGGTTGCTCCTACATTTACCTGGCAGGTGTAGTTACTTTGGCTCATTGTTAGGGATCAATTGAGTTCACCCTAATGCCGCGTACACACGGTCGGACTTTTCGTCTACAAAAGTCCAACGGACGCTGACGGACTAAAGCTGGCTGGTAATCCGATCGTGTGTGGGCTTCTCCGGACTTTCAACGGACTTTTTTAGCCTCAAATCCGACGGACTTTAGATTTGAAACATGCTTCAAATCTTTACGTCGTAACTACGACGGACCCCGAAGTCCGCTCGTCTGTGTGCTAGTCCGACGGACAAAAACCCACGCTAGGGCAGCTATTGGCTACTGGCTATCAACTTCCTTATTTTAGTCCGGTGTACGTCATCACGTACGAATCCGTCGGACTTTTGTGTGGTCGTGTGTAGGCAAGTCCGTTCGTTAGAAAGTCTGCCGCAAGTCCGCCGAAAGTCCGCCGGAAGTCTGTCGGACAGGCTGTCGGACTTTTGTAGCTGAAAAGTCTGACCGTGTGTACGCCCCATAAGTCTGGAGATGCTGCACTTCTCTCTTCCGCCACTGGGTGGCCGGGTGACTGATGACATAAAGAAGGGCAAATCAAGTACAGATTAGAAGTATATGGGGTATCTCAGCCAATGGGCAGGGGTTTTCTTAAATCATGCATATGCTGAAAATGTACTGACAAAATCTGAATGGGATTACATATGAACCCCTTTGAAATGTATAAATATGTGGCGCTACCTCTTCAAAGCTAAAATAGCAAATATAAAACAATATATAATAAAAAAAAAAATAAAAAAACTGAACCTTCCAAATAGCTAATAAAAAACAGTATCAGTGATTACATAAATCCATGTGCGAATCAAAAAATAATAACGTGAGTAATTTAAATAACTAAATAGTGACAGAAAATAAATCCAAATGACTAAGGACGATAATCCTTTTTCTAACGTGTAATGATAAAATAAATGGCAATAAATCACCAAATCAATAAAAAAGTGCAATGTGCATTGAAACAAAGATACAGAGGACTCTTAACCACTTACCGACCGCCTCCTGTACATATACGTCAGCACTTTGAAGATGGATATCTCGGTAACGGCAGCAGCTGCTGCCACAACCGAGGTATCCATCCTTACAGGAGCCGGTTCTGTGTACGATAATGGTGGTCTCTGCGGCAGGTTCGCCGCGAGATCACTGTTATCGGCGGCGGGAGAGGTGCCACCCCGCTCTCCTGCGCCCTCCGCCGCATACCGGAGCCGTCGGTAGCGGCAGAGGCGATCGGGACCTTTTTGTGCCTGGGTATGGAGACGAGTGAGGATGTAAGATGGCCGCCACCCGTCTCCATACCATTGGACGGCTGAAGCGACATCATTACGTCAGCTCCGCCCACTTTTCTTAAAGGGACATTTTTGCATTTTAGTCCAAATATGAGATCTGAGGACTTTTTGACCCCAGATCTCATATTTAAGAGGACCTGTCATGCTTTTTTCTATTACAAGGGATTCCTTATAATAGGAATAAAAGTGACACCATTTTTTTTTTAAAACAGTATAAAAATAAATAAAATATTGTAAAATAAATAATAATAAAAAAAAAAAAAATCTTTAAACCACCCCCCGTCCTGATGAGTTCGCGCACAGAAGCAAACGCATAGGCGAGTAGCGCTCCTCTGTAGCTCAAAACATGCAACCTGTAGAATTTTTTAAACATCGCCTATGGAGATTTTTAAGGGTAAAAGTTTGACGCCATTCCACGAGCGGGCGCAATTTTGAAGCGTGACATGTTGGGTATGAATTTACTTGGCGTAACATTATATTTCACAATATAAAAAAAATTGGGCTAACTGTTGTCTTATTTTTTTATTGAAAAAAGTGATTTTTTTCCAAAAAAAGTGTGCTTATAAGACCGCTGCGCAAATACGGTGCAAAAAAAAGTATTTCAATGACCGCCATTTTATTCTCTAGGGTGTTAGAATAATAATAATAAAAAAAAAAAAAATAAAAAAAAATGAACCTTCCAAATAGCTAATAAAAAACAGTATCAGTGATTACATAAATCCATGTGCGAATCAAAAAATAATAACGTGAGTAATTTAAATAACTAAATAGTGACAGAAAATAAATCCAAATGACTAAGGACGATAATCCTTTTTCTAACGTGTAATGATAAAATAAATGGCAATAAATCACCAAATCAATAAAAAAGTGCAATGTGCATTGAAACAAAGATACAGAGGACTCTTAACCACTTACCGACCGCCTCCTGTACATATACGTCAGCACTTTGAAGATGGATATCTCGGTAACGGCAGCAGCTGCTGCCACAACCGAGGTATCCATCCTTACAGGAGCCGGTTCTGTGTACGATAATGGTGGTCTCTGCGGCAGGTTCGCCGCGAGATCACTGTTATCGGCGGCGGGAGAGGTGCCACCCCGCTCTCCTGCGCCCTCCGCCGCATACCGGAGCCGTCGGTAGCGGCAGAGGCGATCGGGACCTTTTTGTGCCTGGGTATGGAGACGAGTGAGGATGTAAGATGGCCGCCACCCGTCTCCATACCATTGGACGGCTGAAGCGACATCATTACGTCAGCTCCGCCCACTTTTCTTAAAGGGACATTTTTGCATTTTAGTCCAAATATGAGATCTGAGGACTTTTTGACCCCAGATCTCATATTTAAGAGGACCTGTCATGCTTTTTTCTATTACAAGGGATTCCTTATAATAGGAATAAAAGTGACACCATTTTTTTTTTAAAACAGTATAAAAATAAATAAAATATTGTAAAATAAATAATAAAAAAAAAAAAAAAAATCTTTAAACCACCCCCCGTCCTGATGAGCTCGCGCACAGAAGCAAACGCATAGGCGAGTAGCGCTCCTCTGTAGCTCAAAACATGCAACCTGTAGAATTTTTTAAACATCGCCTATGGAGATTTTTAAGGGTAAAAGTTTGACGCCATTCCACGAGCGGGCGCAATTTTGAAGCGTGACATGTTGGGTATGAATTTACTTGGCGTAACATTATATTTCACAATATAAAAAAAATTGGGCTAACTGTTGTCTTATTTTTTTATTGAAAAAAGTGATTTTTTTTCCAAAAAAAGTGCGCTTATAAGACCGCTGCGCAAATACGGTGCAAAAAAAAGTATTTCAATGACCGCCATTTTATTCTCTAGGGTGTTAGAAAAAAACAATATATAATGTTTGGGGGTTCTAAGTAATTTTCTAGCAAAAAAAAAACAGTTTTAAACATGTAAACACCTAAAATCCAAAACGAGGCTAGTCCTTAAGTGGTAATGTAAAAAAGGCCAAATCCAATAAAACTAACATGGATAAGTTAAAGTCACAATACTGTGCATAAAATCAATCCAAGTGACTAAAACCAATAATCCTTTTACTGGCGTGTGATAAATCAAGTGAATGGCAATAAATTGCTGAAAAAGTGCAACGTGCATGAGAACAAAATAATAATGTGACAGTGAATAAAGTAAAAAGCTAAAGACAATAAGACTAATATGACTAAATCAAAATCACAATACTGTGCATAAAAGTGCAAAGTGCGTGTAACACAATTATAAGTAGATATCTAATCCTAATACACAAGACATCCAAAATAATATATAAGGCAATAACGTTTACAGCCTAAAAGTGCTCGTGCAATAATAGCAATAAATGTGAAGATAATATAAATGAACCAAAAAAAAATGTCCTGGTGATCACAAAGAATTAAGAAAGGAAGGTGCATGCGACTTCAGATTCAGCACGGAATAAGTTTTCTGAAAAAATATGAGGAAGTGCTTTGATGAGGTAGCGCCACATATTTATATATTTCAGTTTGACCTTGAGCTTCGTACTCTCTTTTATGTTGGCAGCTTCTGCTGTCTGTTAGAGGCTTAGGTTTTGCGCACTAGATGCTCTGTCTGTTCGGTGGTTATACGAACCCCTTTGCCACGAATGCCCACATTCTATTTCCTACCGAAATTACATAAGAGCATGCGCAGGCCTTTGGGGAGGCCCATCATATTGGACAATGGCTCTATCACTGAAAGGCTAAGTGGACTCCTAGATTGACACCTGCGCCCCTATGTAATTAATTTACCAAGCTACATACATGATACCATGCAATTACTGCAAAATATTGATGGACTGTGTATTCCCCCTGCGTCAGTCTTGATAGCTATAGACGTGGAGGCTTTGTACAGTTCAATCCCACACGATAAGGGGCTGGCTTGTATCAAGCATATTATTTTTCAGAACAGTTGTTTTGAGAGGAAGACTAATGACTTTCTTGTGAGTGCCTTGGAATTCATGCTAAATCATAATTATTTTACCTTCAGTGGTTCCCATTTCTTCCAGGTACAGGGTGTCGCGATTGTGCCCCGTCATACGCCAAACTGTACCTGGGGGAATGGGAACGTATGATCAACCAATCAGAGGAAATGGTTCCCTTCATGAGTAATATTGTCGTATGGTATAGATATATCGACGACATTTTCCTCGTGTGGGATGGACCAATTACAATTTTTTCTTCACAAACTTAATCAGAACAATTTCAATGTAATTTTCACTATGACTTGGGGCAACTTCTCTATTACCTTCCTTGATGTGATCATTCGCAAGGATGATAAAGGTCTACTCAGCAGTAGCCTATATAGGAAACCAATTCTATATTACACGCCAGTAGCTTTCCATCCATGGGTGTTAATTTCGTCCATCCCCTACAGTTAGTACCTGAGGATCAGGAGGAACTGCTCAGATAATGAAGTGTTTAGGAGAGAGGCTGGTTTACTCAGAGGAAGGCTTCTGGCAAGAGGCTATTCGAACACTTGCCTAAAGAAAGCTTTTATAAGGGCCTGTATTAGAACTCGGAGCGATCTGCTCTATAATTCCCTCCTTTAAAACATGAATCCTATTTCCATCATAACTAAATTCCCAAACCAGTACAAGACAATCAAGCGTATTGTTGAAAAATACTGTCATGTCCTGGACCTACTATAGGTCCCTTTGTGCCAGATACTCCCACCTTTACCTTCAGATGAGCTAGATCCCTCCGAGACCAGCTGGTGTCGATTGAATTCAGGGTAGATGGACGGAGAGATCCCTGTAAACGGACAGGAACTTTTATCCGTGGTGGATGTCATTACCGTCAGTTCCTCAACACATCAAAAAATATTTTATTATTGAATGGTGAGCGCTATAGACCACAACATTATGTTAACTGGCAAGCGCCCGGTGTGGTGCATCTCCTCCTTTGTCACTGTGCATGCTTTTACGTGGGCAAGACGATACAACAGTTCCGGTGAAGAGCTTATCGCCACATGAGGGCATGTAATCCACGTCTCCCCCTTGGCAGACATGTTACCTGACATACACAATGGATTTTTCCCAGAATCTCCTTCCTAATCCTCGACCGCATACATTCAAGTATGCGTGGAGGGGATTGGAATAAGATTCTATTGCAACACCAACAAAGGTGGATTTTCCGTCTAAACGCCACCAATGTGAATGGGAACCACCTGATCCGATTTGATTAATGATTGGCTGTATGGGACAATAAACTGTTCAAATTTTGCAATCACCATAATATAGCTCTACTTTGCTGTATACATTTTCTACATTTATCTTTCTTTTCACATTTTTACAGCCACCCCCCCCCCCCCCCAGGAGTGCGGTAAATTCTCTAAATTTTCTAAACTTTGTAATTTGTATTTTTTTCAATTTATAATATGTTCGCCAGTTAATTTGTATTAAGGATTGTTTACTCCAAATTATTCTGTGTTCTTAAATTACATTGTCATCTTGTCCATGTTTGATTTATTCATATGTGGTATGTTTTCCTTTGTATTTTTTTTTGTACGTTCTGACATATCTATCCAGTGCTGGCCTCTTCCCTTCCGACCCAGGGGTCCTGTTTGAGCCTATGTGCATTCCTGACATGTCCCCCATTCGGCGCCTGGGGGCCATTCATGCCCTCAGTGACATGTTCAGTCTTTTCTTTCGGGAGTGTGGTGACCGTGCGCCGAACATAGTGATGTCACCACGCCTCTTCCGGCATCTCCAGACACCCGATGTCTGTCTCCTCTCCTGTACAATGAACAAGCTTTATTCAAGGTGAACTGCCTTTTGCCATTCATAGAAATATAGGTATTACTCCTTTTTCCTCTGATTCGAGGGGTTACCAGTGGTATTTTTGAGTGATTTGACGCTCCCTCTTTGGTCCCCCTCTTCTCCTTTGTCTCATTATAGGCCTTTTAATTTGTCTCCTAACGCTGTTGGAGTCTCCCACTGAAGTTAGTGGGGGATTTTTACCAACACTAGGTCCTTCCTAGACATTAGAACTCCATGAGAGTAGGTATATATACATTTTTTTCTTGTTCCTCTACAAATATAGCCAATTTAATGGGGCTAAACCCCCACATTGTGAGCTCCCAAATTTGACTGTGTGTTTTTTCCCTTTGTCTTTTTGCTTACAGCCATACTCTTGTGGGGACTTTTGAGGGGGCTGTTCTGGGGCGCCCTCTGTAAGTGACTTTCTGTCGGGCCTCAGATGTGCATCGCAATGGAGTGGCCTGTAGCTGAAGCATGTTTTAAGCATTTTTAACTTGGATGCAAGATACTTTGAGTGTTTTATGCATGGTTAGTGCACACACAATTGAGAAATCTTATATTTTGATGTCTTGCTTGTTCTTTATTGTTGCAATGCATATATCTTTATATTTTCTTTTTATCAATGGTAGACGTATTCATGTCCTGTTGTAACTACCTACCCCTGAAGAAGAGAACTAATATTCGCAGACTCGAAACGCGTTGGTATCTCTGTTGTTCCCATTTTCAACAGACAAATGGTTGTTGTCAACTGTTTTTGCATATCCTTATATTTTGCATCCGATACATTCTATGTATTATACATATTACTTTTTAATTTTATTCTATTAAAAACATTATATATATATATATATATATATATATATATATATATATATTATACTGTCTTACTGACCAGATGTACACTACCCCTTCAAAGTCCCATTTAGAGGAAAATCTTTTGTATTTAGTCTAGGGATGGGGGTTAGTTAGCTTCATTTTTTTTGACAATTAGCACCATTTAGAACAATTTTTAGATAAGAGAAGGGCAAAGAAAGGACAGATTAGGAGTTTATAGGGGAATCTCAGCCAATGCAGGGGTTTTCTTAAATCCCTTGGCCTGCTGTGAGAACCTATATATTTGGGTGGAGTCAGATGTTCGCAGTTCTTTGCCACCTGGACGGCTGTCTGTGTGGAAATGTGTTGTATTGCTCAGCTGCTAGGGCGGAGTTTGGGTCTATCTCAAGCACATCTGGCTGCTAGGCTGTCTGAGGGCCTATCTAGGAGAAAGAGAGCACCCTAGGGTTGGGATTGTGGCTTGCAGTCCAACCAGAAGTGACGGTTCCACCGGCCAGAGAACCTGTCGTGGTCGGAGGTAGAGGGGAAGCTGTCACCACTAAGGGACCAACCGCCTTATTACCAGGGACCACAGTGAGTAGCTGGAGCAAGTACCGGAGCAGTATTGTCACCAACCGTGGACGGTGCGGAATTGGGAAACTTCAGCAGGTGTCAAGCCAGGGACGCAGCCAGCGGAGCTGAAGCTTGCAGAGCAGCCTTGTGTGTCAAGCCAGGGACCGAGCAGGCCAGTGGGGTGAAACGTGAGAAGTATCTGGAGTGCCAAGCTAGGGACCCAGCAGAGAAGCGGAGGTGGCGCTTGAGGAAGATACCTAAGTGAAGATTGGAAGAGCTCAAGGGATTTGGTGGCAGTGAATCAGCAAGTCTAGTGAGAGAGACTGGGAGCTCAGTAGGTTGAGAACCTACAAGAAGTGACTGTAGAGAAAGTAAAGGAGTTTGTTACAACTTGTGTTAGGAACTGTTCTAAGACTGTTGCCATATTAGGCAGCATTCCTACACATGCACATGTGGTGTTTTGCTGGATGCCTTTCCCTGCATGGCTGTCTACCTGTAGAAGTCTCGGAGTCTGCTAATTAACCTTGCAACTAACTAAGGGTGTCCTGGCCCTAACCCTCTCTCCCAAAGTTCTATTTAAGAGAAATAAAATCTCTTTGCATTCAAGAAGTGTCTGGCAGCCCTGAATATAGCTTGCACTACACCCACTATGCCTTACAACCCACTCTATATGGAAGGATGTCAGCAGCTCTTGGCTCTGGAGGTTCTCATTAGACTGAAGGAGGCCTGGGAACCTGCTACACATATGACAATGGGTGCCACTGCCGACCCGGTATCGGACAGTGGTCTGACGTCAGCACTAGTGTCTTCTCCCCTAACTGTCACATTTGTTTGTGCTCTCAACCAAACTATTAAACCATCAAATAGTTGGTGTCACAAGTCATTACATATGCAGTACTGTGGCATTTGCAGATCAAACTGAGGCCAAGATGGTAGCTTCCTTGGCTGAAAAGGACAGGAGGGTTTAGTTCTGCTTTAAAATGTATCCTGCTTTCTTTGTAGAGCAATTGGAATCCCCTTGTTTATGACAGTTATGAAAAAAAAAAAATTAAAGCAGAATGACAGCCCTTTAAAAAAAAAATGTGAGTGAGAACAGTTTTTTTATTGCAGAAGAGGGATGCTGTGTCTCTTCTGCAATCATGGCTTCTTACCTTCTTGTTTGCATTCTTCTTTTGTGTGTACACTAAGTTAAACATGCAGAGCTCCGTTTACAGTCACATCTGGCAGGTCCGGGGATGAATGAGTTCACGTGCACATGAGTTACATCCAGGGCCAGGCAAAAAAGGTGGCTAGATGATGCACCCAGGAGAAGCCAGGAAGAAGATGACATTGGCAGAGGGAGCTCGCAGATGTTGCTTCGCTGGATCAAAGTTGAGTATAGTTCCACTTTAAGAGCCACTGTTCTAGAATAACAATAAAACCACCCTGTTAGCTGTCTCTCTGTAGCAGTCCACCCACTGCAGAGAGATCACTGCTTCCACACAGAGAGCAGTGGTCCTATTCTGAAGTTTTTATTGGTACTGGGGATCAAATAAGCTTCTAGCAATAGTAAGAGCACATTTACACTTGCAGTAACTCTTTGAAGAGCGATCCACTGAAGAGGTGTTATAACAATAAAATCAACCTATTAGCAGTCTCTCTGCAGCAGTCCACCCACTACAGAGAGACGACTGCCCCCACACAAAGACAAGTAGTCCTTCTCTGAAGCTTACTGCAGTTGGAGAGGAGTTTGTCACCACCTCACTGTCTGTTTTACCCCCTAAAAGCAGCTCCACTGCATTGCAACTGCATGCATTGCAGGGCAGTTTTGAAGCAACTCCATTAACTTGAATAGGTTGTGTTGGGTGGATGGTACTGCCGACAGGGGGGATCATTTTTCCTGTACTGCAATCATAGGTGTGCGCAGCCTATTGCATTAGGGTGTGCACCTCAAAGCTCCAACATATTTGCATTTGACATATTTACCAGCCTCTTCCCCGCTCTCCATCCTGAAACAATGGGAGGAAGGGGGAGCAAGGGAGCACATGGGAGACCCGGGCAACAGAAGTAAGAGGATCAGGGAAATGAGGGGTGGCGGGGGTGGCATATATTAGTACCAATCCCCTATATTTTCCTCATGTGGCAGCTGAATGTTGAAAAAAGGGAGAGGAGAAGCCTACTTTCAGCTGTTGCAGGAGGAAAATACATAAATAAATCGGTTCCACTAAATTCCACCCACGCCACCTCTCCTGTCCAGGTTCTGAGGGTCGGCAAGGAAGAGTTGTGGTTTACCTGTCACCTGCCCACCATTAACAGGTTGCCAACCCCAGGATTAGGGTGTGCCCAGGCACACCTGGCACACCCCTTGTACACGCCTATGACTGCAGTGCAATGTCTGTTGCATGTGTATACCCCCATTCGGCTTCCTTTTTTACAGCTTGGGGGGGGGGGGGTGGCGGTTTGTAGGTGGAAGAATTGCAGGTCAACCACCTGTTTTTACTGCCCTCCCAACCCCAAGGTTAAACAGGCCTAAGACATTCACATTTTTTCTTTCTGCTCAATATCTATGTAAGACATATAAATTAGGCTTTAACATGCACTTTATTGTGCTTTTGAATGAAGGAGCTATAAAAAAAATGCATCAGTTATAAAACTTTGATCTGAGGTGTCCTTTTGAAAACAACAAGCGCAGCATAGTTCAGCTCATCTGAAACACATTAAAATACATGCTGAAAAAGCACATAAAATATGAGTCTATTTAAAAGAGTTAAACTCATTCAATGTACTCCGTCAGTTTAATGATTTGCAGCACTCTTCCAGAGGAGAGTCAACAGCTATACTGGCTTTTCTAAACCTTTCCACAGTTAAGGAACCCTTAAAAAAAAATCAAACCTCAGGAAAGAACCCCTGAAATCATTTTCTGATATACAGCTCATGTGACGTTTTTGTGATCAATGATCTGTAGGTATACCTGTGAAAGACCCAACTGGGACAGGGGCTTTTGGAGGGCACTGCAGGATAGCCTCTTGCCTACTGACTTTGGGCCTTGATATTTGAGGCGGCTCCATTATTTGGGAGGTATGTGCCTGAGGGCCTTTGGAATAGTTTCACTTCGGATTCAACTGAAGGACCCAGATATAGATTTTGGGTCCTTTGTGTTTTGTTGAAGCATAGAACCAACAGCCTAAAGCTGCATTGACTGCTTCAACCACCTCCTTAGACTCAGAGACTCAAAGCACATTATAATCGGCTCAAAACAACCTGATGCTTGGGTCTCCTGCTGTAATCTGTTTATTAGGTGTAATGTGTTTACTGTTAAGTGTCTTTCTCCCATTGTGTAATTTCCCCATTGTGTGCCTCCCAGGTGTGAATTTCCATTGTTAATTGAGTCACCTATACTTCTTTCTGTCTGCTAATCCTCTTGGATATAACATTAGTCTTGTGTCAACTTTACCTTCGTTAGCTAACTATTGTGGGATGTGTACCCCAGTGTGTAACATTTGTTTTTATTGTTCATGTGGTGACTGCCTCTATTTTTAAAGTGTGAAAAACTGTATTTCTGTTCAATAAAGTGATTCCTTTGGGTTTTACCTCAAAAATGTGTCTGTGTACAATGCTTGGGGTAAAGGGCTGGTATCAGCTATTGGCCTGCTGGAAGGGTTTGGAGGGCAGGAGGCCCTGTTTGGCAGAGGCACCCAGGTGAGATGCCAGGTGGTCAATCACATTCACAATATCAATTAATAAAAATAAAATTTACACTAACATTAATTGCGCATTGTTGCTCGGTGCATTTTTAAGCTGGTTCCACAGTGATGGGATCACTGGCACCCAACCACCTGTATGGAGGTTGGAATATAGTAATCCCCTTTTACCTTTAAATTCCTTTCCACCTTCAACTGATCTGTGGTAACATTCCTATCCTTGTTTGATGGAAATGTCCACCCAGCCTATGCATCTCTCAGATCTTGGAGTAAATGCAAAAAAAAAAAGTTTGCTTTTGTCTCAGTCTTTTTGTACCTTCAGTTGCTCAATCTAGTCTCTTCATACTTTTCCTTTCCACAGCTGCTGTCCCCTTTGTCCACTGCTCTTGGTGACTAGTGATGAGCTAAGGTTGACATTGACCAAATATGGCCTGTGACAGACCCAACCAGGACAGGAACTTTTGGAGAGGACTAGTGGCAAGCCTCCTACCCACTGATTATGGCCCATGGATGAAGCAGATCAAGATCCAGAGGAAGAAGGGAGAGGAGGTTGTCGTCCTCCCTCCCCAATGGCAGCGTAGGGACTCAGGAGTGAAGGAAGCCTTTCTCGCTCCACAGCGGTAGTCTGGGAGATGGAGCAACCGGCTCACCTCACCAGTGGCAGATTAACAGTCTGGGAGTCGCGGAAGCTGTTGTCACTCCCCAACAGTCAGCCAGCCAGCCAGAGCAGAGGATCCGTGCACCTGGGCAACAGTACCAGAGAAATGTCATCCCAGCAGTCAGGCTTTATTGTCCTTATTCAGGGAAGTAATCCAAACTACTCTATCGGCATCCATTAGGTGGTTGTGCATCATTGTAGAATGATCAGCTTTATCCCTGGGACATGATCAGTGGGTAGGAGGCTTGCCCCTAGTCCAATCCAAAAGCCCCTGTCCTGGTTGGGTCTGTCACATGATCATATTAGGTCAATGATGTCACCTGGCCCTTTTTCGCAGCTGCAGGGTAAGTAATTCCCTGGCCACAGTTGGTTTGGCTGGTGGCCTGCTGTAATGCGGCAGTTTCCTATGGGTTTAGCCCAAACCTTACCTCAATGCTACTGATGACGTTGGGTGTTGGAATTAAAAGAGTATCATCAGGCTTATATCAATGTGAATCCACTGCAGCAGTAACCTTCAGGTGTGAGGCTGAAGCCACTGTTGGGCAGTAGTGGAGGTGGCAGAACCCCTGGAGACATCTCTTGGAACCCCAGGGTTCTACAGAAAGCCGGTTGAAAAGGTCTGAGCTAGATGACGTTGGAGAACTTATTTGTATTGAGGCAAGGAAGAGTCTTTGCCCAGCTCTCCTTCCTTCTGCACTATTGGTCAGTGAAGCTGTCCATTATAGTGGTGGACCGTTGTTCGAAGATAGAATTTAGAACGCATTGAACTTACGAAATCATTGTGCACTCTGCATGGTATTTATGGTTTAGGCAGTTATAAGCCTCACTATGACAGGTGAAGAGGTTTGCATATATCAGTAATCATTCATATGTATATACCATGAACCCCATGTCCAACAGTTGCCTTTTCCTAATTTTGCAATTAATTAAATGGAGACAAGTGCACACTGTCCTGCATAAAATCACCAACTGAGTTCAGCTTAAATGATCTAGGCCTTTACAATGAAGGGAGGAGGGAGTTTTATGGAAACAGTGTTTTTACCTGAAAGCATCATTGCTTGGTTGCAGATTTTATCCATTCTGCATTCTGCGCTGCCTCCATTTACCCATTTGCAACGTGCTCTTTAATACCTGGGGACCAGACGGGGCCGTGTTAATGTGAAAATCAAACATTATGGCCGAACACTGTGTGCACTAGTCAAAAATACTTTTGTGTAAGGAGTTGTCCTGAGTTACAACACACCTTGCTCCTGTATGTTGCATTAAGGAGGGACACCGCTGAGCCTGAGCACTCTCCACCAGTAAAGCATACCTCTGTGACAGAGTCCTGTCATTCACCTAGTGCGGACCTCATGTGTGCACCACAACTCCTTAAGTTCCAACATGCCATGCGGCCAGGTACATGAGGTCTCTGTACCTCAGGTTCGATCCTAGTCATCTTTGCCGGGTACCACTCTACATAACCAGCTGCTATACACTTCCCACAAGTTCCTGGTTACCCGTGGCAACTGCTCATCAACTTCAATTTTCCTGCCGAGTTAACCCCTTGTAGTGGACTTGCTTTGTACTTCATGTGTGCTTTTTACAGGCCCTGTTCTTTGATACAACATATTCTACCATGCACCCCCTTGGAAAACAGGCTTATTGTATATACATAAGAAGGACTGCTTCCTATATGATATATATGATATGTTTCACCACCCATATATATCTGTCATCATGTGAAATAGTCGAAGACAGGTAAATTGGCCCCACACACATGTTCATTTTATCTGCAATGACAATTATTAAATGTTGTGAAATTGATGCAGTGTAATATTATACTAAGTAGAATGTGACACAAAATCTATCAGCACCATGCAATGAGAAGATCCCTGATGTCATGACATATTTACTAAGGGGGAGGCTATGTCATTTGTTAAACAGTAACATTAAAGTGTATTTCCATTTCAGACTTGCAATATTATTCTTTGCATTCTAAGACTCTATAGGGCATGAAGGTTACTTTATTCTTTTCAGTGCCTTAGGTAAATTCAAGGGTTTCTCCACCCTCCATGATAAATGATACTGTAAAACAGAGCAGTCAACTGTCAATCTTGTAAATACTATTCATAAATCTTTGGTTCCTTTTGCTTGCACTGGCTCTTGAAGTAGCCATCGCTGAAGAGAAAAAAATCGATTTTTGTCTGTGAGTGGAAAAAAATTGTTCTCCAGAAAACAAGACCTAAAAATGCACTTTTATATAGTTCTTTAGCCCCTTTGTGCTTACGGGTAAAACAAATCTTAATGCCTAAGCACAATTTTGCAACTTTGACATGTGTTAGTAAATCTGTACATATCATCAACTACTTTATGCATCCAGGTGGATTATACCGCATTTTTTTCGGGACAAATTGGGCTTTCATTTTGTGGTAGATGGTAATGTATATCTTAAGATTTATTTTTATTTTTTTTTTTAATTTAGCTGTTTATTTCTTTAAAGAACAACCCACAATAAATTCTCCTGCTCCTGACGATATGTGTATGTTATTTGCTGTTTGAACTCGTAGTACAGCCTAGAAACAATAGTGTGCATTTTGCTTTTTTATATCCTACCTAAAACCCACTGACACTAACTGACACTGATACTAATTAAAAAAATCCTGTCCAGAAATAATACTGACCCTGATCTTTGACCCTGACCTTGACCAAAACACTAACCCTGGCACTGACCTAGATCAAGCTTTGATCTAGGTATTTATTTATTTATTTATTTATTATTATTATTATTATTATTATTATTATTATTATTATTATTATTATTTTTATTTATTTTTTACACTTTTTTTATGCATCTCTTTCCTCCATTCACAGAGAGAGAAAACATGGAGGCGTACTTCACAGTAACTGATCCCTTTGGTAGTCAATCAGAGGCTATCACAGCAATCAGGTGAACTGGGATCAGGTGTTCCAGGTTCCGATCGTTAGAATGAGGCCTGGGGCTCTCGGTGAGACGCTGGACTCTGTGCTGGGAGCGTGCCGTGCAGAACGCTCCCAGCACAAAGCGAAATACACAAATATGCGGCCCCAAGGAAAAAAGCTTAGTTTAGTGGGGTCGCATATTTGTGTGAAGTCAGCATCAAGGGGTTAATGAAATCAAGCAACTTTGAATACCAAGGGCAGAGTTCTTACGCTACCACAGGGGTCTCCAAACTTCCTAAACAAAGGGCCAGTTTCCTGCCTTGCAGACTTGCAGACTTTAGGGTGGCCAGACCGTGGCCAATGGGAGGAGAAAATGCCCCAGCATCGATGGAAGTTCACAATGACTCCGGCTTGGTGGTCAGTGGGATTTAAAAAATGTGGTCAGTAGGAGGAGGAGGAAAAATGTCCCATCATTGGAATTAGTGGTAGAAACAGTGGACCATCACTGATGTCACTGGGAAGAATAGTACCCCATCTTTGGTGTCAGTGGGAGGAATGATGCCCCATCATTGGTATCAGTGGGAGGATTAGTGCACCATTGTTGGTGTCAGTGAAAGCAATGATGCCACATCGTTGGTGTCAGTGGGAGGAATAGTGCCTCAAGGGTTGGACAAAGGCAAGCAAAGGGCCATATACGGCCCTCGGGCCGCAGTTCGAAGACTACTGCTCTACCAGATCCTTACCAACATTCAGAAACCTGGTGGTCCCACACAGCACCACACACAGCTATGATAGGTCATGCTGGTTTTGTCACTTTTCTATGAATAGCCTTTGCATCAATGTGTTCCTTGGGGAATTTAAAACTGGAAAGGTCAGCCTGTAGTGTGTGATATTTGCCTGATTATTCTCAGTACTACTACATGGTCACACTGGGGTTGATTTACTAAAACTGGAGAGAGCAAAATCTGGTGCAGCTGTGCATAGAAACTATCAATTTCCAGTTTTTCTTTGTCAAAGCTTAATTAGACAAGCTGACGTTAGAAGTTCATTGGCTACCATGCAGAGCTGCACCAGATTTTGCACTCTCCAGTTTTAGTAAATCAACCCTACTACAACTGCACACATGGCCCAATCAGGCATGATTTAATGGAGTTCAAATGAATCAGTTCCCGATCAAAGATGTGTCTTTCTACCTGTGTAGCTATTTCATGCTAGTGGATTACTCTTTGGTATCCAACTGGACTTCCCTCAGGCTTTTTTATGCTACCTTCCCTAACCTTTGCTTGTTGCTTGACCATTATAGCCTGCTGCCTGCCCTGACCTCTGGTCCATCTAACCTTGTTCCTGCCCTGTGATTCTGCACTGCGTTTGGTTCTGCTATCGTCCTTTAGTGACACACTGGATCCACCCCAACCAGTGACAGAAATGAGTAAAATCTGCACTGTGAATCAAGCTTTTGTGTGCTCGTTCACAACTACACATATGGAAATGCCAAAAGAATCTCTTAGTAAAACAGTCCAGATGGGATGTCATTATTTTGTACAAAGTAAGCCTTGACAAAATCCTGGATGAGCCATATCCATGAACCAGGGGAGACAATCCCTCTCAGCCCCGATCCTCAGTCCACTGCTAGATCTTCTGAGATGTGCCAAATGATGGCCTTGGCAAAAATGGCAGGTAGGTGGGGTGCAGGGCGGTGCGACGAAAATAACACACACACAGTCCAAGTGCGATGAAAGAACTTGTATTGAAATAATGCAACAACGGTTCACAATAAACACACTGAGAAGGCAGCCCAACCAGGAATAGTCACAGGTCCAACTACGTGTAGAGAGCAGGTTTCGGCCGAAAGGACAGAACCTGTTAGGAGGGTCAGACTGCGGTCTGGCCATCTTGTGCCCAAGCAGGAAGATGTCCAGAGATGTTGCGAGCCCTACGCTTTCCCTCTTCATCAAGGACCTTTCCCTACCATAGTTCTGTCCCTAACAGGCAGGGTACCTTTCCCTAATCTACTCACTTGCAAAATGCGTGCCAAGCATTAGAGCGAGGGCCTTAAATAGGCTCTGCCTGACCCAAGCTGGCTGTTACAGTTATATGGGGCGGCAGCATCCAATTGCTTAGCTTCCCCAGTGACCCATGAAACCATAGAGGAACCATGTTTCTCTAGACTTTGTCTACAAATGCAGTGTTGCTGTGGAAGAGCACCACCCACAGTGGAGAAAGTAGACTGCACCTGCCTACAGGTATCTCAACTGGGGAAGCCAGCTATTAACATTATGACAGCAATAGACTGTCGTATCTCTTTTAGCGTCATCGCAACATAGACTAGATAAAGACAGGTTCTTGACACCAGAACATAACAAAGGTCATATTCTTTTACATTTACCCACTTTAGAAAGCTGAGTGGGCAGTGTACCTTATACTACTAGAATGTCATTGTTGCATGCAAGGTATGTGTAAACGTGTGAATGTTTTTGTGGATTTGGTCAGCAGTTTTTGACAGCTGACAATGAGGTTTGAGTCATCCACCCACAAAATATTCTGCCCAACAGAGAAGTATTACTACTACGGGCCATGACATTGAATATTCCAGATAATAAACCATCTGACTGACCAATTAAAATTCTTGCATCCACTTTGTGCAAGGGGGGCGATTAGAGCAATTGCCAAAACAAACTGTACTCCTTTATAGGGTCTTCAGACATCTTTAGGATGCCTGAACATGGGCGGAGGCAGATCCTGTTCTATTTATTTTATATACAGTATATGTACACTGCTCAAAAAAAATGAAATGAACACTTTGAAAACACATTATATCTCAATGGGGAAAAATATCATGCTGCATATCTACACTGATATGGACTGGGTAATGTGTTAGGAATGAAAGGATGCTCCATTGTTTGATGGAAATGAAAATGATCAACCTACAGAGGACTGGAGTCAAAGACACCCCGAAAAGTGAAAAAATGATGCAGCAGGTAAGTCCATTTTGCTGAAATGTAATTGCAGCAACTCAAAATGGTACTCAGTAGTTTGTATGGCCCTCACGTGCTTGAATGCATGCCTGACAACGTCCTGGGGTATTTCCTTCCAGATCTGGACCCGGGCATCACTGAGCTCCTGAACAGAATGAGGTGCAACCTGGCAGCATTGGACGGACCAACACATAATGTCCCAGAGGTGTTCTATTGGATTTAGGTCAGGCAAGCATAGGGGCCATTCATTGGTATTAATTCCTTCATCCTCCAGGAACTGCCTGCATAGTCTCGCCACATGAGGCCGGGCATTGTCCTGCACCAGGAGGAACCTAGGATCCACTGCCCCAGTATAGGGTCTGACAATGGGTTAAGGATTTCATCCCAATGCCTAATGGCAGTCAGGGTGCCAATGTCTAGACTGTAGAGGTGTGTGTGTCCCTCCATGGATATGCCTCCCGAGACCATCACTAACCCACCACCAAACCTGTCATGCTGAATGATGTTACAGGCAGCATAACATTCTCCACGGCTTCTCCAGACCCTTTCATGTCTGTCACAGTGCTCAGGGTGAACCTGCTCTAATCTGTGAAAAGCACAGTGGCGGACGTGCCAATTCTGGTGTTTAATGGCAAATGCCAATTAAGCTCCACAGTGCCGGGCAGTGAGCAGAGGGCCCACTAGAGGACGTCGGGCCCTCAGGCTACCCTCATGAAGTCTGTATCTGACTGTTTGGTCAGACACATTCACACCAGTGGCCTGCTGGAGGTCATTTTGTAGGGCTTTGGCAGTGTTCATCCTGTTCCTCCTTGCACATAGGAGCAGATACCGGTCCTGCTGATAGGTTAAGGATCTTCTACAGCCCTGTCCAGCTCTCCTAGAGTACCTGTCTC
The DNA here is from genome assembly GCA_037952925.1 of Lithobates clamitans. Taxonomy (NCBI): domain Eukaryota; kingdom Metazoa; phylum Chordata; class Amphibia; order Anura; family Ranidae; genus Lithobates; species Lithobates clamitans. The sequence goes on along the minus strand of JBBGZY010002269.1, from coordinate 664,156 downwards.
CTGGAATCCCCTCCATGCTCTTGAGATTGTGCTGGATGTATTGATGTGCCATCCTGGAGGAGTTGGACTGCCTGTGCAACTTTTATAGGTTCAAGGTATCGCCAGTGACACTGACCCTAGTCAAATGCAAAGTTAGTGAAAAACAGTAAGAAAAGAGGAGTAGGGAAAAAAATGTCAGTGGCCTCCATCTGTAAAACCATTCCTGTTTTGGAGGTTGTCTCTTTGTTGCCCCCTCTGCATCAACAACCCCCATACCATTATGACCACTGACAGTTAAAGTGAATATTATGGATTATCTCAGGACAATGGAACCCAAAATGTGTGGGGTATATTAGGCAGCTAGTGAACATGTTGTCCCTGAAGCTGTTGTGTCAAAAGCCAAAAAAATTGAAAAGTGTAACAATTTGAGCGAATTTGAAAAGCACCAAATTGTAATGGTTGGACAACTGGATCAGAGCAACTCCAAAACTGCAGCTCTTGTGGGATGTTCTTGGTCTACAGTGGTCAGAACAGACCAAACGTGGTCCAGGGAAGAAAACCAGAGAACCAATGACAGGCTCAAGGGCATCCAAGGCTCATTGATGCACGTGGGAAGCAAAGGCTGGTCCATGCAGTCTCGTCCAATAGTAGAACTACTGTAGCTCAAATGGCTGCTTTGGCGGCAAAATGGGGACCTACTCAATATTAGGTTGGTGGCCTTAATGTAATATATTTATAAAAGTATATAAGGGCTATTAGATTTGTTTTTGAATCTTTTTAACAGTTCAGATAATTTATGGTAAGTTTCATAATTTAAGTGTTATCATAATGGGGGATTTTAATTATCCAGACATAGACTGGGCAGAGGGAACTACGCATTTGTCTAAGGCTCGCCAGTTCCTAAAAGTCTTGCATGACAATTTTATGGTTCAGATGGTAGAAGCACCAACTAGAAAAAATAGAAACATAAGGGGAATGCAAAGACACTGAATTTCAAAAGAGCCAACTTCCCTAAACTACGAACCTTGTTAGAAGGCATGAATTGGGATAAAATCTAATGCCGCGTACACACGACCGGACTTTACGGCATATTTGGTTCGGCAAACCGGAGTTCATCGGACAATTCGATCGTGTGTGGGCTCCAGCGGACTTTTTTTCCCCAAAAGTTTGACAAGCCTAGAAATGAAACATGTTTCAAATCTGTCTGACGGACTCGAGTCCAGTCGAAAAGTCTGCTCGTCTGTATGCTACTCCGACGGAGAAAAAACGACTCTAGGGCAGCTATTGGCTACTGGCTATGAACTTCCTTGTTTTAGTCCGGTCGTATGTCATCAAGTATGAATCCGTCGGACTTTGGTTGATTGTGTGTAGGCAAGTCCGTTCATTCGGAAAGTCCGTCGAAAAGTACGCCGAACAAAGTCTGCCATAAAGTCCACTCGTGTGTACGCGGCATTAGGAACAAAGAACACGGTGGAGAGATGGGTTTGCTTTAAGAGCATATTAAATTGGGCATTAGCCATTGCATCCCATTTGGTAATAAATTTAAAAGAGCGAACAAAAGTCCTGGATGGCTTTACTCCAATGTAAAAATGCATATAAAAGCAAAGGAGAAGACCTTCAAAAAATACAAGGTTGAGGGATCATCATCAGCATTCAGACTTTATAAAGCATGCAACAAGAAATGTAAGGGTACAATTAGGTTGGCTAAGATAGAACACGAAAGACACATAGTGGAGGACAGCAAAAACAATCCCAAGAAATTTTTTAAGTATGTAAACAGTAAAAAAGGATGACAGACCATATTGGCCCCATAAAGAATGGGGAAGGACATCTGGTTACAAAGGATGGGGAGATGATGAAGGTATTGAATTTATTCTTCTCCTCAGTCTTCACGAGGGAAAACTGCAGTGTTGTATGGTCCTTAGGGAACTCAGTCAAGTAATTGCCAGATCATTGTTCCTAATTTTTACTGACAGTCTACTGGCTGGAATGGTACCAGCTGACTGGAGAAAAGTCAATGTAGCACCAATATTTAAAAAGGGCCCAAAATACATCCCTGGGAATTACAGACCAGTTAGCTTAACATCAATAGTATGTAAACTCTTGGAGGGGATGATAAGGAACTATATACAAGATTTTAGTAATGAGAACGGTATCATTAGCAGTAATCAGCATGGATTCATGAAGAATCGTTCTTGCCAAACCAATCTATTAACCTGTGAGGAGGTGAGTTGCCACCTAGATAAAGGAAGGCCCGTAGACGTTGTGTATCTGGATTTTGCAAAAGCATTTGACACAGTTCCCCATAAACGTTTACTGTACAAAATAAGGTCCATTGGCATGGACCATAGGGTGAGTACATGGATTGAAAACTGGCTACAAGGGCGAGTTCAGAGGGTGGTGATAAATGGGGAGTACTCGGAATGGTCAGGGATGGGTAGTGGGGTCCCCCAGGGTTCTGTGCTGGGACCAATCCTATTTATTTGGTTAATAAACGACCTGGAGGATGGGATAAACAGTTCAATCTCTGTATTTACAGATGATACTAAGCTAAGCAGGGCAATAACTTCTCCGCAGGATGTGGAAACCTTGCAAAAAGATCTGAACAAATTAATAGGGTGGGCAAATACATGGCAAATGAGGTTTAAGGTAAAAAAAATGTAAAATAATGCATTTGGGTGGCAAAACTATAAATGCAATCTATACACTGGGGGGAGAACCTCTGGGGGAATCTAGGATGGAAAATGACCTGGGGGTCCTGGTAGATGATAGGCTCAACAATGGCATGCAATGCCAAGCTGCTGCTAACAAGGCAAACAGAATATTGGCAAGCATTAAAAAGGGGATCAACTCCAGAGATAAAACGGTAATTCTCCCACTCTACAAGACTCTGGTCCGGCCTCACCTAGAGTATGCTGTCCAGTTCTGGGCACCAGTCCTCGGGAAGGATGTACTGGAAATGGAGCGAGTCCAGAGAAGGGCAACAAAGCTAATAAAGGGTCTGGAGGATATTAGTTATGAGGAAAGGTTGTGAGCACTGAACTTATTCTCTCTGGAGAAGAGACGCTTGAGAGGGGATATGATTTCAATTTATAAATACCTTACTGATGACCCCACAATAGGGATAAAACTTTTTCATGGAAGGGAGTTTAACAAGACACGTGGCCACTCATTAAAATTAGAAGAAAAGTGGTTTAACCTTAACCTGCATAGAGGGTTCTTTACTGTAAAAGCGGCTATGATGTGGATTTCCTTTCCACAGGCGGTGGTCTCAGCGGGGGACATCGATAGTTTCAAAAAACTATTAGATAAACACCTGAACGACCGCAACATACAAGGATATACAATGTAATACTGACATATAATCACACTTGGACTTGTGTCTTTTTTCAACCTCACCTACTATGTAACTATGTAAGGTTTCTTGTATGGGGCAAGCTAAAAACTAGAGATTTGACTTGTATATATAATTATTGTTTAGTTGTGGGTCTTTTCCCTCTTCTGTCACCATCCGCCTACTTGCCGAGAAGAGATTATGAACACACACATCCTCCACCTGACCAGCTGCATTATTTCATCAGCATTTACACATCTGGCATTCTGCAGTTTTAATTCTTTTCAGCACCTTATTTCCTCCCTTTTAAGATTGTGGACCATGTTTTATATTTCAGATGGTGTCCATATATTCTTTCTTTCTTTCTTTCTTTCTTTCTTTCTTTCTTTCTTTCTTTCTTTCTTTCTTTCTTTCTTTCTTTCTTTCTTTCTTACTTTCTTTCTTTTTCTTTCTTTCTTTTTTTTACTTTCTTTCTTTTTCTTTCTTTCTTTTTTTTTTTCTTTCTTTCTTTCTTTCTTTCTTTCTTTCTTTCTTTCTTTCTTTCTTTCTTTCTTTCTTTCTTTCTTTCTTTCTTTCTTTCTTTCTTTCTTTCTTTCTTTCTTTCTTTCTTTCTTTCTTTCTTTCTTTCTTTCTTTCTTTCTTTCTTCCTCTCCCCATTTATTTTTCTGTATTATGTTAATATGTTGGATGTCTAAAAAAAATGTATCTTCCTCACTTACAGAATATTGACTTTCTGCATCATTATTAACATTTTATACAGGAAACATGGGTGTAATCCTTACCCTTATGGTAGCCATACACACTTCGATAAAGGATTGATTTTCCAATCAATTTCTTTTGATAGGAATAATCAACCCATATTGAACAACACATTGTATCAATACGCTAACACGGGAAAGTGGATTTAGAATAATAGTTAAAGCAGAGTTCCACCCACATTTAAAACTTTGCACCATCCAGTACATTTTTGCATGTTAAAAACGCATTGGGCGATGTTTTTTTTTTTTTTTCGATTTACCTTGTTTTAAATAGCATATTTCTCCTCTTCCTGTGTACCTCGCCACAGCGATGTATGTCATTTCCGGCCGCGCATTGGCTCCTGGGAGATGAGTGTCAGCAATCCCCGGAGTCAAGGGGCTAGGCTAGCTTGCTTTTGGGTTTTAGTCTTGAGTGACAGGTTGCCATAACAATGGGGCGGGAACTTCTTCCGACGCCACCGTTGCTATGGCAACCCAAACAAAAATGTGTGCGACGCTCTTTGTTCTTTATGCGCATGTGCGAGATCGGGAGGCACATGCTGGGTAGCCAGCAGCCCTTATCCAGGCAGAAGATACTAGTAGGCTTCAAACATGCATATGGACAAACAGCATTGCATATAATAACATTTTTTTTTGGTTTAGGTAATAACATCACGGGGGTGTTAAAAAAAAAAAAAAAGGCTAGAACTCCGCCGGGCACACACGGGAGACAAGAGCCGGTACAAAAAAAGTCTTTTTTTAAAAGAACTGTTTCATGAATTATCAAAACAAAAAACACTAAAGTTAGCAAGATTTTGTATAATGTGAAAGATGATGTTACGCTGATTAAATAGATACCTAACATGTCATGCTTTAAAATTGCGCACACTTGTGGAATGGCAACAAACTACAGTACTTAAAAATCTCCATAGGCGATGCTTTAAAAATTTCTACAGGTTACATGTTTAGAATTACAGAGGAGGGCTTATGCTAGAATTATTTCTCTTGTTCTAACGATAGCGGCGATACCTCACATGTGTGGTTTGAACACTGTTTACATTAGTGGGCGTGACTTATGTATGCATTCGCTTCTGTGCCCGAACATGAAGGGGTGGGGCGCTTCCATTTTTACAGTTTTTTTACATTTTTTTTCTTATTTTTTTAATTTTATTTTTACACTGTCCCTTTAATTTTTTATTTTTGATCACTTTTATTGCTGTCACAAGGAATGTAAACATCCCTTGTGACAGTAATCCCTCCTTTGCACTTAAAAGCATTCAAAACGCCAAGTTTGGCTGTCTTGAATACTGACCTTTTTTTTAAAATCTGGCTCATTTAAGTCTTCAGTAAACCAGAAGTGATGTCATGACATTGTTTCCGGGTTACTAGATCCAAGACTCGATCAAAGCCAATTTGTTAGGGTCTCTGACCAGCCGAAAGATGTGCTATCTGGTTGCTCGGGCCTCCCGGTGAGACAGGAGAGCCCAGGCGAGCCGCAGAAGGTGGCGGGAGCGGGTCGTCCCCTCCCGCTGCTTTCAATAACAGCCGATCAGCTGATTAGCCGCATTGGTTGTCATTACAAGAAAGCTGACCGTCGGCTCTATAAAACGGTACCGGGGTGATGCCTGCACCTGCAGGCATCACCCCAGTACAATCCCTTCAAGACGAAGGCCGCACATTTGCGTTATGTCGGTATCAAGGGGTTAAGATACTAATGTAAATTATTGACTGCGTCTCTGTTTTCACCATATTAGCTCATAATCTGGTTGATCGGAATACAATTGTATTCACGAACAAAGTGTCTCAGCACTGCCCGATTGATCATTTTGTGAACTGGCTTGATCAGCTTATTTTGATTGAATCTAAATCAAGTCTATATCAAACAGAAGTAGAGTTATGACTATTCAGTTGTTTGCAGTTTCAATCATTTTGATCTAATCACATATTGATCGGATAATAAAATCCATCACAGTGTCACAGTCTGACCACAGAAACTTTATACAACCTTAGATTTACAAAACTTTGTAATATAGGGACTTAGGCAGGTCATAGATGATGAGATTTTCTTTATGACCCCTAAGAAAATAGCTTGATTCAGAGTTGATGGGGGAATCCTTTCCACTGAGTTATTGTGTTCTCTCAGCGGGGGGGAGGGGGGGGGCTTTGGGAGCTGTCCCTGCTGGTAGAACACAATGGTTATTGCTAGCGGCTATAGCCATTGGCAATAATTGCATGCCAGAAATCCAACATGCTGGTTGTACCCAAGTTGGTCAATGGATTAACTTGTGTACAATCAGTCTACCTATCCATGGATCAAATCTCAGCCGATCCCTGCTGAACCTGCTAAGATTTGATCCATCTATGGCCGGCTTTACCTAAACTATTCAATCAATGTGCTACCAATCAATAGGCCTTTGCACTACATAGCAGTCGGTAGATCTCACGGAGATTGTTCAATCAGATTGTTGATATTTGGGGCTTTATAGTAGACTTGTGCACGGAAAATTTCATTTAGTTTCGTATTCATTCGTTAAAATACATAATTTCGTTCTGCTATTTTCGTTATGTTACGTTAATTAGTTTTCGGATAATTCGTTATGGCCGAAAGGTTAGAGGGGCTTTTAAACTAGGCGACGGGGGGAGGGTCCAGAGGTAGAGATAGTCAGCACGGAACATATTCCAGAGGATAGAATTGAAGGCATTAGTGGTAGGTTGACCAAAGCACATAAACCCAAGGTAAGTATAGTAACAAGTTCTATTTGCAACCTTGGAACACCTAATAAAAAGACAGTATGCGACCGGTCTAAACTACATGGCATGTTCACCAATGCCAGGAGCCTGAGGACAAGATTGGAGATTTTATTGTATGAGGAGGATTTCGATTTTGTGGGAATTTCAGAGACTTGGTTCAACAGCTCTCATGATTGGCTGGCAACCATTCAAGGGTATTCCCTTTATCGCAGGGATAGGGAGGGTAAAGAAGGGGGAGGGGTATGCCTGTATAACAAGAATAATGTACAAGTGAATGTGAGAGATGACAACACTAAGGTCCCGTACACACGGTCGGATTTTCCGACGGAAAATGTGTGATAGGACCTTGTTGTCGGAAATTCCGACCGTGTGCGAGCTCCATCACAAATTTTCCATCGGATTTTCCGACACACAAAGTTTGAGAGCAGGCTATAAAAAATCCGTTGTCGGAATTTCTGATCGTGTGTACACAAATCCGAAGCACAAAGTGCCACGCATGCTCAGAATAAATAAAGAGATGAAAGCTATTGGCTACTGCCCCGTTTATAGTCCCGGCGTACGTGTTTTACGTCACCGCGTTCAGAATGATCGGATTTTCCGACAACTTTGTGTGACCGTGTGTATGCAAGACAAGTTTGAGCCAACATCCGTCGGAAAAAATCCTAGGATTTTGTTGTCGGAATGTCCAATCAATGTCCGACCGTGTGTATGGGGCATAAGGGAGCTAGGGAGGAGGTGGAATCCTTATAGGTAGAGCTCAAAAAGGATGAAACTAAGGGGAAAGTAATAATGAGTGTATTCTATAGGCCCCCTAACCTGAGGGAGGAGAGGGAGACGGACCTCCTAACACAATTTGGATTAGCAGCAAGGATGGGAAGTGTCATTATAATGGGGGATTTTAATTATCTAGACATAGACTAGAAGGAACCGCACATTCATCTAAGGCTCGCCAGTTCCTAAATGTCTTGCAGGACAATTTCATGGGTCAGATGGTAGACACACCTAGAAACAAAGCGTTACTAGACCTACTGATTACCAACAATACAGACCTGATCACGGATGTGGAAATACGGGCAATTTAGGAAACAGCGATCACAGGCCAATTAGCTTCAGTATAAATCACACAAATAGGATGCATAAGGGGAATACAAAGACACTGAATTTCAAAAGAGCCAACTTCCCTAAACTACGAATTTTGCTAGAAGATATTAATTGGGATAAATTCTTAGGAACAAAGAACACAGAGAAGAGATGGGTTTGCTTTAAGAGCATATTAAATAAGGGCATTAGCAAGTGCATCCCATTGGGAAATACATTTAAAAGAGCGAATAAAATAGAATGTAAAAATGCATATATAAGCAAAGGAAAAGGTCTTAAAAAAATACAAGGCTGAGGGATCATCATCAGCATTCAAACTTTACAAAGAATGCAACAAGAAATGTAAGGGTGCAATTAGATAGAACATTAAAGATACACAGCGGAGGAGAGCAAAAAAAAATCCCAAGAAATTCTTTAAGTATATTAACAGTAAATGAAGGAGGACAAAAACAGAGAGGTGATAAGGGCGCTCTGGTGGAGGTGGGTAGCTGGTCAGAGGGATGATAGTGATGAGATGGCACTTCTGGCAGCACTTTGGTTAGAGGAGAAGCAACTCTGAAGATATAAAAAAGGAAAAGAAAGGCGCCTCTAAGTGCAGTATGTAAAATTTAATAGAGTGCACAAAGGGTTAAAAGCACTTACAAGATTATTGAGTGTTAAAAGACATGATAAAATCAGGAGTCCTCATCTGTGGCATGTGTCCATCCTCAGCACGGTGGTAGAGAGCAGTGTAGAGCCATCCAGCAGCTGTAAAGCGTTCTCATGCGTGTTGAAAAGAGGAGGCAGCAGGGAAGCCTGTATTCACTGCGGGACACACAAGGCTGATGGTGTCAGTGGAGAGAAGGGGGCGGTAATGCGTTTCGGAGCATGTGCGGCTCCTTCGTCAGACCTACGCCCACACTCCTCAAGCTGGCTTATAAATGGTGAGGGGGAGGAGCAAGGGGAGGAGTGTGGGCAGATACTAAATACACAATGATAAGGGAAGTGACAGATGTATTATGAGGACGGCCAAGACGACCGTGCACTCGCAAAATGGATTATTAACGTCAGTGCTATATACAATGAAGTCCTGAAGGAATTTGAAACAGGGGTACAGGGCACAGATGTCAGTGATTAAATTAACAATAATAAATAAATAAATATACAAACATAAGGTTGACATTGAATTAATATACAGGTGTGTTACATGGTCGGCCGGGTGTCTATATGAATGTGTTATAAAGTCGGCCGGGCATTTGTACACATGCAAATAGGGTCGTAAGTCTAATGTTGAGTTGACAATGAATAAATCTACAGCCGTGTTACAAGGGCGGCCAGGCGTATATACACATGTGTTACCGGGGCAGCCAGGCATCTATGTGCACGTGTTACAAAGGCAGCCGGGCGTTTGTACACATGCAAATAAGGTCGTAAGTCTAATGTTGAATTAACAATGAATAAATAATAAATAAATATGTAGCCATGGTACAAGGGCAGCTGGGGAGCTATACACCTGTGTTACAGGGGCGGCCAGGCATCTGTTGTAAGGGGATAAAAAAAAAAAAAAAAAAAAAAAACTACAGAAGGATAATAGGAGGTGGTGGATACTTATACAAATAGTGCAGATTATGCCTGTAGCAATACTCTGACGATAATAGATAATAATAGATAATAATAGACTGTATAAAAGTATGCGAGTGTGTTACAGGGGCGGCCGGGCATTTACACACCCGTAAATAAGGTCACAAATCTACTATAAGGAATTAACTTATAGGAATAGGTAATAAGATGTATTGGATGCTCTACAAATAGTATTTGATTGTGACAGATGGCAGATATGTACATGTATAACTTGCAAACACCATGACGTATGGATATGATAATAAGCAGGGATGAATGATAAATGAACCATAATATTACAGTCTGTATGTTAAATGTGGTATCATCTAAAGTAAGGTGCTAATTTCCAATTCTTCATTGATACCTCCAGGCGAAAGTACGTCAAGAGCGTATATCCAATAAGTCTCCCGTTGGCAGAGACGTTTAAATCTCTCTGCCGCAGGGAGAGTGGCTGGTATGGATTCGATGATCCATACTTTTAGGCCTACGGTAGATTTAGGGTGATGTTGGGTGAAATGTCGTGGGACGCTATGATGGTCTTTACCGGCCTCGATGAATCGGCGGTGCTCTCCAAAACGCTGGCGTAGGGGGCGTATAGTTCGACCTACATAGTGGAGGCCGCAGGGGCAGGTCAGGCAGTATACTACATGGTCTGTAGAACAGGTGTAGAATTCTGAAATTTTGTATGTTTTATTTTTAATCGTGAATGTTTTTTGACCATGTTGTACAAAACTGCATGTAAGGCAAAGGGGTTTGCGGCATTGATACATCCCAATCATAAAAAAGAGTTGGAGTGAAGATGACGTATTTGTTTTCTTTTTGAGTTTGCTTGGGGCAATCTTTCCCTTAATGTTAGGTGCTTTCCTATATGAAAATTTAGGTTTATTTGGTATACTGTCTTTGAGATGGGGATCCTGCAGTAGTATTGGCCAATGTTTATGAACTATGTGTTCCATATTTTTGTATTTGTTATGAAATTGAGTCGTGAACCGAATGTCCTTCGATGAATTCATTTTATGGGTATGAGTATCAGGATTGACGTATGTGGTGTAGGCTTGTTCGATGAGTGAAGGAGGGTAGCCTTTTTCAATGAATTTTTGTTTGAGATTTATGCTTTGTGTCTGATAGTCTGACTGCATGGTGCAATTATGTCTGAGACGGCAGAATTGACTTTTTGGAATATTTTTTAACCAACGAGGGTGATGGCAACTATTGTAGTGCAGATAGGAATTCCCAGCAGTGGGTTTGCAATAATTTTTTGCATGGATGCGACCAGTATCATGAAATAGATCAAGGTCTAAGAATGCTAGATGTGTTTTATCGTGAACAGATGTAAAGGATAGGCCCATGTTGTTATCATTACAATGGGAAACAAAAGATTCAATATCATCGGTATTACCGTCCCAGATAATAATGATGTCATCAATATAACGACCGTAAAATATAATTTTGGCCATGAAAGGGTTATTCTCCCATATGTATCGCGTTTCCCAAAGACCCATAGTTAAGTTAGCATATGAAGGTGCAAAATTGGTGCCCATGGCAGTGCCATGGGTTTGAAGGTAGTAATGGTCTTCAAATATGAAATAATTGTGAGTCAGGCAGAAGAATGTGGCATCTAGAATGAATTTAGCTTGGTTTGGATGAATAGATGGGTCTTCTGACAGAAAGTGTTGTATGGCCTGCATGCCGACATTATGGGGGATGGATGTGTATAATGATTGGACATCCAGTGAGAGCCAGATGTAGTTGGGCTCCCATTGGTATGGACCTAATAATTCAAGCAGGTGTATTCCATCTTTGATATGGGATTGTAAATTGGAAACAAAAGGTTGTAGAAAAAGGTCTACATACTGGGAAAAACCACTAGTAATACTGTTCATAGAGGCAACTATGGGTCTGCCAGGGGGGTTGGTAGTGCTTTTATGTACTTTTGGTAAATGATAGAAATACGGAGTTTGGTGATATTTTTTAACCAAGAATGAAGCTTCGTTTTTGGTAATTACATTATCTTTGGTGGCTTGGTTAACTAAAATTGTAGCATCAATAGTGAAACTAGGTAGGGGGTCCTCTTGCAATTTTGTATAGGTTTGTGAGTCTCCGAGTAGTCTAATGGCCTCTTTGATGTAGTCTACCCGGTTTTGCAACACAATGCTACCGCCCTTATCTGCTGATTTAATGATAACATTCTCATTGGTTTTCAATAAATTGAGGGCTAATCTTTCTGGGTATGTTAAATTGTGATTTTTATAGGGGTTATGTTGCTGTTGGCACATCATCAATAATTCAGAGTATACCATGCGGTAAAATGTTTCAAGGCATGGGCCTTTAGATTGTGTGGGATAAAAATTAGACAGGGGACGAAAATTGGTGTGTTTAACTGCAGGAGAACAATTTAGATGTTGGGTATATAAAAGGGCATCTGATTCAGGATTATCAGGGTTAAGGAACGGTCCAGTTCCTTCGTGATATAATTCTTCTAATATATCCAAGGCTATTTTTTCGTCTAGGATGTTGCTATAGGCTGAAGAGGGGGAGGTTGTGTCGATTGAAATGATAGATGCATCTTTAGCTGCTTTTATATTATAAAATCTTTTGAGGGTAAGGTCTCGGATAAACTTGTTCAAATCTTTGAACAATTGGAAGGCGTTAGGCAAATTAGTTGGTGCGAAAGTAAGTCCTCGTGTGAGTAAGATCGTTTCCTGCGTTGTGAGTGTGTGTGAAGATAAGTTGAAAATCTTCACCGTAGGCGTTGTTTTCTGCTGTGTGGGCTTGGGTTTATGTTTTCCTCCTCGTCCCCTACAACCTCTTCGGTGTATTTTCTTTTTGACGGCCTGGTGGGGAAGAGGCTGGGCCCTAAAAAAGAGACCGCAGGTAGTGCTGCGTCTGAAGTAAGTTGAGCACCAGTTACAGTGGAATAGTCAATGGTGCCCCTGGAGCTGGGAGTGGATGGAATAGTGGAATTGCTGGAGGTAGGGTTATGAGATGTATGTGACATACTCGTATGGAAATTTGGGATAGTCTGGTGTGAGGTAGATGGGGAGACTGTACTATTTGATTCTAGTGTGGTAGATGTATTTCTTGCAGGGTGGTTATGGCTGGTATTACTATTCTGTTTAGTAATTGGAACTTTGCGGGTGTCAGTAGTATTAGATACTCCACTGATGCCTGTGGTGGTGTTATTCCTTCTGGATACACTACTTGTATCTATAGTAGTGGTATTGTTCTGGTTGTTATTGGAGGGTCTAGGTCTATTGATGGTGGGTTGTTCCTGACGATTAGAGGTAATAGTGACCACCCAGGGGTCAATATGCAATAATGAGGGTATACTGTTCTCGTTTTTGCGTTTCCACGTAAAAACTTCATTATGATTATAATCATCTATATCTCTTTTGAATTTCCTTAGTTTGGTATGAATGAAGATGTCCTCTTGATGTTTGGTGTTTTGTTTGAGGGTGTTGAGCCATCTGTCAGGAAGTGTATTGGTGAGCTTTAAAATATCGTCAGAGAGGATTTGTACTAAATGTACTGCTGCATCATATTTAATAGTTCTTTGTTCGATAATAATACTGATCCACTTTTGTGTACAGAATTCAGCAATCGAAAGCCATTCCTTTTCGTGTGGTTGGTCTAGAAATGAACAGTCCTTTAATATGCGTAGGCCTCGGGGTGAAATATGCGTGGAATGGTATTTTTCTAAAAAGTACCTATCCCACCATTGTGTATTGGCAGAGGTGCATGCCCGTTCAAATCTTTTGAATAATATACATAGATCATTATATTTGGGATGAATAAATTTGTTGGTGGGTGTAAATAGTGTGCTTGGAAGCACTGGGTACAAAGTGTCCAATATAGAGTATTTTAAGGTTTCTATTTCCTTTATAACACATTCATATAGACACCCGGCCGACCATGTAACACACCTGTATATTAATTCAATGTCAACCTTATGTTTGTATATTTATTTATTTATTATTGTTAATTTAATCACTGACATCTGTGCCCTGTACCCCTGTTTCAAATTCCTTCAGGACTTCATTGTATATAGCACTGACGTTAATAATCCATTTTGCGAGTGCACGGTCGTCTTGGCCGTCCTCATAATACATCTGTCACTTCCCTTATCATTGTGTATTTAGTATCTGCCCACACTCCTCCCCTTGCTCCTCCCCCTCACCATTTATAAGCCAGCTTGAGGAGTGTGGGCGTAGGTCTGACGAAGGAGCCGCACATGCTCCGAAACGCGTTACCGCCCCCTTCTCTCCACTGACACCATCAGCCTTGTGTGTCCCGCAGTGAATACAGGCTTCCCTGCTGCCTCCTCTTTTCAACACGCATGAGAACGCTTTACAGCTGCTGGATGGCTCTACACTGCTCTCTACCACCGTGCTGAGGATGGACACATGCCACAGATGAGGACTCCTGATTTTATCATGTCTTTTAACACTCAACAATCTTGTAAGTGCTTTTAACCCTTTGTGCACTCTATTAAATTTTACATACTGCAAATGAAGGAGGACAGACCATATTGGCCCCATAAAGAATGAGGAAGGGAATCTGGTTACAAAGGATGGGGAGATGGTGAGCAATTGCTTTCATTCTTCTCCTCAGTCTTCATGAGGGAATCTGGGGCTTCAGTAACCAAAACTGCAGTGTTTATCCTCATGACACGTCACAGAAAGCACCCGTATGGCTAACAGAGGACAGAATTAGAAATAGACTTGAAAAACTTAACATTAATAAGGCACCGGGACCAGATGGCTTGCACTCGAGGGTCCTTAGGGAATTCATTAAGTAATTGCCAGACCATTGTTCCTAATTTTTACTGACAGTCTACTGACTTGAATGGTACCAGCTGATTGGAGAAAAGCCAATGTAGCACCAATATTTTAAAAAGGGCCAAAATACATCCCTGGGAATTACAGATCAGTTAGCCTAACATCAATAGTATGTAAGCTCTTGGAGGGGATGATAAGGGACTATATACAAGATTTTAGCAGGGAAAACTGTATCATTAGCAGTAATCAGCATGGACTCATGAAGAATCGTTCTTGCCAAACCAGTCTATTAACCTTCTATGAGGAGGTGAGCCGCCATCTAGATAAAGGAAGGCCCGTAGATGTGGCGTATCTGGATTTTGCAAAAGTATTTCATACAGTTCCCCATAAATGTTTACTGTACAAAATAAGGTCCATTGGCATGGACCATAGGGTGAGTACATGGATTGAAAACTGGCTACAAGGGCGAGTTCAGAGGGTAGTGATAAATGGGGAATACTCGGAATGGTCGGGGGTGGAAAGTGGGGTCCCCCAGGGTTCTGTCCTGGGACCAATCCTATTTAATTTGTTCATAAACGACCTGGAGGATGGGATAAACAGTTTAATCTCTGTGTTTACAGACGATACTAAGCTAAGCAGGGCAATAACTTCTCTGCAGGATGTGGAAATCTTGCAAGTAGATCTGAACAAATTTATGGGGTGGGCAACTACATGGCAAATGAGGTTTAATGTGAAAAAATGTAAAACAATGCATTTGGGTGGCAAAAATATGAATGCAATCTATATACTGGGGGGAGAACCTCTGGGGGAATCTAGGATGGGAAAGGACCTGGGGGTCCTAGTAGATCATAGGCTCAGCAATGGCATGCAATGCTAAGCTGCTGCAAACAAAGCAAACAGAATATTGGAATGCATTAAAAAGGGGATTAACTCCAGAGATAAAGCAATAATTCTCCTACTCTACACGACTCTGGTTCGGCCGCACCTGGAGTATGCTGTCCAGTTCTGGGCACAAGTCCTCAGGAAGGATGTGCTAGAAATGGAGCGAGTGCAGAGAAGGGCAACAAAACAAATAATATGCTGGAGGACATTAATTATGAAGAAAAGTTATGAGCACTAAATTTATTCTCTCTGCAGAAGGGACGCTTGAGAGGGGATATGATTTCAATTTACAAATACCATACTGGTGACCCCACAATAGGGATAAAACTTTTCTGCGAAAGGGAGTTTAATAAGACACGTGGCCACTCATTAAAATTAGAAGAAAAGAGGTTTAACTTTAAACTGCGTAGAGGGTTCTTTACTGTAAGTGCGGCAAGGATGTGGAATTCCCTTCCACAGGCGGCGGTCTCAGTGGGGAGCATCGATAGTTTCAAAAAACTATTAGATAAGCACCTGAACAACTGCAACATACAGGGATATACAATGTAATACTGACACATAATCACACACATAGGTTGGACTTGATGGACTTGTGTCTTTTTTTTAACCTCACCTTCTATGCAGCTATGTAACTATGTTATTTCTGTAGAGTGTCGATATTTGTTATACCAAATCGATTTGTTTTGTATTATATCGTTTTGATGCACTATTTAGGTATGTATATACAGTATCTCACAAAAGTGAGTACACCCTTCACATTTTTGTAAATATTTTATTATATCTTTTCATGTGACAACACTGAAGAAATGACACTTTGCTACAATGTAAAGTAGTGAGTGTACAGCTTGTATAACAGTGTAAATTTGTTGTCCCCTTTAAATAACTCAACACAGCCAATAATGTCTAAACTGCTGGCAACAAAAGTGAGTACCCCCCTAAGTAAAAATGTCCAAATTGGGCCCAAAGTGTCAATCTTTTGTGTGGCCACCATTATTTTCCAGCATTGCCTTAACCCTTTTGGACATGGAGTTCACCAGAGCTTCACGGGTTGCCACTGGAGTCCTCTTCCACTCCTCCATGACGACATCACAGAGCTGGGGGATGGTAGAGACCTTGTGCTCCTCCGTCTTCCGTTTGAGGATGCCCCACAGATGTTCAATAGGGTTTAGGTCTGGAGACATGCTTGGCCAGTCCATCACCTTTATTCTCGGCTTCTTTAGCAAGGCAGTGGTCTTCTTGGAGGTGTGTTTGGGATCGTCATCATATTGAAATACTGCCAGTAATTTCCAGTAATCCATGTCCTTAGTCTGCTTGTCTTCAGCAAACTGTTTGCAGGCTTTCTTGTGCATCATCTTTAGAAGAGCTTTCCGTCTGGGACGACAGCCATGCAGACCAATTTGATGCAGTGTGCGGCATATTTTCTGAGCACTGACAGGCTGACCCCCCACCCCTTCAACCTCTGCAGCAATGCTGGCAGCACTCAAAATAGGCTAATTCAGACAGATTCTCTGTTGTGTTTGTGTCCGCTAATAACGATTTTAGTGTATTTTTAGTAAAAATATGGTCTTCATATATTGGGGGGGGGGGGGCCTGCCAGGTAGGCTGTATGGGGTGTATGGGGCCCCGTGATTTCTAACCGCAGCCCTGCTGGCCACACTGGCTGGGGACAATAGGACACGGAAGTAATGTTGTAAGTGACAATAAAAGTGACATATACATGCCTAAAACACATACCCTATAAACAATGACATTTTTTTTTCTTTTTTAAAGCAAATTTTACCTAAGCAGCCCAAAGAGTGAAATTACTAGATTCAGCTAAATCTATTTTGCTTAAATCATTCGGCTCATCTCAACTCATTATGCCGTCTATGCGGCCTCTATATCAGAAGTTGTCAGTACCGAGTCTCCATAGAGAGGCCCTGCGGACTGAATGAAGCAGAGATAACTAATGCTGCGTGATTGAACTTTTACCTCCCTGACTAGGCAAGTCATAATTCCCTTGCTTAGAGAGACATCACTCTAAATTTAGAAATAAAGATAGAAAAGAACTTAATCCTTCCATACAATTATATAACTGTACCATGCAGTCCATTAGGGCCTTCTGCATAATTAAATACAAGATTTTGATTTCTTCTCCGGCCACATTAGAGGAACAATCAGCTTCCAGAATTCTTCCATTAAACAGAAAGGAGAAAGCCAAGTATTATTCCATGAAACGCACTGCGAAATAATAACACTGACTGCTTACATTAGTGTTCAGTCATTTTTCAGAAGAGACAAGTGTATTTTTACTACAATTCTGGCAAAGGATTTTACTGCTGACAAGTCTGTTCATTGGACTGTATTAAACACATCGTTAGCAACTCATTCCGAGTCCCACCACCGACACTGAGAGCGGGTCCTATAGTCCTATATAGTCCTATAGTCCCGGATTACGTCCTTGTGTAAGAATGTTCATAAGGGGTTATTTTAACTCTAACTTATCTATTTTATCTATTTATTTATATATCTGTCTATAATCTATCTATCTATCTATCTATCTATCTATCTATCTATCTATCTATCTATCTATCTATCTATCTATCTATCTATCCTTATTCATTCATTCATTCATTTCTTTTAATTTACCAATCGTTCTGACTAATTTTATGAAATTAGAGCATTGACCTTATTACATAAATATGATATAAAGAATTGTAAGAAAAGTAATATCTATCTATCTATCTATCTATCTATCTATCTATCTATCTATCTATCTATCTATCTATCTATCTATCTATCTAGTGGCAGCGCTCATATGGGGCTAAGGGGCACCGCCCTCCTAATCCATGCGCCCAGCTATCTATCTATCTCTCTCTCTATATCTATCTATCTATCTATCTATCTATCTATCTATCTATCTATCTATCTATCTATCTATCTATCTATCTATCTATCTATCTATCTATCTATCTATCTATCTATCTATCTATCTATCTATCTATCTATCTATCTATCTATCTATCTCTTTGAATGACAATTGCATGGTCATTCAACACTGTATCCATACTACATTTTTATTGTTTTGTTCACACAAATAGAGCTTTCTTTTGGTGGTATTTGACCGCATTAGCCCCAGAAGATTTTACCCCCTTCCTGACCAGAGCACTTTTTACAATTTGGCACTGCGTCGATTTAACTGCTAATTGCGCGGTCATGCAATGGTGTACCCAAGCGAAATTGACGTCCTTTTTTTCCCACAAATAGAGCTTTCTTTTGGTGGTATTTGATCACCTCTGCGTTTTTTTATTTTTTGCGGTTTAAACAAAAAAAGAGCGACAATTTTAAAAAATAAAACAATTTTTTTTACGTTTTGCTATAATAAATATTACCAAAAATGTTTTTAAAAAACGAATTTCTTCATCGGTTTCACCCAATATATATTCTTCTACATATTTTTGGTAAAAAAAAAATCACAATAAGCATATATTGATTGGTTTGCGCAAAGGTTATAGCGTCTACAAACTATGGGAATGAATTATGGCATTTTTATGGCATTTTTATTATTATTGTTTTTTTTACTAGTAATGGCAGGGATCTGCGATTTTTAGCGATACTGCGACATTGCGGTGGACAGATCGGACACTTGACACGTTTTTGGGACCATTGACATTTATACAGAGATCAGTGTTATAAAAATTCACTGATTACTGTGTAAATGTCACTGACAGGGAAGGGGTTAACACTAGGGGGCGGTCAAGGGGTTAACTGTGTTCCCTAGTTAGTGTTTCTAACTTACGGGGATAGGACTGACTGGGGGAGGAGACATATCGTTGTTCCTAGTGGGAACAAACGATATGTCTCCTCTCCCCTGACAGAACAGGGATTTCTGTTAATCACCATTGGGTTTTTTATTTTTTTAAGTTTTTCCTCATTTCTGTTACAAAATTTTGCAAATAAATAATCTTTCTTTGTACATGTAGGCCAAAATGTATTTTGCTACATTTCTTTGGTGAAAATAACCCAAATCAGTTGATATTATTTAGACTGTAGGAAAGTTATAGAGTCCACAAACTATAGTATATAGCTGAAAATTTCTCAATCCTGATGTACTGACAGATCTAATTTCTTAAGGCCCTACAATGCCAGGATAGTACAAATATCCCCCAAGTGTCCCCTTTTTGGAAAGTAGACAGCCCAAGGTATTTAGTAAAAGGCACGGCGGGTTTTTTGAAGTTGCAATTTTTTGTCATAATTTTTTGGAAAATTAAGTCATTTCACAAATTTTTTTTTACATACTATCACCAGTGCAGTACAGCGTCATCATATACCTGGTGTGGCGGTGATATATTCGCTATTGTCACACTGATTCTCCTCCCGGCCAATCAGGAAGCGGGTCTTGAGGCCCATCACCCGATTGGCTGAAAGGACGGGCGAACCTATTGGACGCCTAGCAGGAGGAGACGCACAGCGGAACCCGTCGTGATGCAGAGGAGGAAACGCGATGGAATCTGCCGCCCATAGGGGCGCTGCCTGCCCGCGACCTAGATGGAATAAATGCGGGGCTGGATGACCGACCGACCACCCGTGGGTGGGAGGGGGGAGTGGGTGTGGGTAACCCGACTGAACGACCAACCGACAGCGTGGTGGTGGGGGGGGGGTTCTTTGCTGCCCCCCCCCAAAAGAGAACCACCAGCCGCCACTGGTTCCGGGCATTCGTCCTTGGGTGCATGCTGCCCTAAATGTAAGTTGGCTAGGTGCATTGTCCAGTCACAGTTGCTATCAGCATCTCATAGGGGTTTTTTTTAATCAATTATCAAGAAGGAAATGATAACACTCATGTAAAGAGACTCATACTCTGCAGAAAAGATTGTAGTAACATTGCTGTTTTACCTCTTCAACATTTATTATTTGTAATAGAAACCATTACTGTGTGATATTTTTGAAGCCAGGTGCACCCCCTGGTGGTAATAAGGGGATCAAAATGTTTTATTCTTAAAGAGATACTAAGTATAAAACACAAGACATGTGCAGGAGCTCTTAGTAAGCTGCTGCTCAATTCTGTCAGTGCAATAGGTGACTTTTTTGCTGGTACTCTCACAGATTGGAGTAAATCTCTTGTTTGTAAACATATCCATACCTTTTATTTTCATCATAAATAAGGCCCCTTTCACATGATCGGCCTGCTCAAATCTGCCTGTCTGTTTTTCAGGCGGATCCGAGCGGACCACCCATTTACTTCTATGGGCAGGCAGATGTCAGTGGACATGTGTTCGCTGACACCCGCCTGCCACCCGATCCGATAAGATCTGCTCAAAACAGATGGATGGTGATACATTCGCCATCCGTCCAGCGGATCGGATGAAAACGGACAGGCTGTTTATTTTCATCGGATTTCACCAATAGAGAACAGCGGGGCTCTGACAGGTCGGTCCCTGCACAGTGAGCGGAGACGGACCTGTCATCGGCCTGCTCAGCGGGGATCAACTGAGCGATCCCCCACTGAGCTAGCGGAGTCCGTCCAATGGTCACCAATAAGGTCCAATAAGGTCATCTTTTCACTGGGAAAATGGCGTGTTTTTATTATAGGTTAGCGTTTGCAAACACATAGTTACAGATAGATATATAGATAAATCAAATATGTCAAAGTATCAGGAATATACAAATGCATTAAAAGTGAGCATAAACCATAAATAAATATCATTTTCTAAAGCAACGTGTTTCATAAAATAGTGCGATTTTAACTAAAATAGTTGTTTTTACCTTTTTTTTCATCCTTTATTGTAGCTCAGTACTGATGATCTCCTGCAAGCTCCTTGCAGCCACCTCCTGTGCACATGCAATGGCTGCATGACATTCCTCATGCACAGGTTTCCTTATGGTGAAAACAGTGGGCCATGCCTGTATAATACAGTGCATCTGGAAAGTATTCACAGCGCTTTTCCACATTTTGTTATGGTACAGCCTTATTCCAACATGGATTAAATTGATCAAAATTCTACAAACAATGCCCCATAATGACGACAATGTGAAAGAAGTATGTTTAAAATCTTTCCTTTTTTCTTAAAAATAAAAAAATGAAAAAAAAAATCCCATGTACATAAGTATTCACAACCTTTGCTCAATACTTTGTTGAAGCCCCTTTGGCACCAATTACAGCCTCAAGTCTTTTTGAGTATGATGCTACAAGCTTGACACACCTATTTTTGGGCAGTTTCTCCCATTCTTCTTTTCAGGACCTCTCAAGCTCCATCAGTTTGGATGGGGAGCGTCGGTGCACAGCCATTTTCAGATCTCTCCAGAGATGTTCAATCAGATTCAAGTCTGGGCTCTGGCTGGACCACTCAAGGACATTCACAGAGTTGTCCTGTAGCCATCCCTTTGTTAAATTGGCTGTGTGCTTAGGGTCGTTGTCCTGTTGGAAGATGAACCTTCGCCCCAGTCTGAAGTCCAGAGCCCTCTGGAGCAGGTTTTCATCAAGGATGTCTCTGTACATTGCTGCATTCACTTTTTCCTCTATCCTGACCAGTCTCCCAGTTCCTGCCACTGAAAAACATCCCCACAGCATGATGCTGCCACCACCATGCTTCACTGTAGAGATAGTATTGGCCAGGTGATAAGAGGTGCCTGGTTTCCTCCAGACATGACGCTTGCCATTCAGGCTAAAGAGTTAAATCTTTGTTTCATCAGACCAGAGAATTTTGTTTCTCATGGTCTGAGAGTCCTTCAGGTGTCTTTTGGAAAACTCCAGGCAGGGTGTCATGTGCCTTACCCGATCGCTCAGTTTGGCTGGGCAGCCCGCTCTAGGAAGAGTCCTGGTGGTTCCAAACTTCTTCCATTGACGGATGATGGAGGCCACTGTGCTCATTGGGACCTTCAATGCTGCAGAACATTTTCTGTACCCTTCTCCAGATCTGTGCCTCTATACAATCCTGTCTCGGAGGTCTACAGACAATTCCTTGGACTTCATGGCTTGGTTTGTGCTCTGACATGCACTGTTAACTGTGGAACCTTATATAGGACAGGTGTGTGCCTTTCCAAATTATGTCCAATCAACTAATGTACCACAGGTGGACTCCAATCGAGTTGTAGAAACATCTCAAAGATGATCAGTGGAAACAAAATGCCCCTGAGCTTAATTTTGAGTGTCATGGCAAAGGCTGTGAATACTTATGTACATGGAATTTTTTTTATCTTTTATTTTTAATACATTTGCAAAGATTTCAAACAAACTTCTTTCATGTTGTCATTATGGGGTATTGTTTGTAGAATTTTGAGGAAAATAATTTAATCCATTTTGGAATAAGGCTGTAGCATAACAAAATGTGGAAAAAGTGAAGCGCTGTAAATACTTTCCACACTGTATGTGGAGAAAAAATCACTTCTGGTTTTTCCTTCAAAAGCCCATGTGACAGGGTGACAAATTAGAACCTTGACCAGCATTAGTGGTGAGAGGCCTCTGGTCCACCTGTGTTCCGGTGCCATATGAGCGGTGCTCATGATACTGCTCTACATTAAGTCCTGAAATGGGTCGGGAGGTTGTCTCCTAGAGGGCAGGTTAGAAACCACAAGACATTTAAATAATTCTTCACACTTCGGTTCCTCATCTTGCCTAGAACCTACAGACACTCTGGGGTTGATTTACTAACACTGGAGTGTGCAAAATCTGGTGCAGCTCTGCATAGAAACCAATCAGCTTCCAGGTTTTATTGTCAAAGCTTAAATGAACAAGCTGAAGTTAGAAGCGGATTGGCTACCATGCACAGCTGCAACAGATTTTGCACTCTCCAGTTTTAGTAAATCAACCCCTCTGAGACTCCTTTCTGATTCTCATTATCCTTTAATGTTTCAGGATGGGGATGTAGAACATGACCCACACCTCACCAGACTGTGGTGTCCTCCCTGGAAAACTAATACTTGGCCACTACTGTGTTCTGTATTCTGAATTCACTTTGCCATATACTGTAGGCTTACACCACAGGAAGCCACCACTTTATGATTACTTCAAGGCCTTGCTCTCGTGACTCTGCAAGCCAGGTCCATAGACTGACCCTGCAGTAAAGCAGGTTCCAATATTGATACCAAGCCTCAAGGTGAGGGGCATGAAGCGCATCTGCCCTCCCACAGAACAGGGCCACCGTCACCTTCCACAGTCATCCGCTTCCACTCAGTTTGGCCGCTAGTTCCTCAAAGCTTGTGTAGCGCTTCTGGTAGTATTGATTCCTCTGCTCTTTCTCTGGCACTTTCTCTTTCTAAGTCACAAAAAAGATGGCACACATTGACCTCTTAGAAAATAAGCAGACTGTATTGGCAGACCAAACTTAAAAGGTAACACAGCAGATCGGTAGTTCAGTGTCAACAAATGAACATATGTGTCTAAATATGAAAACAGTGCAACACAGCTATAATGCAATAAACCCAGGTACATTTAAGGTTAGAGCCAGCATGTACTGCAGTACTAGTACCCTGTTTCCCCGAAAATAAGACCTAGCGTGATTGTCGGTGATGGCTGCAATATAAGCCCTACCCCCCCAAATAAGCCCAACCCTGTTTCCCTGAAAATAAGCCCTACCCTGAAAATAAGACCTACACGGACTTTAACTAGGGCTTGTTTGAGGGGTAGGGCTTATATTGCAGCCATCACCGACAATCACTCTAGGTCTTATTTTTGGGGAAACAGGGTAGCAGTGGTGTATTTAGGTTTTGTACTGCCCTAGGACTGACTAAACACCTCCTAATTTAAATACGACCCACCCTTCCCTGTCAACGTCACGCCCCTTCCTGTTTAAGACCCGCCCTGTCATCTGTAAACCACACCCTTTCCTCCTTAGGCTCCACCTTTTCTGGAACACAAACATGTCAAATCTCATGCCAAATCGGCAGCTATTGCCGGCAATGGCACTGTCCGAATTGGTGCGATGCCGACTTTGCGGCGCCGCACCAATTCCCAAAAAGAGTTCCTGTGCTACTTTTGGCAACTTCGGGTGATTTGAATAGACATCTGTGTATGAACTGGCATAGATGTCTGTCAAATCGCGCCCCCCCCCCCGAAGTCAGACTGCATTGCTGGTTTAAAATTGTGCGAGTTCAGCTGAACTTGCACGGTTTCTAACCTGCATCAGTGTGAACCTGGGCTAAATGTAGCCAGGAGGATGGGTAATAAAATTCAGACTGATCAGAAATGACACTTTTCTTCATATGTCAGAAGGCAGCATTAGGCTGGGTTCACACCTATGTGAATTGGATGTTGGTTTATCCGCTTCCAATTAGCATAGCAGGAGAATGTGCCCGGCTCTCACATATCTCTGGGGCGGCTGCGGAGTGGCTTGCACAGAAACACTGTGCATCTTTGGCTCCGTTTCAGGGCTGAAATCAGGCAAAGATTTGGTGGTGATCCGTCCCTGAAATGGAGAACATCGTTCCTGTGAAATCCGCGGCCAGTTCCAGTGTGAACCGAGCCTTAGACATAAAAGTAGTTATGAAAGGTTAGCCACATATACAAGCAGACACTAAGGTGTTAAATGCCATTGATTCCAGAAGGACCAGCCTGCAGATATTGAGCTATAAAGAGTTAACCATATATGTAAGCAGCAGTGTACATGTCTCCATTGATGCGGAGTAGAAAAGCACCATCCTCCCCTAGCACCAAGGACACAGAGGGTTAATTATCAGAAAGTAGTCCCTATTTCAGATTACAGGGAGATAGGAGAAACAAAGTTGAAGCACAGATAAATGGAGGATGGTATCTTACTCTGACCTCCTGCATGATATGCAGAATGTAGCTGGGTCTGCCCACTGAAGCCACAACCTGACCGACCCTGGAATCACAACACAGGAGAAGAAGCTTGGAAAAGAAGAAAGGTAAAACTGTAATCCTTAAAGTGTCGTTTATTGATACAACAGAGTGACAATAAAACAATAAAACTGACGCGTTTCGGCAATAGCCTTAGTCGTAGCTAGAGAAGAAGCTGACAAGTTCTACAGGTACCTCTCTGCTCTCCTGTCTGTTTGAAGGGGAGGGGGAGGGAAGAACTGTGAGCACACGCTCTGCTCTATGTGAGAGACACTGCAGCCAGCAACCTTTGGCAGTGAATGGACTGACTCAGCAGGCAGAGGGGGGCTTTTTTCATGCTGGGGGGGGCGCCCCCCTTGCAAAGTGCCACCCTAGGCCTGGGCCTTGTCGGCCTAGGCCAGAATACACCACTGACTAGTAGCATAAACAGTAGGTCTCAGTCTCGGAGATTAAACCCCCAGTGACTGCAGAGAACTACTAATAGGTATAGCAGACTAGCCCACTTGAGGGCTCTCAAGCAAGGGGCTATGCTTAGGCCTGTGGCTTATTACACTAACAGCAACCCAGTGCTGTCTTCAGGTAAGTAGTGCTTCTGAGCTGTTCTTAAAGTAAACTTTTGCATCGTTGGGCCCCTTTAACATTGGCGCACAAAGCAGTGAGGCTGTCTCTAAGGGTGAATTTCAGCAGCAAATAAAAGTGCAGTTGGGCTCAGTACTTGAGTAGGCCCCTTGGTACAGAATGACAGCAATAGGGCAAGTTATCAAGAGGGCAGTGGATAGGGAGAAGGTATGTACTAAGGTATTATGCTGCCGGGGGGGGGGGGGTGCACAAAGAGAAAGCTGGATGCAGGCAGCTTCGAGGCAACTCAAACAGCGATTCTGGATGATGGGTGCTCACACTCCTGACCAGCTCCTCCGCTCAGAGGCACTCAGCACAGCAGTCCACCCTTTCACTCTAGCACACCCCTGTCTGATGCAGTCCAGCTCTGCTTAGTTCAGCACACCGCGGCTCATACACTTCTTCACACACGGTTGGCGTGTCTCCCCTCAAGTGCTTGGCTCCTTCCCGGGCTTGTGTTTTATATATCCTCCCTCCCCTTCCTGGTGCTTGTGGGCCTTGTAATTGTAGCCCCAGTTTGAGTGTGTGCAGCGTCCTCCTTCAAGACTACATCTCCCAGACTGCCATGGGCACTTGTATTCCAGTTATAGTTAGGCAAACTAATGGACACTGCCATTTTGTGGACAAATAAAGTTCTGCATCTCAGTAACAAGTCTAGTGTTACACTTGTCCCATGCCCAAAGGTTAAAATGTATGTGCCAAATGTACTAAACCACAAGCATTGGTGTCCGCAGGTAGGGGCAAGGGAGGTCAAGTGCCCCCCCCCCCCCCCGGAATCAGGCACATTGGCACATTCAACACAGTGGCTATGGGGATGCGGGCAGCCAGTGGGGTGACACCATCAAGATGCTGTCAAGCCCCCCAATCAGTGTAGTGTGACTGCGGGCTCTTTTCCCTGCTCAGGCTAGCAGAGAACTCGGGGTGCTGTGTCAGAAGAAAGGCGAGCTGCAGGCTGTAAGAGGTTTACCCCACTCGCCCCCCCTTTCTCCTGCAGGGAGAAGAGACGGCGGCTCTCACCAGGTTCCCCGCCCAGCTTCCTGCCTCCTCTGTTCCTTCCTCATTGGCCATAACTGAGAGCCAATCAAAGGAAACTAGGAGAGGAGAGCATCACAAGACCTGTAGTCCTGAAGATTGGCGGCCCCATTTTCCACAGGAAGGAGGCTACAGCTCGATCGAGAGAGATTGAGAGACTGTAGCCTGGAAAAAAGCTGAGGGAGTAAGTGCTACCAGACAAAGAAAGAGGCGTGTGCTGGGCGGAAGCCAGAGAGAGAGCCCATGCTACCCAGCACCACCAGAGAGAGAGCCACGCTACCCAACACCACCAGAGAGAGAGCCACGCTACCCAGCACCACCAGAGAGAGAGCCACGCTACCCAGCACCAGAGAGAGCCATGATGCCCAGCGCCACCAGAGAGAGAAAGCCACTGCCCAGGTACAGACATGCTACACTACTGACCAGAATCGCCCCAAGGAACCCAGAGTGAGCGATCGTCCAGCCGGAGGGATCACTGCTGTAGTTTTGCTGGGTCTGGTAAGAGGGCCTGTCGCCCATTATCCATTACTTATCCTAGGGACTGTGCTACGCCTGCTGTCTCTGACCATGATAATGTGATAATGACATTGTCGAAAAGGGGCGGCGCATGGGTGACTCTAAAATTATGCCCCCCCCTGAAAAAAGTTCTGCGGACGCCCATGACCACAAGGGTTAACCCGACACAAATGTCCTGCAGCAGCACAAGGCTGCTCAACCCTGACGGTCGAATGGCTTAACTCCCGAGTGAGATTCTTCAGATACACCAAGGTTACTCTGATTCGAGTTATAGACATTTCTACTAGTAAAGGACACGATCAACTTCTTGGATTAAATTAAATTCCTTTTTACTGACAAGCTTGGGAATTACAGGTACATCTCATATCAATTTTCAGAACTGGCTGTGCTGCTGTAATATAACACTATTCCCAGTGGGTACATTAGAGTGGGTGCATGGCAACATAGTGTGGCTCATACCGAAAATGGATAAAATCCATAGCAAAAGAAGTCCATGACACTTGTATTCCCTGAAAAACGGGCGCATTGAGGGGGGTGGCTAGTGAAGAAAATAAATTACATTACAGCAGTTGGTTCTCACAGCTCTATTTGTGATAGGACTCTCTCTCTAGGGGTAGTCCTCTGCAGATATACTATAGTGCCAAAAGTGTTGGGCCTTTGGTGCCTTTACACACACATGAACTTTAATGGCATCCCAGTCTTAGTCCGTAGGGTTCAATATTGAGTTGTCCCACCCTTTGCAGCTATAACAACTTCAAATTTTCTGGGAAGGCCGTCCACAAGGTTTAGGAGTGTGTCTATGGGAATGTTTGATCATTCTTCCAGAAGAGCATTTGTGAGGTCAGACACTTATGTTAGATGAGGAGGACTGGGTCACAGTCTCCACTCTTATTCATCCCAAAGGTGTTCTATCAGGTTGAGGTCAGGACCAGGGGCAGCCCGTCCATTAGGGGCGCCCGGGCAAAACCACCCCCCCCACCCCCCCCGCCTCTCCACCAGTGGATAGATTCGTGCATAACATGAATCTATCCATGGCCGCCGCCGCCGCCCCCTGTTCATGTGTCCGGCCCCTTTCGGGTCACCAGGAATATGAATTAGAGCGGACAGGTTTTTTTTAACCGCTTCAATACAGGGCATTTTCACCCTCTTCCTGCCCAGACCAATTTTTAGTTTTCAGCACTGTCACACTTTGAATGACAATTGCGCGGTCATGCAACACTGTACCCAAATTTTTATTGTTTTTTACCCACAATTAGAGCTTCCTGTTGGTGGTATTTGATCAGCTCTGCGGTTTTTATTTTTTGCACTATAAACAAAAGAAGAGCGTCAATTTTGAAAAAAACACAATATTTTTTACTTTTTGCTATAATAAATATCCCAATTTTTTTTTTTAAAAAAAACATTTTTTTCCTCAGTTTAGGCTGATATGTATTCTTTTACATATTTTTTGGTAAAAAAATCGCAATAAGCGTATATTGATTGGTTTGCGCAAAAGTTATAGCGTCTACAAAATACGGGATAGATTTATGGCATTTTTATTTATTGAATTTATTTTTTACTAGTAATGGCGGCGATCTGCAATTTTTTTTTCATGACTGTGACGGACATATCGGACACTTTTGACACATTTTTGGGACCATTCACATTTATACAGCGATCAGTACTATAAAAATGCACTGATTACTGTGAAAATGTGACAGGCAGGGAAGGGGTTAACACTAGGGGGTGATCGAGGGGTTAAATATGTCTCCTAGGGAGTGATTCTAACTGTAGGGGGCGGGAATTCACAAGAGGAGGAGACCGATCGGTGTTCCTCTGTACTGGGAACACACCATCGGTCTCCTCTCACCTGACAGGACGTGGATCTGTGTGTTTACACACACAGATCCACTGTCCTGCTGTGTTCATGGGCAATCGCGGGTGCCCGGAGAACATTGCGGCCGCCGGGCATGCACACCAGGTCCCGAGCAACGCGGCGGGCGCGTTCGCCCCCTAGACGGCCGGGAAGCCCAGGACTTCATTTGATGCCCGCCCAGGATGGGAGATCCCTCCTGAGGATGTCATATTACTATTGCCGGGTAATGAAGTGGTTAAAGAGCCTGATTAGAGCCATAGGCTCTATCTTTTGCTTTTATTGCAGTTGAAGAACCGCTGCGCAAATAACGAGTGACATAAAAAATTGCAATAATCTGCATTTTATTCTTCAGGGTCTCTGCTAAAAAAAAAATTTAATACTGTTTGGGGGTTATACGTAATTTTCGAGCAAAAAATACTGATTTAAACTTGTAAACAAATAGTGCCAGAAAAAAAGTCATATCTCTAAGAACAAACTGACAACCATTGGATATTTTTCACTCCATTGAGGTACAACTTTGTTACTTTCTTGACACCTATTGGGTTTGTTACATTGTCCTCATACACATCTAATACTTATATCATTTCTATATTGCCCTCTAGTCTCTCTGCCCATACCAGCCTTATAACCATGTTGGCATGCATTCATGTATTTACCATATTTCATATCTCAGATAGTCCTTCATATCAACATACTCTAATAAGCTTAATTCATTTATTTACATCTTTATGTATATATAAATTGAATTTTAGAACCTTATACATTAAACTCATTTTGCAATTATTATGCCCTCTGACATATGTGCATCCTTGCAGACATTTTCTAGGCATGATTTTCAAGGGGCCAAGTGGAGACCGCAGTGAGAAATACCCCTATCCAGACCGTGCTGATCCTCCGGATGTTCCCCCGTTGTGGCTTTTGTTTGTTCCGCCTCCTCAGCCCCCAAGCTGGATGCACTACATGACCGGCATCTTGATATCCAGCGTTTGGGGATTTATCTCCATCTCCATTATCAGCCATTTGGTAAGTATGAGGTCTCTGTTTCAGACCTCTCTTGCCAATCATTCCACCTGCCCCCTTTTATCAACAATATACATCTATTGATCTTATCACTTATATTGCAGATACAACATTCATGCATCCGCCCCTGAAGAAGCGAGCAGGGTCTCGCGAAACGCATAGGGCTTTATTGATGCTTGTTTTATGCCGGTACATGCTGGGTATTATTGATGTCTGCATTATGTTTACATACTTTCCCGTCCATGTGTATGTACATTTTATTTCCTTATTGTATATGTGTATTTACTGACCTAGCAACTTTCAAGTTTTATTGTTGCTCATTGATGTATAATACTTGTAATAAATCTTTGTATATTTACTTTTCATCCGTGTTGTGTGCATTGGCTATTATGCCGGGTAACTCACAATCATTGTTGTTGCCACATAACATTTTGAAATGAATAAATTGATTTTGTCTCAGTGTTCGCTGTGAACATTGGCTGAACCTCTCTCACCTCCATCTAAAGTCCCAGGGCTATTTCTCTTGTTTTTTTGTGCACTATTAGGGATGGAGGTGTCAGAGGGTTCACGCTAGACCTTAATCTCCTTTTTTCAGGAAAAAAAGCCTGGTCTTAATGTGGCACTCTCAAAAGTTGAAAATGGCTGTCCAGTTGACTTTAGGCTCCATTCATACATGTGCAACTTGTCATGCAACTTTGGCTATCAAAATTACATGACAAGTTGTTCCCCATGTTTTCCAACCATTCATAAAGTTGCAGCAACTTCAAAGTAGTTAATGCACTACTTTGGTCTGACTTTCATGCAACTTGAGGGCCGTAGACTTCAATAATAATCCTCAAAAGTTGCATGAAAGTCGTACCTGAATGTTACACAATGCAACTTGTGTGCAACAGTTTTCCATGATCACTGGTCAAAGCCCCAGTCGTATCCAAGTTGCACCCATCCAAAGTTGCATCAAAGTTGCACTCCAAAGTCAGCCCAGCTTTGGAGTCGTACAAGTGTGAATGGAGCCCTATTCTGAGAATCCAGCTTAAAGCGGAGTTCCACCCACTTTTACAACTCTTCAGCATCCCTCACTAAACTGTGCACTGTAAACAAATTGGATATTTTTTTATTTTTTTTTCTCAGCATACTGTATATCTGCTGTATTCATTTTTCACTTCCTCCTCCCTGGCCGCGGCCCATCGCATCATTTCCTGTTTGCAATGCCTTCTGGGAAGGGGCGGCAACTTCCTCTGACACTGCCGTTGCTATGGAAACCTGACCTGAAACCTATTACACTGCTTGTGCTGCACGGAGCATGTGCGAGATCTGCAAGGATGAGATCCAGGAAGAAATACAGTCTGGCTTCAGATGCCCACACTTAAGATGGCCACGGCCTGCTGTAAGTTTATAAAATAACAAACTACTGCTATAAACTAACAAAACAGACCTTAGTTTACAGACTAACTTTACTAGAATACATTAAGCTTTTGTATTATAGGAGTATTTTTTATTCAAAAAGTATAATTTCGGCTGGAACACCACTTTAAGGAGGTTTTTTTTTTTCTTGTAAACAATGTCCCAAAAGAATGAACTCAGTGAACACTTTTGGACTTAACCAGAGCCACCAGGGAATCCTCAAAAACATGATATCATTTCCTATTGTGTGGAGCATAGGCTCATATTCCAGCTGTGTTATCCTACAACTGTTGCTGCTAAGAACGGCTTTTCTGTGTCTAGAATGAAACTTTTTGTAAACGATTTTAATCCCAAATGTCATAGAGCTGACCAAACCAACGGTGCATTGCGTGGGTCCGGCCTAGAACACTAGAAGCCATTATCTCCAAATTAGCAGCTATTGTAAAGCCGCATATGAAGTAATGAGACTCTCCTCTGCCAAATCAAATTTGTGTTTGGGTAAAGTATCATTTTGGGATCTCCACTGTTAGCGTTCTCTCTGTGCAATCATGTGTTTCTGGAGCTCGTCCCCCTGCATTTGGGAATTTCTTGCGGTGGAGATGTTTCTTGCCGCTCACATTTTGCCAAGTCTGAAATGATAAAATCAGAAATCCATCACGCTGATGGCAGGCAAGGGCTCATTTTTGTTTCATTTTTCATGTCTGTGAGGTTAGGATTCAAGACTGATGGGATACACAGCGTGTAACTAGGAGGGGGACTTTCTGTCAATTACAAGTTTCTATATATAAAGATATTGAAAAAGTTCTTAAATCTGTAATCAGCATTTTGTTTGCTAGAAAATGACTTAGAACCCCCAAACAATATATATTTTTTAAGCAGACGCCCTAGAAAATAAAATGCTGGGTGTTGTAATTGTTTATATCACACGGTATTTGCGCATCGGATTTTCAAACTCAACTTTTATGGAAAAAAGCATACTTTAAAGTGGTTGTAAACCCACGAGAAAAAAAAAAAAAACCTGCAAGACAAAGGCATAATGAGCTAGTATGCATAGCATACTAAGAATGTGAAGCATCTGAGATCTGACTGTGGTACCAACTTTGTTGGAGCATGTAAAGAGCTACAATTTGCTGGCGAATAATGGATGTACTTGGTTATTTAACCCCCCACATTCTTCACACATGGGAGGATCCTGGGAACGAATGATTGGAGTAACACAAAGAATTCTTGACTCCATCTTGCAGAATCAAAAGGTTGGTGTGTCCTCTTCTCTTTATTCCTTTTTTGCCTGCTAGGATACCCCTATCCTTGAGGGCAGCAAGGCCTGAGACATTATCCATCCTGAACTATAGATCACCCGATGGACACACTTGTGCGCAAGAGTATTTGTTTGCTGCTATCAAAAATGTGTTGGGGACTCCAGCTGCAGAGTGTGATTTTCCAGTGGTGCTACTGTTCTGAATATACAGTGCCTCGCAAAAGTATTCACCCCCCTTGCCTCACAACCTGGAATTAACATGGATTGTTTGAGGATTTGCATCATTTAATTTACAGAACATGTCCACAACTTTGAAGATGTTTTTTTTTTTTTTTCAAAAAGAACATGCACTAAAACACTGGTCACCCCCATACTTAAAAAGCCGTCCTTGGACCCTTCCAATCTTAACAACCTACGCCCTATCTCCTTGCTGCCCTTTTCCTCTAAACTCCTAGAACTCCTGGTTTAAAACCAACTGAGTGACCACCTCATTAAGAACAACCTTCTTGATCCCCTTCAATCTGGATTTCGCCCTCAACACTCCACAGAAACTGCTCTTTTAAAACTCACAAATGACCTACTAACTGCAAAAACCAACGAACACTATTCTGTACTCCTACTTCTGGACCTTTCAGCTGCCTTTGACACGGTTGACCACCCCTTCCTCCTCAAAAAACTTTACTCCCTCGGTCTCCGTGACTGTGCCCTTCAGTGGCTCTCATCCTACCTATCCCAACGCACCTTCAGTGTCACTTACAATTCTACTTTCTCCACTTCTCTTCCCTTCTCTGTCGGGGTCCCCCAAGGTTCTGTTCTTGGACCTCTTTTATTTTCAATCTACACCTTTGGGTCAGCTGATAGCCTCTCATGGCTTTCAATATAATTTCTACGCTGTTCTACGACACACAAATCTATCTCTCCACCCCTCAACTCACTCCATCAGTCTCCTCACGCATCACTAACTTACTAACCGACATATCTGTATGGATGTCACACCACTTCCTCAAACTCAACTTGTCCAAAACCGAGCTTATAATATTTCCTCCCCCACGTGCCTCTTCCCCTGACTTCTCTGTCAAGAACAACGGCACAACCATCCACCCGTCCCCACATGTCAGGGTGCTAGGTGTTATCCTGGATTCTGAACTCTCCTTTCGGCCCCACATCCAATCACTTTCCAAAGCTTGCTGCCTCAACCCCCGCAACATCTCTAAACTACGTCCCTTTTTAACCAATGAAACCACAAAGCTCCTGATTCACTCCCTGGTTATCTCTCGCCTTGACTACTGCAACTCCCTCCTCATTGGCTTACCTTTAAATAGATTATCCCCCCTTCAGTCCATCATGAATGCTGCTGCCAGACTCATCCACCTTACAAACCGCTTAGTGTCTGCTACCCCTCTCTGCCAATCCCTCCATTGGCTGCCACTTGCCCAACTAATTAAATTCAAAATACTAACAATAAGTTACAAAGCCATCCACAGCTCTGCCCCCAGCTACATCACTAACCTAGTCTCAAAATACCAACCTAATCACCACCTCCGTTCCTCCCAAGACCTCCTGCTCTCTAGCTCCCTCATCACCTCCTCCCATATCCGCCTCCAAGAATTCTCCCGAGCCTCGCCCATCCTCTGGAATTCCCTACCCCAATCTGTCAGACTGTCTCCAAATGTATACACTTTTAGGGCGATCCCTGAAAACTTTCCTCTTCAGAGAAGCCTATCCTGCCTCCATCTAACAACTGCACTATTTTCTCCATTAGCTCATCCCCCACAGCTATTACCCTTTTGTATAACTTGACCCTCCCTCCTAGCAGAGTCCTCTGATTCCCCCCTGTATTGAATTGTATTGTAAGTGTACTGTCTGCCCTAATGTTGTAAAGTGCTGCGTAAACTGTCGGCGCTATATAAATCCTGTATAATAATAATAATAATAATAATATGCTATTTTCTTGATGAAGATCTCAAAGAGAATTGGATAAAATGTCTACACGAATGCAACCGATTGTGGTTACAATACATTATTATTCAAAGAGAGCGTAATCTCTCTGTTATTCGTACAGACATAAGTATTCCACGAGAAGAGCTTTCCATATTCACTGATATTGTGACATTTGATAGCTGGGATCAGAAAGTCAATGAACAACTGACGAAGTATGAAGCAAATCTTATTAGGAAAAAGACCCACTCACCAGTCAAGCTACGTTCAAGTAAAAATCCAATATATTTTATGTCTGATTCCTGTGTGCCTTTGGTATTGCTACAGCTCTCAAAAAAACCCAACTTCCTTTTAATATCGGAGGACGTCGGCGTCCCTTGAGCTTGTGCAGGGACATGGGATTTACACAAGCAGCGCCTCCGCGCCCAAGCAAAGATGGAATGGAAATGTTGTGTGACTCGGTGAGGGATTTTAAGTGCTTTTAGGTGTTTATCAGCCTGGGGAGTTGAAACACGGCTAGTTAGTGAAAGTAGCGTGTAGCGCCAGTGATGTGAGCGGACCCAGCAGGCGGGGTGCCGCGTCTTCTGATGGAGGATGGAGTGACTCATACGGGAACACATTTCTGAAAGCTCCCCCCCCTGCCTCCACACAGCAATTTTACTGGATTTACGCGCTGCGTGTCTACGGGAATTTAGGTGAAACAAACTGCACGCCATTACAGAAATTAGACATCTGTCTAGGTTCTAAGCACTGCGGATTTGTGCACCGTAATATAAAAATAGAATATTTATATAGAATGTACACTCACCGGACACTTTATTAGGTACTCCTTGCTAGTACCGGGTTGGACCCCCTTTTGCCTTCAGAACTGCCTTCATTCTTCATGGCATAGATTCACCAAGGTGTTGGAAACCTTCCTCAGAGATTTTGCTCCATAGTGACATGATAACATCACGGAGTTGCTGCAGATTTGTCGGCTGCACATCCATGATGAGAATCTCCCGTTCCACCACAAGGTGCTCTATTGCAGTGGTTCTCAACCTCAGTCCTCAAGTGCCCCCACCGGGCCAAGTTTTCAGGTTTTCCTTTACTTTGCACAGCTGCTTTAAATTAATATCAATGACATGGTATTGTTGGAGCTATTTTATCTAAGGGAAGTTCCCAAAATACGGCCCGTTGGGGGTACTTGAGGACTGAGGTTGAGAACCACTGCTCTATTGGATTGAGATCTGGTGAGTGTGGAGGCCATTGGAGTACAGTGACCTCATTTTCATGTCCAAGAAACCAGTGGTGAGATGATTTGAGATTTGTGACATGGTGCATTATCCTGCTGGAAGGAGCCATCAGAAGATGGGGAAAGGACAAGAGAACAGCGCCCTCTAAGTGCAGCATGCAAGTATTTTAAAGTAAATTAAAGGTATCTTAAAATACACTCACAAAGGTGTAGTGGGAATGGGCATATAACATGGTGTCATCCGCTCCGACTGCCAGGTGAAGAGAAGGTGAAGAGAAGGTCCAATGCTGTTGTTATGGACGTGTGTCCACGATCCTGTTGTTCCTCAGGCCACACTGTTGGTGTAGAGAGCTTCCGGATGGCGGGGACAGCGTTCAGCGGCGTGCACAGATGGACGTCACTTCCGTCACTTATGGGTTGGGTCAGTGGACGCTGTCCCCGCCATCCGGAAGCTCTGTACACCAACAGTGTGGCCTGAGGAACAACAGGATCGTGGACACACGTCCATAACAACAGCATTGGACCTTCTCTTCACCCGGCAGCCGGAGCGGATGACACCATGTTATATGCCCATTCCCACCACACCTATGTGAGTGTATTTTAAGATACCTTTAATTTACATTAAAATACTTGCATGCTGCACTTAGAGGGCGCTGTTCTCTTGTCCTTTCTGCATTCCAAAGTTTTTTCTGCCTTCTAAACTTCTGAATTGGCAGCCCTCCATGGACAGCTATCTGTTTATCTCTTATCCTCATATGGACTAACCCCAAAATAAGAACGGTTTTATATTTTATATACTTTTTATTCTCCTACCCATACCAGTTTTAATGACATTGTTATATCCAGAGTGCGCCGTATTATCCAATTGTTTATATATCAGAAGATGGGGACACTGTAGTCATAAAGGGATGGACATGGTCAGCAACAATACTCAGGTAGGCCGTGGTGTTTAAACAATGCTCAATTGGTAGTAAGGGGCCCAAAGGGTGCCAAGAAAATATTCTCCACACCATTACACCACCACCAGTCTGAACCGGTGATACAAGGCAGGATGAATTCATTCTTTTATGTTGTTTAAGCCAAATTCTGACCCCACCATCTGAATGTTGCAGCTGAAATCGAGACTCATCAGACCAGGCAACATTTTCCAATCTCCAATTGTCCAATTTTGGTGATCCTGTGCGAATTGTAGCCTCAGTTTCCTGTTCTTAGCTGACAGGAGTGGCACCCGGTGTGGTCTTCTGCTGCTGTAGCCCATCTGCTTCAAGGTTTGATGTGTTGTGTGTTCGGAGATGGCATTCTGAATACCTTGGATGTAACGAGTGGCTATTTGAGTTACTGTTGCCTTTCTATCATCTGGAACCCATTCTCCTATGACCTCTGACATCAACAAGGCGTTTTCCTCCACACAACTGCCGCTCACTGGATATTTTCTCTTTTTCAGACCATTCTCTGGTGAGAGATGGTTGTATGGGAAAATCCCAGTAGACCAGCAGTTTTTTGAAATATACAGACCAGCCTGTCTGGCACCAACAACCATGCCACTCTCAGTCACTTAAATCCCTTTCCTTCCCCATTCTAATGCTCAGTGTGAACTTCAGCAAGCCGTCTTCACCACGTCTAGATGCCTAAATGTATTTAGTTGTTGCCATGTGATTTGCTGATTAGCAATTAGTGTTACCAAGCAATTGTACCTAATAAAGTGGCCAGTGAGGAAATACAAAAAAAAACAATACATTGTAGGGTAATAGTCATAATTTACATAATACCCCTACATGTACTCATAGAGATTTTAATAGCAACAGGTTTCTTTTAACCTTTTTGCTGCCAGAGCCATTTTGGCATTTTTTTGCATGTTAAGAAAATAATTTTAGGCCTTAAGATTAGACTTGCCGACCGCCTACCGCAGATTAATGCCCCGTACACACGGTCGGACTTTGTTCGGACATTCCGACAACAAAATCCTAGGATTTTTTCCGACGGATGTCGGCTCAAACTTGTCTTGCATACACACGGTCACACAAAGGTGTCGGAAAATCCAATCGTTTTAAACGCGGTGACATAAAACACGTACGTCGGGACTATAAACGGGGCAATAGCCAATAGCTTTCATCTCTTTATTTATTCTGAGCATGCGTGCCACTTTGTCCGTCGGATTTGTGTACACACGATCGGAATTTCCGACAACGGATTTTGTTGTCGGAAAATTTTATATCCTGCTCTCAAACTTTGTGTGTCGGAAAATACGATGGAAAATGTCCGATGGAGCCCACACACGGTCGGAATTTCCGACAACGCGCTCCGATCGGACATTTTCCATCGGAAAATCCGACCGTGTGTACGGGGCATTACTGTGGCAGAGTGGCCCTACTGCACTGGATCATATACATGATGCAGCACTTCCGGGTAGGGGGTACGTGCCCGCCATCCCAGCTGTGCTACCATTCGCCGCAGCACAGATCCTGGCCAATGATTTATGGCCAGAACCCAAAGAGCGAATGACAGAAGAGAGCCCAGTATAGGTAAACAACACAGAGCTCTGTACGGACAGCAGCGCTGTGCCTTTTTTTTTCAGGGAGTAAAAACCAGCACATTATTTAGTGAAACAAACACAGTAAACATTGTTAGGCACACATTTAACCCTTTGATCTCCCGATATGTTAACCCTTTCCCAGCCAGTGCCATTAGTACAGTGATAATGAGTATTATTAGCACTGATCACTGTATAAGTGTCACTGGTAATGTCAGTCCCCCCCTCCCCCCCAGCGTTAGTTAGTATCCGATTGCCCGCCGCACTATCGCAGTCCCATTATAAGTCACTGATCATCGCCATAGCTCCCAACTGTCCCTGACTTCGAGGGACTGTCCCTGATTTGGAACAAAGATCCTCTGTCCATCTTTCCTCCTTATTTGTCCCTCATTTTGGTCTGATCTATATAGTTATATATAAAATGCACTAGCATGCATCTTTCAAAAAGTGTTTTCCAGCACTAAACCTTTCATCCAATTTATAAATTGCTGCATTTGTAAATTTCAAAAACCAGTATAAAGGGATAGTAGTGCTAAAAAAAAAATCACTTGTGGGTTTAACTAATCTTTTTTTTTTTTTTTTGCATAATTCTCCTTTAAGGGGTGTGTCCTATGCCTACATAGTTTTGCTAATAGGTATCCCTCATTTCACTTTCTCAAAAAGTTGGTATGAGGTATGATCAACGCCATTAGTAGTATGAAAAAATAACTAAAAATTCCATCATACATACTATACAGTGCCCTGAAAAAGTATTCAGTTTCCACATTTTGTCATGTTACAACCAAAAACGTAAATGTATTTACTTTTTACTACTACTACTACTATTTATTGGGATTTCGGATTTTGGGCGTTCGGAAATGCACGGAATGGCCCGAGGACAGTTCGGCTGACCTCAGCAAACCTCGGAAAGGCTCGTGAACGGAGTCTTTCCGAGGTTTGCCGAGGTCAGCCAAAGCGTCCATCGGGTCTTTTCGGCCGTTTTCGAGGCTCTTCAGTGCCCCCCCCCCCGCCTCTGGCCGCATGCGGTATTGCATCCCATTGAAGTCAATGCGGAACTAATTATTTTCCTTTCCATTGACTTCAAGGGGAAAACTCGCTTTGATATTCGAGTACATTGGATTACGGGCATACTCCTGAAACGGACTATGCTCGTAATCCGCGGTTCCACTGTAGTAACAAATTTAAAAAAATTCTGAAACTACGAAATGAAATTTGGCTGAAATTCAAATTCAAATTTAAAAACAAATTTGAAAATGAATTTGAAAACAAGAATAGAATAAAATAGAATATAAAATAAAGTAATACAATATAAAATAAAGCAATAGAATATAAAATAATAGAATAGAATATACAATAATAGAATATAAAAGAATAGAAAATAAAAGAATAGAAAATAAAAGAATAGAATAAAATAGAAAAGAAAATAAGGGAATAGAATAGAAAATAATAGAATAGAAAAGAATAGAGTTACATAGTTACCCGTGTTTCCCAGAAAATAAGACCGGGTCTTATATTAATTTTGGCTACAAAAAACACACTAGGGCTTATTTTCAGGGGATGTCTTATTTATTTATGGTATGTACAAAAAAGTTCCTCCCTTTGTTAGCTCAGGAGTCAGCAGTTTGAAATTCTGTAATCCCAAAAATAAACGTTGGTTAAAGACCTTGTGAAATCATGTAATCCGTTCTGCAAAAAGATTATATATTGTGCATGGTGTCTCCTTTTGTAACTTTATTGTGGAAAATACCTTATTTATAATGCCACAGTCACAGAGCCGGAATCCACGGCCCCCGGAAGGAAGAGGGGTGAAGATGGACGTGGCCACCAGCGGGGACATCGGGGACATTGCGGGCTTTGTTTGCAGGTAAGTGGTGATGCATACTAGCCCATTATGCTTTTACTTTGCAGGGAACAAAAGAGGAAGTAAAACCCGTCAGGGTTTACTTGCTCTTTAAATAGAGAGTGTGGGGAGAAAATCCTAAAGCTTGGTTAAAAGGACTTCACTGCATGAACTTTAATATTTCTTCCAGTGTTGACCAGAATTTTCTTGTGCTGTATATATGTGATAATCAAAGAAGTGCCCAGCTAGGAAGTGCACTCTGTATCCCGGGGTTAATCTCTTTTGGCCTAACAGAGCACTTTGATTGCAGTCCCCATTCCATAGATTAGGGTCCCACTTTGGAGACAGCCTAATCTGGGTTTTTCTTTTTCATATTGGATAAGATACCTCTTTGTCTATGGATTGTGACTTCAGATTTGTGAGCCCTGGCACTGGTTTATCATCTCTGGAGACAAAGTTAAAAAATGTATTTCTGGCATTTTATCGACTTATTTTCTTTGTCACCCAAAGACGTGCCTATCAAATGTACATGGCAGACTATAGAGTTTCTTAACATTGTGAAAATGTGGTAGATGTTTAAAATCTGGAGAACTGCTTTCTTATACAGTGCCTTGCAAAAGTATTCACCCCCCCCCCCCCCCCCGGCTTTTTACCTATTTTGTTACATTACAGCCTTTAGTTCAATGTTTTTTTTAATCTGAATTATATGTGATGGATCAGAACACAATAGTCTAGGTTGGTGAAGGAAAATTAGAAAAATATATACATAAAATAATTTTTCAGAAATTAAAAACAGATAATTGGCATGTGCGTATGTATTCACCCCCTTTGTTATGAAGCCCATAAAAAGCTCTGGTACAACCAATTCTCTTCAGAGGTCACATAATTAGTGAAATGATGTCCACCTGTGTGCAATCTAAGTGTCACATGATCTGTCATTACATATACACACCTTTTTGAAAGGCCCCAGAGGCGGCAACACCTAAGCAAGAGGCACCACTAACCAAACACTGCCATGTAGACCAAGAAACTCTCCAAACAAGTAAGGGACAATGTTGTTGAGAAGTACAAGTCAGGGTTAGGTTATAAAAAAACATCCAAATCTTTGATGATTCCTAGGAGCTCCATCAAATCTATCATAACCAAATGGAAAGAACATGGCACAACAGCAAACCTGCCAAGAGACGACCGCACATCAAAACTCACGGACCGGGCAAGGAGGGCATTAATCAGAGAGGCAGCATAGAGACCTAAGGTAACCTCGGAGGAGCTGCAGAGTTCACAGCAGAGACTGGAGTATCTGTACATAGGACGACAATAAGCCCTACGCTCCATAGAGTTGGGCTTTATGGCAAAGTGAGCCAGAAGAAAGACATTACTTTCAGCAAAAAAACAAAATGGCACGTTTTGAGTTTGTGGAAAGGCATGTGGGAGACTCCCAAAATGTATGGAGGAAGGTGCTCTGCTCTGATGAGACTAAAATTGAACTTTTTGGCCATCAAAGAAAACGCTATGTCTGGCGCAAACCCAACACATCACATCACCCAGTACACCATCCCCTCTGTGAAACATGGTGGTGGCAGCATCATACTGTGGGGATGTTTTTCAGCAGTCGGGACTGGGAAACTGAGTTGAGGGAAAGATGGATGGTGCTAAATACAGGGATTGTATTTATTCTTGAGCAAAACCTGTAGCACTCTGTGTGTGATTTGAGGCTAGGACGGAGGTTCACCTTCCAGCATTACAATGACCCCAAACACACTGCTAAAGCAACACTTGAGTGGTTTAAGGGGAAACATGTAAATGTGTTGGAATGGCCTAGTCAAAGCCCAGACCTCAATCCAATAGAAAATCTGTGGTCAGACTTAAAGATTGCTGTTCACAAGCGCAAACCATCCAACATGAAGGAGCTGGAGCAGATTTGCAAAGAGGACGTGGCAAAATCCCAGTTGTAAGATGTGGCAAACTCATAGAGACTTATCCAAAGTGACTTGGAGCTGTGATAGCCGCAAAAGGTGGCTCTACAAAGTATTGACTTTAGGGGGGTGAATAGTTATGCACATTGACTTTTTCTGTTATGTTGTCCTATTTGTTGTTTGCTTCACAATAAAAAAAATAAATAAAAAAAAAATCAAAGTTATGGGCATGTTCTGTAAATTAAATGATGCAAATCCTCAAACAATCCATGTTAATTCCAGGTTGTGAGGCAACAAAACACAAAAAAAATAAGAAAGGGGGTGAATTCTTTTGCAAGGCACTGTAGGTAATAATATTGTTTTATATACAGGCAGACTTTCAATGCACAAATAGTGTTTATAAAGTTTATTTCATCACAAAATATATGCATGGTGTATACTATAGCTCCCAACTGTCCCTGATTTGGAGCAATGTCCCTCTGTCCCTCTTTCCTCCTCATTTGTCCCTCATTTTGGTCTGATCTATATATAGATGTATATAAAGTGCAATTGTTATCGTTCAAAAAGTGTTTTCCAGCACTAAACTTTTCATCTGATTTCTAAATTGCTGCATTTGTAAATTTCAAAAGCCAATATAAAGGAATAATAGTAGTGGTAAAAAAAGCACTTGTGGGTTTAACTAATATATATATATATATTTTAAATAAGTCTCCTTTAAGGCTTTATGTCCAGGGGACGTTGTTCAACCTCTCCTGAATGATTTAACCAGTCAGCTAGAAACCGGCATATAAAAACTTCCGTTTAGCCACATTTACATGCTGCGTTTAGCCGCATTTGCGTCTAGAAGCAATTTTTGTTGAAACGAAAAACGTCTGTAAACAAAACGCTGCTACAAGCGAGTTACCGCGTTTAGCAGCGTTTACAAGTTGTTACAGGCGTTTGGCGTTTCAAATGCCTCTGAACATCTGTCCTGAACCCATTTTTTTGTGTTACAAAAAAAGCTTCTAAACTCAACTTCCTAAAAACAACTATAAACGCCCCTGTGTACATGTACTGATAAGACAACAGAGGAGAGTTCAGGGGCAGCTGAAAAAAAAGCCCAACTGCTCCTAAATGTCCGTTTACCAGCAGCAGTGTACATGAGGCCTTAGGGGGCGTGGCAGGGGGTGTGTCCTATATCTACATACTCGTGCTAATAGGTGTGCCCTCGTTCCCATCTCAAAAAGTTGGGAGGTATGGTGTATACTACCAAAAAAAAAAATGCTTTGCGCTGCTAAACTGTTCGTGTTTGGCTTGAAGAAAAGGTGGCAACCCTAGTGCACACTATGAAATCTCATAGTCCATCTCAGAAGAGAGCAAAAGAGGGTGGCTACATTCCTACATACAGTAGGACCACAGAGATGGAACGTGGCCACCTTCTAACAGGAAGTCACAGCAAAAAAAAAAAAGGAATTTGGAGATTTGAAGGAGGCTGAGGGCAATATAATGCATTTTTCAGTTAAAGTGGTTGTATACACGCACAAAAAAACACAAAAAAAACTGTAAGGCAAAGGCATAATGAGCTAGTATGCACCCCATACTAGATCATTATGAAATACCTCATACCTCCCAACTTTTTGAGATGAGAATGAGGGACACCTATCAGCAAAAGTATGCAGGCCTAGGACACACCCTTTGCCACAACCCCTTAAAGGAGAATTGTGCAAAAAACAAGATTGGTTAAACTCACAAGTGCTTTTTTTTACTTTTTTTTTACTATTCCTTTATATTGGCTTTTGGAACTTACAAATGCAGCAATTTAGAAATCAGATGAAAGGTTAAGAGCTGGAAAACACTTTTTGATAAATAAAGTGCATTTCAGATACATCTATATAGATCAGACCAAAATGAGGGACAAATGGGGAGGAATGAGGGACAGAGG
Source organism: Lithobates clamitans (assembly GCA_037952925.1). Taxonomy (NCBI): domain Eukaryota; kingdom Metazoa; phylum Chordata; class Amphibia; order Anura; family Ranidae; genus Lithobates; species Lithobates clamitans. Next base: position 620,147 of record JBBGZY010002269.1, on the reverse strand, counting down.
GACATTGCTCCAAATCAGGGACAGTCCCTCCAAATCTGGCACAGTTGGGAGTTATGCATACCTTAGAACGACGGCATCTGATCCCGGTCACCGCCGACGGAGCTGACATTTTCCCCTTGGCGTGTCTTCCGGGTTATCGGCTCCGGCACCGTGAGTGGCCGGAGGAGTCTTCTTTCCGGCAAGGTCCGGAAGCGTCCTCCGGACCTTCTGTCAGACCTTCGTACAGGTCTAGGAGATATTCATTTTACCTACAGGTAAGCCTTATTATAGGCTTACCTGTAGGTAAAAATGTACAAAAAGGGTATACAACCACTTTGAGAATACATGATTGAATAGATTTTTTTTGTAACCAGTTTAGTGTCTCTTTCCCACTCCTATTGTTGCAAGAGCTTCATATACACCAGTGTAGTGGAAGAGTGCTGTGCTCCAATACTGCCACCTAGTGGAAGAAGTCACCCTTCACATCCACATTTTCTTTTATTTAGTAACTTTTATGAATTTCTTGCCTTTTATAGCACCAGCATGGTAGGCAGGCCATTACAGAAATCACAAAAGCACATACATCAGTCTGTATAAAATATAAAAATTAATTGGGTATCTATGCAAACAGGAGCAGGGGGAAATGGAAAAAAGCATTTAGCCAATGCAGCCATTCACAGATTTCTTTTCCCATTTCTACCCTCCACTGAGATGAGGGAAATGGAATCTGGTGATTAGAGTGTGCAACAGAGTACCATGACTTCAGTTTTTTATAAATCAGTTACTCTATGCCATCTCAAGATAAAGTAGGTGTGAGGCACCGGACTCCGTTCTTTAATCGGCCAAATGGAACGTGGTAACAAAATATTACGATCTTGGCCTTGGCAGCTCCACAGCAGGACTAGGGGTTCCTGGGTAAAAAAAAGGGCTGCCAGAGTCCACATGAAAATTGAATAAAGGGAAATCCCATTATGGGTATTTATAGAGGCTTCAGAAAATGACCCTCTATTAATATCAAATTTATTATGGCTTGATCCTAAAGATCGCTTTAAAATTCATAATCCCATAACTAAACACTTCTTATCTCTCTGGGATAAACTAAAAACCAAATATCAGTTACAATCTCCACACAATCCTCTCCTTTCTTTTATCAGAAATCCGGCCTTTTATCCGGCATGGATCTACCCAAATTCTTTTAAAGCTTGGACAACATCAGGCATTCAGACACGAAATGACTTCATAGCATCTAAATCATTCCTTTCATTCCCATCGCTTAGAGAAAAATATGATCTACCAAACTCTGAGATATTTAGATATCTCCAAATCAAAAATTTCTATACACCATTCCTAAAGGGGGATACACCATTATCCCAATTATCCATTTTTGAATCAATCTGTACAAAAGATCCATTTGCTAAAGGTACAATTTCATCACTTTATAATCAATTATATGGAGTAGCAAATCTTAATAGACCCTCTTACGTTCAGGGGTGGGAGGAGGACCTGGGACGAACTTTAGAAGACACGGACTGGTCTAACATATGGCTCACATCTAAGTCATCTTCACCCAACATCTTAGCACTGGAGACAAATTATAAAGTCCTAACTCGCTGGTACCTTGTACCCGCTAGAGTGGCAAAATATTCACCTAATACCTCAGCTCTTTGTTTTCGAGGATGCCCAGAAATAGGCACATATTTACACATATGGTGGACGTGCCCAGTAATCCAAACCTTCTGGAAGGAAGTCTTCGTGATTGCATCTAAAATATTTAAAAAAATAATACAACCAGATCCATATTTAACTTTACTTATTCTAAAACCGGAATGGTTAACACTCTCTCAATTCAAACTTATGATCCAACTAATAACGGCTGCAAAACAAACAGTGGCCAAGGCATGGAAATCTCCTACATTGGTACTAGCAGAAACAATTCACAGAATGAATAATACAATGTCCCATGCTAAGATGGTAGCCATTGATCAAAATCAAATTCCAAAATTTGAAAAACTTTGGCATCCTTGGATAAAACAACAGTTCCTGTCAAACTTCAATGACTCTGTCCTGTTGCCATGGTAACAGATTAAATGACTTACAGAGACACCCATTCTAAGGCTTCAAAGAGAACTAAAAAGAATAATAAACTGACGAGCGGGACAACCTTGTGGACCATACCTCTACCTTTCAACCCTTTTTCTTCTTTCTCTTTCCTTTTCTCCACCTTACGATTAAAGCTCATTATCAGAATTTATTTGACCTATATACACTCTACTTGTAAACAATATGTATAGTAGGTATAAATCATTTAAATACCTACAAAAGTAACTAAGGAAATGATATATATCTTTAATTTAGGTTTACGTGAACCCAATGTTTAATATTTGAAATTTCATGATATTTACCTATATAAACCCTACTGTAAAACAATGAGCTTACTTTATAGATCCTTGTAAACTTACTTTATGTATCTTTATAACATTGTATACTCAATAAACTTCTTTTGACAAGGAAAATTGAATAAAGAGCGCCAAACTGCACAAAATGTTTTATTTCTGAAAACTTAATAACAGAAGAATAAGCAGAATCCAAAGTATTTCAGGGGGCCTTCAAATGCCCTTCCTCAAGCCTGAAACAAATTACATTGATAACCAGTTGGGGGATCAGATTTATACACACAATGAACACCAAAAAACAGAGCATACTGTACATATAATAAGCAAAAATATATATACAAAATTAAATTAAATGTGATTCCTAAACCAATAGCATATAATATTTAATAAAATAAAAACCTCTCTAAAATCAATAAAAGGTCTATAATCTATAAAGGTCTGTCTGTCTGTCTATACAAAACACACACACACACACACACATATATATATATATATATATATATATATATATATATATATATATATATATATATATATATGCAGGGACCTCTAATTCCTCCTATATTGTATTGTAACTGTACGGTCCGCCCTCATGTTGTAAAGTGCTGCACAAACTTTTGGTGCTATATAAATCTTATATAATAATAACATATACAATATATATCTATATATATAGATATATATCTATATATCTATAGATATAGATATATATCTCTATAGATATATATAAGGGTTGCACCGATACCACTTCTTTAAGAACAAGTACAAGTACCGATACTTTTTTATCAGTGTGACAGTGGCACTAATATGCAGCACTGATGGCCACTGATGAGGCATGGACTGTCAGTAGGTTTTTTTTTTTTTTTTTTTTTTTTTTTTTTTTACAATTTTATTCTTTACAATTTTTTTTAACAGTAGGATTGTTTACAATTTATATTGTTTTGTTATTATTTTTTTTTACAATGCTTTCTTTTTTGGGGGGGTGGGGGGAGTGAACGGTGTCCAGTGTTTTTTTTATTTTATTTTATTTTTTATTATTTTTACAATTTAACATTTAAATAATTTATTATAATTATTATTATGATTCTATTTTTTTTTTATCAGTTATGAATGGACAGTCAGTGATCACTGACTGTGCATTCAGATAAGGAAGGAGACGGTAAATGACATATATACTGGCACCTTCCTCTGCTCTCCATCCTGACAGATCCAGGACGAGGGGGGGGACTGGAGGAGGATTGGGAGAGAGCGAGGAGCACACAGAGAGCCAGAGGGGGACCCGGACAGAACAAGGAGAACACAGGGGAGCCGGAGGGGGACCAGGGAGAACACAGGGGGACAGTCGGGGGTGATCGGTGCAGCGGTGGGGGGAGGTACAAACACCGATCTTCCTGCATAGCTTTCAATAAAGCATCTGACAGCCGCGGGAGGGAGAGGAGGAGAAGCGGTTGTCAGATGCATTATTGAAAGCTATACAGGAAGATTGGTGCTTGTACCTCCCCCCACCGCTGCACCGATCATCTGTGAGGCTGCCTGCCCCCCCTGCTATGCTGAGGATGCCTGGCCTGATAAAACAGGTATCAGATTAGGCATTGGACCATTTGCACTAGTACTGATACTCTTGCAAATGCTTGGTATTGGCACTGATACCGATACTCGTATCGGTGCAACCCTAATATATATATATATATATATATTCAGTGCCTTGAAAAGTATTCATACCCATTTACATTTTTTCCACATTTTGTCATGTTACAAACAAAAACGTAAAAGTGTTTTATTGGGATTTTTTGTGTTAGACCAACACAAAGTGGCACGTAATTGTGAAGTGAAAGGAAAATGATAAATGGTTTTCAAATTTTTTTAACAAATAAATGTCTTAAAAGTGTGGCGTGCATTTGTATTCAGCCCCTTTTACTCTGATACCCCTAACGAAAATTTAGTGGAACCAATTGCCTTCAGAAGTCACCTAATTAGTACATAGAGTCCACCTGTGTGTAATTTAATATCAGTATAAATACAGCTGTTCTGTGAAGCCCTCAGAGGTTTGTTAGAGAACCTTAGTGAACAAACAGCATCATGAAGGGCAAGGAACACATCAGACAGGTCAGGGATAAAGTTGTGGAGAAGTTTAAAGAAGGGTTAGGTTATAAAAAATATCCCAAGCTTTAAACATCTAACGGAGCACTGTTCAATCCATCATCTGAAAAATGGAAAGAGTATGGCACAACTGCAAACCTACCAAGACATGGCCGTCCACCTAAACTGACAGGCTGGGCAAGGAGAGTATTAATCAGAGAAGCAGCCAAGAGGCCCATGGTAACTCTGGAGGAGCTGCAGAGATCCACAGCTCAGGTGGGAGAATCTGTCCACAGGACAACTATTAGTCGTGCACTCCACAAATCTGGCTTTTATGGAAGAGTGGCAAGAAGAAAGTCATTGTTGAAAGAAAGCCATAAGAAGTCCCATTTGCAGTTTGTGAGAAGCCATGTGGGGGACACAGCAAACAGGAAGAAGGTGCTCTGGTCAAATGAGACCAAAATTGAACTTTTTGGCCTAAAAGCCAAACGCTTTGTGTGGCGGAAAACTAACACTGCACATCACTCTGAACACACTGTCCCCACTGTGAAGCATGGTGGTGGCAACATCATGTTGTGGGGATGCTTTTCTTCAGCAAGGACAGGGAAGCTGGTCAGAGTTGATGGAATGAGACCGGGGCGGAGTTTCACCTTCCAGAAGGACAACTACCCTAAACATACAGCCAGAGCTACAGTCATAGGCGTGCCCACGGGGTGTGCCGGGTGTGCCCAGGCACACCCTAATCATTATGCTCTCATTGGTTGTGACTGGTGTCAGTAGTTGTGACTACTACTGCTCATGTCACCACTGCCTGGCCTGGGTTGATCCTGCAAGAAAAAGCATCTTTTTGTCTTTTTGCAGCACTGCAGGGACTAGGGAGTCCCCGGGACCACAGGCGCGGCGGAGTGATCCGGCCGCATTTCCCGATGGGTCCTGTATAGTTCCGGCGGCGCAGGTACTGCAGGCAGCGGCGGAGTGATCTGCATCTGCACTCCGCCCCCCTCTGGCCTCCTCTCTCTCCCTTCCCTCGGAAGAAGCAGCGGACTCAGCGGAGCCTCAGCCTGGACTCGGATAGCGGCAGGCGGCTGGCTCAGTCAGGTAAGCAGTGCCAGTGAGACAGCACTGAGCAGGGAAGGGCAGTCACACGATGGACGAAAAATAAAAAAACAAAAAGGCAACTCAATATGAACCCTGTCCCTGCCAGCAAAAAATAAGTGTGAATATATATATATATATATATATATATATATATATATACAAACTTACTTTTTTGCTGACAAATCAGGCAGGGTTCATATTGATTTGAATTGTATATGTGTTGTACATAAAAAAAAAAAATTATACATATATATAATTTTTTTATGTACATCACATATACAAATTCAAATCAATATGAACCCTGCCTGATTTGTCAGCAAAAAATAAGTGTATATATATATGTGTGTGTGTGTATATATATATATATATATATATATATATATATATGCATATACACTTACTTTTTTGCTGACAAGCCAGGCAGGGTTCATATTGATTTGATTGTATATGTAATGCACAATATATATATATATATATATATATATATATATATATATATATATATATATTTTTTTTTATTTTTTTTTTTCCCATGCATACATTAAGTCGATTTTTACATGTAATTTTTTAAAAATTGTTCTCACATGTTACAATAATGCTTCCATGATGTTGTTTTAAAAAATAACAATTTTAAAAAAAAATTTAAAAAAAAAAATGACATTTAAAAATCAACTTAACCACAAACTTTGGAAGATTTTCCCTCTTCAGGACCAGGCCATTTTTTGCTATTTAAGGCCCATTTCACACAAACGGACCGTTAGGCTCGGTTCACACGGGGGCGACTTGTCAGGTGACCTAGCCGCCTGACAAGTCGCCTCCCGTTCTGTACAATGGAACCGTTCTAATCGGAGCGACGCAAGTCGCTCCGACTTAGAAGAAAGGTTCCTGTACTACTTTGGGGGCGACTTGCATAGACTTCTATACAGAAGTCGTCTTGCAAATCGCCCCGGCAGTCGTGTGCAGGTCGCCTCGGTGAGGCGACCTGCAAGTCGTACCGCCTCTGGTGTGAACCGAGGCTTAAGGTCCGCTTGTCAGTTTTGACAGCGGACATGAACGGGCGCTCCATGCTAGCCTATGGAGTGACGAATGTCAGCGGTGACATGTCCGCTGACATCCAACCCCGTCCGATCCGCTAAAATCAGACGGATGCCTCTACGTTCGGATCCGTCGCTGGCGGATCGGATTGGGTGAGATCTGATGAAAACGGACATGCTGTCCGTTTTCGTCCAATCTCTCCATAGGCAGCAGCGGCGGTCGACAAGCCCCTCCCCGCTCAGTGAGCAGAGAGGGACCTGTCATGCAAATAGAGGTGTGTGTGTGTGTGTATATATATATATATATATATATATATATATATATATATATATATATATATATAGATATAGACGCAAGTGTGTTTGAGCTTTGGTTTAAGGTGCACACCCTAATGCAATAGGCTGCGCACGCCTATGGCTACAGTGGAATGGTTCAGATCAAAGCATATTCATGTGTTAGAATGGCCCAGTCAAAATCCGGACCTAAATCCAATTGAGAATCTGTGGCAAGATTTGAATATTGCTGTTCACAGACGTTCTCCATTCAATCTGACAGAGCTTGAGCTATTGTGCAAAAAAGAAAGGGTACAAATGTCACTCTCTAGATGTGCAAAGCTGGTAGAGACATCCCCAAAAAGACTTGCAGCTGTGATTGCAGTGAAAGGTGGTTCTACAAAGTATTGACTCAAGTACTGAACACAAATATACCCCACACTTTTCAGATATTTATTTATTAAAAAAATGGAAAACAATTTATCATTTTGCTGCCACTTCACAATGATGTGCCACTTTGTGTTGGTCTATCACATAAAATCCTAACAAAATGCATTTAAGTTTTTGGTTGTAACATGACAAAATGTGGAAAATGTCAAGGGGTATGAATACTTTTTCAAGGCACTGTATATATATATAGTGCTGTGAAAAAGTATTTGCCCCCTTCCTGATTTTTTTATTTTTTTGCATATTTCTCCCACTTTAAATGATTCAGCTCATCAAACAAATTTCAATATTATGCAAATATAACCTGCGTAAATCCACAATGCAGTTTTTAAATTAATATTTCATTTATTAAGAAAAAAAAGCTGTTGAAACCTGCCTGGCCCTATGTGAAAAAGTAATTGCCCCCTCCCATGCTGAATCATGAATGAACTGTGATTAACCACAATCTTTTGGAAAGCGGAGTTAAATTTCACTTGCCACACCCAGGCCTAATTACTACCAGACCTGTTGAATCAAGAAATAACATAAATAGAAGCTGTCTGACAAAGTGAAGCACGCTAACAGATCACAAAAAGCCACACATCATGCCACAATTTACAAAAAATCAAGAACAGATTAGAAACAAAGTAATGAACATGTATCGGTCTAGGAAGGGTTTCAAATCCATTTCTAAATCTTTGGAACTCCTGTAAACCACGGGGAGAGCCATTATCCACAAATGGAGATAACTTGGAACAGTGGTGAACCTTCCCAGGAGTGGCTCCAAAAATTACTCCAAGAGCATGACGACGACTCATCCAGGAGGTCATAAAAGAACCCAGAACAACATCTAAAGAACTGCAGGCCTCACTTGCCTCAGGTAAGATCAGTGTTCATGATTCAACAATACGAAAGAGACTGGGCAAAAATGGCATCCATGGGAGAGTTCCAAGGCCAAAGCCACTGCTGACCAAAAGGAACACAAAGGCTCATCTCACATTTACCAAAAAACCTCTTGATTTTCCCCAAGACTTGTAGGCAAATTTTCTGTGGACTGATGAGAAAAAAAGTGTACTTTTTGGAAGGTGTGCGTCCCGTTACATCTGGCATTAAAAGAATACAGCATTTCATAACAAGAACATCATACCAACAGTCAGACATGGTGGTGGTAGCATGATGGTCTGGGGCTGCTTTGCAGGTTCAGCACCTGGACGTAGGGTTGACACAGTTTCTTCAAGCCAAACCCGAACACTTTTGTGGCACAGGGCAATATTTTTTTTTTTTGCAGTAAACACTATTGGATTATAAAAGACCCGGAACACATTTGGGTGCCCCAAGGAGAGTAGTAATGTGGCACGCACCCACTCTTCAGTGATGCCAAACCTGCCCCCAGACAGCTGCCTGCCGCTCCCGGACGGCAACAGATTTGTGTATGACTATCTTGGTTACTTGAGGAGCCACAGCCAGGTCTGAATATTATGTCCGGGTTTCAGGTGGACTGAAAACCTGGACACATGATTCAAAACCTGGACTTTCCGGGTGAATCCTGGACAGGTGGCAACCCTACCTGGATGACTTACCATAATTGATGGAACCATGAATTCTGAGCTCTACCAGAAAATCCTAAAGGAGAATGTCCGGCCATCAGTTTGTGACCTCAAGCTCAAGTGCACTTGGGTTATGCAGAAGGACAATGATCCCAAACACAACAGCAAGTCCACCTCTAAATGGTTCAAACAAAGCAAAATTTAGGTTTTGGAGTGGCCTAGTCAAAGCCGGTCTTAAAATCCAATTGAGATGCTATATCATGTGTATGATCATGTTTAGGGGGTAATTACTTTTTCACATGAAGCCAGGCAGGTTTGGACAGCTTTTTTGCCTTAATAAATGAAACCATCATTTAAAAACTGCATTTTGTATTTGCTCGAGTTATCTTTGTGTAGTAATAAAATTTGTTTGATGATCTGAGTCATTTAGGTGTGACAAATATGCAAAATTTAAAAAAAAATCAGAAAAGGGGCAATTACTTTTTCACAGCATTATATATATATTATATATATATATATATATATATATATATATATATATATATAAAGGGGGGGGAATAGAAAATGAAACATCACTTTCTTTAACCCCTTCCCGACCAGCCGCCGCAGTTGTACTGTGGCGGTTTGGCTCCCCTGCGCGAAACAATGTTACCTTACGTCGATTCGCCTTCGCTGGGCACCCGCGATCGCTTGTGTCAGAGCAAGAACCGGGATCTGTGTGTGTAAACATCAGATCCTGGTTCTCTCAGGGGACAGGAGAGGCAGATCGTGTGTTCAGTGTGTATGTCAGTACCATCCCACCACAGCTAGAACACACACTAGGGAACACAGTTAACCCCTTGATCGCCCCCTAGTGTTAACCTCTTCCCTGCCAGTGACATTTATACAGTAATCAGTGCATTTTTATAGCACTGATCGCTGTATAATTGTCACTGGTCCCAAAAATTTATCAAAAGTGTACGATGTGTCCGCCGCAATATCGCAGTCCCAATAAAAATCGCTGATCACTGCCATTACTAGTAAAAAAATAATAAAAATGCCATAAATCTATCCCCTATTTTGTAGACGCTATAACTTTTGCACAAACCAATCAATATATGCTAATTGCAATTTTTTTACCAAAAATATGTAGAAGAATACATATCGGCCTAAACTGAGAAAAATTTTTTTTTTTTTTTTTTTAAATTGGAGATATTTATTATAGTAAAAAGCAAAAGATATTTTGTTTTTTTATCAAAATTGTCGCTCTTCTTTTGTTTATAGTGCAAAAAATAAAAACCGCAGAGGTGATCAATTACCACAAAAGAAAGCTCTAGTTTTGGGAAAAAAAGGACGTCAATTTTGTTTGTGTACAACATCGCACAACCGCGCAATTGTCAGTTAAAGCGACGCAGTGCCATATCGCAAAAAATTGCCTGGTCATTGAGCAGCCAAATCTTCCGGGGCTGATGTGGTTAAATTTTGTGTTTATTACATGCATGGGTTTTGTGTATTTTTTGTTTTTATCATGTGTATAAATCTGATTCCTTAGCTGGGTATGACTATATACAAGATTTTAGTAATAAGAACGATATCATTAGCAGTAATCAGCATGGATTCATGAAGAATCGTTCTTGCCAAACCAATCTACTAACCTTCTATGAGGAGGTGAGTTGCCATCTAGATAAAGGAAGGCCCATAGACGTGGTGTATCTGGATTTTGCAAAAGCATTTGACACAGTTCCCCATAAACGTTTACTGTACAAAGTAAGGTCCGTTGGCATGGACCATAGGGGGTGAGTACATGGATTGAAAACTGGCTACAAGGGCGAGTTCAGAGGGTGGTGATAAATGGGGAGTACTCAGAATGGTCAGGGGTGGGTAGTGGGGTTCCCCAGGGTTCTGTGCTGGGACCAATCCTATTTAATTTGTTTATAAACGACCTGGAGGATGGGATAAACAGTTCAATCTCTGTATTTGCAGACGATACTAAGCTAAGCAGGGCAATAACTTCTCCGCAGGATGTGGAAACCTTGCAAAAAGACCTGAACAAATTAATGGGGTGGGCGACTACATGGCAAATGAGGTTCAATGTAGAAAAATGTAAAATAATGCATTTGGGTGGCAAAAATATGAATGCAATCTATACACTGGGGGGAGAACCTCTGGGGGAATCTAGGATGGAAAAGGACCTGGGGGTCCTAGTAGATGATAGACTCAGCAATGACATGCAATGCCAAGCTGCTGCTAATAAGGCAAACAGAATATTGGCATGCATTAAAAGGGGGATCAACTCCAGAGATAAAACGATAATTCTCCCGCTCTACAAGACTCTGGTCCGGCCGCACCTGGAGTATGCTGTCCAGTTCTGGGCACCAGTCCTCACGAAGGATGTACTGGAAATGGAGCGAGTACAAAGAAGGGCAACAAATCTAATAAAAGGTCTGGAGGATCTTAGTTATGAGGAAAGGTTGCGAGCGTTGAACTTATTCTCTCTGGAGAAGAGACGCTTGAGAGGGGATATGATTTCAATTTACAAATACTGTACTGGTGACCCCACAATAGGGATAAAACTTTTTCGCAGAAGAGAGTTTAATAAGACTCGGGGCCACTCATTACAATTAGAAGAAAAGAGGTTTAACCTTAAACTACGTAGAGGGTTCTTTACTGTAAGAGCGGTAAGGATGTGGAATTCCCTTCCACAGGCGGTGGTCTCAGCGGGGAGCATTGATAGCTTCAAGAAACTATTAGATAATCACCTGAATGACCGCAACATACAGGGATATGTAATGAAATACTGACACATAATCACACACATAGGTTGGACTTGATGAACGTGTGTCTTTTTTCAACCTCACCTACTATGTAACTATGTAACTATGTAACTATTGATGTATTTTATTCAGTCCTGATGAAGGGGGATTTGTTGGGCTCTGAAACGCGTTGCCTTCTGCTTATTCTTTTGTTGTTGAGTTTTTTTCAAACTAAAGCATTTTAGACTCTTAAAACTTACAGTTTGGCACTCTTTTTTACTCTATATCACTAATAGTCAACCCATCTAACAGGTTTACTTAATTGTCTGCAGGCTTCTCTACTGCCTATACCTATGTTCCATCCACTCCCTTGTTACCCCATTTACAAAATGGAGCAAAGTGAAAAAGCCCCCTTTAATTTAATCTCTTTGATCAGAGCTTACACAAGGTTTAGGACTTTCTCCCCATTGTGACATCACAGTGCATGGGCCTGATGACTGGCCTCTCAAGCATACAGTGTTGCATTGTGGAAAATTTCTTAGAGGTAGCAGATATTTCACTTTGCTGGAGAACAAAGCAGTGGGAGGGAAGAGTGGGCAATTAAGTAAATATATTGCTTTGTACTTTGTTGGCTGAATACAAGTTCATTTGAAGGTTACCAACTTACCACCTATCACAATAATACATACTGTAGTAACAGTGAAGGAAATGCCATCCCGACCCTAACACTAACCCTCCCTGTAACTCCAGTCCTAGCACTAACCCTCCCTCTAACCCCTGCCCTAACTCTCACACAAACCTACCCTGAAATCCTCAACCCCACACAAACCCTCCATATAAAACAAACCCCAGAATTAATTCTCCCTTTAACCCTAGCACTTACCCTTCCTCTAACCCAAACCCTAACATTAAATCTCTCTAGAACTCCATCCACATCACTAATGGCCTGTGTTGACAGGGTTTGGGCTTGTGTCAACAGCAAATGTAGCTTTCTAAGATTAACCCTCCCTGTAACCCTTGCCTTAACACTAACCTTTTCTGTAAACTTTGCTCTAACACTAACTCTCACACTAACCTGGCCTGCTCCCCCCCCCAACCCTAACACCAACCTTCCTGGTAACCCTTGCCCTAGCACTAACTCGTAATCAAACTCACCTTGTAATTCCCAATCCTGATACTAACCCTTCTTGTAACCTTGCCTAACACTAACTTTTACACTAATGTACCCTGTAACCCCCATCCCTAATGCTAACCCTTCTTGTTACTCTTGTCCTAACACCAACCCTTCTGTAAACATTATCTTAACACTAGCACTCACCCACCTTGCAACCATCCTCCTCCTAACATCTCCCTTCCCAAAAACCCTGGCCCTAACACTAACCATCTCTGTAATCATTACCCTAACACCAACCCTCCCTGTAACGTTTGCCATAAGACTAACCTTCCCCATAACCCTTGCCCTAACACCAACCTATTCTGTAAACCTTAGCCCAACACTAACTCTCACACTATAAGCCACTGTGCTTACCTTGTAACCCCCAAAACTAACACTAACCCACCTTGTAACCCTTTCCCTAACACCAACCCTTTTTGGAAACATTACCCTAACACTAGCACTTACACTATACAGTATCTCACAAAAGTGAGTACACCATTCACATTTTTGTAAATATTTTATTATAGCCTTTGTGACAACACTAAAGAAATGACACTTTGCTACAATGTAAAGTAGTGAGTGTACAGCTTGTATAACAGTGTAAATTTGCTGTCTCCTCAAAATAACTCAACACACAGCCATTAATGTCTAAACCACTGGCAACAAAAGTGAGTACACCCCCTAAGTGAAAATGTCCAAATTGGGCCCAATTAGCTATTTTCCCTCCCCGGTGTCATGTGACACGTTAGTGTTACAAGGTCTCAGGTGTGAATAGGGAGCAGGTGTGTTAAATTTGGTGTTATCGCTCTCACTCTCTCATACTGATCACTGGAAGTTCAACATGGCACCTTATGGCAAAGAACTCTCTGAGGATCTGAAAAAAAGAACACGAAAAAGAGTACACATGCTCAGCGTCATATACAGAGGTTGTCTTTGGGAAATAGACGTATGAGTGCTGCCAGCATTGATGCAGAGGTTGAAGGGGTGGGGGGTCAGCCTGTCAGTGCTCAGACCATACGCCGCACACTGCATCAAATTGGTCTGCATGGCTGTCGTCCCAGAAGGAAGCCTCTTCTAAAGATGATGCACAAGAAAGCCTGCAGTTTGCTGAAGACAAGCAGACTAAGGACATGGATTACTGGAACCATGTCCTGTGGTCTGATGAGACCAAGATAAACTTATTTGGTTCAGATGATGTCAAGCGTGTGTGGCAGCAACCAGGTGAGGAGTACAAAGATAAGCGTGTCTTGCCTACAGTCAAGCATGGTGGTGGGAGTGTCATGGTCTTGAGCTGCATGAGTGCTGCCGGCACTGGGGAGCTACAGTTCATTGAGGGAACCATGAATGCCAACATGTACTGTGACATACTGAAGCAGAGCATGATCCCCTCCCTTCAGAGACTGGGCCGCAGGGCAGTATTCCAACATGATAACAACCCCAAACACCTCCAAGATGACCACTGCCTTGCTAAAGAAGCTATTTTGATAGGACAGCAAATTTACACTGTTATACAAGCTGTACACTCACTATTTTACATTGTAGCAAAGTGTCATTTCTTCAGTGTTGTCACATGAAAAGAAATAATAAAATATTTACAAAAATGTGAGGGGTGGACTGACTTTTGTGAGATACTGTAAGTCACTTTCCAACTATCATTCCTATTACCTCCCCTCCCAGCAATTATGGCCCTAACACTAACCATCCTTGTAACCCTTACACCAATCCTTCTGTAAACCTTACCCTAACATTAACTCTCACACTATAACCCACTTTGCCTTGTAACCCCCAACCCTAAACCTCCCTGTAACCCTTGTCCTACCACTAACTCTCAAACTATCCTACCTTGTAACCCTCATCCCTAACACCAACCCTTTCACCAATCCCTGGCCCTAACACTGAATCTCCCTGCAACCCTGGTCTTAACACTAACCCTATAACCCTTGCCCTAAAACCAACCCTTTCTGTAAACCTTGCCCCAACACTAAGTCTCACACCCTATCCCACCTTTTATCCCCCATTCCTAACACCAACCCTTCCTGTAATCCTTGCCCTAACACTAACCCCACCTATAACCCCTGTCCTAGCACTAACTTTCACACTAACCCACCTTGTAACCCTAATGCCGCGTACACACGAGCGGACTTTACGGCATACTTGGTCCGGCGTACCGGAGTCCGTCGGACAATTCGATCGTGTGTGGGCTCCAGCTGACTTTTTTTCCCCAAAAGTTCGACGGACCTAGAAATGAAAAATGTTTCAAATCTTTCCGACGGACTCGAGTTCGGTCGAAAAGTCCGCTCGTCTGTATGCTAGTCCGACGGACAAAAACCGATGCTAGGGCAGCTATTGGCTACTGGCTATCAACTTCCTTATTTTAGTCCAGTCGTACGTCATCACGTACAAATCCGTTGGACTTTGGTTGATCATGTGTAGGCAAGTCTGTTCATTCAAAAGTCCGTCGTAAAGTCAGTCGAAAAGTCCACCAGACCTAGTACATTGAGAAGTCCACCCGTGTGTACGCGGCATAACACTCACCTTCCCTGATGTACACCTAACCTCTTATTTACATATTCACCTTTGCTGTTTTGGCGGACTTACATTAACAATCCCTCTGTGATGAAATATATCAGTGTTGCGATCTACTTTTTCAATTCTAACTGTCTGCTTATAGTTTTCTTTTTTTCCTCTTATAAATGATTTGTACTCAGACTTTCCCAATATATAATTGAACTACTAAATAATGCATTAATATCTACCCAATTATCAGTGTTCACTTCTACATGATTAATAGATGAAGATGTCCCAGGTTGTATACATGGGCTGGAATTGAAGGATTAATCGGATTCAAAGGTACTGAATAGAATTCCAGCCTGAAATCAATGGCTATTCCCATTAGTCTGTGGCCATTGTTTTACACAGCTGAAGGTGGGGGGGGGGGCGCACCAACAGGCTTACCTAGCACTGGATTTATGAAACTATTCTAAAACAACTACAACGTATACAAATATGTTTGGAAGATGAGCAGAGAACAATGGAGCCTGGATTTATAGCAGGTTCCATTCACCTGACTACCAACCCCTTCTACACACAAATACCGAATAGAGGAGATTATTATTGTAGCAAAACTAGGAACTCCGTTCACATATAGGAGCACTTGGATTCTAATTAGATGAATAATGTGTTTTCATCAATGATGTCAGCGTTTAACGGCAGGATAAATTTACAAAGTAAAAGTGATCCTCGGATAGATAGATAGATAGATAGATAGATAGATAGATAGATAGATAGATAGATAGATAGATAGATAGATAGATAGATAGATAGATAGATAGATAGATAGTAATGTCAATATCATATCTGCTAATTAATGTTAGGACTCTTGCCAATTGCAAAATTCTCTGGTAGGGAGAGTGGAGTTCCTTATATTGTAATAATGAAATCAAGATAACACAATTACAATTATTTAACACTTGTTGCATGCAGTCATCAAGTAAAATACATTCATCAATAATTAAATATTCTAATAGCCGGAAATTCTACTTTTCTACAATTCAGTAGGGTAACGTATTCAAGCTACCCCTCATTGAAATGGGTTTGGATTATTAATCATCATTTAGTAAATAAAAACTGAGCCAGCATATTTTGCATACAAGAAGAAATAATTGAATAGATAGATAGAATGGATATAGATAGATAGGTAGATAGATAGATAGATAGATAGATAGATAGATAGATAGATAGATAGATAGATAGATAGATAGATAGATAGATAGATAGATTATAGATAGATAGATAGATAGATAGATAGATAGATAGATAGATAGATAGATAGATAGATAGATAGATAGATAAAAATATATAAAAAAAATAGAAAGATAAATATATCAATATAATTAACTAATAAGGAAGGATAGATAGATAGATAGATAGATAGATAGATAGATAGATAGATAGATAGATAGATAGATAGATAGATAGATAGATAGATAGATAGATTGATTGATTTTGCTTACTGGAAAATTTACTTTTCTTAGAATTCTTTATATCATATTTATGTAATAAAGGTAAATGCTCTAATTTCATAATTTTTAAGATTGGTAAATTAAAAGAAATGAACGAATGAATGAATAAGGATAGATAGATAGATAGATAGATAGATAGATAGATAGATAGATAGATAGATAGATAGATAGATAGATAGATAGATAGATAGATAGATAGATAGATAGATAGATAGTTAGATAGATAGATAGATAGTTAGATAGATAGATAGATAGATAGATAGATAGATAGATAGATAGATAGATAGATAGATAGATAGATAGATAGATAGATAGATAGATAGATAGATAGATAGATAAAATTAATGAATAAAGATAGATAGATAGATTATAGACAGATATATAAATAAATAGATAAAATAGATAGATATAATGGATGATCAAGATAGATAGAATAAAAAAAGAAAGATAGATAATAGATTAATAGAATGAATGAATAAGTATAGATACCATCTAGCCATATTGGGGGTTGTAATGAAATTCTATAACACACCTTCTGCTTTCTTAATGGCATTACTATTCTCACACTAGACACCAAATCAATATACAAATGACACAATGAATGTACAGAATGGATTATCCATCCAGCATGGCTGTCTGTGTACTGGGTGACTTTTTTGTGAAGTTGTTGGTATAGGCTCCGTCCATTGCCCCCGATGCCACCCACAGAGTGGGGATTGTCCATCCTGTATGCAGATTGCAGTGGGCAGAGTCAATGTCTTTGTCAGGTCAGAGGTGACTTGGGGCTTGTCCTCTCCCTCTCTGATTAGTTGTAGCTCCATTTAATTAGCAGGGACTACATGTGATTGGTGGTCCCAACCAGCCTGAGTTGGGATGACATCACCGCAATGTTAACTTAAAATTTGTGGAAAAAAAAAAGAATGAACTGATCCATTGCACCAACCAAACCTAAAGAGACCAGACATTACTGAGCACAGGATGGAGGAGGTGAGACTGAAATCCTCAAAAAAGAAGTGTACAGACTATGAAGTCTATTCCGAAATCACTGCTGTGACATCAACCGCTGGTGAGAATCATATGATCTATCTATCTATCTATCTATCTATCTATCTATCTATCTATCTATCTATCTATCTATCTATCTATCTATCTATCTATCTATGTTTTACTTCTATAAAATGTTTAAAGTAGAACATTGCCCTTATTAAATAAATATAATATGATATAAATAATTCTAAGAAATTACAATTTTACAGTAAGTAAAATATTTCAAACTATCTATTTTATTTATCTATCTTTATTTATTAAATCTATTTATCTTTAGTCATTCATTTTATCTATCTATCTATCTATCTATCTATCTATCTATCTATCTATCTATCTATCTATCTATCTATCTATCTATCTATCTATCTATCTATCTATCATCTACTGCAAATGTTATAATATTAATAAAATTACGGCATTATTATGATATTAGGAGTTGTAAAAATAATAAGAACCCTTCAGTTTCTAATAATGCAAATATATACAGAGAATACCCTGAGAATTCAGATCCTTATAGACATATTTGTATAGATGACTTCATGCAATGTGGACAGAAGACGGGTGTTATGTAACCATGAAATGTGTTATCATGGTAGGGTATTCCAGTCCTTGTCTTCCTCCATTAGATATTGAGCATTGGCAGGACCTGTTGAAATGCTTAGTAGATACACTATATTACCAAAAGTATTGGGACGCCTGCCTTTACACACACATGAACTTTAATTGCATCTCAGTCTTATGCCCAGTACACACGGTCGGACATTGATCGGACATTCCGACAACAAAATCCATCAGATTTTTTCCGACGGATTTTGGCTCAAACTTGTCTTGCATACACACGGTCGCACAAAGTTGTTGGAAAATCCGATTGTTCTGAACGCGGTGACGTAAAACACGTACGTCGGGACTATAAACGGGGCAGTAGCCAATAGCTTTTGTCTCTTAATTTATTCTGAGCATGCGTGGCACTTTGTGCGTCGGATTTGTGTACACACGATCGGGATTTAAACGATCTGATTTTGTTGTCGGAAAATTTTATATCCTGCTCTCAAACTTTGTGTGTCGGATATTCCGATGGAAAAAGTCCGATGGACCCCTCACACGATCGGAATTTCACAATCCAATCGCACTTTTTCCATCGGAAAATCCGACCGTGTGTACAGGGCATTAGTCCGTTGGGTTCAATATTGAGTTGGCCCACCCTTTGCAGCTATAACAGCTTCAACTCTTCTTGGAAGGCTGTCCACAAGGTTTAGGAGTGTGTCTATGGGAATGTTTGACCATTCTTCCAGAAGTGCATTTGTGAGGTCAGGCACGGATGTTGGACGAGAAGGCCTGGCTCGCAGTCTCCACTCTAATTCATCCCAAAGATGTTCTATCGGGTTGAGGTCAGGACTCTGTGCAGGCCAGTCAAGTTCCTCCACCCCAAACTCGCTCATCCATGTCTTTATGGACCTTGCTTTGTGTACTGCTGCGCAGTCATGTTGGAACAGGAAGGGGCCATCCCCAAACTGTTCCCAAAAGTTGGGAGCATGAAATTGTCCAAAATGTCTTGGTATGCTGACCCCTTAAGAGTTCCCTTCACTGGAACTAAGGGGGCCAAGTCTAACCTCTGAAAAACAACCCCACATCATAATCCCCCCTCCACCAAATGATTTGGACCAGTGCACGAAGCAAGGTCCATAAAGACATGGATGAGTGAGTTTGGGGTGGAAGAACTTGACTGGCCTGCACAGAGACCTGACCTCAACCTGATAGAACACCTTTGGGATGAATTCGTGTGGAGACTGTGAGCCAGGCCTTCTCGTCCACATCAGTACCTGACCTCATAGATGCGCTTCTGGAAGAATAGTCAAACATTCCCATAGACACACTCCTAAACCTTGTGGACAGCCTTCCCAGAAGAGTTGAAGCTGTTATAGCTGCAAAGGGTGGGCCAACTAAATACTGAACCCTATGGACTAAGACTGGGATGCCATTAAAGTTCATGTGCGTGTAAAGGCAGGCGTCCCAATACTTTTGGTAATATAGTGTATGTATTTAAAAAGAAGCCATCTACTCTCCACACATTCACCACCATGCACCCTGCACACTCTGCATTTTGCCATGGGACCAGAATTAAAGTAGCACTCCATTTTAAACAAACACTTTCTGTCGTTTATAATTGTGCTCTGTTAGGATCTCCAGATATAACCTCATTTGTACAGTTTCTGAAGCCAGCAGGGCTGCTGATGCCAATTTGTTGATCTCCTATTCCAGATTATTTACTAGATCCGCATTTTCTAACCAGGGTTCCTTCAGGGCTTGCAAGGGCAATGAGCAATTTCTGCCTGATAGGTAACCATTAACATCGATGACTGTGTCTTTCATTTTCTTTTCAATGATCATTTAATTCCTCCCACTGACTCTAATGCCGCGTACACACGGTCGGACTTTACGGCAGACATTGCCCGGCGGACTTTTCGACTGACTTTCTGAATGAACGGACTTGCCTACACACAATCCACCAAAGTCCGTCGAATTCGTATGTGATGACGTACGACCGGACTAAAACAAGGAAGTTCATAGCCAGTAGCCAATAGCTGCCCTAGCGTGGCTTTTTGTCCATCGAACTAGCATACAGACGAGCGGACTTTTCGACCGGTCTCGAGTTCGACGGATAGATTTAAAACGTGTTTCAAATCTAAGTCCGTCCAACTTTTGAGAAAACAAAGTCCGCTGGAGCCCACACACGATCGAATTGTCCAACGAAATCCCGTGTCCGCCGGGCAAAGTCTGCCGTAAAGTCCGCTCGTGTGTACGCGGCATTAATGTAAGGAACTTTCTTTCCACTGGTCATCATACTAATATGCCATAAAGTATATATATATATATATATATATATATATATATATATATATACACTGATCAGCCATAACAATATGACCACTGACAAGTAAAGAGCAACTCCAAAACTTCAGCTCTTGTGGGATGTTCCTGGTCTGCAGTGGTCAGGACTGACCAAAAGTGGTCTAAGGAAGGAAAACCAGTGACAAAAACCAGTGACAGGGTCATGGGCAGCCAAGGCTCATTGATGCACGTGGGGAGTGAAGGCTGGACTATGTACTCTGATCCAATAGAAGAGCTGCTATAGCTTCAATTGCTGAAAAAAGTTGACGCTGGTTCCAAAAAAGATGTCAGAACACACAGAGCATCGCAGTTTGTTGTATACGGGGCTACGTAGCCGCAGGCTAGTCAGGGTGCCCATGCTGACCCCTGTCCACAGCCAAATGTGCCTACAATGAGCATCAGAACTGGACCACTTTCATCTCTGTTATTCCTTCCTAACTACTTCTTTTCCTCTTTTTTCTTCTGGAAATTGACTGTGGTCTTCCCGCTCACCTCCCCCTCCGGGGGACCGGGACTGTTTGTATTTCCTATCTAGACTACAGTAATGTTGACTGGTTGTGTTATGCCGCGTACACACGAGCGGACTTTACGGCAGGCTTTGCCCGGCGGACTTTTCGACGTACTTTACGACGGACTTTCTGAATGAACGGACTTGCCTACACACAATCCACCAAAGTCTGTCGAATTTGTACGTGATGACGTACGATCGGACTAAAACAAGGAAGTTCATAGCCAGTAGCCAATAGCTGCCCTAGCGTGGCTTTGTCCGTCGGACTAGCATACAGACGGCGGACTTTTCGACCGGACTCGATTTCGACGGATTAATTTAAAACATGTTTCAAATCTAAATCCGTCCAACTTTTGAGAAAACAAAGTCCGCTGGAGCCCACACACGATCGAATTGTCCGACCAAGTCCCGTCCGCCGGGCAAAGTCTGCCGTAAAGTCCGCTCGTGTGTACGCAGCATTAGTGTGTTGTGCAACACTGGATGTTGCAGGCCGGAAGAAAATAATTGACTTATCTGTTAAGATCACATTGTATAATTATTTTAAGGTATGGCAAACAATTTACACCAAAATGTCAGAAATGCCATGCAAATTTTCAATAAAAATCATTGAAAAAAGAACTGGACCACTGAGCAATGGAAGAAGGTGGGGTGGTCTGATGAATGCTCTGAGGAACACAGCAAGATTCAGGTGTGGACTTTGTCTCCAAATTCTCCAGATCTCAATCCAATCGAGCATCTGTGGAATGTGCTGGAAAAGGAAGTCTGATCCACGGAGGCCCCACCTCGCAACTTACAGGACCTAAAGAATATTCTACTAAAGGAGGTGTAGTGGCATCCATGCCTTAACGGAATATGAGGAATGGTCATACTGTTATGGTTGATTGGTGTATATACACATAAAGAACCGTTTCACCATTGGCTTATCATTCACACCTATTTCCTTGTGAACTAACTTCTGCTTTTTGTTAAGAATGCCTAAACTGTATTCTACCAGAAACAACAACTGAACTGTGTGGTTGGTATAGTAGGACATTTATTTCAAGCTGCTTGCAATGACTTAGCATGAGCCTGCTTTTTCATTCAAGATTTTATTACTTTTTTTCAAGTTTTATGTGATTTTCATCCCATGGGCATTTACAGAGGACTTTTTTCATTTTTCAAGTATTAACCTTATGAAGTTGGTAAGGTTGAATAAAGACACTAGTCAGTCCAGTTTAACCTGTATATGTATGTATGTATGTGTTTATGTCACTAACAATTTCCATTGCGCTAGCTGGGGGACACAAAAAGTTTTTTTAAATTTACCTACAGTCCCCACTGATACCATTAACACTGAAGAGCGTTCCATATGCTTACTGCTCTAGAAGTAAGGAATCCCATACACAGTAATGCCCCGTACACACGGTCGGACATTGATCGGACATTCCGACAACAAAATCCTAGGATTTTTTCCGACGGATGTTGGCTCAAACTTGTCTTGCATACACACGGTCACACAAAGTTGTCAGAAAATCCGATCGTTCTGAACGCGGTGACGTAAAAACACGTACGTCGGGACTATAAACGGGGCAGTGGCCAATAGCTTTCGTTTCTTAATTTATTCTGAGCATGCGTGGCACTTTGTGCGTCGGATTTGTGTACACACGATCGGAATTTCCGACAACGGATTTTGTTGTCGGTAAATTTTATAGCAAGCTCTCAAACTTTGTGTGTTGGAAATTCCTATGGAAAATGTGTGATGGAGCCCACACACGGTCGGAATTTCCGACAAGGTCCTATCACACATTTTCCATCGGAACATCCTATCGTGTGTACAGGGCACCACCTGTCGTCCAACTCCATTTTGTAGACATGTGTCTTCTTTAGAGACATTAGATTAAATTGTTTTTTCCAATGCTAGAGCCAACATTCAAGGATTTGTACAGTATATTGCAATCATATCCACTCTTCTCCAGGGAGAATAAGTTTAATGTTTGTAGTCATCCCTCATAACTGAGGTCCTTTAGCCCCTTATTGGTTTTGTTGCCCTTCTCTGGACCCTCTCCGGTTCCCGCACATCCTTCCTACGGACTGGTGACCAGAACTGGACAGCATTCTCAAGATGTGGCCTTATCAGAGTTTTTATCAGAGAATTATAGTTTTATCTCTGGAGTATATCCCCTTTTTATAGCATGCTAATATTCTGCAGGTATTAAGTCTGTGATCTACTAGGACCCCAGATCCTTTTCCAGCCTCGATTCCCCCAGAGGTTCTCCCCCAAGCATGTAACTTACTTCCGTATTTTTAGCTCCCATATTTATTACTTTATGGGCAAGATAAACATAATTTGTCCCAATTCTATTTAAGCCATAGCAATGTTCAGGAGGTGGAAGAGGTTGGGTCCAGCAACATCATGGGATGAAGCTGATATTTGCATAATAGCATGCCCCACGATTTGGGACCTTTGGGTCACTATAAAGATAACTTGACGAATGTGCAGATACCTCCTGCAAAAAAGGACGTCAATTTTGTTGGGGTACAGAGTCGCACGACCGCGCAATTGTCAGTTAAAGCGATGCAGTGCCGTACCGCAAAAAATGGCCTGGTCATTGAGCAGCCAAATCTTCCAGGGCTGAAGCGGTTAATGATGTCAGTCTCTCTTTGAAAGTATCTGGGAACCAATGTAATAAGGTCTCTGGGCACCTCTTCCCTGGCCTCATCTCATTTAACCTAGATCTCCCTTTTTTTTCAGAGTCCTCTCTTTTCCCCTGACTTCTTTTTCTTTTCTTTATTTTCTTTCATCTGCAGTGCTGTTTTTTTAAAAAAAAACATTCCATTTATGTGATGTTAGATCGCAAGTGCTGATAATTATATTTTGGCGTAACTCTTGCTATGTATTAGGCCTGTCTACATGTAATGATATTGCTAAGATGATACCTTCCTTGATATGTTACTATGTTATATGTTACTATGAGTTACAGTTCTACTACTTTATATGCTTCCATGTTTTATTTTAGTGGTATGTCTTACATAAGGTGGTTACTGCATTAATATACGTCTTGAAGGTTCATCCTCCTGAATTACATATTTGTCATTTGTATTGTCATACTTGGCACTGCGAGGCCCATATGTTGTTAAAATTCTGCTTTACCATTAATAAAAAAACTTCTGAAAGTTAAAAAGTCTACCTATAGGTCTGCAAAGTCTTAAAGATGAATTGTCCCAATTGTATCTTCTCTTTATTTCCAGATATTCATAACTCATTTCCCAACGGCCCTGGTGTGAACAACACCATCTTACTGTCATCGTCCAAACACGCTCCACCTCATTATCCCACCCCAACCAGACGACGACATCGCACCACATTCAGCCAGGAACAGTTGGAGCACCTGGAGACGGCGTTCAGCAAGAATCACTATCCGGATATCTACTGCCGGGAGGAACTGGCCAAGATCACCAAGCTCAATGAAGCCCGGATACAGGTGAGATTGTTAACATTGTGCTTAATGGCACTTTATTGTGGTTACATTAATGTTCCTGCTAATTTCAAATGCAGTCTTCCAGTCCACAATTTAAAGAGGAGCTCCTGGCAACCCCCAGAAAATTAAAAGTCAGCAGCTACAAATACTGTAGCTGCTGATCTTTTTTTTTTTTTTTTGAAAATTCTGTTTATTGTTTTTAAGGCATAGCATACAACATTGACCGTGTCAATAGGACACAGTCCACAATAGGTCAACTGACCCATATCTTCTAACTAACAAGAACTATCTGACTATTTCCCCCCTCCCCCCACGAACCACAGCTCGACACCAGAAGGATACTGCAATTTTCTAACCAGATATTAGCACTAGACCCTGAGAAGTAATCATATAGCAAGGGTCACCACATTAAGACAACCATAAATATTCCTTTACACTGAATGAGGCCTCCAAGGAGCTCATTACGCTAATTATATCATTAGTTGTGAATGTTTATCCAACTGTTATATTAGAATTAAACCATGTGTAGCTGCTGATCTTTAATATAAGAACACTTAGCTGTCCAGGAATCCAGCGATGTCCTCACCCAAACAGATTCTTCAATCGGCTTCAGGTGCAGACACCGGCATTTCTAGTACGGGAAACACTTCCTACTGCACATGCGCCAGGTTTGCTGCGCTTTGTGAATGGTCCTGTAGTCTTCTGGGACCTGTGATGTCCCAGAAAACTGCAGGGGAAAGGGGGGGGGGGGGGCGACACATCTGACTCAGATCGCCATGGTAATCTGAGTCAGAAGTGGGAACAGGTACTTGTCAAAACCAGGTACCCTCGCACCCCCCCCCCCCCCCTCTCCCCAAAGAGCCAAATGTGGCAGTGGAGGGGGGAAAAGGATGCAAACAAGCGGAGCTCCCCCTTTTGGGTGGAGCTGGGCTTTAAGCAGCCTAGGAAACAGAGCTGTTACTTGTACACAACTTTTATGGCGGAGACACTTTGTGGGAACCAGTGAAACTAATACAGTGATCAGTGCTAAAAATATGCACTGTCACTGTATTAATGGCACTGGCTGGGAAGGGTTAAACATCTGGAGCGATGAAAGGGTTAAATGTGTGCCTAGCCAGTGTTTTTGTGTACTGTGTGTGGTGGTTTACTAAGGGATGTGATGGATTTTTTTTCCCTTTGCAGGGAGAGAAAATCCACAACAGCCCTGCTGTCAGAACGAAACTTTGCCTTGTTTACATGTGTGTCTTCCCAATGAACAGCGGGTACTGGAGGACATCAATTCGCCAGGCACACGCTGATCGGCTTCTGCTGCGACTAATCACAGCAGAAGCAGCGTGCCTCCTAGGCAGAAGTGCAGAATCACGTATATATAATTGATTCTGCACAGAACGGTCGCCCTGTAGCAATAAACCTGCTACAGGGCAGTCGTTAAGTGGTTATAGTAACCTCTCTAGTGGCAATGTTTCCTACCTCCACTTCATTCTAGAGATGCGGTCCCTGCCAGTCTCTTGTGACACTCCCAGGAGTGTCGGATGTCTGTTTTTCCTGCTGGGCACCATGGTTCCATTCTCCAACCCCGATGTCACTACAAGATTCAGCAATGATGTGACAGTTGGAGAAAGGAAACACGGCAGGTACAGAGGAGGGGAGGACACAGGCAAGTGTTGGGTTCTGATAAGACTGAAATGGTGGAGAGGTAGGTGAGGTAGGTGACACGGGCCCCTGGCCCTGAGTTGTGGATAAAGACAGGGAACAGACAGAAATTATCAATATATTGCACAAATATTGAAACACTTCTCCAAATTACAGGTTTGGTTTCAGAATCGGAGGGCAAAACATCGTAAACATGAAAGAACGAATCAGAAGTCGATCACAGCGAGTGGTATGATTGCCTGCGGAAGCCTGATGCCTGGCATGTGCTCTGTGCCACCTGGGTCTCGCCAGTACCAGTATCCTCACACCCTCAACCACATACCTCACTTCACTTCTATGGCACCCCCAGGGTACCAGCCGGCATCATCCGTCAGTCAGTTCATGTGTTCCAGCACACACCCCCATCTGCCCACCGGCACTGCACCCACTCGCCAACATGATGACTGGTACAATTCACTGCGGTCTATCAATTCCCCGGGCACAGGATTATCGTCATCAATGATAACCTTAACACCAATGACTGCTATAGACCCAACGACGCCCTGGAGTTAAAATGTCTTTTGTTTTATTCATTTGGGAATATGTGTACATGATGTAAAATAAAGTAAATGTAAAAATAGAGCTCCTGCAGTTTGGTTTGTAATATATCTAATTATATCAGTTTTATCATTTTTATTATTATATTTTGTTACAATTTTTTATTACAATTTGTTTAGGTGCCCCGTTAGGTTTGGTGATCAGGGGTCTAAAAAGAGGGAATCTGCACCACACAGGGTGATTAGGGTGTACCCAGGGCACACGCCTATGGTGAGCCACAGGGTTGATGAAGTTCTCCTTGCCACTTGTTCGGCCTGGCTATTGGCCACTAGACTTGAGCATTGCATCATGGGTGGTGGTCACATCCTCACCCATGCCAATAACACTCCGTATTTCTCTGACTCTTCAATGAACATGGCAAACATGGGAATAAGTCGGTCGGGGGATGATCTTTCAGTGCAAAGTTAGAGAATCTTTTTTTAAGGAAGAAATACAAAAATCACTGATGGGGAGGTTGCTATAGGTACCCACAGACATAAGACAAGTATGGCCCAGCAAGGATGAAGATGTATAGAGCACAGCATACCACACCAACACACAAAACCTCATCCCAGCATGGTGGGAAAAAAAAAAAAAAAGGTTTGAAGCTACTTTGCTGTCACCGTGTCTGGGCGGCTTGCTATCATAGGAGGAAACAATTAATTTAAATGCATTTTGGGAAATTTTATTGGAAAAGATGGAGGGAGTAAATCAACAATGGAAGAAAAAAAAATTCTGAAATGGTCAGAGTTCAGACCTCAACCCAAAAGACATGCTGCGGTATGATCTGAAGGGCATTCCTTACACACAAAATCTTAGAAATACAAAGGAACTAGTGTTTTGTAGGAAAGAATGGTGTAAAATGTCCTCAAACCATAGTGCACCTCTTAGCAACTACAGGAATGATTAAAAGAAGTTATTACTGCTAAAGCAGGTTTTACATACTTAAAGTACTTCATGTACTTCTCAACTCTGGGCTGTATGAACAATGGTTGATTTACTAAAGGCAAATAAGACGGTACAGTCTGCAAAGTGCAGTTGCTCCACCCATATA
The DNA here is from genome assembly GCA_037952925.1 of Lithobates clamitans. NCBI lineage: Eukaryota > Metazoa > Chordata > Amphibia > Anura > Ranidae > Lithobates > Lithobates clamitans. The sequence goes on along the minus strand of JBBGZY010002269.1, from coordinate 592,223 downwards.
AAAATGATGGGTCAAGTTCCTTCACCCCAAACTCGCTCATCCATGTCTTTATGGACCTTGCTTTGTGCACTGGTCCAAATCATTTGGTGGAGGGGGGATTATGGTGTGGGGTTGTTTTCCAGGGGTTGGGCTTGGCTCCTTAGTTCCAGTGAAGGGAACTCTTAGGGCGTCAGCATACCAAGACATTTTGGACAATTTCATGCTCCCAACTTTGTGAGAACAGTTTGGGGATGGCCCCTTCCATAAAGACATGGACCATAAAGACATGGATGAGTGAGTTTGGGGTGGAGGAACTTGACTGGCCTGCACAGAGTCCTGACCTCCACCTGATAGAACACCTTTGGGATGAATTAGAGCGGAGACTGCGAGCCAGGCCTTCTCATCCAACATCAGCGTCTGACCTCTCAAATGCACTTCTGGAAGAATGGTCAAACATTCCCATAGACACACTCCTAAACCTTGTGGACGGCCTTCCCAGAAGAGTTGAAGCTGTTATAGCTGCAAAGGGTGGGCCAACTCAATATTGAACCCTACGGACTAAGACTGGATTGACACCAATGCATTTTTAGTGCTTTTTGCATTTTGCAGGTTTGCACTACAGTCCATTTACCATGGTTTTCTATGGAACACGTTTTGTAGTGCAAATCTGCAAAATGCACTAAAAATGCATAGGTGTGAATCCAGCCTAAGACTGGGATGCCATTAAAGTTCATGTCTGTGTAAAGGTAGGCATCCCAATACTTTTGGTAATAGTGTAGTTCTTAGTGACATTGGCTGTATATTTGGGGTGGTTGTCCTGCTGTAGAATAATTTTGGAGCCAATCACACGCCTCCCTGATGGTATGGCATGGTGGATAAGTCTCTGTCTGTATTTCTTAGCATTGAGGACACAATTGATACTTTTGGTAGTGTAGTGTATCTACACCCAGGAGTAACAGGTGTTTGCTTACAGCCACCAGGCTGCGGTTGTATGCGTATCACCTCACATCCAAGCATTTACTTGTGTACAGAGAAGGAGGAGCAGCCCTGGACAAAAACTGATGATGTCCAGAGCCCTCACATACATATAATTGCTCGGATGTACAGTGACACATATACAGCCGCAGCTGGCCACTGATCTGTACTGGCGGCTGTACGCAATACTGGTCACTCCCGGGTGCAGAGATATCCTTGCTTTTTTTTTCTGGTGTATAGTTCTGCGCACCCATGCAAAGGATCCTTCTTATTCAGCATTGGATAGTAAGGAAGAATTAAAACCCCTGACAATTTATTTTTTTTCTGTCTGTGTACCCTTGGGGGAGATTTCTCTTCATTTCCTGCCCTGAAAACACCACAGGAAGTGAGAGGCATGCTCCAGTTGGCATGAGAACAAGTGTTCCCATTATAAGATGTAGCCTCACCTCTTATTCTGGTGACAATGGGAAAATGATGGATTTCCCATCACTTTCTGGAGGTCACCAGTACAAATAGAGAAGCTGAACATCAGCAGCGGGGGACACAGACAACAGAAGCTCAACCCGAGTTCTAAATCACTCAATACATAACTAAAAGAAACAAAAAAGCTAAACTCCAGTGGACATAAAAGACAAATGAATGTGACTGTGTTCATTAAAGTATAACTAAAAAAGGTCAAACTTATTTTTTATTTTGGACAGAGTGGAGAGGGATTAGAACCCAAGTCAGGTTTTTATTGCAGTCTGTGGCCCTGTTATCACGGAGAATGAAAGTAAACGGAAATTTTAAATTTTGGGTTGCCTTACTCTATTCAAAAAATGGGAAAAAAATAAAAAAAATAAAAAAGTTTTGCATTTTAGTTCTGCTTTAGTAGAAAAGTATTTTTTAATGGAAAGCCATGTAAGTGTCTGAGCTTTGTATCAGCCTCTTGCAGTGTCTGTACAGCAGAGCTGAGAAAAGAAGAGGAAGCAGCACAAGAAGCCAGTCAATTGTGCTGCACTGTTCTAATAAGGAACATTGCAGGAGGAGGAGGAGAGCACAAAGATGGGTTTATCAATCTGCTGCTTTTTTTTCTCCCACTTTTTGGTCAAAGGCTGGTGGAGGGACAAGACATGTAAGTGTTACACTAGCAGTTGGGGGCATAAAACCCCATGGTTGAGCCATGCTTTTACCCCCAACCGCCACCCCCTTTAGCCCCGTTTCTTGCAGCATGCGCTTCTCCTCGCTGAACATGACCTTTTCAAATAGATAGAGCCGCTCTGCAACCGTGTGCCATGGAATCGTGTTGGAGATGCTAGTGCGGGGTTCAAGAAGTTTTATGCCCTCTCACCACCTGTCAAATGCTCTCTTACCACCAGTGTTAATTTTATTCTTAGGACTAAAATGGCATTTTAGTTTTAGTCCCATTTTAGTCTTCTGCAATTGTTTTAGTCCTATTTAGTCGACTAAATCTCCAGTACAGTTTAGTCGACTAAAATGTCCTACGTTTTAGTCGACTAAAATCTCCAGTACATATCAGTAATTGCAATTTAGTTTTAGTCATAGTCTTTTGACTAAAATGGCATTTTAGTTTTAGTCGTATTTTAGTCACCTCAATTGTTTTAGTTGTATTTTAGTCGACTAAAATAGTATTCATTTAGTCGACTAAAATGTTTTAGTCAACTAAATTAACACTGCTTACCACAGTGGTTAGCATTTCCATCCGGCAGCACTGGGGTCACTGGTTCGAATCCCAACCACGGCACTACCTGCCTGGAGTTTGCATGTTCTCCCTGTGCCTGTGTGGGTTTCCTCCGGGTACTCCGGTTTCCTCCCACACTCCAAACACATGCTGGTAGGTTAGTTGGCTCCTGTCTAAGGATGAGCTCATCCTTACTCCTGTCTAAATCGGCCCTAGTATGTGTATGTATGAATGTGAGTTAGGGACCTTAGGCTGCAAGATCCTTGAGGGCAGGGCCTGATGTACAATATATATGTAAAAGCGCTGTGTACATTTTTGGCACTATATACATACCTGTAATAAATAAATAGGAGTGATCAAAATGCGGATCACTTGTCAGAAAGCAAGGCTAGTGTGAATGAGCCACTACCGAACTGCAGCGTAAAATAAAAATTTAAAAAAAAGGGGAGAAAAAAAAGAAAACGGATTGCCTGCCCTGGCAGACAAGACTGTGTCGTGTGGCAGAGCTGTGTAAATTTTAGGACTGGATGGCCAATACGACAAATCCTTAGACAGGAAAAATAGCTTCCTTATTTGTGTATTTAGCCATTTGCCTGCAGTTCAGCTTTAAGAATTTTTACCTAAAGGGATTTGAACAGCTCCATCATTAGAAACCAGAGGAAAATGCTTGTTTAGAGCCAGTGAGCTTCTAGAAGTCAAAGTCAATGACACTGCTGTACACACACTGCACCACGACAGTCTGCTCCAGACAAGCAGCAGGCTTTGAAATCCTTCTCCGGCCCACTGATAGGGAGGTAGGGATTTTAATATGCTGGCATTTGGCTGCTTGTTACTTTTAAAAAAGTTAAGGCGAATTAAGGAAACGTTAAAAACCTGTATTTTTGGTTAGAGTACATCATGTTCTTGTATAAAATTAAACCATTAAAAACAGCCACAGAATGTCCCAGCTGTGCAGCTACACACATAATACAGACCACAGGATCGCACAGAGCGGGATACCACAATACTAGAAAAACACGTAGATTGCTCAAAGTTCACATTCAGAAGAAAAAAATTAAACCTGAGTCTTTATTCTAATGATTTAGCAAATTCTGCATAGTCAATGTATCCATCGTTATTCATATCATCATCTTTGAGAACGTCATCTACCAGGGTGATCATTTCTTGCTCGTCTATTGCCTGTGCATGCTCCGCGCTCCCCTAAAAATGAAGAGATAAGACATTAGAGTTTTATGTTGTCATCCATACAGACGTTTAACCCCATTCGCTGCAAGATCCAAACTTTTTGGGGTTTTTTTGCACACATGCTAAATACAAAATAAGGTAGTACTGAGTATTACCAGGGAGGCGGACTTTTTAGGCTAAGAAAAAGTGGAGAAGATATAGCAGTATAAAAAAATATAAAATATATTGAAAAATACAAATATCTAAACAACAATGACAATTCTAACATATAGAATCTATGATTATTGTGCAGTGAGCCCTTGTATGTCTACGCGTTTCACCGTTAGGCTTCCTCAGGACACGGCCAAGGTTCACAGATGAGACAGAGAAGGGAATATGTCTCTCTATCCTAAATTGGAATGCAAAATCATGCAAGTCACGGTAGCATGAGAAAGTTCAATCAGCAGTAATAAAGTATATTAGATATAGCTAAATAGCTCAGCAGGGGCATATAAACAATATTCCTAATTAAGGGAGCAGCCATTAGAGGGAGGAGGGCCAACACCGGATGCACCACTTATTTACTGGATTTAGTATCAGCAATGCTGAAGGCTCAATACTATCCCATCGCTGAATATTCAGGATACAAATAATCCAGCGTTCCCCTGGGAGACAGCAATACACTGCACAGTACATTGCAAAACATGCTAAATTGCACTTTTTATTTAACATGGAAAAACACACTCCAAAAATGTATATATTTTCTGAGAGCAAAGGACCCATAGGAAAGATACAGGTTCATGTATATCGTGCACCAATCCTTACAGTGGCAGCAGTAAAAAAAAAAAAAAAAAGTTAACAGCCCATTATTACCTCTAATATACAACAGTAAAATTCCACTATTAACCCCTTAAAGACTAGAACTATGGGATAGAGTAAAGCCCTGTACACACGATAAGAATATCGTAAAGAACGTTCATCCAAATATAATTGTATGCAAGTCTAGAATCGAATCGTCTCCGCGTACACACGTTTAGAATATCGTACGAACGGTCTTCCAAATATAATCGTATGCGCGTCTAGAATCGACGCACTACTATTCCCGATATTATTATTTTCGTACGATAACCATACCATTGATACGATTATCGTTCGTTGTGTTCACAAACGGAAAAAATTTTCAATCTTGTTCCTTCTATAAATTTCGTACGACTGGCCTTAATCGGACGCGATAGACCTGTACTAATGATTAGATTATCGAACGATATATCCAAAAGCGGGATTTTTCGTACGATATTCTTATCGTGTGTACGGGGCTTAAGGGAGGATTGAAACCCCTGTCAGATTTTTATTTTTTTTTTACCATCTGTGGCCTATTGCAGAGATTTTCCTTCGCTTCCTGTCCCATAGCCAAACAGGAAGTGAGAAGAAATCCCTAAATTTAAGTGCAGCTCCAGTCATTTTAGCTGTAGCTGCTGACTTTTAATAAACACACTCTCACCTGTCCCAGGATCCAGCAATGTTGCCGCCCAAACAATCAATTATTTCCCTCTCCCCAGCGCCAGCAATTAAAACTGTGGGCACCCGACTGACAGATGCAGCTTCACAGTTGGGTGCGTACTGCGCATGCGCAAGTCGAGCTGTGCCTTCTGAATGGTCAGGCAATCTTCTGGGACCTGTGACTTGTCCCAGAAAATTGCAGGGAAGGAGGGGGAGAGAGGAACTTCCGTTCTGATGGACTAGGCAGTCTGAACGGAAGTTGGAGCGGGCATCTGTCAAAACTAGGTACCCACTCCCCCCCCCCCCCCACCCAATAAAAAATGTGGCATAGGAGGGGGGGGGGGGGGGAGAAAGAGGAGTGCTTAAAGCAGAAACTTTCCCTTTTGGGTGCAGCTCTGCTTTAAGAGAATTCCCTGGGAACTCCCAGGTCACCAGAACTAGTGTCCCCATTGGAAGATTTTCCTTCTATTACTTTTCTGGGGACAACCCAAAACCTGGGATTTTTCTTTTATTTTCACTTTCAATGATAATGGTAAACAGGACAAATAGAGAAGGGAAATCTCCTTAACAGGGGCACAGACAGCAATAAAAACTGAAAAGCATTCTAATCCTTCTACACTCTATCCAGTATGCTGATGACACCCAAATCTGTGTACTCCTCACCTCACTCCTTCAATCTCCTCTCACATTACCAACTTACTGACAGATCAGTATGGCCATCATACCACTTCTCCAAACTCAATCTTTCTAAACTGAGCTCATATTTCTCTTACTCTACCCTATTCCTTCATCAAGATCAATAATACAACCATCAGTCCCTACCCTCAAGCCAGGGTGCTAGGTGTAATCCTAGACTCCGACCTCAAATCCAATCAATGTACAAATCTTGCAAACTTCACCTTCGTAACTTTTCCAAAATATGCTCCTTCTTAACCAATGGAAGCACCAAACTACTCATTTATTTTCTTATCTCTCTCATTGACTATTGCACCTACCATCTCATAGGACCTGTATAAAACAAACTTGGTGTGCCGCTCTATGCGCTCGCAAATTGCTCCGGTGATCCTCAGCTCTACTGGGTGCCCGATAGACTTCTTCATACTATTGCTATTCTGGATGTGTAAGGGACATCAATCAGGATAGTAAAAGGAACAGCGAAACAGCCTCAGCCCCTCTCTAGTCAAGTCCTCTCACGTGTTTCGCCCTGGGGCAGGGAAAAAAACACGTCAACGGACATGGCCAGAGAGGGGCCAAGGCAGACGCAGTTTCACTGTTCTCTTATATCCCTACTGATGGGAGTGTGGTGTCTTTAGACTTCTTCATATCTCATAGGCCTACCTCTACACAGGCTATACCCCCCCTCAGTCTATCATGAATGCTGCTGCCAGACTCCTAGACCTTACCAACCACTCAGTGCCTGCTACCCCTCTCTGCCAATTCCTCCACTGGCTTCCAATGGCCCAACAATAAAAATTCAAAATGCAAACAACATACAAAGCCATTTACAACTCTATCCTGAGCTACATCACCAATCTTGTCTCCAAATATCACCCAAACCATCCTCTATACTCCTCCCAAGATCTCCTGCTCTGTAGCTCCCTTGTTTCCTCCCATGATTGCATCTAGGACTTCTCCAGACCCTCTCCCACCCTCTGGAAGTCCTGAACGATCCTTGAAAACTCATCTCTTCAGGGACGTCTAGGCCAACTATCTAAAAATGGATTGACCTTTGTACCACTTTACTTATAGATTGTAAGCTCTAAGGAGCAGGGCCCTCCTATAACCCTCTTGTATTAAATTGTATTGTAACTGTACTGTCTCACTATAAAGTGTGGTGCAAACCGATGGCACTATATAAATCCTATATAATAATAAATAATTCACAGGGGTTGATTTACTAAAGTTAAATAGACTGAGCACTTTACAAGTGCAGTGGCTCCACAGCTTAGTAAGTGAGCTGAAGTTTCACTTTGCAAAAAAATACCCAATCACATGCACGGAAAAAACAAAAAACAAAAAAAGAAAATGCATTTTTACTTGCACATGATTGGATGACGAGCAGAGCTTTCCCTCATTTACTATGCTCTTTCTGGAGCAAACACCCTTGCAGAGTGCAACTGCACTTGTAAAGTGTACAGTCTACTTGCCTTCAGTATATCAACCCCACAAATTGTTAACATGAGCCATATTGTGTGTGCCGAATAGAAGACAAGCGATTTCTACATACTGACCGATTTGTGGACATGGGAGATCGCGGTCGCCAGCTCCAGGCCATCCAATAAACTGTTGCCATCATAATCGTGCATCTTGAAGTAATGAAGCTGCAGCTCCTGCGGGGACATCTCTGACTCCGGCTTGTTTACGACTCCTTCTAAGTGCTCCATGATGTGGCTGAGGACAAAAAAAATCCTATTAATCCTTTCGGTCTCAGAGTCTCTTCTTCCCTTTTTCTCAAGTGCCATAGCTAAAATCTTTTAGATTTTGTAGTCTATGTTAAAGTGCTAAGCAGCTTTTCTTTTCTTTTTTAAGGACAGATATAGCTTTAATTTGGTAGCAGATTTGGATATTTTTTTAATTCTTAGGTTTTAGGAAGAAGATCGAGAGAAAATTTGCCAGAAAATATAACAGACAAGGTTTTCTAGGGCGAAAGGATATCAAATACACTATATTGCCAAAAGTATATGGATGCCCCTCCAAATTACTGCGTTCAAATGCACAAAACGGGGTCCATAAATAAATGGTTTGAGGAGTTTGGAGCGTGGAGGAACCTCGAGTTACCTACACAGAGTTCTGACCCCAACCCTACTGAAAACCCTTGGGTTGAACTGGGACTCCAACTGCAACCCAAAAACCATATTAAAACACTTTTGGAATAATATAAAAACCCAACTGCAAACTTCTGAACTGCAAATTGATGGTGCATCAATATTGTATTGAGGTACTATATATAGGAGATAACTGTTCTTCTCCTCGGTGTCAATTAAAAGTGATTGTAAAAGGAACATTTTTATTAAAAGCACAAAAAAATAAAAACAAAACAGGTCATACTTACCTGCTCTGTGCAGTGGTTTCGCACAGAGCAGCACGATCTTCCTCTTCTCGGGTCCCACGCCGGCACTCTGGGCCCCGCCCCCCTTGCCGAGTGCCCCCATAGCAAGCTGCTCACTGTGGGGGCTCTCATGCATGCTTGCTCCCAAGCCGGCTCTCTGTATCCATAAGACTGAGAGCGCGGCTCAGCCGGGCCCCCTGTTCCTGCCTCACTGGCTGTGATTGACAGCAGCAGGAGCCAAATGCTTCTGCATCTCAGCCAATCAGGAGTGAGAGACCAGGAAGAGCCTCGGGTCTTGTGCACATCGCTGGATCGAGATCGGGCGTAGGTAAGTATTAGGGGGGGTTGAGGGGGGGAGCTGCACACTGAAGGTTTTTTTTACCTTCAGGCATAGAATGCCTGAAGGTAAAAAAACTTTCAGCCTTCACAACCACTTAAACCACTTGCTTACTGGACACTTAAACCCCCCTCCTGCCCAGACCAAATATCAGCTATCAGCACTGTCACACTTTGCATGACAATTGAGCGGTCCTGCAACACTGTACCCAAATTAAATTTTTATCATTTTTTCACACAAATAAAGCTTTCCTTTGGTGGAATTTATCACTGCTGCGTTTATTTTTTGCAAAAAAAAAAAAAAGAAAATTTTGCAAAACAAACAAAAAAACAACCAGTTTCATAGTTTGTTATAACATTTTGAAAACGGGTAATTTTTCTTCTTCATTAATGTGCGCTGATGAGGCAGCACCGATAGGCTGCACTGGTAGGGCACCGATTTGCACCTGTAGGTGGAACTGGTGGGCACTGCATAGCAGCAGTGCCTCTCCCTGTTGGGACGGATGTCCCTCTGTCAGAAGCCGGTGACTGGCTTTTTTTTTTCCCCTCATGGCGTGGAGGGGAGAAAAAAAAAAAAAAAAGCTGATTACCGATCTTCTGTTGGCTGACAGCTGATCACGTGGTAAGGGGCCGGGATCTGTGATCAGCCAAGTCTTGTTCACTCTGATCACAGAGGGCGCACAGGCAGCTCATGCACGGGAGGACGTCTATTGACACCCTGCCGGCAATTTAGGCCCGCGCTGTAGCTGTAATTCGGCTATAGCGAGGGTGGGAGGAGGTTAAAGGACAAGTTCACCTTTTGGGAACATGTTAGTGCTACTGCAGCCACTACCTGATCCGACACCTCTAGTGACAGTAGTAATAAGAGCCGCCAAGACTGTAATCCTTGAAGTGTCGTTAATTGGTACATCAGAGTGACAAGAAAACAATAATTCTGACACGTTTCGGCAATAGCTGGGAATCTTCTCCCCCCACTCACTGTCACTATCTTTTTAAAATAACACGGCTGTGCAGGGCTCCGCAGTTCTGTGAATGGGAGAACTACAAATACCGACAGCCTTTGAAGCTTTCAGCTTGTAGTTCTCAATGAACTATCACAGTACTGTTGAGCACTCTAGGTAGTTCATTGATGGTTCCTGTCATTCTGTAACTGCTGATCGCGGATGCAATGCTTTCCAGGCTCCTATTAAAAAAATAAATAAATAAATAAAATGCACGTTTTTTTTTTTTTTTTTTTGCCTGCAATAAGTGCATTTATTTTTTTTTTTTTACAAAGGTGAACTTATCCTTTAAGTACTAAGTTATAGATATTAAAGATCATTACGTGATATATTTTTCTATTTGCACTAACAGTTTGGTTTTCAGGAGATTTAATCCCTTTCTCCGGTACAAGTAGTACTGAGACACAGAGGTTTAGCAAAATGCCAAAACAAATTCTACACTCAGTGCTTCATTCTCCTATTTATACAGGCTTAGAGTCTCCCCACCAGAGGGCTTTGCCCCTCCATACCTGCGTAAAACAGGAATCTGCATTGCAAACACTCACAGAGCAAACACTCACAGACAGAGCTATCCTCTTCACATAAAAGTCCTCTATAGATAACTGGTTCCAGGAACAAGGCTATGAACTACTTTCGCAATAGTACACAAAGTCCCAACACCCCCCCCATAAAATATACCCATAGGTCTCCAACATTTGCTTGAGACACCAGCCAGAATCAGGGACACTACCCCATGTCTGTAGGTACTGCTCTTTAATCTCTTCATTTTGTTCTGATGTTGGACACACAATCCTCCAGCTCACCTCTGTAGACTCTGGACTAGATCCCATTGGCTACTTAATACATATTAACCAGATTCTGCTGGTAAAAAGGTACAAATTTTCTATCTACTAAACACAGCACAAGCATGTACCCCAGCCATGTAGAAGATAACTGCACCTCCTTCCTTAGATTTATGGTTTGCCAAAATCAATGATACTAATACAAGGGAAGGCCTTACAGCACCCCTCTAAAACAGAGTAGAAAAGTACCAAAAACACCCGGTTTTCCTGGATAGTCCTAATCCTATGCATCTACATACATAAATATACTGACCCCCAATGACTCCCAGATGAACACCCAATAAGACTCAAAAACGTTATTTATACGGCAACTTCAGTTTCCTTCAACAGACTCAGAGGGGTTGATTTACTAAAGCTGGAGAGTGCAACTTGGAGCAGCTCTGCATAGAAACCAATCAGCGTCCAGGTTTTATTGTCAAAAGCTTAAAGTGGTTGTAAACCCAAAAACAAAAACAAAAAAAAAAACCTGCAAGACATATGTATTACTTGCCTTAGATTGAAGCCCCCGCAACAGTCCTTGTACACAGTTCTGGCCGGCGACATCGCTCCCCGAGTTACTTCCAGGTATCGCGGGCTCCGGCGCTGTGATTGGCAAGAGCCGCGATGACGTCACTCCTGCGCACGGGAGCCGCCGGTAACGGCAGTCTAACTGAAGCAACAGCACGTACTGCCATGGCTTCAGTGCGCATATGCCAATGACATTGGCACATCCAGATACAGGGGATGTCTCCTAAACCGTGCAGGTTTAGGAGATATCCTGGGTAGCTACAGGTAAGCCTTATTATAGGCTTACCTGTAGCAAAAAGTGGTTCTAAAGGGTTTACAACTACTTTAATTGAACAAGCTGAAGTTAGAAGCTGACTGATTATTATGCACAGGAACACCAGATTCTGCACTCTCCAGTTTTAGTAAATCAACCCCAATGAGCGCCTTCACAGTTTTCAAAGGCCCAACACTAAGCTCTAGATTTATCCTTACGCAGCTACTCTCCCTGTTGCACATCCCGAACACACCCTCTCCCTTTCCCCACTTTCCTTCCTTATTACCCCACTCCTCCCCATGAACTCTATAATAGCCTATCCTGCTGCTCTTAGAGATCAATTAAAAGAAACAATGGATACTGCACTTCACATGTACTACACCGTTTCCTTTTCTTAAAGACAAGCAGGACAGTCAAGTCTTTCTAGTACCGAAGAAAGGGAAACTGAAACATCTGGATAGTAATCATAAAATAGACCTAAAAAAAACAAAAAAAAACACAAATCCCATTTACGATAGAGTAAAGGGGGGGGGGGGGGGGTTATAACATCTGACAGTTTCTTTTTTAGCCATTTATGTCCCGTTGCAGATATTTTCCTTCACTTCCCCTCCATAGACAAAACAGGAAGTGAAAGGAAATCCTTCCAAAGTGAGGGAATCCCAGATTGTCACCAGAACTTCCCCATTGATGATTTCCCCTCTATTACTGTTCATGTGACAACCCAAAATGTGGGATTTTCTTTTCACTCTCAGTGACAAACCGTAAACAGGACAAATAGAGAGAGTGACTCTTCTTAAAAAGGACACAGACAGCAATAAAAACTGTTGTTAGGTGTTCTAATCCCTCTCCACTCTATTCAAAACTAAAAAAGAAAAGTTTTGCAGTTATACTTTAAAATTTAACACATAATGAGACCTTCCATTACAAATTGTAAAAAAAAAAAAAAAGAAGAAGATTAGTCTATTTAATGTTAACCACTTAAGGTCTGCCCTATAGCAGTTTTACTGCTACAGGGTGGCACCTGTGCACAGGATCACACACACATACGTGATCTGACACTTCCGGGTAGGGGGCATGCATACGCGCCACTAACGAGTCGCTCCCACTGTGATTAAACACAGCGGGAGCCGATTTGTGGGTACTGCAGACTCAATGTTCACCAGCACCCGCCGCAGGTTGCCAGAACATCGATCTGCCCATGTAAACAAGGCAGAGCGCCGTTCTGACTAAAAGGAAGGGATGGCATTTGTGTCCCTGCAAAGCAGAGAATAAATGCCTTTTCTTCTCCTAGTAAAAGCACCTCCACAGTACACTAAAACACTGGCTAGGCACACAATTAACCCTTTGATTGCCCCTGATGTTAAACCCTTCCTAGCCGGGGTCATTAGTACAGTGACAGTGCATATTTTTAGCACTGATCCCCAAAAAGTGTCAGACTGTCCACCGCAATATCACAGTCTCACTATAAGTCGCTGATTGCTGCCATTACTAGAAAAAAAAAAAATTGTAGACGCTATAATTTTTGCACAAGCTAATATATACGCTTGAGATTGAGAAAAATATGTAGCAGAATACATATTGGCCTAAATTGATAAAGAAATTCGATTTTTTTTTCCTTGTTTTTTATCAGATGTGTTTTATAACAGAAAAAGTAAAAAAGTTTTTTTGGGGGTTTTTTTTCAAAAATTGTCAGCCTTTTTTTGTTTATAGCACAAAAAATAAAAAATGCAGGAGGTGACCAAATACCACCAAAAAAGGCTCTATTTGTGGGGAAAAAAGACATCAATTTTATTTTGGTACAGCGTCGCATGAAGGCGTAATTGTCAGTGCTGCATCGCAAAAAAAGGCCTGGTCATGAATCTTCTGAAGGTCAGATGGGTAAACAATGTGTAGACATTAAACCGACCAGAGTCAGCCCGCTTTGTAATGGCTGCTCATACATTATATCAATTTTGGGTGAGCAAAGCCTTTACAATGATGTTCTAGGGCACTCTGTTCCTTTCAGGTTACAATACTCACTCTTTATCCTGTATCACATTCTTGTCAAAGCGATTGCCGGCGTGGTGATCCTCTTGCACGTTGGGGTGTTTATGTTCTTCTGTAAATGTGGGAAGTATTAACACCGCAGAAAACAGACAGCAAAAGATATAGGAAGTCCTGCAGCCGATCATTGTTCCTCTATGTGGGGGAAATAAAGGAGATGAACAAATGAAAATTATTTACTAGCAAAACCCTTTCTAACAATAGTTAGATAATATTATGTCAAACAACTATGCATAACTTTCATAAACTAAAATAGTCTGTGAAGGTTCTCACTAACCAGGTCATGCTTTAACTTTTGCGCAAACCAATCAATATACCTCGATTGTGAATTTATTTTTTTTTACAAAAAAAATCTTGTATTCAGTAGTAGTTAGCAACATTCAACTGGACTTTTCCTGCAATGCAGATGTTTTGTAGTTTGTCCATGCTTTGTCTTCAGTTCTAAAGGAGTGTCTGGAAAATACCCAGCAGGCTCGTGCACGATGACGTCACAGATGCAGCTCCACCACAACTGTGGAGATGTGATACACGAGCCTGCTGGCGAGGCCTGCCGCCGTGTTCATGGATTGTATCACTTTTTATGACCTTATTTATGTAAGTGCAATCGTATTTTTTATTTTTTTTTTTTACAATAAACTTGAGTTTTAACATACTGCATCATCAAGCCTCTTCTGTCTTCCTCTTTTAATAATAATATAAATGGAGAGCCAGCTTCTGTTCTTCTGATATAAGTCATCCGGCGTACTCTGAGGTAATTGCAGTGCTGAGACCTCGCGAAGGAATCATTTCCGAGTTCCTAAGCCTGTGGATAATAAATGGCGGGCTGCGTTTCAGGAATGAGTCAGATCTCTATAATTTGGGATCACATACTTCTGGTAAGAGGTGTGATTACATGTGGAGATTGCACTTCTTTGAGCACCTCCATGCAGTTTCGACTTTCTATTTTATGCACTAATAGATCAACTGGATATTCACTTAGGGCCCTTTCACACTGGGGCGGTGAGGGCGTCGGGGGTAAAGCGCCACTAGTTTTAGCGGCGTTTTTCAGCCGCTAGCGGGGTGCTTTTAACCACTGCTAGTGGCCGAAAAAGTTTTAAAAGCGCCCGCAAAGCTGATGATGTCACAACCTCTGACTCAGCCAATCAGAAGAAGCTTTGTATTCATTGCTAGAGCATCAATCAGATCGACTCTAGAGCAGTGATGGGGAACCTTGGCATCCCAGATGTTTTGGCACTACGTTTCCCATGATGCTCATGCACTCTGCATTGTAGTTGAGCATCATGGGAAATGTAGTTTCAAAACATCTGGGGTGCCAAGGTTCGCCATCACTGCTCTAGTGTGTTCCGGGTACGAGACAGGAAGTCTCGGCTCGAACGCACAACAAAGTGCGGTATGCTGCATGTTGCCTCATCTACATACAGTTTAACTGGACACCCAGCAACCTCACATGGGCCAGCTTGGGCCAAACAAACTATACAAAGTGTATCAAATTCTGGAGTTTAGCTTTAAGAGCCGGTTCACACAGGGGCGACTTGTCAGGCGACCTAGCTGCCTGACAAGTTGCCTCCCGTTCTGTACAATGGAACCGTTCTAATAGGAGCGACGCAAGTCGCTCCGACTTAGAAAAAGGTTCCTGTACTACTTCGGGGGCGACTTGCATAGACTTCTATACAGAAGTCATTTTGCAAGTCGCCGCGGAAGTCGTTTGCAGGTCGCCTCAGCAAGTCGTGCCACCCCTGTGTGAACCGGGGCTAACGGTTTCCCAAACAATTACATTCAAGGCATGCCAAGAATGAGAACTGTCTCAGTTGCTAGTGCTCTCAACTGAACTGTCAATCCATCAAATGGCTGGTGTTATAATCGATCACATGTGCAACACCATGGCAACTACAGATCAAACAAGAGGCTAGAATGGCAGCTTCTTTAGGTCTAAAGCAGGGGTAGGCAACCTTAGAGAGATGGAGATCTACCTAAACAACACTTATGAAGTTAAAGATCACCGGACACAGTGTCCTGTTAGGGCCGGGTCACACCAGAACACAATGCCAGAAAGGCATGTTCCATATGTGTGTTTCTTGCACCAGGTTCAAAACACACTGCTTTTGTGATCTACTGCATGTGACAATACATTTTTAACCCCAAATGTAGTTTGCCAATGCAGTGGACACAAAAAAAAAAGTATTACAAGAGCGTGCAGGGATCAGGAGTGGGTTGCGCTCAGAATGCAGGGATCAGGAGTGGGTTGCGCTCAGAATGCAGGGATCAGTAGTGGGGGGGGGGGGTGAGGAGAAGGGTGGCAAAGGACACCACTATAAGGGTGGGCACTGCTATGGGGGTAGCCCTGTCCTTAGCAGTGTCCAATGCCCCCTTCAACACACCCCCCCCCCACACACACACACACACAGTGTGTCCCCCCCCTCCCCCTTGCATCCTACCTGTGCGACCGAGAGGTAGCACAGTTCTGAACAGGGGGCGGAAGCAGGAGCTGGCAGAGTGACTTTTCATATTAACAAGCTGGCGATTGGTTGCTAAGTCCTAACCAACCAATCACTTGTGCGTTAACTTGAAAAGTTAACTTGGCCAGCTCCCCACCCACCCTCCGTCCTGAGCTGTGCTGGCTCTCGCGAGAGAGGAGGACCGAAGGCGCTGCAAGGGAGGCTGAGGGCAGAGAGAGAAGGCGGGGGGTCGGCGGCACAGACTCGTTCCCGGTCTACCTGTCACCTACCCGCGGTCCACAGGTAGCCCGCCGTGATCGTCGGGTTGCTGACCCTGGCTCTAAAGGATAGGAGGGTTCAGTTCAGCTTGCAATATAATACATTTTTGTACTTGGGTTTAGCAGGATACACTTTAAATGAGGTGAATGGAAATCCCCCGCTCTGTTGCTGATCAGGGAAAAAGTCAAACAAGAGCCTTCCACAGAAGTCGGTTAAACAATCCACTTCTGCTGTGCGGAGGAGTTCACACTCTGATTGAATTTCAGTGAATGGTTGCTTTAGTATTGGTCGTGCGATCAGAGACAGTATTCTGACCTGGATGTACCCTTTCTACTCACTACAGGGGGGTGATTTTAATAACAAAAAAGGTTTAATTCGGGGTAAGGCCCACCCCCATACTGTAACCAACGAGGGTGCCACCTTTACAAGTATCTTTCAAAACAGACACAAATACATGGTGGAACATTTTGTTTTGCTGAAACAATCGATTTCTTTTTTTTTTTTTTTCCCAACGAGGAACAAATAATAAATAGGAAGGTTGTGTACCTGCCAGAATCTGAACATACAATGACGAAATCCTAAACTGATTTCTGGCTTAGGGTGTGACTCTGCATCACTCATACAAAAATTAGAAATTCCAAGCGACAAGTGAAAACAATGGATAAGCTACTATTAATTCTAATTCTATTAAGAGGACCCAACAACTGTGCAAAAATCAGAGCGATCACTCATGTTACATTAACCACTTGCCTACCGGGTACTTTTACCCCCTTCCTGCCCAGGCCAATTTTCAAGCTTTCAGCGCTGTCCCATTTTGAATGACAATTGCGCGGTCATTCAACACTGTACCCAAATGAAATTTTTATCATTTTTCTTTTTCACACAAATAGGAGTTTTCTTTTGGTGGTAATTAATCACTACTGGGGTTTTTACTTTTTGCTAAACAAACGAAAAAAACAAAAACATTTTTCATATTTTTCAACGTTTGTTATAAAATTTTGCAAACAGGTAATTTTTCTCCTTCACTGATGTGAGCTGATAGGCTGCACTGATGAGCACGGTTGAGATTGCACTTATAATCAGGACAATAATAATCCTGATTATCAGTGTAGATGTCCGGTTATCGGCTCTCTTCTTCTTCTCTCCTCATGCTGTCAGCTTGTGTTTACATCCGTGATCAGCTGTCATTGGACACAGCTGATCACGTGGTAAAGGACTTTTTTTTTTTTTTTTGAAAGCCTATGGCGTGCATAACACACCCAAAAACTTCACCCAGTGCCAAAAAAAATGTGCACACACATAAAGAGTGAAACACAAAAAAGAGCAAACGGGTACACAAGAGTGCCTTTCCCTGAATCCCCCCGGGGCGTTAGGTTCCAGACGGGGACAAAGGTACTTTACAATTGGTCCATCTGGCCGAAACCAGACGGACCCCGTTCTTTGGAGGGCCTGCCGAAACAGAACCCACCCAAGTACTAGGTGAGGGAGAGGGCGAACTAAGCCAAAAGGCCATGTCCACCCCTTCCCAAGACTTTCAGGGCTGGCCCGAAGACCCGCAACTATACTCATCACACAGTGCAACAAACCATGTACAAACATAAAAATACAAAAAGTGACAAACATAGGCTTAATAAATAAAATAAAGTGGGGAAGGAATAAGTGAAGAGGAGAGTGAAAAGGTGGCCATTGTGTGAAACAATGACCAGGCCCTCCGGCCAAGAATAAAAAATTCCTCTGGTCTCAGCCAAAAGGTTCGGCCCAAGAGGCAGGTGCTAAAAAAAGCGTGTTCTATGGTGCAGTGACCGTGGTGCCTCAAATCAAAGTGACTGCCACTCGCAGTGATTTTTGTGGCACCCCTGGACTGCCACTCCAGGGGCACATACTCCATAGGCTTTCATGACCAACCCTGGCCCACAACCCAGACCACAGCCGCCCCCGCTCCAGGCAGAAAGGTATGAAGTTCAGGGAGCTTGGTGAGAGCCCTTTACCATCAGGCTCCACCGTCGCTCCCATCACTCCTTCCTAATTACATTCGGAATTACTAAATTACTAACCGCTCCTCCCCCCCTGCTAGAGAGGAGCCAGTGTTCTGTTCCAAAAAACTGTCTGTAGCTAGAGCTACCACAATCTAGGCCAGAAAGCCAGGGACCCGACCCGCCGGCCAGACCCAGATGCAGCACCCATCCTCACCAGGAGCACCCTTCCAGACGGCTCAGAATCAACCATTGGCCGGCCCCCCAGTATCTGTCGGGCAGCTCGGCGTAGTCCCTGCTGGAAACCGCCCTTCCAGGCACTAGAACACCATTAGAATTGCTGGCCCTCCCCAACGAGAGTAGCACAGCGCCTCCTCTGGAAACTGATAAGAACAGATACTACACTTGATCTTAGCCAAAAAGGCTGAGAAGGACTGCTGTAATTGGCCCTTTACCCCGATCTGTGAATCAGACGGTCTCAGCGATCACTGAGTGGACCGCAGAGGGCGCGCAGGCAGTGCGATCATGGGAGGACAGCAAGGTACGCCCTCCCGGCAAAGCAAGCCGACGCTGCAGCCGTCTTTTGGCTATAGCGCGGGCAGGAAGTGGTTAAGCACCCTTAGAAAAAAAAAAAGAAGTGCGTTGTGGCAATGCATTAGTTTTATGGGTGGTATCATTCATTGAAAAAAGAACCCCCGAAGTATTGTATAGTAGAACAAAGTATACTGTGGTGTGCTGCATGGTTAAAAAAAAAAAAAAAAAAAGGCTATATATTATATATATATATATATATATATATTCCAAAGTGGTGTGTGTGCATTAATGACAACACCACAACACAGCACTGAAAGGGTTACTAAACCCTTGTTTTGTGTTTTTTTTAAATAACAAACATGTCATACTTACCTCCTCTGTGCAGTTGGTTTTGCACAGAGTGGCCCCGATCCTCCTCTTCTGGGGTCCCACAGCAGCGCTGGTGGCTCCTCCGCTTCTCGAGTGCCCCGTCGGAGAAGAGCTCTCCTTCGGGACACCCGTGTGGGCGGCCTCCCAAGTCCTGCTGCTGCGTCTATTGACACAGACAGCAGGAGTCTGCCCCCCCCCCCCCACGTCATTGGATTTGATTGACAGGAGCTGGAGCCATCTGAGCACAGCAAACCAAAAACGTTTTTTAATTCATTTTTAATATTCAAAGCAAACTCCCCCATCCACCCATGTCTGTATGCTCTATTTTTTATGTGAAATTACTTTGCGCAACACCCCCCTAGCATTTCTCGCCGTGGCCATCTTGTGTAAAGGCAGATGATTCATGTAGCATTTACTTGCTGGAATCCACCTGTCTTTAGCTCAAGCATGCAAGCAAGAGAGGGTTTTCTTAGCTGAGAAAGCCCCTCCTCCCCTACTGAAGAAGATTCCTGGGATGTATGACATCATTTGTCTAGGCATGGAAACCATGAAGTACCTAAAGAAATGTAAAAAAATTAAAAAAAAAAAAAAAGGTTTAAAACAAGCAAATAGGATATACTTTCCTATCTACTAATGCTAGCAGTATAGGGATTAGAAATAGTCCGTGTTGATTGAGAGCGTGAATGGGCCTTAAAGTGATTGTAAAGACAGTCGTTTTTTGAAGCTTAATGCATTAAGATAAAAAGCCTTCTGTGTGCAGCAGCCCCCCTCAGCCCCCTAATACTTACCCAAGCTCCAGTTCGATCCAGCGATGTTGTACGAGAGTCTCGGCTGTCCGGGACTCTCCCTCCTCATTGGCTGAGGAGGCACCATTGCCTCCCGCTGCTGCCAAAGCCAGTGAACCAGTGAGCCAGCTGCTTGCTGTGTGGGCACTCAGCA
Source organism: Lithobates clamitans (assembly GCA_037952925.1). Lineage (NCBI taxonomy): Eukaryota > Metazoa > Chordata > Amphibia > Anura > Ranidae > Lithobates > Lithobates clamitans. The sequence goes on along the minus strand of JBBGZY010002269.1, from coordinate 572,364 downwards.
GGAGGGAGGGGCCAGGAGTGCCAGCAAGGGACCCGAGAAAAGGAGGATCCGGGCTGCTCTGTGCCAAACCACTGCACAGAGCAGGCAAGTATAAAATTTTTTTTTTTTTGTTTAAAAATAACAAACAAGGCTTTAAATATCACTTTAACCACTTCAATACCGGGCATTTTCTCCCCCTTGCTGCCCAGGCCACTTTTCAGTTTTCAGCGCTGTAACATTTTGAATGACAATTGCGTGGTCATGCAACTCTGTACACATATGAAATCATGAGACGTTAGGTTTCTTTTGGTGGTATTTGATCACCTCTGCGGTTTTTATTTTTTGCGCTATAAACAAAAGAGCGATAAGTTTGAAAAAAAAAAAAATATATATATTTTTTACTTTTTGCTATAATAAAATATCCCATTAAAAAAAAAAAAAAACTATTTTTTTTCTCAGTTTATGCTGTATTCTACTTTTTTTTTTTTTTAAAAAATATCGCAATAAATGTATATTGATTGGTTTGCGCAAAAGTTATAGCGTCTACAAAAAAAGGGGATAGATTTATGGCACTTTTATTATTATTATTTCTTTTTTACTAAGAATGGCGGCGATCTGCGATTTTTATGGTGACTTTGACATTGCGGCGGACACATCGGACACTTTTGACACTATTTTTGGACCATTTACATAGCGATCAGTGCTATAAAAATGCACCGATTACTGTATAAATGTCACTGGTAGAGAAGGAATTAACACTAGGGGGCGATCAAGGGGTTAACTGTGTTACCTAGGAAGTGATTCTTAGGGGACTGACCTGGGGAGGAGACCGGTTGGTGCCCCTATATACTAGGAACACACGATCAGTCTCCTCTCCCCTTATAGGACGTGGATCTGTTTGTTTACACGCAAAGATCAACGGTCCTGCTCTGTAATGACCGATCATGGGTGCCTGGCGGCTGCTGGGCGCGCGCATCAGCTGCTTGGTGACGTGGTGGCGCGCGCCCCCAATCCTGCCAGGAAGCCGAGGACGTCATATGACGCCCACCCAGGATGAGAGCTCCCATCTGCGGACATCATATGTTTATGGGCGGGTAGGGAAGTGGTTAAAGTGAAACTCCATGCACAAAAAAAAAAAATGTCCATTTAAATAGATTTCTCAATAGTCAAAAGGATATAAATCAATTTTGTGTGCACCAAATGCCTTGGCCAACCCAGATATTCCCTCATCACGGCGCTGTACATATGCTGTGCAGAGAGCAGAGCTGTGGGAGGGGCCCAGCAGGCTCCACCCACTAAAGAAAACTACAGGAGGGGGCGGAGACAAGACCAGTCTCTTTGCAGAAGGAGAGAGAGCAGCAGTGATTGGTCTGCATTACAGGAAGATCCTGTACAGAGGGAAGGTCTCACACTGGATTACTGCACAGATCTGGAAGAAATACACAAAGCACACCGAGATTCAGGGAATAATACGCATGATGAATATATTTAGACAATATTTGCTGATCCCAGAGTTCAGCCAGTCATTCCATGTTCCTTTCCTTCAAATTATCTACCATCATCTTATCTCTGAATAACAAATGAGACCGTCACGGGATAAACTGTTTAAATGACACGAAGGAGCACAGGGATGCAAAGTCAAACACTTGAGTCTGGGCAGCCGCCAGGAGATTCCACAAATGACTTCTTCAGGTTTGCTTTGGCACCAGGTATGTGCTGGAGAGTAAAGAACGGACTGAGCTTCATCTAATTACCTGGCAGAGAAGAGAGCAGAGCGGGGATGAGGGATTCTGATGAGACATTCCTAACGAGAATATAATTTGGACAAATCTATTGTGTGACATGATAGTGAAATGAGGCTCCTAATACCGACCGTACATCGCTGTACACCGAGGAGACATGAACTGCCATTCAACATACTGGAGAGATCACAACAATGTGAATCCCACAAGGAACCCTGAGAATGGATGTGCTGATCATTTAAAACAGAACTCCAGCCAAATATAATAAAATATAAAATTAAAAACACATTAACCTACATGTAAAAAATATTTTTTTTGCTAAAAAATGTACATAGAACCTCCCAAACATTATATATGTGTTTTTTGTTTTTTTTAAGCAGAGACCCCTAGAGCAGTGATGGTGAACCTTGGCACTCCAGATCTTTTGGAACTACATTTCCCATGATGCAAAGCTACACTGCAGAGTGCAGGAGCATCATGGGAAACGTAGTGCCAAAACATCTGGAGTGCCAAGGTTCGCCATCGCTGCCCTAGAGAATAAAATGACGGTCATTGCAACTTATTTGCACAGCAATTTTTCAAACACATTTTTGTTGGGGGGGGGGAAACAACAGTTTCATGCATACAAAAAAAAAAAAAAAAAATTAAATAAATAAAAAAAAAAAACATAAACACCACACACACACACAATAGTAAAGTTTGCCCAATTTTTGTTGTACAATGTTAAAGATGATGTAACGCCCAGTAAATAGATACCCGACGCTTCAAAACTGCAAATGCTTGTGGAACGGCACCAAAACTTCGGCACTTGAAAATCCCCATAGGTTTACGTGAACCCGATGTTTAATATTTGAAATTTCATTATATTTACCTATATAAACCCTACTGTAAAACAATGAGCTTACTTTATAGATCCTTGTAAACTTACTTTATGTATCTTTATAATATTGTATACTCAATAAACTTCTTTTGACAAGGAAAATCCCCATAGGAACCGGTCTGCCCATTCTCCTCTGACCTCAGCAAAGGCATTTTCCTCCACACAACTGCCGCTCACTGGATATTTTCTCTTTTTCCCCACCAATTCTCTGTAAACCCGAGAGATGGTTGTGTGTGAAAAATCCCAGTAGATCAGCAGTTTTTGAAATGCTCAGACCAGCCTGTCTGGCACCAACAACCACGCCACGTTCAAAGTCACCTAAATCCCCTTTCTTCCCCATTCTGAGGCTCGGTTTGAACTTCAGCAATTCGTCTTCACCACATCTAGATGCAAAAAATGCATTGAGTTGCTGCCTTGTGATTGGCTGATTAGCAATTTGTGTTACTGAGCAATGGAACAGGTGTACCTAATAAAGTGGCCGGTGATTGTATATAGGACTCTATAGATATATACATAGGAGTGTATAACTACAAATACATCTATACACAGGGCTCTATAGGTGTGTATATATATATATATATATATATATATATATATATATATATATATATATATATATATATATACACACACACACCTAGAGAGTCCTGTGTATAGATGTATTTGTAGTTATACACTCCTATGTATATATCTATAGAGTATATATATATATATATATATATATATGTGTAGATAGATAGATAGATAGATAGAGGAGTATATACATAACATGAGACATGCTGGGGGGGTATACAGAGTCATGGAGCCCAGGCTGGCAGTAGTAATAAGCAGGGACTCCCATAGATAGGAGGTAATAGTACTCAGACTAGTGGGGGGGTATACCGGACTCACCCCCCCGGTCCCGGTCTCCGGGGCTCAGCCTGGACTCTGTTCGGGATATTCGCCTCACCTCTCGCCTCAGCCTTATCCAACCGCTTCCCAGACCAGAGCGACAGAGTGCCGTGCGATAAGCAGGTCTTTCCAAGCGGCGGAGACGTCCGTGGATCGGCGCTCATCTTCGCTCGCCTGAAGAGTTGGTACTTGGCGCATGCGCAGCGGGTCCGGTGATGGTGGCATCGCCATTTTTGTTTTTCCTGTTTTTGGATAGACGTGTTCCTCTCTCAGTCAGTAGAAAGGATGACAGACGGGAGGAGGGAGTGCAGAGCTCACCGATGTACATCTGTGAGAGCTGCCTGACCTGAGGGCTCCCCTTCTGTTCTTGGGATGATGGGAGGAGGCAGGCTTGTACTAATAATAATTAGTGATGGTTTCATAGTATGCAAAACACATCTGCCCCAGGCATGCATCCATTCTTCTGTCTTAGGGCCCTTTCACACAGGCTGTCCAATCAGGTCAGCCTGTTAGTCTCGGTTCACACTGGGACAACTTGTCAGGCAACCTAGTCGCCTGACAAGTAGCGCCCCGTTCTGTGCAACGGATCCGTTCTAATCGGAGCAACGCAAGTCGCTCCGACTTAGAAAAAGGTACCTGTACGACTTTGGGGGCGACTTGCATTGACTTCTACACAGAAGTCGTTTTGCAAGTCGCCGCAGAGTCGTGTCCTGGGTCGCCTGAGGCAGTCGCGCTGCAAGTCGTGCTGCCTCAGTGTGAACCGACCCTAAGTCTCTATGTAGCAGCGGATGTCAGAGGACACATGTCCGCTGACACCTGCCACTATCAGATCCTGTCCTGTCCGCCAAATCCAGATGCATACCTCCCAACTTTTTGAGATGGGAATGAGGGACACCTATCAGCAAAAGTATGCAGGCATAGGACACACCCCTTGCAACCCCCCACTAAAGGAGAATTGTACAAAAAAAAAAACAAGATTGGTTAAAGTGCTTTTTTTTACCACTACTATTCCTTTATATTGGCTTTTGGAATTTACAAATGCAGCAATTTAGAAATCAGATGAAAGGTTTAGAGCTGGAAAACACTTTTCGCTACTTAAAAAGTGCATTTTATATACATTTATATAGATCAGACCAAAATGAGGGACAAATGAGGGACAGAGGGGCATTGCTGCAAATCAGAGACAGTCCCTCGAAATCAGGGACAGTTGGGAGCTATGAGAAAAACTCACCCAAGCTCTACCAGTATATAGTATAGTTGGTGTGTAGAGTAGTCGGTACTCTGGCTAATTAAGCTCACAAAAGATCCATAGAAAGTACAGGCCGGCAACTCGACAGCTTCTCCATAGAAAATATTTATTTGAGCATTACAGCAATAACATCATCCAAAAATACTGACGCATTTAGGCCTTCATCAATTGCTTTTGATGAAGGCCTAAGGCCAAAAGTGTGTCAGAATTTTTGGATGATGTTATTGCTGTAATGCTCAAATAAATATTTTCTATGGAGAAGCTGTCGAGTTGCCGGCCTGTACTTTCTATGAACAGTTGGGAGTATGCAGACGGATGGGAGTCCTATTTTCCATCCGTCTGGTGGATCGAATCGAATATGATTGGATTAAAACAGACAGGTGGTCTGTTTTTATCCAATTTCCCCATAGAGGAGAGCGGGACTCTGTCTCCTCTCAGCACAGTTAGCAGAGATGGAGCTGTCACCCGCCTGCTCAGCGGGGATCAATGGAGCGATCTCCCGCCGAGCAAGCGGATTTCGCAAAACGGAGGCGCCCATGTGAAAGGGGCCTTACAGACGTAAGCCAGGTTCACATGTGTGCCAATTGTTTTTTCACCACATCCAATTCACATGACATGCAAGTGTGACTGGAGCCGGTTCACATATATCCAGGGCGGCCACAGTGCAAATTCTAAAAGGGTCCTGTGTGTTTGGGTCCGGTTTAGGTGCGAATTCAGGCAAATATTTGGACCTGATTCACACCTGAACCAGTGACCAGGAACGCACCGGACACCTGGCTGGAAACCGCGATGGCACATATGTGAACCTGGCCTTATTGGTAGTCTATAATACAAATGATAAATGGTTCTATACTTATAGAGCTGACTGGTGAAGAGGTAATGGCTGAGTTGGGACAATGTGTGAACAATTCTACTATGTGATGAGCAGAGCTCCCTGGTTTCAGGGGACAGTCTCATTTTGGGAGCGTGTCCCTGGATAAAAAGTGTCCCCCCCCCCAAAAAAAAAGCGAAGATCCCAAGAGCTGTATTGATTGGTCACTCAGGTGTGTTTGGATCCCTGAACCCGCCAAGGAGCTGTCACTGTTCCTCGAGCTGAGGCCTTTACCTATTTTTAGGCTTTGTTCATACACCCCTATGAATCTGTGTCTGTGTGAGGGCTGTATACTAGGACTGGCTGCATGGGGATATACGGAGCACCTGTGCATCCAGTGCGGGTATACGCGGCCCTTACACGGGGCACGGATTCATACACCTCATGTGAACGAGGCCATAACCACAACCATGGCACTGGTTCTTCTATGACTGCCTAGTTACCATTCCCATGAGCGCCCAGTGATGACATCACACAATGTTTACACACACACCACCTAGTGTTGCCAACCATCAGTATTTATACTGGCAGCCAGGCTTACGGGCAGAAGGGTGTGCTTAGCTGAGAAAGCCCCTCCTCCTAATCAAAGAAAAACATTTTTCACAAAGACTCTTGGAATGAGGGAGATCATTTTGGCTTAGGCCAGGAAGCAACTGAAGAAATGTAAAAAAAAAGTAAATATATTGTACCTTCCTATTTATTTACTAATGCTAGCAGCATAAGGATTAAAAATAGTTCATGTTGATTGAGACAGTTTAGTTCCACTTTAAGGCCAAAGAGCAGGGGCGTATGTACAGGGGGTTGCAGGGAGCGCAATTGCGACCCAGCCCTATGCTCCAGGGGGCCTGTACACCTGGATAAGAGGGGTGGCAGGGTGGCATATAGAGGAACTGAACTCCTCCATTTTCCTCCTGCAGCTTTTCAGCAGATGAAAGGGGAAAATGGAGGGGATCGGTTCCTCTACATGCCGCCCCACCACACCTCCTATCTACCTCCTGCTGTGATCGGGCCCCTGTGTGATCCCCTGGCCCCCCCCCTCATCCCCCCAGCTGGCTGGTGAGGCGGATCTGTCAGGATGGAGAGTGGGGAAGGAGTGGGTAAATGTGTCATTTACCGGCCCCTTCCAGTCATTTGTTTGTCTATTAAAAGTCAGCAGCTACAAAAAGCATAGCTGCTGACATTTAATAAACAGCCACTCACCTGTCCCACAGTCCAGCGGTGTACTGACCACAGGTGTGTTCTCCCTGTGTCCTCCCTTGGCGGCGCCGGCATCTCTACTATGGGTAGCCAGCTGTGACAGCTTGCGGCCTCAGAGCCGGGTGCCCTCTGCACATGCTCGAGCCAGGCTGCGGTCTGTGACTGGCCCTGAAGTCTTCTAGGATCTGTCATATGTCCCAGAAGACTTTGGGAGGGAGAGCTTCTGCTTCCAGTCGCCTGGGGACTGGAACGGAAGTGGGAGCGAATACCTATCAAATTCGGGTACCTGCTCCCCCCCCCAAAAGTTAAGTTTCACAAACAGGAGCCAGGGAGGAGGACTTAAAGCGGACGTTCCACTTTTGGTTGGTAATCCACTTTAATGATGGAGTCAGTGATCCATACCGATCACTGACTCTGTTTATTCCTAACTGAGGCATAGTAAACTGTGTTCATTCATACCTGTGTTTACTATGCTTCAGTTTGTGAGTGAATGGGAAGCTCGGTACAGAGCTATTCCTGTCCATTCATTCTGTGCTGCTGAGGCTGCAGAGAAGGAGATCAAGGGCCGTGTACTTATAGGTGTTGTAAACCCTCAAAGTGTTTCACCTAATGCATTCTATGCATTAAGGTAAAAAACCTCCTGTGATGCAGCTGCGCCCCAGAGCCCCCCTTTTACTTACCTGAGCCCCGTATTTCCCGCGATGGGGATGAGCACACCAACTCCAGCCAGTGTCTCGGGTCCTAATTGGATAGATTCATAGCAGCACAGCCATTGGCTCCTGCTGTTGTCAATCAAAATTAATGATGTGGGGCGGGGCCGAGCCCTGCTGTCTGTGTCAATGGACACAGCAGGACACGGGAGTGCGCCGAGGGAGAGCGGCTCTCAAACGGGGCACTCGAGAAGAGGAGGAGCGCTGCTCAGGGACCCCAGAAGTGGAGGATCGGGGCCGCTCTCTGCAAAGCCAACTGCACAGAGGAGGTAAGTATAACATGTTTGTTTGTTTTTAAAACACGAACCTTTAGTTATCCTTTAGGCCCCTTTCACATGACAAGCCCGCTCGGATCCGCCTGTCCGTTTTTCAGGCGGATCCGAGCGGGCCATCCATTGACTCCTATGGGCAGGCGGGTGTCAGCGGAGATGTGTCTGCCATCCGATCCGCTAAAATCAGACGTATGGCGATACGTTCGCCATCCATCCTGGCCGACCGGATCGGATGAAATCTGATGAAAACGGACATGCTGTCCGTTTTCGTCTGATCTCTCCATAGGAATCAGCGGCGCTCGACAAGCCCCTCCCCGCAGAGACAGACCTGTCATTCGCCGGCTCAGCGGAGATCAACGGAGGGATCTCCTGCAGAGCTGGCGGACTCCGCTGAAACGGATCAGCCTTGCGTGGAAGGGGCCTTAATCTCCTTTGTCTCAAAGGTGAAACATCAGAGGTCTGTTTAGACCCCTGATATTTCAGCAAAGCCCCCCCAACAGGTCCTCCTAAAGCATTGTCAACAATAATAAAAATAAAATTGCAAAAATAAATAGATAAAATACAATGGTCAAAAATATAAAAAAAATAAAATGACAAAAATAAAAAAATTACTGACATCAGTGGCGGAACTACCAGGGTCGCAAAGGTTGCACTTGCAACAGAGCCCTAGCGTTCCGCCACCATGGAGGGGGACCTGACTTGGGGCTCAGGGGGGCCCTTAATGGTTTCTGAAAACTGGGGCCCTAAAAGTAATAGTTATGACTCTATCAGAGAGCTTTGGTAGTCTCCATAGGAAGTGAGTTTCATGGTAGCAAATGTTTAGAGACAAATATTTTATATTCAGATTGTTACAATGTTGAGTACCATGAAAACAATTGCAGGGGTTCTAGGAGACCATCTTCCATGGCTATCTATATTATCTTCATATTTTTTTCCAGTGGGTGCCGTCAGTGGGGGTGATTTGCATCGGATTACAGCAAAGATTGGATTGTGGTAGCTAATTATTAATTGAGCGTTATCAACATAGGAGGAAGCTAGAATAAACATAACCTTTGTTATTTGGTGATATTACATAGAAAGTGAACACTGATTACCTAATAGCGGAGGGGGGTATATCTATTTGTAGAAGGACCAGAGAAGATCTTGTACCATGGGGTGACCTGTACAGAGTGCTGGGTATATCATATTAAGGAGAAAGCAAGCTTTTACAACTTCCCCAATTTATTGTGACAGCTATCCAGCATTGTCATTGTTAAAAATATTTCTTTCTACAAAATAAACCATCACATTTAAGGCCTTGTGGCCGACTATGACCCGTGAAAAGCTGCAGACAGGAAGTCTCATTCAAAACAATGAGAGGCTGACACCATCCACAGGTATCCTGTCAGGGCTGGCTCAGCCCTTCCTTTTCTGAGTTGGCCGCTTAGCTGTCGGCTAATTGCCAGCTCCTATCTCTCCACAGTTACTCATCTGTTGATGATATCCTGCTCATCAGTCCTGCCTACTTAAGCCGTCCAGTCCAGAGGAGCTCTGCCTTCGCCTTGGTCAAACATCACAGAAACTCTCCTGTGATCCTGTTCAAGACTTGCTTTGCTGACATCCCTTCTGGCTCCAGATCCTGTTTGCTGTTCCACTACATTGATCCCTGACTTCTGGCTTGGCTGACTATCCGTTCCGGTTACTGAACTTTGGCTATGTTTTCACTACGTTCTTTTTACTTTTATTATTAAACAAGTGTGATTTAACTGTACTTCTATCTCGGCCTGATTTCATGGTTTCTGACATATCCATAGCTGTTCACATGTCATTGCACAAACAACAATTGAAATTGTGGCGCAAACAAATGCTAATGCAACATCCACACGAGTTGGCCTCTACCCCCCCCCAGGTAAATGTAAAGATACGCTTGTGTAGCATAGGTAGTTCATAAAATGTTCATAAGAAGTTCATAAAAATCCCATAGGAAGGTTATAGCACTTTAGTAGGCAGCTCCACCTGACACAGGAACAAACCTCTCAAATTACAAAAAAGGAACACAAGGGAGCACCAGCTAAGTGCAGCATCACTTGATGCTGCTCTTAGCTGGCGCCCCCTTGTGTTCCTTTTTTATTTATATGTCATTGGACAGTAATTACCTGCGTCCAGGGCAAATCATCCTCAGGTAACCACTGCATGCCCGATTACATGCGAATGTCCATGAATGCCTTTGCACACTGTCAGCCTCTTGATGCTTTGAATAGGGCATCCCGCTGTTAACAGGAAACCCTGCTGAGTCTCCCACAGGCTTGCGGTGTTTGCAGTGGGCCCCCATTGATCTCAATGGGTGAGTTTGACAGGCAGTGCTGGCAGTAAGGTCCCATTCACACCTGACCGTAGCGAGAACACATGTTCCTGCTCGCCTTTTTTTATGTTTTTTACGCGTGCAGCACCCCTACGGTAGCCCATTCACTTGCATGGGCTGCCCTACACACGACAAACCCCCCAAAGTAGTGACAAACACCCCAAATGAGCTCCAGAGCCTTTTTGGTTCTGGACCATTGGGTGTTTTTTCAGCGCACGTTTTGGCGAGTTTGTAGCGCGACAAAAGTTCGGCAAAACAAGCATCTGCTATCCACACTTAGGGTGCCATTAACAATTAATGGCACCACAAGCGCGACCTGGGATCATGTTGGCAATGCGTTTCCAAAACACTTACTTGCGTGTTTTGCTGCACGTTTAGGAAATGAGCAAGTCTGATTGCAGCCTAAAACTCTGCAGCCCAAACCGCAGCCATGGCTTGTGTATAACTGTGGGGCTGTAATGTTAGAAATCCAGTGGGCGGCCGGAAGGAAGGGAGGGTTGGTAAAACTGTGGTCCGGCCTGCTGCTTTTACTGTTGCCCGTCCCCCAGCGTGAAAGAGCCCATCAAAATGCAGCTGTGTTTACTTTAGTCATCTGTTCATGTGAAATCCCCTGCACATGATTGGCTTTTTTAAACACATATTGTACTTTATTTACTAAGCTATTAGCTAATGGACTATTTACTTTGGTAAATAAGGTAAGTGAACAGTTTCTACTCCTTTAGTAAATTAGTAGGAAAGTCACTTAAAGGCTAAGTCCATCATTTGTAAAAAAAATAATAAATGCACATTTATTTGCAGAAAAAAATGTGGCATTTATTATTATTATTATTTATTTTTTTGCAAATTAACCTGCAAAGCATTTTAACTGCGATCAGTGGATGCAATGCCAGGTTCCTGCAGACTCTTCCTCCAGCTCTATGTCCATACATACATAGTATGCAACACAGAGTTAAGGAGTCAGTAGTAAGTAATGTAGAGTGCAGAGGTCAGTAGTATGTAACAGTGCAGGAGTCAGTGGTATGTAACTCAGAGGTCAGGATTAAGTAACGCAGAGATTAGCAGTATGTAACACACAGTGCAGGGGTCAGAAGTAAGTAAAGCGTAGTGCAGAGGTCAGTAGCTTGTAAACTACAGTGCAAGAGTCAATTGAATGTAATGCAAAGTTCAGAGGTCAGGAGTAAGTAACGCAGACTGCAGAGGTCAGTAGTATGTAACAATGCAGGAGTCAGTATATAACACAGATTTCAGAGGTTAGTAGTAAGTAACGCAGAGATCAGCAGTATGTAACACACAATGCAGGGGTCAGGAATAAGTAACGCATAGTGCAGAGGTCAGTAGCTTGTAACGCACAGTGCAAGAATCAGTAGTATGTAATGCAAAGTTTAGAGGTCAGTAGTAAGTAATGCAGAGTGCAGAGGTCAGTAGTATCTAACGCACAGTGCAGGGGTCAGGTATATGTAATGCAGGGTTCAGGTTTTACTACTATGTAACACATAGTGCAGGGGTCAGGAGTAAGTAGCGAAGAGTGCAGGGGCCAGTAGTATTTAACTCAGAGGTCAGGAGTACGTTACGCACAGTGCAAGGGTCATTAGTAAGTAACATAGAGTACCCCCCTTCCAGTTTAAATATGTGCTCCCCTAATGCCTGGTACACACCATGAGATTATTGGTCGAATAATTGTCCGTTTTTTTTTGCATGCTAATTGCACATCAAAAATGAAGAGTTTACAAAAGTTACGAAAATTCTCGTGCGACAGAATAAAAAGATCAGAAATGATGTCATGTGTTGTAATGTATTTGTATTGCATTTTCTAACGACAACTGTACGGATTAAACGAAAATCGTATGATATATCGTACATTTTTTTTCGTGCTTGTCCGATTTGATATTTTGGGATGAACTGATCAAAAGCTCTATACTAACGATCAGATTAGAGTACGATCGCTTTGAAAGCAGTGCCCACCATAGTGAGGGAAGTCTTCCCAGGTCTCCCCTCGGCTGTGTTATATGACACAGCTGAGTCAGGAGGGAACCTAGGACTCATCTCTGAAATGATCTAAGGTCTGAGAGACATCCGGCAGGGCCAGTAGCTGGCGTTTCGGCAGTGTCACAATCTACCCATTGCCCCAGCCCACAATCGATGGATAGATTGGGATTGATGTGCTGACAACCCCCGGATTTCAGAATTTTTAATTTCATTCAGTTTTTTTTTTTTGCTGTCTTAACTGAACATTTCTTCCCAGTCAGGCTAATGCCGCGTACACACGAGCGGAATTTCCATCGGAAAAATCTTAGATGGTTTTTCTGACGGAATTACGCTCAAGCTTGTCTTGTATACACACGGTCGCTGAACTTTCGACCGTCAAGAACGCGGTGACGTACAACACTACGACGAGCCGAGAAAATGAAGTTCAATGCTTCTGAGCATGCTTCGAATTGTTTCCGAGCACGCATAGGAATTTTGCGCGTCGGAATTGGTACAGACGATCGGAATTTCCGATCGGAACTTTTTCCGACTGAAAAATTCAGAACATGCTCTCAATCTTTTGCTGGCTGGAATTCTGCCAGCAAAAGTCCGATGGAGCATACACACGGTGGCATTTTCCGACCAAAAGCTCTCATCGGTCTTTTGCTAGCCGAATTTCCGATCGTGTGTACGGGGTATAAGTTATATGGACATGCATTGAGGGAAATAAAAAAAAATTGTATTCAAAACATTAATTTTTTGCATAGCTTACCAGATTCACCCTAGTCGTGAATGAATTTGTTCAACAGTGCTGGAATATTACCTGCTTATACACCTGTTTGTATTACCTTCCCGGCATCTTATCCAGAATACTGCAGTCTTAACAAGTATTCTCTGGCATTTTACTGCTTGTTTGTTTTGGATAAGAGTTAGCGTCAATGCGATTTTCTTCCTAAGTCCCTCCCTTGTGGCTTATTCCTAATCAAAACTCTGTTAAATCCTGACTCCCTTCTAGTTAAATTAGTCCCATTGTCACTGACCTCCACTGTGAGCCACAAGTCCCTTTCTCACGATATTAAATTATTGGAAGGAAAACCAACGAGTGATCAGTTTACAACTAACCTGAATCTGGAAAAGTCTTTCTAATCCACAGACTGGGAGAGGATGGTGGCATTTCAGTTTTGGGTTGAAGTCCAAATGACTAATTAGAAATAACTAATTTTCCTTCTAACGTTTTGACTTGGACCTGACCTGCATAGATCAGCAAAAGTATGTGCCATTCAGGGGCGAGACAATGGAGAGAAAAGCTAGGCGTTCTAAATAGAGTTCTCACATTACAGCTATCTCTTGCTGGTATTCATAGTCTCCTAATACAGGAATTGGAAAATGTTGTCATGAATTCAACACTAAAATGAGCTGTCTGTGTTAAAGAGCGACTCCAGGCAACAAGTTCATTGCTAGTTTAATCTAGGAGGAGAGAAGGAAACGACTATTCTCAACCAGGGTTCCTCCAGAGGTTGCTAGGAGTTCCTTGAGCTGTGGGGGATTGACCTCACTTTTGACAAGAGAAACCAGACATTCTCAACCAGGGTTCCATGGAAGCCTAGGGTTCCTCCAGAGGTTGCTAGGGGTTCCTTAAGCTGTGGGTGATTGATCTCCCATTTGATGGTGCCTGGCCTGCACAGTTCCAAGACTAATGCCACTTGGTAAAGCCAGTAGCATGACACCAATTATTTTTTTAGCTGTACCACTGTATGGGTTGCATTCGTCCTACTGACCACCGATGTATGAGACATTTTTTTCCATTGACTCCCAATGAACTGGTTTGAGTAAGGGTTCTCAGAGACTTGAAAGTTATTTGAGAGAATCCTCTGGGGTAAAAAGGTTGAGAAAGGCTGGGAGAAACACTTTTACTTACCTGATCCGCCAGTCCCCCAGCAGGTGGTGCTTCCCCCATGCTCCAGTGGTGACTGTCCCTCAGTGTCAACATATCCATTGCAGGGATATGACTCTGCTTTGGTCTTTGATGACGTCAGGATCCTAGCCCGCTAGAGTGTAGGAGAGAAGAGTGTGGGGACCGGTCTAGTTGTGGGGGAGAAGCGGAGGTTTTTGTTCCCCTAAACCTAAATGAGCAATTCACTGGGGCTGTTCCTGCACTGCAAGGGCTAATTTTCTAGTTGCCGGAGTTGAGCTTTAAAGACAAATTAATGGGATTAAGGGAGGGAAAAGGGGGGAGATAAGGGGACAATTGGGAGTTTATATGAAGCACGCAGTCTCGGGAAAACAACTATCAATAAAAATATAAAGGTTTATTGGTACAGATAAACCATAATTACATGAAAAAGACAATAATTGATAGTGTTTTGTATATATCCCATAGAGTTACATATATGTACACATGCACGTATAATGTAAACATATTACAGAAACAACTACATAGGCAGAGAGGCCTCCCAAAACCCTGATCTGCATAGGTAATATCTGTAGAGAGACCTTGGGGTAATGGCATCTCAATCTTGGAGCCACAAGAATAAAATAGGACACAAAGTACTAATAATAATAAAAGACACATAGGTACAATCACGGCTTATAACTAGCTCAATGCGTTTCGTGGTTTGATATTACTACTCTTCAGGAGCAGGCACGTGATACATGTCTAGAACAAAATACAATAAAAATCCATAAATAATTGACATGTGGCAGAGGAAAGGCTGCACATATGTAAAGAGATAGAACCAATCCCATATTAGTACTTACAAACAGGAATGCTGTGTACGGAGATATATCATGGCTTGTAGAACCAGAAGGACCAACGGTAATGCTAGCTGCGGGAACTGAGGGAGCGATCCATTTGATGTTACTATGTACACATAGGGATGAGCTGAACACCCCCTGGTTCGGTTCGCACCAGAACCTGCGAACGGACCGAAAATTCGCATGAACGTTAGAACCCCATTGAAGTCTATGGGACTCGAACGTTCGAAATCAAAAGTGCTAATTTTAAAGGCTAATTTGCATGGTATTGTCCTAAAAAGGGTTTGGGGACCCGGGTCCTGCCCCAGGGGACATGTATCAATGCAAAAAAAAGTTTTAAAAACGGCCGTTTTTTCAGGAGCAGTGATTTTAATGATGCTTAAAGTGAAATATTCCTTTAAATATCGTACCTGGGGGGTGTCTATAGTATGTCTGTAAAGTGGCGCGTGTATCCCGTGCTTAGAACAGTCCCTGCAACAAAATGACATTTTTAAAGGAATAAAAGTAATTTTAAAACTGCTATGGTAATATGGATGAAAATCAGTGAGACAAGCGGCATGGGTACCCCCCAGTCCATTACCAGGCCCTTTTGGGTCTTGTATGGATATTAAGGGGAACCCAAATTAAAAAAAGGAAAGGCGTGGGGCCCTCAAGCCCTATATACTCTGAACGGCAGTATACAGGCGGTGCAAACAAGACAGGGACTGTAGGTTTGTTGTTAAGTAGAATCTGTTTGTAATTTTGAACTGGTACATTTTTAACATGTTTAGCTCCAACCAAAAAATCTATTTTAAGCTTTTTGGAAAACATAGGGAAGGGTTATCACCCCTGTGACATTTGTCTTGCTGTCTGTGCTCCTCTTCAGAAGATTTCACCTCACTTTCTGTCCCAATGACAAATGTTTTTAGAAAATCTGGGTTTTTTAGTGAAACAAGGATTGGTTATAAAGCATCAGTGGAAAGGAGAAACATTTTTCCCATATTAACTCTTACAGGAGAGAATTTCCCTTCCTAGGGGTAGATTTAATCTCACTTCCTGTTGTCTCCTTCCGTTTGCAAGTAGGATTTGTTTGTAAGTTGGATGTTTGAAAGTAGGGGCCTGCCCTATATACTCTGCAGAAATTGGGGCCTTAGGTGTTGCTGTTACCACAACACTGTAAGCCCTCACAGGGCCCTGCTGTGAAATATTAGATCAAAAAAATTGTAATTACATGCCCCTGTTGAACAGGGGCAGAAAAATTGGGCCTCTGGTGGTGGTGCTGGTGCCACAACACTGTAAGTCCTCACAGTTACTCTTGGTGGGTGCTGGAACGGGCCTTGCTGTGAAATATCAGATCAAGAATTGTAATTACATGTCCCTGTTGAACAGGGACAGAAAAATTGGGCCTTAGGCACTGGTTCTGGTGCTACAACACTGCAGCCCCTCACAGATACTCTAGTTGGAGCGCAGGAACGAGCCCTGCTGCAAAGTATTGCATCAAAAATTGTAATTACACGCCCCTGTTAAACAGGGGCTGAAAAATTGGGCCTTAGCCACTGGTGGTGGCGCCCAGAAACAAAAATATGCTTACAAGCTATCAGCATGATCATTGAGGAGGAAGAGGATAGTCACTCAGCATAACAGGATAGTCACTCAGCATCAGCATAGGCAGTTTTTGAAGGGATATGACATTTCAAAAAAATTTATTCGGTTACATCAGCATCAGGTGCTTGGTATCTGGTGGTGATCCAAGACTGATTCATTTTAATGAAGGTCAGTCGATCGACCGAGTCGGTGGACAGGCGCACCCTGTGATCGGTTACAAAGCCTCCAGCAGCACTGAATGTGCGTTCCGAAAGAACACTGGATGCAGGACAGGCCAGTAGCTCAATTGCATACTGTGCAAGCTCTGGCCAGTGATCCATCCTCAAGACCCAGTAACCCAGAGGATTTTCGGTGGGAAAGGTGTCTAAGTCAGATCTTGCCCCTAGGTATTCCTGCACTAAGTAAAACAGACGCTGGCGATGGTTGCTGGAACCGATCATACCTTGGGGCTGCGGACCAAAAAATTGTCTGAACGCATCAGTCAGACGGCCATCTTCTCCACCGCTCCTTCTTTGACTGACCGAAGCCTCAGCAACACGTTGTCCAGAAACAGGAGTTTGAAACCTCCCAGTCTCTGGGAACGCGTTGCACAGACCTTTCTGCAAGGCCTCCCGAAGATGTTTCATCCTCTGCTCCCTCTGCGATGGCAAGATAAGGTCCGCAACCTTACCCTTGTACCGTGGATCAAGGAGGGTTGCCAGCCAGTATTGGTCCTTCTCCACAAATACGAGGATCCTTACGCAGGCTTTGCAGGATCAGGGAGGCCATGCAGCGTAGGTTTGCTGAGGCATTCGGTCCGGAGTCCTCTGGGTCACTAAGGACGACATGGTCCGCAGCCACCTCCTCCCAGCCAAGTACAAGTCCATGTGTTTCTTGGGACTGATCCCTTAAAGACTGCTGCTGATGCTGAGTGCCAGGCTCCACCTCCATACTGACACAATCCTCCTCCTCCTCGTCCTCTTCCTGTGTGATCGGCGGGCACGCAGGAACACTGTCTGGATAAATGGGGCCTTGAGAGCTAAGGAAGTCCTCCTCTTCCTGCCTCTGTTCTGCCTCAAGTTCCCTGTCCATTATTCCACGCAGTGTGTGCTCCAACAGGTGGACAAGGGGGACAGTGTCACTGATGCATGTACTGTCACTGCTCACCATCCTCGTGGCATCCTCAAAAGTTGACAGGACAGTGCATGCATTCCTGATCATGGCCCACTGGCGTGGGGAAAAAAAAACAAGCTCCCCTGACCCTGTCCTGGTGCCATAGTCGCACAGGTCCTCATTGATGGCCCTCTGCTGCGTGTGCAGCCGCTTCAGCATGGCCAACGTTGAGTTCCACCTGGTGGGTATGTCACAGATTAGGCGGTTCTTGGGCAGGTTAAATTCCTTTTGGAGGTCTGCCAGCCGAGCACTGGCATTATATGACCGGCGGAAATGCACACAGACTTTCCTGGCCTGCCTCAGGAAATCCTGTAAGCCCGGGTACCTGACCAAGAACTGCTGCACCACCAAGTTAAGGACGTGAGCCAAACAGGGCACATGGGTCAGTTGTCCCTGTCGGAGGGCGGAGAGAAGGTTGGTGCCATTGTCGCAAACCACCATTCCTGCCTTAAGTTGGCATGGTGTCAACCACCTCTGAACCTGCCCCTGCAGAGCTGACAGAATCTCTGCCCCAGTGTGGCTCCTGTCCCCCAAGCACACCATCTCAAGCACCGCATGGCATCTTTTGGCCTGCGTACTTGCGTAGCCCCTTGAGCGCCTACGAAGCACTGCTGGTTCCGAGGACAAAGCACAGGAAGAGGCCATGGAGGAAGAAGTAGAGCAGGGGGTGGAGGAGAGAGGTGTGTCAGAATCACCAGTAGTGGCATTTTGGAGGTGTGGTGGCGGAACAACCTCCAACACTACTGCACCTTGTCCTGCATCCTTCCCAGCTGCCAGCAGAGTCACCCAATGCACTGTGAAACTTAGGTAACGTCCCTGTCCATGCATGCTGGACCATGAGTCAGTGGTATTATGCACCTTACCGCTGACTGCCCTGTCCAGTGAGGCCAAGCCATTGTCTTCCACAAGCCGGTTGAGAGTCGGAATCGCCTTCCGTGAGAAAAAGTGGCGTTTGGGAACCTGCCACTGAGCAACCGCACATTCCGCAAACTCACGGAAGGGGGCAGAGTCTACCAACTGAAAAGGTAGCAGTTGAAGTGCTAGCAATTTTGCCAAGCTAGCATTCAACCGCTGGGCATGTGGATGGCTGGGAGCAAATTTCTTTCTGTGGTGCAGCAGCTGGGGCAGGGAAATTTGCCTGGTACAATCTGACGTCGGTGTACCAATAGCAGATTAATTATAAAGGATAGTTGGGAAAAATCTGGCGCTGCCCTACTAACAGTAATAAATTATTTAAGGGTATATAGTCCTTTTTGCAACAAGCATTAGAAAAATACTAACTTCTACAGACTTTAAGTGAAAGTGAATTATAATTTATACCAGAGCTACCATATGCATGGAGATAGAAATAATAGTGATAAAAATAAATAAATAAATTAAGAAAAAAAAGAGGTAGAACATCAAACATAAATGAAGCTATGTGATCAATCCTTAAATGTTAAAATGTGAGTAGGTGCCGTTTATAAGTAAGATCATATAAATATATATGAAAAATTTTTAAAAATAAATGTGTAAAAGTGTGTGTGGGCATTAATAACCCCAGAGATCAAAAATATTGTGACAGTGTGGCGCCCCCTAGGGGCTAACGCTAAAAATTCTAATTGTTAGTGATATAAGGTACCATTACCACCATATGTAAGACCTCTATAAGACCTCTTAATAATAATTATATAAAACAATATATTAAATATATAACATATCACAGTAATGCTCATAAGTTGTATACAGGATTATAACAGCCAACTTATGTGTTTATATAGGCAGCTGGTAATACTAAGCAATAATACATTTAAAAATGCCCGAGAGTCTCCAGAGAAAATAGAGGTGTATAGCAAAGTCCAGTGAATGTGCAAATCATGGATGCCAGGAGCAATAAACAGTGACTTCCGTGCTCTTTTAAAGCTGGTGACTTGAAGTGCCCCCCCGTGTTCCCCCACTCACCAGAAACAATCACCCCCACAGGGGTACCGAGCGATAGAGTGGGTGTCTTGGGGTGTTGGAATGCGACCAGGTTAGGCTACCGTTCCTCTGCTCCGTGATCTCCCTCCAGTAAACCGCAGTTCCTACCAGGCACTTCAGGACTAGGCTCCTCCACTGATCTCCACCATCAACCTGTTTAATCCTCCATCAGGTAAAAAGAACAAAAAACGGGGGGCTTCCGTGGTGTAGTATGTCCAGTTTATTTAGCGTTTTTACAGATTTTTAAAAAGATATATAAAAACAGGGATCCAATACAGGTACAGCTGCAGGCAAGGATGGGACTAAGGAAGTAGATCCAAGCGTGCGTCCCACCTTGCGTTCCAGCCTGTTCTTCCGGGTATGACGTGTATGACGTGTGAGCGTGACTCCTCCTTACGCGTTTCGTCATAAACCGACGGATCGTAACGGGTACATCCCCACCTCCAGTTGTCATCACCCACGATGGAAAACTAATGTTCCCAAAGGACAACTAGTACGCATACGTCGCAATTGTGATACTGTTGAGGATTTTAGCGATCAGGCCGACATCCTTATTAAAAGATTTCAGGAGAAGGGATATGATAGGGATGGTCTTTTAAAACTAAACACAAATATCATGAATATGGACAGAACCTCCGTCCTCCTGAACAAGAATAGAAAGAGCAACAAGGAAGCTGACATAACATTCATCACCGGGTTTAATAGTCAATACAGAGACTTTGAAAAAATAATAAGAAAATATTGGCCAATCCTCAAGGAAGACCTTACGTTATCAAGGAAAAATTTGCCTGGTACAATCTGACGTCGGTGTACCAATAGCAGATTGCCCGCAAGTACTTGGCTG
This sequence comes from Lithobates clamitans, assembly GCA_037952925.1. Taxonomy (NCBI): domain Eukaryota; kingdom Metazoa; phylum Chordata; class Amphibia; order Anura; family Ranidae; genus Lithobates; species Lithobates clamitans. The sequence continues at coordinate 551,974 of JBBGZY010002269.1, read as the reverse complement.
TGACACAACTAATTCTACACCTTCATTCCTCTCAGTGCAGGTCTCAGAGAGGACTGAAGGTATAGTGGAGTTGGAGATCCCAGCTGATGAGGAGCAAGGAGAGGTCCTCTTTGTTCTTTGGTATAGGTCTTTTAGATACGCTTGCCAACGAACTGCATGGCAGGTCAACATATGTCTGGTCAAGCATGTGGTGCCCAAGCGGAAGATGTTTTGGCCATGCGAGATACGCTTTAGACATATGTTGCAAATAGCAGCGGTGTGATCTGATGCATTCGTCTCAAAAAAGGCCCACACCAAAGAACTTTTGGAAAAACGCACAGAGACAGCAGCGCCCTGCACGTGCGGAGCTCTGAGGTGTAATGCAGTCAGTGTGCTGCCCTTAGGCTGGCCCCTGGAGGGCATTATGCTTTGTTGGTGATGTGCCTCCTCCTCCTCTCTCCTATCAACCACCCACGTGGAGTCAGTGACCTCATCATCCCCTCCCTCCTCATCACTGGAGCAAACCTGGCAGTATGCTGCAGCAGGGGGAACATGACTGCCAGATTGCTGTCCTTCTTGGGCACCCCCTCTGTCTGGGATCACGTTACTGAATTCCTCTAGCTGAGTACTATCATCGGAGCCTTCAAAACGCTGGGCATCCCCCTGTACCCAACACCGTGGTCAAACAGTTTGGGGGACTCCTCAGGAGGACATGGTGGGGCTAGGGAAGGAGTCACTGATCCCATTGAGCCGAGGGAAGAAGCTGCGTTGGCAGCTGCTTTGCCAGACAAAGTACCCTGAGCCTGGGTGAGAGAGGATGAGGAGGATGAGGACGGCTTGGTCATCCACTCGACCAAGTCTTCCACATGTTGCGGCTCAACGCGGCCAGCTGACGAAAAAAGGACAAGCGTGTCCCACGGCCACGTGCTGATGAGGATGCACCGTGTCCACGACCAGCACTGTTGCCTCTAGACACAGAGCCTGCTTGCTCTCTTTTATTGGCCTGTGACTGTCTGCCTCTCCTTGTTGGCCTTCCAGACATACTATTGGCCTGCAGTGAGATGTAGCTGCACAAAACTGGGATGTATATATATACTGATTATACTGCAGCTAGGAGAATCAACTGCTTACCTGTAGTTTTATTAGTATGAGAACATCTGCACTTGTCTTCGGGTAGCTAACTGTAGGTGCAACTGTGCAGGGTACACAGTACAGTAACTAGAAATAATTCAAGAGCCTACACAAGCACCTGGCTTCAGGTAGCTATATTGAAGGTGCAACTGTGCAGGGTACACAGTACACTAACCACTAACTGGAAATACTTCAAGAACCTACACAAGCACCTGACTTCAGATAGCTATACTGTAGGTGCAACTGTGCAGGGTACACAGTACAGTAACTGGAAATACTTCAAGAGCCTACACAAGCACCTGGCTTCAGGTAGCTATACTGTAGGTGCAACTGTGCAGGGTACACAGTACAGTAACTGGAAATACGTCAAGAGCCTACACAAGCACCTGGTTTCAGGTAGCTATACTGTAGGTGCAACTGTGCAGGGTACACAGTACAGTAACTGGAAATACGTCAGGAGCCTACACAAGCACCTGGCTTCAGGTAGCTATACTGTAGGTGCAACTGTGCAGGGTACACAGTACAGTAACTGGAAATACGTCAAGAGCCTACACAAGCACCTGGCTTCAGCTAGCTATACTGTAGGTGCAACTGTGCAGGGTACACAGTACAGTAACTGGAAATACGTCAAGAGCCTACACAAGCACCTGGCTTCAAGTAGGTTTACTGTAGGTGCAACTGTGCAGGGTACACAGTACAGTAACTGGAAATACGTCAAGAGCCTACACAAGCACCTGGCTTCAGCTAGCTATACTGTAGGTGCAACTGTGCAGGGTACACAGTACAGTAACTGGAAATACATCAAGAGCCTACACAAGCACCTGGCTTCAGGTAGTTATACTGTAGGTGCAACTGTGCAGGGTACACAGTGCAGTAACTGGAAATACGTCAAGAGCCTACACAAGCACCTGGCTTCAGGTAGCTATACTGTAGGTGCAACTGTGCAGGGTACACAGTACAGTAACTGGAAATACTTCAACAGCCTACACAAGCACCTGGCTTCAGGTAGTTATACTGTAGGTGCAACTGTGCAGGGTACACAGTGCAGTAACTGGAAATACGTCAAGAGCCTACACAAGCACCTGGCTTCAGGTAGCTATACTGTAGGTGCAACTGTGCAGGGTACACAGTACAGTAACTGGAAATACTGTAAAAACACCTGCCTGTATATTAAGAAGAGAAGAACAGGATCTAGCTAAACTGAATACAGTATATATATATATATATATATATATATATATATATATACACACACACACACACACAAAACACCTGGGATGCATATATATACACAATACACTGTAAGTGCAGCTAACTGCACTTACAGTGCTAACACACTACACAGGGCCGTCGTGCAGGCGGCCTTATATAGTGTGGGGCGTGTACTAAACCCCCTGAGCCATAATTGGCCAAAGCCACCCTGGCTTTGGCCAATTACAGCTCTCTGTACAGACAGCGCTGTGATTGGCCAAGCATGCGGGTGATAGTGCATGCTTGGCCAATCATCAGCCAGCAATGCACTGCGATGCTGCAGTGAATTATGGGCCGTGACGCGCCACCCGAATTCGCCGCGAACGGCCCATAACGTTCGCAATTCGGAGAACGACCAAACACACGAGGTTCGAGACGAACATGCGTTCGACTCGAACACGAAGCTCATCCCTATGTACACATTACGCCCATCCCCTTAACCATTGGGATCTAGCCATTATGGATGTTATTTATGGCATTGGGGGGCTTCCTGGCGGGTTGCGGTCTGGATATATGCTCCCTCAGTTCCTGCGGCTAGCATTACCGTTGGTCCTTCTGCCTGTGAAGTGATCAGAGCTGTGGGAGGGACTCAGCAGGCTCCACCTACTATAAGCTACCTGCATAAAAACGACAGGAAGGGCGGAGAAGAGACACAATCAATGATTAACCACTTAACTCAGCAGCTCCCACTCCAGCTTCTACCCCGCGGCCTTCGAGTCCCGAAGTATTCAAGCTGCATGGGGCAGGGTCAGAGCATCACTGGCACCCCGGCCTCGCTCCTCCCAGCTGGCTGTGAAATAATAGGTATCGTTCTGTATGGCACGGGACACCACTGTCAGCCTGCCTCCCCTATGTATCCATCACTCTTAGCACCATCATGGGGCCCCCAATTTCTGGGCAGCATGGGCTCAAGGACCAGCTGCTTTGGGGAAAGTGCAGGTGCCCCCAATGCTGCTGGGGCCCCTGTGCAGTGCCCAGGTGTGCCCACTCATTAAGACAGGCCTGACTGCTGGCAAGACACACTTGTCTTTGTACTCCTCACCTGGTTGCCGCCACACACGCTTGACGCCATCTGAACCAAATAAGTTTATCCTCGTCTCATCAGACCACAGAACATGGTTCCAGTAATCCATGTCCTTAGTCTGCTTGTCTACAGCAAACTGTTTGCGGGCTTTCTTGTGCATCATCTTTAGAAGAGGCTTCCTTCTGGGATGGCAGCCATGCAGACCAATTTGATGCAGTGTGCGGCGTATGGTCTGAGCACTGACAGGCTGACCCCCCACCCCATCAACCTCTGCAGCAATGCTGGAAGCACTCATACGTCTATTTCCCAAAGACAACCTCTGGATATGATGCTGAGCATGTGCACTCAACTTCTTTGGTCGACCATGGCAAAGCCTGTTTTGAGTGGAACCTGTCCTGTTAAACCGCTGTATGGTCTTGGCCACCATGCTGCAGCTCAGTTTTAGGGTCTAGGCAATCTTTATGTAGAGCAACAATTCTTTTGCCATGAGGTGCCATGTTGAACGTCCAGTGACCAGTATGAGAGAGAGAGAGCGATAACACCAAATTTAACACACCTGCTCCCCATTCACACCAGAGACCTTGTAACACTAACGAGTCACATGACACCGGGAAGGGAAAATGGCTAATTGGGCCCAATTTGGACATTTTCACTTAGGGGTGTACTCACTTTTGTTTCCAGCGGTTTAGACATAAATGGCTGTGTGTTGAGTTATTTTGAGGGGACAGCAAATGTACACTGTTATACAAGCTGTACACTTACTACTTTACATTGTAGCAAAGTGCAATTTCTTCAGTGTTGTCACATGAAAAGATATAATAAAATATTTATAAAATTGTGAGGGGTGTATTCACTTTTGTGAGATATTGTATATAATGTTTGGGGGTTCTAAGTAATTTTCAGCAAATAGCAAAAAAAAAAAATAGGATTGAATTGGCCCGGGTGGCAAGGGGTTAATTACCATAAGTAAGTAATAAACAAATAATTATTCTATATTGTTTTTAAGGTAATTTACTATATTTTCAAAAACTATACTCAAGCAGGTGGCTTAACGGACAAAATACTGAAGTTACAAACCAGTAATTTCACGATAAATAATAAATTATTATGTTATAACATATAGCATAATATTATATGATTTAGCGTGATTATAACAGTACCTTTTCAGCAGCAGCAGATTCTAATTCTCCCTCTTAAAAGGATTGTAAAGCTTTGTTTTTTTTTTTAAATAACAATGTCATACTTACCTCCACTGTGCAGTTCGTTTTGCACAGAGAGGCCCTGAACATCCTCTTCTAGGGTCCCTCAGCGGCGCTCCTGGCTCCTACCCGCATCGAGTGTCCATGTTGGAGAAGCGCTCTCCTATGGTGGACACCCGTGCGGGAGCACTCCCGAGTCCTGCATCTGTGTCCATTCACAGAATGCAGGACTTGGCCCCGCCCCCCGGCGCCGCGTCATTGGATTTGATTGACAGCAGCGGGAGCCAATGGGACCAGCTAGAGTTTTTTTTTCTGCTCATGGCAGGTGAGGCTCTGTCTCTCCTGCCTCCCCTGACTGTAAGTCCCCGTAACAAATTGTAAAAAAATGTAAAAATATAATTAAAAAAACATTTTTTTAAAATATAACAAAACAAAATATTACAAATAAAAAACTACTGACATCAATCTCTGCCCTACTGACAATATCCACTGCTCAACTTACACCATCCTCTGCTCTACTGACACCATCCACTGTACTACTGCGCTTGTGTGTATAACACCCTAATGCTGAGCACACCTATGATGCCTGTAAATGTCACAATGTGCATATGTATGTAGCAGTGTAGTGTCCACTAGTGACAAACATCCACCATATCACCCTGTTGCTCGACCTCCATATATCACATCTGAGACAATGAACAGTCATTTGCTTTGTTTTGTTTATTGGGGGGTATAACTTGGTTGGGTAAAGGGGTATATGGGATGCTGAAAGACAAAAACAGATCATTCCATAGCTCAACTTACCAACCAGTCTGCCAACCAACCAAATTAACCTGTCCAACAGTCTGCGTTAAAAACAGGGGTTTAGTTAGCACGCATTTGCAAACGCATGCATAAGCTGCAAGGCCACTTCACGGCACCCTGTGTATGCTTGCAGTCCTAACACTACTGAATTTATAAGCGTCTCCACAATGGAAGCACATGCATTAAATGGATAGACGAGGGTTAGGTGGGCCTGGAGGCAGCCCAATCCCCTTTAAAGGAACAGGAGCACACTGGACACCCAGCAAGAGCACAATGGCAGCAAAGGTGTACAGTGTGTCCCCGGACCATATTTACACCAATAACAAACAAATGGCCCCTGCCCCCACCTATAACTGCCCTTCATAGCAGGGAGCACATGGAAGGGCTATCACATGAAAGACAAAAACAGAACATTCCATAGCTCAACTCACCAACCAGTCTGCCAACTGTCCAAATTAACCTGTCCAATAGTCTGCGTTAAAAACAGGGGTTTAGTTAGCACGCAAAATGTGCTAGTCTGTCACCCAGAAATCTGCACGTCTGTATGCTAGTCCGACGGACAAAACCGACGCTAGGGCAGCTTATTTTAGTCCGGTGTACGTAATCACGTACAAATCCGTCGGACTTTGGTGTGATCGTGTGTAGGCAAGTCCGTTCGTTAAAAGGTCCGTCGGAAGTCTGTCAAAAGTCCGTCGAAAGTCCGCCGGAAAGTCTGTCGGACCAGTCCGGTCAAAAAGTCCGCCCGTGTGTACACGTCATTAGGCCCGGTTCACACCTATGCATTTTTTAGTGCGCTTTTAGTTTTGCAGAAACACACTACAGTTCATTTAACATGGTTTCCTATGGGTCATGTTCACATCTGTATATTTTATGGAAAGGGTCAGGGACTAACACTATAGGTGTGTTTTTGCGCTTTAAGACTGCTGTAGGATTCAATGCCTGTGTGAAAGAGCCCTAATGCAGATTGCAGCGCACCCATATTACAGCTCGAGTGTTCTTTATAAAAATAACGGTGTGTTTGAAAGTTGCAAAAAACTGATTTTTCTCACTTTTGTATGGATAGTCAGCAGTCACAGGCTGTCTAGGTACCTGGGGGGTTTGTTAAAATAACAGCTCGATGTAATCCGCTGACAGAAGTTTGATTTTATGCTAAATAGATTAGTCAACCAATTAACAAGTTTAATTGCTTTTTACATCATTGTGCACTTCATTCACATTGCAAGCGAATTGACGTTTTGAACAGAAGGCACATGGAAGCGGAGGAGCATAATTTCAGGGAAAAACAGATTAACTCATCAAATACTATTACTTTCCTTGACGGAGATGTCAATACCAATACAAAAAGAACATAAAGCGTCTTTCTGCTAATTGCTCGATTCCGTTAAAGTTTTTCAATCACCTTATTAACTTCACAATGTCATATAGTGCCACTATGGGCTTTGAGTTTTCGTTAAAAGAAAATGAATGTTCTATGGTCATAGTGCTTTATATTCCATAAGCCATTAATGTGCTGGTGCCCGCAGTGCAAGAGGGAACAGAAATGACGCAAAAAGCTTATAGGTTCTGTCTACATTTCGTTCTAATTTTTGCCTTCTCTAGCAGGTCTGGACACCTGGGGGGGTAAAATCCAACAGCATAACTTTACTAGAGATTGTTGATCCAAGGAAAAAGGCCAAGGGTCCCCAAACTTTGTAAGCAAAGGACCAGTTCACTGTCCTTTAGACTTGGGGGAGGGGGGGGGGGGGCAGACTGTGACCAGCATGGGTAGAAAACACCCTGGCCTCAATGGGAGTAAACAATACCCCATCATTGGTATTAGTGGGAGGAATGGTGCCCAATTGTGGCCATCGGAGTAATGTCTTATTGTTGGTATCATGGAAGCAATAGTGCCCCGTTGTTGGTATCAGGGAAGCAACAGTGCCCCGTTGTTGGTATCAGGGAAGCAATAGTGCCCCGTTGTTGGTATCAGGGAAGCAATAGTGCCCCACTATTTGTATTATGGAAGAAATAGTGCCCCTTTGTTAATATCTAACAAAATATGGTTGGATGTGCCCTGTGAGGCGCCTCCATCCCCATTCAATATACACAAGAAAATATTAATTGCCCGTGGGGCTTTATATGAGGCACAACACACTCAATTGTAAAATCAATATGGTAAAGATTTATTGGTAAATACAATTACAACAGATCAACAGTGACATAATGCCATATGGTCAAGCAGATTGATCAATATATACATCCAGGCACGTACTGGCCATCAGGACTACCGGGAGTTTCCCGATGGGCCGATGACTCATCGGCCCATCGGGAAACTCCCGCAGCCATTAATTTGAGCACTGGCGGGGCTGTATGGAGGGCGGGAGCCGCAGTCGTACTACCTGCATTCACACTATCAATATGTATCTGCAGCCCTGAGAACGATTCACAAATGATATTGCAGTCTCTCCCCTCCCCCCACCCCCTGGTCTCCTCCCCCTTCCTTCTCTTGTCCCAATGCAGGTAACCAGAGCTGAACCTGATCCCCGCCAGTCAAAGGTTAGCAGGCAGACGGTGATCGGGGGTGAGAGGGGAGTCATCGGTGGAATGGGGGGTCTTCTACATTGTGAGAGCAGCAAGTTTTGTCTGGAGTGACGGGGAGTCTCCCTCCGGACGCAGCACTGATGAAGGAGGACCAGACCATTGACTTGACAAATCCCAGCCACACACTCCGATAACACTGTCAGCCGGCCACTACAATGGGAAGAACTGCAAAGCGATGGCAGACAGAAAGATTTGGGGGGGGGGATTTATCGCCTTCAACCCCCCCCCCCCCAATGCATGCAGGAACCAGCAAGTAGCCAGGCAAAGACTGGTGGCATGCACTGCCATGGACATCCACATCATACATGAAACAGCTGATAGATCAATAGATATTGACTCTTTGGTAATGAGAAAATTCTGCTGCTGGGGATCGATTTCCTTTGTAAAGCCTCCAGTGCAGCCCACATACAGTAGGTAACATAGGAAGGAACGTGGCCAAGTTGGATTGATGGTCAGCATTGCTGCACTGCCATGCCTGAGGCTCATTCCACATCATATGTTACCAATGGAGCACTACAGGCAGCTGATAGATACCACTAGATCAATAGATAGATAGATATATTGAGGAATTTACCAGTAGGCAAATCGATTGAAGATAGATCTATCTTTGATTAATTGATTTTAACATTGCTGCTTTCATTTACAGCAGGTTGATTCCAGTTCTATTGATTGTTATTAGATTGATCAGGTCATATTGATTGATGGTCGATCTATCTTTCTGTTGCTTAATATTAGAATTGCTGCCTTCTTATTCATCAAAATTCTATTGATTGCTGATAGATTGATCAGGCCAATACATATATTGATTGATAACAGACTGGTCTTTCTAGAAGTGCTGCCTTCTTATACGGCGTGTTTATCCCAGTTTTATTGATTGCTGATACACTGATAGGTGCTCAGATATACTGATAAATGATAGATCTTTAAATTAATATTAGAATTGTTGCCTTCTTATACAAAAGGTTTCAGCTCTAGTGATTGCTAATAGATTGTTCAGCTAATAGATATATTGATTGCTGATTGATTTTCGAATTTTTGCTTTATACAACAGATTCCAGTTCTATTGGTGCTGAAGTTTCTGAAATTCCAGCCAATGAGGCTGTAGCAATGTTCCTGCATGACGTTAGCCCTCCCACTTCACTTGTTCACTTGGTAAAGAATGAAACAAGGAAAAACCAACATTTATGACACCACATCCCAAATAATCATTGATAGAGAAGAAATGGGCTTTAAGGCATAGGGCCTTGGGACTTTGAAGGTGTCTGGATTTGGAAAATATTCAGAAATGTATTCCAAATTGGCATTTGGTTAAAAAAGAAGTTTTATTACAACAATTTAAAAAAAGCCAAAAGGAGGCTGTATACAGTACAAAAATTCCACAGCAATCATAAAATACAGTCACAGTGCTTAGTGTGGATACCACTCGTTCTCAACATGTTTCGCTCAGTGGAGCTTCTTCAGGACATATTGTGTGTGGCATCATTTAAACTAAAAATTACATAAGAGAGAAAAAACAGCAAATCAATACAATGAAAACTAATTATATATAGTTGGTGACGGGGAGAGGAGAAGAAATCCCTGTATATGTATTGTATACGCTGGAGACTAATACATATACGGGGATTTTTTCTCCTCTCCCCGTCACTTCTCTGCTGGACACCACAGCGTAAGGAGGGAAGGCTTTCTCCTTCCCTGTTCATCCAGTCTAATCCCTGCTTATACTCTATTAAGGTAGGTGCACTCTGTGCGGCAGCCATTTTATTTCTTTTGATTACCTTTATCCCTTCATACTTATTAACTTAAATCTATTGTTTATTTATTTTTGCTGTTTAGTGTCTAGTTTGGGTACTGGTGGATGTCGATCTCCTCCTCTCCAGACCCCCACAGCATCTCTGTCATATTGCGTTTTTCCTACTTTATACATCCCATCACTAAGGTGCTCTTGTCCAATTAAACACTCGGGATGTCATCATTGACTAACATTGATTCTATTAAATAAAGCAAGGTAAAAAATATATCTATTATTGATAAATGGTTTTCCCATTTGAGAAAATATATCTACCTATTCAACTTCTTTCATCAATTCATATAAACATTTTTACCTTTTCTATTTATTGGTCCTTTCTTCTGTAGCAAGGACATTATCAACCCTGCTCATATGTGTATTGTCCCTGCAAGCTTTCCCTGGGGGCAGGATTTCAGAGGGAGAAGGCAACTCATGGACTAAGTTTTTCAAATACTTGTGACCTTTCAGCTCCAAGTGTAAGTCAGTGAAATAAAACTATTTTTGGTAAGGTTCCCACTTCTTGTAGTAGTCCAACACCTATATTATACATATTTATCTATTTTTGTATATAAATTATATGTTCTAATGCAGTACTTTTGTAACTTTAAATTTCACTTCATTCTTATTTCTAAAGTTCCATATGATTAACCATTTACTATATATAATTAATTTTCATTGTATTGATTTGCTGTTTTTTCTCCCTTTATGTAATTTTTAGTTTAAATGATGCCACATACAATATCTCCTGAAGAAGCTCCACTGAGCGAAACATGTTGAGAACGAGTGGTATCCACACTAAGCACTGTGACTGTATTTTATGATTTTTGTGGATTTTTTGTACTGTATACAGCCTCCTTTTGGCTTTTTTTAAATTGTTGTAATAAAACTTCTTTTTTAACCAAATGTCAATTTGGAATACATTTCTGAATATTTTCCAAATCCAGACACCTTCAATGTCCCAAAGCCCTATGCCTTAAAGCCCATTTCTTCTCTTTCACTTGTTCACTTGTTTTTGTGCCTGTTTGCAAAAATAAAGTGGGCCGGTCTGGATGAAGGCCAGGGCCAAATTTCTGTCCCAGTCCAGCCCTGCCAGTTGCCGTAGAATTTGGACTGCCGTATCTGGGTGAATGTAAGACAGAACAAAAAGATTCTGTTTGTCCTTCCATCTCACTGCAAGTAATTAATTGGACCTCAAACAGGCTCTCTCCCCCTGACTAAGTTGGGCATTTACAAGCCATTGGGGGATGCGCCAATTCCTGATTGATAGAGGTGTCTTAAAAGTGGCACACTTGAATAAACATTGTCCACGTATAAATGGTACCTCTTTCCGAATAAGGGTGACACCAAGTCCCAAACAATCTTGCTGCTGCTCCCTATGTAGTCTGGGCAGTCAAGGGGCTCCACGCATCTTTTTCCTCGTAAAACCAGGAAACTATGTGTATAGCCTGTTGCCCTGTCACAGAGCTTATACATCTTGACCCCATATCTGGCACACTTGCTGGGGAGATACTGCTTGAAAACAAGAAGACCAGAAAATTTAGGGGACTCATCAATGCAGACATCTTGATTGGCGATAAACAAGGCTGCAAATTTATCGTTGAAATGGTTTACAAGGGGTCGAATTTAATGGAGCCGATCATATTCAGGGTCACCCCGAGGACTACAGAGTTCATTGTCATTGAAATGCATGAATTGCAATATCTGCTCATATCTAGTCCTGGTCATGGCAGCAGAGAACACGGGCATATGGTGAATTTGGTCAGTGGACAAATATAGCCGCAACTCACACTTTTTAGCAATGCCCATGTTGAGGGATAGGCCCAGAAAGGTTCTAAATTCAGGAACCATTATAGGTTTCCAGCCAAATTGTTCAGTAAGGGGTAAATTTGGGTTTTGGGCAATAAAATGGCCAGCGTATAAATTGCTTTGGCCCACAAGATCTGTACAGATTTTCCATGAAAAACAGCTCAAAAAAAGTCAAGGGGTGTTAAATCGGCTGTTTCCACCTGATTTCCGAGTTGGCCAGTAAATGGGGGAATTACGGGCGCTGCAGAATCTGTGGGCTGCCAATCAGGATTTGGAAGCGCATCAGGAAGCGCACTATTGGGTCTACGGGCCTGTGTTCACATTCTTGGTGGCTGCGGGCACTACTTGTGCTAGCCACCGCAGCAGCTTGAACTGCACTTATGGGACTCGCCACCTCAACAAGTGTTACTACAGTGCTGGTTTGTCTATGACCATAATGTAGGTTGAGTGGCACTGGTACTGACACTCTGCTGCATACGAGTATCATGCGGTTGTTGCACTTCAGCAACAGAAGAACAGGGTCGGGTACACCTGACCTTAGCAGGGACCACTACTCCGTCATCAGAGCTATATATCAGGGTTCCACTCTCTACAGGTTCTGAGCCTGAATCTGACAGTGAGGACACCCCGCTCTCATCTGTCACACTCAGCATCCTGTAGGCCTCTTCACCAGTGTACCTTTCGTTTGAAATTTTGGCCAAAAGATTTATAAGTAATTAGTGTGACTCACAGGTAAAAAAGCACCTGGTTGTCAGAGGACTGTTTGAACCACTACCAAAAAATTAACTGCTAACGGTAGCAGCGATCAGGCTAAACGCTGCGGTTTTGTGTGTTGTGTTTTGTAAGTGACAGTGATCTATTGATACTTCACTTGGGTGGGCTGGGCTGGGCAGAGGGGCTAAACGTAGGTGCTAGCAGGTGTCTGGGCTGATCCTGCTAACACCACGTTTTTGGGAACACTATACTACCAGGGACGCTAGTATAGTTCAGATCAGTTCAAAGATATTGATCCGTTCAAATACTATTCTAGTAATGGAAGTATATAGCGTGTGTTAGTGTGTTACTGTTACTGGCAATCAAAGGATTAAAATATGATACTGTCTGGGATTGATGCTAATGCCTAACTGACACTAACTAGCTAACTAGTGTCACCGTGACACTAATACAGTGATCAGAAAAAAAAAAACTATACACTATACTAAGGCCACTGTGACAGGGAGTGAAAGGGTTAACTGGGGATGATCACGGAGTTAAACCTATTAGGGAATATTTGGAGGCACCCTAAACCTACCTGAGCCTACCACTAACTGCCCTAACGCTGTTTAGCATCACAAGTGACACCAATACAGTGAAATACAGTGAAAAATCTTCACACACTGCACTTGGTGGCACAGTGACAGGGAATGAAAGGGTTAACTAGGGAGGCGGTCAGGGGGTGAAATATGTGCCTACGTGTACTGGTGTCAGTGTAGTGTTGGTGTACTGTGAGATGCATCTCTCCCACACGCTGGAACCGAAAGGGCTCCAGGAGGGGAGATTCTATCACTTCCTGTGTCATTCTTAACTCCACTGTAAAGTTTGTTTTGCACAAAGTGGCCTTGATCTACCTCTTCTGGGGTCCCTCAGTGGCGATGGTGGCTCCTCCCCGCATCGAGTGTCCGTTCACACAGAATGCAGGACTCCCCCCCCCCCCCCGCACCATGTCATTTGGATTCGATTGACAGCAGCGGGAGCCAATGGCTGCGCTGCTATCAATCTTTCCAATCAGGACACAAGACACCAGGTAGAGCTGGTGTGCCCCTTCCTGGCTGGAGAAAGATCGGGGTCAGGTAAGTAAAACGGGGGCTCGTGGGCGCTGCAGCACCACAGAAGGTTTTTTACCTTAATGCATAAATTGCATTAAGATGAAAAACCTTGAGGGTTTACAGCCCCTTTAAGCACAGAAGGTTCCTCCATTGGTCGGAACCGATCAGCAGGTCCAGGCCATAAATCATTGGCCTGAACCTGATGAGTGACTGGTTCGGAATCCATACCCGATTGCCGCAGTGACTGTCCCATTTGAAGTAATCCAAACCACATTCTCAGTGTCTATTAAGTAGCTGTCCATCATTTTCTCAGTCACCCTGTGCCCCTAATAGACACAGGGAAATTTACACATAAGAGGGACCTGGAAAGCTGAACCAGAAGTTTCCTGACCTCTCTAGGGTAAACTGGGCTCCACAGGCCCCCTACCCAAAGTGACAGCATGTCGGTATGGTGGAGTAAAAAAATATTTTTTGTTTACAAATGAGACGGGAAAGAAAGGAAAATAATAATAATAGAAAAACTAAGAAAGAACCTAAAAACCTTTTATATCTAGACCGTATGACAAAAAAAAGTTGTAGTATCATGCGTACAATGTGCGAATCTCAGTGTTAAGAAACACACTACAATGTGGTCATCATATTGGCTCCTGATAATAGTCACATCCATTCACTCAATCAGACTGAGCAACAGCCACAGGAGCCGAGAGATTTCCAATGCTTGCACTGAGCAAGTGAGCTGTCCATATGTTCCATTTCTGGTGAAAGATGTGCATGGAGTCCAAAAGAATATGGTGAATTCTTTCCATCAGTCTAATGGACTCCATGCGGATCTGCGGCCATGATACAGAGGGGCTCTTTCAATTCAGTGCTACCGCCCATTGAATGGTGCTAAAGAGTGTGTGAACTAATCTCTGTTGTGGAGGGAGAACTCCCGGAACATCTGCATATAATAAGCACATCTGGTGAGTCAGAGTGACAGAGTGTCCCCCTGTCCTGAAATCCTCTAAAACATGTGTCAGGAGCCATTGGGTACATCCTGTGCAGGCGATCAGGAGTGTAATACTAACGGGTATGCAGTTTAAGGACGGTTTCCTTAATAGAAATAGAGCGAGTGCATTTGTGCATATTTTCTACCATAGTTTGCCAGTCTTCCTCTGGGAAATCTTGAGAGGTCTCAACCTCCCAACCTATCATAGCAGTAGATTTTGAAGGGGTATTACAGTCATTGATAAATCTGTATGTAGCACTAAGTCTCGGTTGAGCTGCTGGTTTAAGCAGGCTTGTTACCTTCACTCTCGACACCCCTGTTTTACCAGCACCGGGTCTAGGGTTCCGTTGAGTTTACCTCTGGACGATAAAAGCACCAACACTTGAATACGTTTTCAATGCTTTATTGAACCAAGTAACGAAGGAAGTAGCAGGAAAGAGGCAGGAGGGAAGCTGCAGGGAAGCTCAAATACCTTTCTTTAGGATTCTTGAGAAAGTCCTTTAAAGTTGAATATTGTAATCGAATGCACTCCCCTTGTGGGACACAATCTTTGCTCGCCTGGATAGGCCTCTCTCACTTGCCTAGCAGCCAGTACGTAGCATGAACAAAAGTCTCTGCCACAGACTTGTTGAAAAAAACCCGTACGATCCTCTGCCACAGGATGTATTCATTTTTGCGGTGAATGTCAGACACAGTACTTGGACCTCTAAGCCAATCCGGCAGTACTATGCTGTAGAACTACTTTAGGATACGTCCTCCAACCGAGTCACCAGGCCCCTCTCCAGACCAGCGCTCTGCATGATCCTTCCATGACGGGTCCTCCCCTGGGATCTCCTCGTTGTCCAGCTTCTTCACTCTGGATAGACAGCTCAGGACCATTCCTCGGCTGCTGTGGTAGGCCCCAGACATGCTTCGGGGCCCACCCACGCGCCGCAGCAGCGCGGGCCTCCGGAACGGAGGACCACGAGGTAGCACTCTAACGCATACCTGTCGGCCAGGAGGGCCAGCAGGTGGCTGTAAAATGAACCCCAAAACATGGCGTCTGTCCCATAAATACCCTCTCCCAGAATGCAACTCGGAGGACCACCTCCACCGAGTTGTCTCCGGGACAGAGGAGCATCCATACGCTTCGACACGTTGCCCTTCCAACACCAGTCAATGGTAACAGCGACACTCACCGGCTCAGTATGGAAACACACGCAACGTCAGCCAAGCTGGAACAGAGGCAAATCTAACCCCCCTAATGAGCAATTCAGTAAATTTACCTATCAGATGGTAAATCACAAATCTACCAGCGCTACATGTATAACGTGGAAATAGTCCCCCTCTCTCTGGAAGTCTCATCACACAAATGCTCAAATGGCGTTTTAGATAAACCATTCCTCCGCCCAATGCCTTTGAGTAAAAATGCCTTATTTGTAGGTATTGGTAAAAAATTGATCTACTAAAGGCGTAGGTTTGCTGCAAATGTGCGAATGAACAGAAGGATGCGCCCTGTAACAGAGATTCCAAGGTTACCAGCCCATGTTCATTCCACGTGAAATAGTTCCCCAGTTCTAAAAGCTGGGAGAAATGAGGGTTCACTTAGAAAAGATGATAGGAGTGGAATGTCTGATTTTAACTTAAATTATTTCAAATAGAGAGACCAGAGGTAGAGAGACTGCCCAACAACAGTATTCAATGAGGCAATATCTGATGGAGATATTGAACCCGACCAAAGAAGACCTGGGAGATAATACGGAGCCACTAAGAGATGCTCAAATTGTAGCCAAGGTATGGATGTGGGAAGGGCATGCCATTGTGCCAGCTGAACCAGGCGAGATGCCAGGAAATACTTCCAAAGGTGAGGGCATCCCAAACCGCCTCGCACCTGAGCTCTATATAGCAATGGGCTTATATATAGCTCAGTCTGGGCTTCCTATTTTGCCATATAAATTTGAGGAGATCTGATTGTATTAATTGTGATGTGGAGCAAGCTACGTACAGCGGTAGGGATCTGAATAGAAATAAGAGCTTTCGAAGGATAGACATTTTGACTGCTTGGATGTGACCTAGAAAAGAAATACGGTATGAGGACCATTGATTAAGAAGTTGTTTAACATTAGCGAAGGCTGAAGGGTAGTTTAATGAGTACATTTGCTTGAGGGAGGGAGCCCATTTTATACCTAAGTCTTGTAATGAGTGGTGGTTCTAGGAAAATTTAAATGTGTCTTTAAGTGTGGTCAATAAAGGACTAGGGAGGTGAATGGGTAACGCTGTGCACTTAGAAGAGTTCACTCCAAGTCCGGAAAGGTGATTGAAAAAAGTAAGGGAGGTCATAAGGTTAGGGAGGGAGATTAGTGGGTCTGTGATAAATAAGAGAACGTCATCCGCATACTAGCTAATGTTAAACTCCCAATCGCATTTTTGGTATCCTTTTATGTTGGTGTTATTAGAGATAGATCGGGCCAGGGGTTCCATAGCAAGGGCAAATAAAAGAGGGGAGAGGGGGCATCCCTGTCCGGTACCTCGCTTTAAGGGAAAGAAGTCAGAGTTGCACCCTGGGAGCTTAATACGCGTGCATGGGCGATGGTATAGGGCTTTAAATCCGTGTATAAATTGACCACTATATCCAAATTTGGAAAGAACTGAGTCTAAATAGGGCCATAGGACACTATCAAAAGCTTTGTTTATGTCCAGGCTAAGGAGAAGTACCTTCCTGGAGTGAGTATCAGCATCTTGTAAAATGTTTGATGCCAAGCGGATGTTGTCAGTAATTTGTCTTGAAGGTATGAAACATGTATGGTCTGGCGATATCAGCAAGGTAATAACCGAGGCCAAACGATCTGCTAGTAGACGTCCAAATATTTTAAGGTCATTATTAATGACTGAAATGGGGTAAAGTGTGGTCTTTTCCGGGTTTGGGTATAAGGGAAATATTGGCCAGTAAGGATAAATGTAAAAAGTTTTGTCAATTTGGGAATCAGGGTATCAGCAAATTTCTTGTAATAGGTGGCTGAGAATCCATCTGGGCCTGGGGTTTTGGAGAAAAAATGTTTAAGACGTCTTTGGGATGAGTGGTAAGGTTACCATTGTGGTCTTTCAATTTGTAGAGGTGAGACGGCTGTGTCGTCTGTTTCAGTTTCCGCGCAAACATTGTGGACACCGAATTGCTGTGGAGAAGAAAACGGGCCTTCGCCCATCTAAGAGACTTTTCAGTGTGTTCAGATAGTAAGGTGTCTAGGGTCTGCCTTTTTTCATTAATTTGGAGTAGTAAGTCTGGGGATGGGGTCTGACTATGTTTGTGGTAAAGTTTCCCAAGTTCGGCAGTGAGTCTTTGGGTTTCTGTAAAAAAATCTTTTTAACACACTAAACATTTTTAACAACTTCCCCTGGATCACATCATCCAGACATCTTTGTTTTCAGCAGGCGATTCTCTGCAAAGTAAAAGCAATCATAGCAGCTGTTTCGCTGCTTGATTGCTTTTACAAGCGGTGGGAGGGCACGCCTGCGCTTCTCACCTGTGAGCAAGCCGGAGAATGAACGTGCTAGCGGCAGAAGTTTACCATAGAGCTGGCCGAGGACCAGATGGTCCCTAGCCATCTCTATGACCCTCTGCGAATGGAAGCAATATCATGACATCACTTCCTGTGACGGGAGATGTAAACACTGACATTTTTTTTACAATTTTTTTTGCTGGAAAGCCTGAGATCAATTTTTTTTTAATCTCAGGCTTTTCGACCTAGAGGAGAGGTGTGGGGACTTATAGACCCCACATCTCTCCATAAAGAGGACCTGTCATGCACTATTCCTATCACATTTTTTTTTAAATTTTGGCGCGGGGTTCCCCTTAATATCCATACCAGACCTGAAGGGCCTGGTATGGAATTTGGGAGGACCCCCACACATTTTTTTTTTAAATTTTGGTTCAGGGTTCCCCATTCTTATCCATTATACCATTTTTATCAATGAACTTTTATGTGTATTGCCGGACCGATAATTCATTATAGCCACGAGTAGTTTTAAATGACTTTTTTTCCTTTAGAAATGTCATTTTGCTGTCAGACTGTTCTTAACACGGGAAACATGCGCCACTTTACAGGCATACTATAGACACTTCCCAGGTACGAAATTTAAAGGAATATTACACTTTTATTGTTTCACTTTAAGCATTATTAAAATCACTGCTCCCGAAAAAAAATTGACATTTTTAAAACGTCTTTTTGCATTGATACATGTCCCCTGGGGCAGGATCCAGGTCCCCAAACACTTTTTATGACAATAACTTGCATATTAACCTTTAAAATTAGCACTTTTTCTCATAGACTTTTAAAGGGTGTTCCGCGGCTTTCGAATTTGCCACGATAAGGATAAGTTCACCTTTCATAAGATGTTACATTGTACACCGGTGTGTTTAGGGTGTGCCCAGGCACATCTGTCGCACCCTGTGCGCACGCCTGTGAAGGGCCAATTATTGTGAAATGCACTCATCCTGGTGATGACAAATGGTGGGCGAGCCTTTCCTTCTTCTAGCTCCAGCCAGTTGATTGATTGGAAAAATGGATGGGATCTTAGATCCCATCCATTTTTATGACCTTATGACCAGTCTACGCCTATTTTCTTGATCTTTACAGAGGAGCTGTAAAACAGAAAGAAAGAAAATTAGAACAGAATTAGCACAATTATGTGTGGATAGCATAACCCCCATATGTAATATGTCACTCTCAAAGCTGCATATTTCATCTACTCTGCCGCTGTTTTCCAGCATCTTTACTTTGGGAAGTCCCTACTGTTTGATAACCAATAATGGATGGTAACATTTTCCCCACCATGGGTTGGCCACACACACACAGTTCATGTGCTTTATATTGTTGGCCTGCCCTTTTCCCCATGTCTTGTCTTGCTAACTAGCGCTCTGGTGCTTTCCATTTGGTTTTTGTAAGAATAAGTTCACCTTTCATAAGATGTTACATTTTACACCCATATCCAGGGTGTAATATGTTACTAAATGAGCAGCACTGCACCCTCCCGATTTCCTGTTGTGACAGTGGGCCAGGGATCTTCTCCCCGCACCCGCTGTCACAATTTTAAAAAAAAGTGTCCGGGTCGTCATTATTTGACCAAATTCTGTAAATGGGAGAACTACAACTACCATCAACCATTGGGGCTGATGGCTTGTAGTTCTCAGTGAACTTTCAGGGTGCTGGTATATGCTCTAGTAGTTCAGTGATTCTTCCTGTCATTCAGTCACTGCCTGCCTGTAGTAGGTGCGGGCAAACAGCTACACCGACAGTCTGCAGGAGCCCTGCATTACGCCTGCACTCTGCTGATTGTGGGTGCAATGCTTTACAAGCTCCTAATAAAAACAATAATATATGCACTTTTTTTTTTAAGCTGGAAAAATATGTGTATTTATTATTTTTTTTTAAAAAAGGTGAACTCATCCTTTAACTCGCTTACCCCCCTCCTCTCCTTGCCTAGCTAATAGAACTGTTAAAACTTACCGTCTCCAAAAGGTCCTTGACGTCAGGGTTCATTTGTGGCGGATAATACGGATGGTAGTTAATTATTGCCTCTATCATATTAGGATAATCGATAAATGGGTGTTTGTCCGTTGCCATCTCATACAGCGTAAAGCCAAACGCGAAATAATCTACAGCCCAGTTGTAACATTTTATGCTCCAAATCTGTAGAAATATCCAGAAGAAAGGAAAGATTAGGACATTGAACAAGAATGTGAAACAGTACAAACACAATGAAGTCAGAAGATGGATAGAACGTTTCTTACCTCTATACGGAGTCAGACAGAGAATACTTGGCATATAAAATGTGTGTCACCAAGTATATCCATGCAACAAAAAGGCACGCACTAACCCCCCAGATAGTTGTCAAAACCAAATGGGAGAGTAATTGTACTATAACTGTGTCTTGAAGCAGACATGAAAACGTGCACCTATAGACATAGTCTATTATGCGATTAATAACCGTTTATAACATATATACAAATATAAACATAATTTGCATAAACTTAACGATCAGGAACGAAACAATTTACGTCAAACTCAACATTAAGGCTCGGTTTACACAGGGACGACTTGTCAGGCGACCTAGTCGCCTGACAAGTCGCCTCCCGTTCTGTGCTATGGAACCGTTCTAAGGGGAGCGACGCAGGTCGCTCCGACTTAGAAAAAGGTTCCTGTACGACTTTGGGGGCGACTTGGGGCGACTTGCATAGACTTCTATACAGAAGTTGTTTTGCAAGTCGCCCGGGCAGTCGTGTGCAGGTCGCCTCGGTGAGGCGACCTGCAAGTCGTGCCGCCTCTGGTGTGAACCGAGGCTAAGGCCTGCTGGTACTAAAACCCTTGTCTCGTGTATCCAGTAAGATTCTCTACGGCTGAGTTGGCATATGAAATTGCCTCCTCTCCAATGTTTTGTGACTCTTTCAATCCCCCAGAACTTCAAACCCCTAGGGTTCTGATATTGAACTCATTTAAAATGCCTGGATACATTAAGACATTGAGTCTTGAGTCCATTCTTGATGTTGTTTACATGCTCACCTAGTCTGACATGGAGAGGTCTAGAGTTCATGCCGATATACTGTAGGCCACATTCACACTCGAGAATGTAAACACCACCAACTGTGGCACACGTAATGTATTCTTTATTGGTTACTGAAGACACAAGATTTTTTCGCTTTTTGATATTACATTTAGAATGCTTGCAGGCGGTACACCTCCCGCAAGCGTAAAATCCAGAGAGGAAAGAGAATAACCGATTCTCCGACTGAGTTGGTGGGTCGACAACACTTGGTGCTAGACTATCACAAAGGGAAGGAGCTTTTTTTGTATATAAATGAAGGTCGCTGTGGTAGGAGAGGACCCAATACCGTATCCTGTTATAGGATGGACCAATTTTTAAGAACTTTCCTCTCAAACTTTTTACGTTGGACGTTGTAATTTAATATCATTTTAAAGTTTGAGACATCAGTACCAATTTCTCTAGTCTGATTGGAGACCAATTTTTGTCTATCCATACTGTGCACTCGCTCTATTTCACTATCCAGGGCAGATTTCTGATACCCTTTTTGTTGGAACCTGGAAGCGAGAACCTGAGATTGAGATATGAAATCCTCCTCGCGAATGCAAGTCTGCCTGAGCCTGATGAATTGGCCCCTGGAAATGTTGCACAACCACAACCTGTGGTGGCAACTCCCCAGAGGATTGTAAGAATGCCGATCAGTCAGCTTGAAATGATTACACAAACGGAAGTGGTCGCCATCTTTAAAAATCTCAAGGTCAAGAAAGACCATACGTTCCATGGTTATATTCCAAGTAAGCTGTATATTCTTGGAATTATCATTTATAGTTTGAATGAAAATATCAAGACTAGATCGATCTCCTTCCCAAATGAAGATCATCAATAAACCTCCTATAGCAGACAAGTTCAGGGGGGCGATTTTTGAAGACAACCTCTTCCTCCCAGTGGGCCATAAATAAGTTGGCCACGCTGGGAGCAAAAGGGGCTCCCATCGCAACCCCTCTTGTCTGCAGATAATGTTGTTGGTCGTACCAGAAATAGTTTCTAGATAGACAGAAACTAAGGCAGATAAGGAGGAACTTTTTGTGCTTTCTTGGGAGATCAGAAGACATCAGAGCCCATTGTACAGAGGACAATGCATCCTCATGTCCAATAATAGTGTACAATGAGCTGACATCAGCGGTGACCAAAATACTAGACGATGTACAACTAATTGATTCAAGAACCTGTATGATGTGTTTAGTATCTGTTTATTCATGCACTGCACTGCCTTTTTACTATATTGACATTTTGGGATTTGATATTTTGACTCTAATAGGGCGTACACACGGTCGGACTTTGTTCGGACATTTCGACAACAAAATCTATGGATTTTTTCCGACGGATGTTGGCTCAAACTTGTCTTGCATACACACGGTCACACAAAGTTGTTGGAAAATCCGATCATTCTGAACGCGGTGACGTAAAACACGTACGTCGGGACTATAAACGGGGCAGTGGCCAATAGCTTTCATCTCTTTTTTTATTCTGAGCATGCGTGGCACTTTGTCCGTCGGATTTGTGTACACACGATCGGAATTTCCGACAACGGATTTTGTTGTCGGAAAATTTTATCTCCTGCTCTCCAACTTTGTGTGTCGGAAAATCCGATGGAAAATGTGTGATGGAGCCTACACACGGTCGGAATTTCCGTCAACACGCTCCGATCGGACATTTTCCATCGGAAAATCCGACCGTGTGTACGGGGCATTAGTGTTCAGCTGCTGTTTGATGTTCGTATTTTTCCCGCCTCCTGTAATCACATCATGCTGATTCAGTGTCCCACCATTGGATCAGTGTGCCGTCTATCACAAGAGGCGGGACATTGTTACTGTGGCCGAGCAATTCAGCTCTGTGAAACGCGGTCAGGGGAGGCGGAGGAGGGAGTGGAGGACTGGGCGGCACCCAGAGGCAGACCACGCCCCCTTTTGTTTTCGGCCGAATGAAAAAACATAATTTTTGGCGGCCGAATTTTCGGTGCACCTCTAATTTTAGACTTTATTAAAGTACAAAAGGGCAACATTTTTTTTTAGAGGGGAGTTGGATTAGACCCCCTGTCAGTTTTTATTACTGTCTGTGCCCTTGTGAAGGAGATTCACCCTCTATATTTGTCCTGTTTACCATTATCAATGAAAGTGAAAGTAAAAGAAAATCCCAAATTTTGAGTTGTCCCCAGAAAAGTAATAGAGGGGAAATCTTCCAATGGGGACACTAGTTCTGGTGACCTGAGGATCCCCGAGGATTTCACTTAATTTGCATTGATTTCTTACCACTTTCTGTTTGGTTATGGGACAGGAAGTGAAGGTAACTCTGCAATGGGACACAGATGGTGAAAAAAATAATTAACGGGGGGTATCACCCTCCCTTGCTCTATCCAAAATGTAAAAAAAAATTTGCCTAAAATTCACTCTTCCTGTCAGATCACCGTGGTAATTCAAGCTGAAGTTCGGCTCCCCCCTCCTTCCCCAGCAGCCTTCTGGGACACATCACAGGTCCCAGAAGACTGCGGACCATTCACAAAACGCAGCATGGCTTTATTGCCGGTTTCCCTTTGTTAAGATGCTGGCGCCTGTACCCGAAGACAAATGAAGAATTGGCTCAGGAGAGGACAGCACTGGATTCCTGGACAGATAAGTGTCCTTATTTTAAAGGTCAACAGCTCCAGTATTTATAACTGCTGACTTTTAATTTTTTGGGGGAGACTGAACTCCTCTTTAAATCTGAAAAAAAGTCCATCTAACACTCCCTCTTCCCCCAGACTGGCAATGCTCCTGTCCCATGGTGCTCTGCTCCCTGTGCTCCTTCATCCAGAGTCAGGATGCTCTAATACAGGAGATCACCAGGTGAAAACAGAGGGAAAAAATCCTAAACAAAGAAAAAAAAAAGCAGCCACCACATCTAGTGTTTGGTAAGCTGCAATATATTACATTTTTGGTTGTGGGTTTAGTACCACTTTAAGTCATACCAATACTATCAACAAACCAATAGGCACATAGCGGACATCTAAAAAACTGCTCTGGTCTCAAAGTGCCGGAGTTGAAGTGATTAAAGGCCAACTCCAGCCAAAATGTTTTGTTTTTTTTTTTATATTGGGGAAAGGCTTTTATTTTGTCAGTGTTCCAATTGCAGAGATATACCTGTGCCTCCTATCCCAGTTACTGGGCGTCTGACTGGGTTCAAAGACAGACACATTTACAGTGCCTTGCATTTTTGGTGTTTTGTTGCCTCACAACCTGGAATTAACATGGATTGTTTGAGGATTTGCATCATTAAAATTTACAGAACATGTCCACAACTTTGAAGATGTTTTTTTTTTAATTGTGAAGCAAACAAAAAATAGGACAAAATAACAGAAAAAGTCAATGTGCATAACTATTCACCCCCCTAAAGTCAATACTTTGTAGAGCCACCTTTTGCGGCTGTCACAGCTCCAAGTCGTTTTGGATAAGTCTCTATGAGCTTGTCACATCTTACCACTGGGATTTTTGACCATTCTTCCCGGCAAGACTGCTCCAGCTCCTTCAAGTTGGATGGTTTGCGCTTGTGAACAGCAATCTTTAAGTCTGACCACAGATTTTCTATTGGATTGATGTCTGGGCTTTGACTAGGCCATTCCAGCACATGTTTCTCCTTAAACTACTCAAGTGTTGCTTTAGCAGTGTGTTTGGGGTCATTGTCCTGCTGGAAGGTGAACTTCCGTCCTAGCCTCAAATCACACACAGAGTGGTACAGGTTTTGCTCCAGAATATCCTTGTATTTAGCACCATCCATCTTTCCCTCAACTCTGACCAGTTTCCCAGTCCCGACTGCTGAAAAACATCCCCACAGCATGATGCTACCACCACCATGTTTCACAGTGGGGGTGGTGTTCTTTGGGTGATGTGATGTGTTAGGTTTGCACCAGACATAGTGTTTCCTTTGATGGCCAAAAAGTTCAATTTTAGTCTCATCAGACCAGAGCACCTTCCTCCATACATTTTGGGAGTCTCCCACATGCCTTTTCGCAAACTCAAAACGTACCATTTTGTTTTTTGCTGAAAGTAATGGCTTTCTTTTGGCCATTCTGCCATAAAGCCCAACTCTATGGAGCGTACGGCCTATTGTCATCCTATGTACAGATACTCCAGTCTCTGCTGTGGAAGTCTGCAGCACCTCCAGGGTTGCCTTAGGTCTCTGTGCTGCCTCTCTGATTAATGCCCTCCTTGCCCGGTCCGTGAGTTTTGGTGTGCGGCCGTCTCTTGGCAGGTTTGATGTTGTGCCATGTTCTTTCCATTTGGTTGTGATAGATTTGATGGTGCTCCTAGGGATCATCAAAGATTTGAATATTTGTTTATAACCTAACCCTGACTTGTACTTCTCAACAACATTGTCCCTTGTTTGTTTGGAGAGTTCCTTGGTCTTCATAGCAGTGTTTAGTTAGTGGTGCCTCTTGCTTAGGTGTTGCAGCCTCTGGGGCCTTTCAGGTGTGTATATGTAATGACAGATCATGTGACACTTAGATTGCACACAGGTGGACATCATTTCACTAATTATGTGACTTCTGAAGGCAATTGGTTGCACTGGAGCTTTTTATGGGCTTCATAACAAAGGGGGTGAATACATACACACATGTCAATTATCAGTTTTTAATTTCTGAAAAATAGTTTTATGTATATATTTTTCAAATTTTACTTCACCAACTTAGACTATTGTGTTCTGATCCATCACATATAATTCAGATTAAAAAAAACATTGAACTAAAGGCTGTAATGTAACAAAATAGGTAAAAAGCCAAGGGGGTGAATACTTTTTCAAGGCACTGTATTTAGCAGAGAGCGGAAGGGTTAGAACTAGGGATGCACCAAATATCAATTTTTTAAGACTGAGTATGAACACTGATACTTTTTCTCAAGTACTCGCTGATACCAATTACCGATACCTATTTATAGTGTCATGTGACACATTATTAAATGAGCTAATACATTAATCTACAGCAGGGGTCACCAAACTTACTAAGCAAAGGGCCAGATTATTGTCCTTCAGGATTTAGGGGGGCCAGTGGGTGTAGAAAATGTCCCGGCATCAGTGCCCCATTGTTGGTTTTAATGGAAGGAATAGTGCCCCATTGTTGATGCTAATGAGAAGAATAGTGCACCATTGATAGTGTCAGTAGGTGGAAAACTTCCCCATCATTGGTGTCAGTTGGTGGAATAGTGTGCAAAAGGCCAGATAAAGGCAAGCAAAGGGCCACATCTGGCCCCCGGGCCGCAGTTTGGAGACCACTGATCTATAGTAATACTAAATGCATTTTATGTGGTTCTCTTTATTTAATTATTCGCATGATATGTGACATGTGACCCAAACCGGCTTTCTATGAAGCCGGTTCATATATGTGCGGGTCGACCACAGTTCGATTTTAACCACTTCAGCTCTGAAAGAGTTCACCCACTTCCTGACCAGGCCATTTTTTGCGATACGCCACTGCATTAGTTTAACTGACAATCGCGTGGTCGTGCGACGTTGTACCCAAATAAAATTGATGTCCTTTTTTATTTTTTGGGCTATAAAAAAAAAAGTCTGACAATTTTGAAAAAAAAAAAAATATTTTTTACTTTCTGCTATAAGACATACCCAATAAAAAAAATGTAAAATATCGAATTTCTTCATTTAGGCCAATATATATTCTGCTACATATTTTTGGTTTAAAAAAATTCCCAACCAGCGTATATTAATTGGTTTGCGCAAAAGTTATAGCGTCCAAAAACTATGGCATATATTTATAGAATTTTAATTTATTTACTTTTTACTAGTAATGGCGGCAATCAGCGACTTATAGCGGGACTGCGATATTGAGGGGGACAAATCGGACACTAACTGACAGTTTTTTGGGAACCAGTGATACCAATACAGTGATCAGTGCTAAAAATACGCACTGTCACTGTACTAATGACACTGGCAGGGAAGGGGTTAACATCAGGGGCGATCAAAGGGTTAACTGTGTGTTGTGTGAGATGTTTTTACTAAGCATTGTGCTTTGCAGAAAGAAAAAAAAACAGCACATTGCTGCTGTCAGAAGAGAGCCCGGTGTTTGTTTACCTACACAGGGCTTTCTTCGGTAATGTCCATAGCCGATCGTCTGGTTCCAGTGACCAATCAGCGGCTGGCACCCAATGATTGGTTCGTGCTGCAGCCAATCAGCGGCCGGCAACTGCTGATTGGTTCATGCTGCAGCTAGTCTCAGCACAGCTGGGGTGCCGGATCACGTACTAAGTACATGATCCTGCGTAGGAAAGCCGCCTTGCCGCCATATATGTACTGTATACGGTCAGCAAGAGGTTAAAAAGAGTCAGGTACGATTTTCAGTCCGGTTCAGGTGCGATTTCCAGTGTCATACACTTTAAATATTTGCACCTGAACCGCTGAACAAAATGGCGCCAGACTCTTTTTACAAATCGCACTGAAACCGGCCCTGCACATATCTGAACCCGTTTTAACCCCTTTCCGACCGCCACATGCCGATATATATATGGCACGGGTGGGCAAAAGGGCGTACAGGTACGCCCCCTTTAAGATGCGGCATTGTGCCCGCCGCATGCTCCGTGACCGTGGGTCCCGCGGACTCGATGTCCGCCGGATGCCCGTGATCGTTTCACGGAGCAAAAGAACGGGGAGATGCCTTTGTAAACAAGGCATTTCCCCATTCTGCCTTGTGACATGACAGAGATCACTGCTCCCTGTCATCGGGAGCAGTGATCCCTGTCATGTGAGTGGAAGCCCATCCCCCCCACAGTTAGAATCACTCCCTAGGACACACTTAGCCCCTTGATCGCCCCCCTAGTGTTTAACCCCTTCTCTGCCAGTGTCATTTACAGACTAATCAGTGCATTTTTATAGCACTAATCGCTGTATAAATGACAATGGTCCCAAAATAGTGTCAAAAGTGTCCGATGTGTCCGCCATAATGTCGCAATCACAAAAAAAATTGCAGATCGCCGCCATTACTAATAAAAATAAAATTAATAATAAAAATGCCATAAAACTATCCCCTATTTTGTAGACGCTATAACTTTTACGCAAACCAATTAATACACGCTTACTGCGATTTTTTTTTTTTTACCAAAAATATGTAGAAGAATACATATTGGCCTAAACTGAGGAAAAAAAATGTTTTTTTTAATATATTTTTGGGGATATTTATTATAGCAAAAAGTAAGAAATATTGCATTTTTTTCAAAATTGTCGCTCTTTTTTGTTTACAGCGCAAAAAATAAAAACCGCAGAGGTGATCAAATACCACCAAAAGAAAGCTCTATTTGTGGAGAAAAAAGGACGTCAATTTTGTTTGGGTACAACGTCGCACGACCGCGCAATTATCAGTTAAAGCGATGCAGTGCCGAATCGCAAAAAGTGCTCTGGTCAGGAAGGGGTAAAATCTTCCGGGACTGAAGTGGTTAAAGGCGACAGTTACAATCTGCAGGGTTGAAGGTATTGATTTTATTAATGGAGCATTTGCATGAGTACAAGTACTTGTGCAAATGTTTAGTATCAGCACTGATACTGATACCGGTGCAATGATAGTTAGAATATCTGTTTTTATTGCTCTCTGTGTCTTATTTCTAGTGTCATCCAGGACAGGTGGGGGGAAATCTTCCCAATGCTGATACAGTCCGCAATAAAAAATTTGACAGAAGATCTTATTCTTACCCAAAAGTCTATAAACAAATTTGGTCTGGAACTGGTTTTTAACACGTTTCCATGCATTTTCAGATGAAGGTCTTTATTTTTGTCTCCACAGCCCAGTTCTATGCTCTGGTGAGGGCAATTTCCATTTACATGGATTGATTTTGCAAGCATGCAGTTTTCCTGCAGTTCACAATGCGGAAAAATGTATGGAATCATCATTTGGTGTGAATGAGCCCTGAAGAGACTATTAGGAAAGGGTGAGACTGTAAAATGTGGGATTGATTCAGTTTTACTTTATTTTATGTTCTCTTACATCTTAAAAGCTTGCAATCTACTGCCATCTTCTGGATTTTCTGTGTATTGCACATATTTCCAATCCATCTTTCAAGAGGTTAGGAATGTTAGGGCTAGTTTATACTAGCTTCAAAACATGGCTTCGGACAGGCTTTGGTAAAGCTCTCTGAACGCCAGTCAAAGCTCCTATCACTAAATAAAATGGTTAGCTTACAGTCCTGTTTATACACCTTGCTTTTGCAGACATCCCCTGGAAAAACTAATTTCAGGGAGGTGGCGCTGCGCGCCCGCAAACCCCCCCGCCCCGCAGCAAAAATATTTTTTAAATCGCCTTTTGGGGGGTGGGTGGTAAGTGGCAGTGGACGGTGTCAGTAATTTTTTTATTTTTAATAACTGATTTTTTTACAATATAATTTGTTTCTTAATTTTTTTTTCACAATGCTTTTTGAGGGGAGGGAGTTGGGGCAGTGGACAGAGTTGGTAGGGCAGGGGAAAGTGGTGTCAGTAGTTTTTTATTTTATTTCTTTACACTTTTCAATTTTTTGGATTTTTTTTTACATTTTTTTAAAATATTTTTTGGGGGGCTTTGGTGAGATGTCAGTATATACACTTGTTAATTTTTTTTACTTCAAAGCAGATTATACATATCTATATATATATATATATATATATATATATATATATATATATCTATATATATATAGATATATATATATATATAGATATATATATATAGATATATATATATATATAGATATATATATATAGATATATATATATATATATAGAGAGAGAGAGAGAGAGAGAGAGAGAGAGAGAGAAAGAGAGAGAGAGAGAGAGAGAGATCTATCTCTCTCTATATATATATAGATATAGATAGATAGATAGATAGATAGATAGATAGATAGATAGATAGATAGATAGATAGATAGATAGATAGATAGATAGATATTGCAGGCATGGGATATCGACACACACACACAGCTTCAAAAGAGCATCACCGAAGCATCACTAAAGCTCCACCGAAGCATCACCAAAGCTTAATCGAAGCACCACTGAAGCAGCACAAACACATCATAAAAGCATGTTGAAGCGGTAGGCGGCGCTTTAATGTGTATTGAAGCCAAAGCAAGTGTAAATGAGCCCGTAAGACCTTGCATAAAAAATTCAAAGTTCACTAATACTTCAGCTCCTCATATTCCCCCCCCCCCCCCCTCTTGGAGAGAAAAAAAAAAAAAAAGCTATATGAATGAAATAAATCTATAAAACATGAGAAGAAAACTGTAAAAAACGTACCTTGCATTCGCCATCCAGTGCATTTGCCTAGGCAAGAGTATGTCACTGAGCTCACTGCAGGGTCCTAAAACAAAGCAGTATCCCAAATCTGAAGATAATGTGCTCCCGCCGCTGATACAGCCCTCATTGTGGCTGTGTGGTGGACCCCCCCCCCCCCCTACCCATCCTCTTCTACTCCCCTTTTTCTTCTTCTTTCTTTTCATTCACTGTACTTTTTATTTTGGGCCCTTATGTGCTTTTTGTCCGCAAGCTCGTTTGGAGTGCAGGTACCGTATCTTCCCTAAGGTTGTAGGCAGCCCTGATCAATCATGAGGTGCAGACCCCGCGTGTTCAAACAGTCTCCTGCGCAATTGTATTTCTGTTGTACGGTCGTATCGTCTTCTTGGGCAATTACTGTATCAGCAGCCGCCTTGTGTTGCACTGCTTTCATTGTCATTATCCTATTTTTACTTTTCTATGTTTTACTTTTTATGTTGAGATTCTGAGCTGCATGTTATTTTTGGAAATCCCAATAAATATTTTGTAAAAGAATATTTAGTTATAATATTATTATATAGAATATTTAAAAAAAAAAAAATCACTTTTTTTTAGAGGGGGGTTGAGGGTTGCAACATAAGTGTAACTTGAATTTATATGCGATGTGGGACTTAAAAGTCCAATGCCTTCTCTCATGGCCTCTGACAAGCATACCTCCCAACATTTTCAGATGGGAAAGAGGGACGCCTACTAGCAAACATATGTAGGCATAGGACACACCCCCTGCCACACCCCCTTAAAGGTGAATTAACCAAAAAAAAAGGTTAATTAAATCCATTAAGGCTTTTTTTTACCACTAATATTCCTTTATATTGGCTTTTAAAATTTACAAATGCAGCCATTTAGATTTTGGATGAAAAGTTTAGCTCCGGGAAACACTTTTTGAAAGATAAAAAGTGCATTTTATATACAACTATATAGATCAGACCAAAATGAGGAACAAATGAGGGAGAAGGGGGGACGGAGGGACATTGTTCCAAATCAGGGACAGGCCTTTCCAAATCAGTGACAGTCCTTCCAAATCAGGGACAGTTGAGCGCTATGAACAAGCAACAGACTTACCTCTC
This sequence comes from Lithobates clamitans, assembly GCA_037952925.1. NCBI lineage: Eukaryota > Metazoa > Chordata > Amphibia > Anura > Ranidae > Lithobates > Lithobates clamitans. The sequence continues at coordinate 520,711 of JBBGZY010002269.1, read as the reverse complement.
CCTGCTCCACTGAGACCTTCACTGTGTAGCCTGCTTAGTTCTGTACAGCTACTTTATGAGGGTGTTGGGTCTCGTTCTTCTTCCATCATAGTTCCCCTGGAGTATGGTCTGTAATGTGAGGGCACAAAGTCTGGCTGGGAAAAGTTAGTGCCAAGCCTTTAGGGCAGTAGTACTGAACATCATGTCCCTGTCGTTTCCCCCAAATTCACAAGTTATTAAGAAAAACTATCATATTTAAATCTCCTGTCTTCGTTAGGTATTTAGGGAAGGTGACACATTTGACAAACCACAGTCTAACCTAAGATATTTGACAAAAAGCAGAAGTTTCATAAACTTCCACTGGCTAGGGCAACCTTTCGTAACCAATTCAACACAGAGGAACCCTTGAAATAACTTTCTGATCTCAGGGAAGCCCTGGTAAAAATTATTATATCTACAACTTGTGATACATTGTTGCAATGGTCAGTGGGAAGAATGCTTCTTACACTTGTGGTCATTGGGAAGAATTACCCCCTTACAGATAGCTAAAAAGATCAATGGTATCAGTGGGAACTGTTCTGAGAGGCAGACATTGCTCATTACTCAAGGAACCCCTATCAACTTCTGGAGGAACCCTGGTTGAGAAAGGCTGAGTGCTAGGGTTTGCAAAAGGACGTCTAAAGAGGCCCTGTCATAAATAGTCACGTACAGTCTAGAGCAGGGGTAGGCAACCTCGGCCCTCCAGCTGAGGTGAAACTATAAATCCCATCATGCCTCTCTTCCTCTAGGAGTCATGCCTGTGATTGTCAGGGTCTTGCAATGTCTCATGGGACTTGTAGTTTCAAAACAGCTGGAGGGCCGGGTTTGCCTACCCCTGGTCTAGAGAGTAATACTTTTCTGTGAGTCTGTTTTTTTTTTTTTTTACCTAAACTTGATATTTCAAAAATATCAAATTCTCAACTCTAGTCCATTTTCTACAACTCCTATTGCAATGGGGTTACCTTCATAAAAAGTGGTTATACTAATGCATAGGAAGATGCTAATCAGTTTCACACCTAACATGCCTATATTACGAGGTCCAGAAGGCTAATAAAACACATTAAACCTCCTAAGAGAAATACACACAAGGTTTATATTATATTTGAAATCTAACAAATCATAGTTTCATTCTGGTAAACAATATACTGCTTGGCAGATTGTGAGACCTTATCATATGGAAATATAGTTGTGCCCAGGGTAGTTGACACTAAGGATGTGTTAGCTGAGCATATTAAAATGCTCCCTAGCATACCTACCCTCTACCCTTTGGACCCTTTGATTCGGGTGGAATTGGATTGCGACACTCACTCCAGGGGCAATAAAATCTGTAGCATTGGTAGCTGGCTCTCTTGTCTAACCATCAAACTACTAAGAATAATAAGAGTTAATTATGAGGGACAGTGACTCTCCCAGATCAGATTGGACTTACACTGCAAGTGATCTGACTATGCCACAATCAAGGACTAAATGGACTTCCACATACATATTGTTCACATATGGAAAAAGTTTGGGACTTTAAATGAGGCCTACAGACATGTGCCTCCATCCTGGTATAGTTGCAAAAGGGAAAGAGTTGGGATTTTAGATGAGGTGTGTGCCCAAAGATCGATGCAGCGAACAAAACCTACGTATGAATACATTGACCCATAATACAAAGGTAGATGCACATTCAAGACAATCTTTTTTAAAAATGTCAGTCAACTATTGTGACCATGTTAAAACATTATTGAAGCATTGAATTGAATGAGTCTCTACAGCAATAATACAGCAAAAATACACAGGAAAAATTGGAGCAAAAACATTTATGTACATTATATAAATAAAGAACCAAAAGGATTGCAATACAGTATGCTCTACGCGTTTCGTAAACCATCACTTCCTCAGGAGCAGGCGCAATCCATCTGTCTATAAGGAACATATGGGTATACATAAGTATTGAAAAAAAGGGGGTAAGTGCAGCGCAATTTAAAATCAAATCAATTCCCCTATATTCAATCTGGGCCAGTCCACTAATAATATTCAACGATAAAGAAAACAATCTTGCAAGCAGTATCCTGTTGCGCTTACCGAAGAAAGTGGACCTCTGCACAGCAGGGGTCAAACTCACGTGTGCCAAATTCCAATGAAGACCATTGGTGGGGTGGAAATATCGCACACTTTCTCCACCTCTCCTTCCTCCAGCTCGTCGGGTGGGCATGGTCTTGGGCTGGGGCTTGGGGTAATTTCAGCTTCAGGCTGGTGACTTGGGGGGTCCTGGGATCCTTGGACTGTGTCTTTTCTCCCTTTTTAGGTTCTCAAAGGAGTGATCTTTTCTCCCTTTTTAAGTTCTCTAAGGAGTGATCACTCCTTAGAGAACTTAAAAAGGGAGAAAAGACTCAGACAACAGTCCAAGGATCCCAGGACCCCCCCAAGTCACCAGCCTGAAGCTGAAATTACCCCAAGCCCCAGCCCAAGACCTGACGAGCTGGAGGAAGGAGAGGTGGAGGAAGTGTCCGATATTTCCACCCTACCAACTGTCTTCATTGGAATTTGGCATTTCACATCCCTGGGGTTATCTGTGTTGGATGGCCGGCTCATTCCTTTTGATATTTGGATCCTTCAACAGTGTGTATCTCCAGTGACATCTCCAAGGAGTAACATCATCCCTCAGGGGATACACGTGAGTTTGACCCCTGCTGTGCAGAGGTCCACTTTCTTCGGTAAGCGCAACAGGATACTGCTTGCAAGATTGTTTTCCTTATCGTTGAATATTATTAGTGGACTGGCCCAGATTGAATATAGGGGAATTTATTTGATTTTATATTGCGCTGCACTTACCCCCTATTTTTCAGTTATGTTTTCAGGCATATGTGATTACCTGTAGTGTTCAGCTTGCAATTTTGGGATTGGTTACAATTGTTTGCGCTGATTGTTATCTGTATATTTTCGCTGTATACATAAGTATCACTATATCAAAATGGTAATAAAATAGAAATTATTAGCCCAAATACGAGCGGAGGATGTTACTCACAGAGATGGCTGCCATCGTCAGTACCAGGCACTGACAGCCAGAGATCACCCAATACATGTCCACCAGGGGAACTGAGGGGGGCCATACCAATGCACGATGGGTTGCAGTGAAAGTACCATAGACGGGGGGGATATCCATGTGAAGATCACCGGTGGTCATTTAACCATCTGGGGAGATTCTGTAGGAAAAGTATAGTTTATATGTAAACAATATATGTAATTATGTCCAAAAATTATTATAAATTATTAGTAATTTTTTAGTTATTTAATTAACCGCTTCAATACCGGGCCAATTCTGACACTTTGCTCCTACATGTAAAAATCATCTTTTTTTGCTAGAAAATTACATAGAACCCCCAAACATTATATATGTTTTTTTAGCAAAGACCCTAGAGAATACAATGGCGGTTGTTGCAACTTTTTATCTCACACAGTATTTGCGCAGGAATTTTTCGAACGCATTTTTTGGGAAAAAAAACTGTTTTGTGTTTAAAAAAAAAAACAAAACAGTAAAGTTAGCCCAATGTTTTTGCATTTTGTGAAAGATGAAGTTACGCCGAGTAAATAGATACCTAACATGTCACGCTTCAAAATTGCACACGCTCGTAGAATGGCGCCAATGTTCGGTACTTAAAAATCCCCATAGGCGACGCTTGAAATTTTTTTACTGGTTACATGTTTTGAGTTACAGAGGAGGTCTAGGGCCAAAATTATTGCTCTCGCTCCAACGTTCGCGGCGATACTTCACATGTATGGTTTGAACACCGTTTTCATATGTGGGCGGGACTTACGTATGCGTTCACTTCTGCGTGCGAGCACACGGGGACAGCGGCGCTTTAAAAAAATTTTTTTTTTTATTGTTAATTATATTTTATTTTTTTTATTTTGACACTTTTTTGAAAAAAAAAAATTGATCACTTTTATTCCTATTACAAGGAATGTAAACATCCCTAATAGCAATATGACATGTCAGGTGCTCTTAATAGTGAGATATGGGGTCAATAAGACCCCATATCTCACCACTAGGCCGGGAAGCCTGAAATAAAAAAAATAAGATAAAACGATCGCCGCTTCCCAGCCGAAGCGGCGCCATTTTTTTGAATGGAGAGGCCGGGCGTGACGTCATAATATCGCGCCCGGCCTCCGACGATCATAGAGACTCCGGGGACCATCTGGTCTGCTGGAAATCTCTATGATCTACATCCGGCGCCGGCGGATCCACTCTCCGCCTCACCGATCGTAACGGTGAGTCGGAGCAAGCACCGGAGGGCGGCGGGAGGGGGGACGTCCCCTCTCGCCTCCCATAGGAACGATCAAGCGGCGGAACGGCCGCTATGATCATTCCTATGGTGTAGAGATTCGCCGGCTGAAACCGGCAATATCTGAATGATGTCTCTAACTACAGGCATCATTCAGATATACCCGCCCAAAGCCCAGGACGTCATATGACGAGAGAGAGAGAGAGAGAGAGAGAGAGAGAGAGAGAGAGAGAGAGAGAGGACTTCAGATACACACACTCATTATCCCCTTCTTGGGTTGACATCCTATTATTAGCTTAGTAATATATATCTTTATTCATCTATTTATACAATATTTTTTTTTTAACCACTTCAATACCAATGGTGTCATATGATGTCCTGGGCTTTGAGCGGGTATATCTGAATGATGCCTGTAGTTACAGACATCATTCAGATATTGCCGGTTTCAGCCGGCGAATCTCTACACCATAGGAATGATCATAGCGGCCGTTCCGCCGCTTGATCGTTCCTATGGGAGGCGAGAGGGGACGTCCCCCCCCTCCCGCCGCCCTCCGGTGCTTGCTCTGACTTACCGTTACGATCGGTGAGGCGGAGAGTGGATCCGCCGGCGCCGGATGTAGATCATAGAGATTTCCAGCGGACCAGATGGTCCCCGGAGTCTCTATGATCGTCGGAGGCCGGGCGCGATGTTATGACGTCACGCCCGGCCTCTCCATTGAAAAAAACGGTACCGCTTCGGCTTGGAAGCGGCGATCGTTTTATCTTATTTTTTTATTTCAGGCTTCCCAGCCTAGTGGTGAGATATGGGGTCTTATTGACCCCATATCTCACTATTAAGAGCACCTGACATGTCATTTGCTATTACAAGGGATGTTTACATTCCTTGTAATAGGAATAAAAGTGATCTTTTTTTTTTTTCCAAAAAGTGACAAAATAAAAAAAAAAAAATATATAATTAACAATAAAAAAACTAAAAATTTTTTTTAAAGCGCCGCTGTCCCCGTGTGCTCGCACGCAGAAGCGAACGCATACGTAAGTCCTGCCCACATATGAAAACGGTGTTCAAACCATACATGTGAGGTATCGCCGCGAACGTTGGAGCGAGAGCAATCATTTTGGCCCTAGACCTCCTCTGTAACTCAAAACATGTAACCAGTAAAAAAATTTCAAGCGTCGCCTATGGGGATTTTTAAGTACCGAACATTGGCGCCATTCCACGAGCGTGTGCAATTTTGAAGCGTGACATGTTAGGTATCTATTTACTCGGCGTAACTTCATCTTTCACAAAATGCAAAAACATTGGGCTAACTTTACTGTTTTGTTTTTTTTTAAACACAAAACATTTTTTTCCCCAAAAAAACGCGTTCGAAAAATTCCTGCGCAAATACTGTGTGAGATAAAAAGTTGCAACAACCGCCATTGTATTCTCTAGAGTCTTTGCTAAAAAAAACATATATAATGTTTGGGGGTTCTATGTAATTTTCTAGCAAAAAAAAAGATGATTTTTACATGTAGGAGCAAAGTGTCAGAATTGGCCCAGTATTGAAGCAGATATATACCATTGGGAGTGTGGGGGGTTGTAACTATGGAGCGTGGACCGGTGAGGGGGTTCCTCCCGAGGAGCTTGAGTAGTAAATCTCGGTCACCATGGTCGCAGAGACCATCTACTTGTGGAAATGCACCTGCCTACGTGTGCATTGTCTCATGCTCAGGTTTCCCATTGATAAGTAACATTTATGGTTTTTTTTTTAATCATTTTAGATGGGGTGCCTCAAGATTTGGCATACTTTTAAAGCTGCCACAACTGAAAAAGGTTGAAAAACGCTGTCCTAGGGACAGGCTTACAAGTTCTGAATGAAATCCAAATCCAGCTAATCTCAATCATTTATCCGCATGGAAGTTCTCTAGAACATATGTGGCGCTACCTCGGCAGGAGCCGCTCTGTAATTTGCATTCTCTGTTCTGCGTCTCAACTCCAAGAACACCCTCTGACCAATGTTAATTTTGGCAACAAATTTTGATTTTAGTTTAGTTTTGGGACTAAAATTCCATTTTAGTTTTAGAACCGTTTTAGTCTTCTGCAAGTGTTTTAGTTTTAGTCGTATTTTAATCGTATGTAAATCTCCAGTACATTTTAGTTGACTAAAATCATTGTAATGCATTATTTAAGCATTTCTCTACAATTTCCAAACTCCTTATATACTACTGCTGGAGTGAAAAATCTAATATGTTATTATGTATGGTATTAAGGTTTGAACATGCACTACAGACACAGATTTAGTTATTATATAATGTCTTTATTGAAGTAAAACCGTTTCATCAAGAATATTCCTTTTTTGGGGGCGTGGCTTGGCAGCGGATGTAGTCAGTCGCACATCTTGTGAGCTCCGCCGAAAATCCGTACAGAAATCCTGCAAATCTTTGCTGACAGACCAGTTCTTGCACCAGACTACCCCCCGGTACACCAGCTACGATCGCCCGTTTACGGAGACATCACAGCATGACTGCTAAACCCCCCAGACGCGGCTCCACGGCCCGCTCCGCTCCGGACCATGAGGCCCAAGATGGCGGCGCGGCATCCAAGTCAGCTGCAGCGAAACACAGGGAGGCCGTGCAGAAGCTTTTCCCGCAGTCTGAAATATGGGACTTACCAGAAACGAACGGCAACGGAGCGGAGAGCCGCAGCGGGTCGCAATCGGAGGCAGATGACACTGTTCCCCTGGAAGATCCGCATACTGCTCTGCTGCCCTGGGACACTGTGAGTAACTTACCTATGCCCCATAGATCACACAAGGCCCAAACCGCGAGCTCGCCTGAACAGGAACCTACACTGAGGGATATCTTCTCAGCGGTCACGTCATGTAATCTTTCTATCACGGCACTCGCATCAGAGGTTAAGGGGATGAAGTCAGAGATGTCTTTCCTGCGTCAGGATATGCAAAAATTAAGGGATCGGACCTCTGCCATTGAGGGACGTATTAGTACCATAGAAGATGACTGGGCCCCCATGCAAAGGGACTCGCATGCTCAACAAATAATGGTAGCTAAACATGCTACGAAAATCGACGATTTAGAGAACAGGTTACGCAGAAATAATGTCAGAGCTATTGGTATCCCTGAAAAAATGGAGGGCAGAAACCCAGTTGATTTTATTGAAAAATGGCTGCTTGATAAATTTGGGAAAGACTCATTCTCCCCCATGTTTGCAGTGGAGCGGGCACATAGGGTTCCGTCTAGGCCCTTGCCCCCAGGTAATCCTCCTAGAGCTTTCCTTTTCAAAATGCTTCATTACAGAGACAGAGACATAATTCTTTCAAAAGCTCGCACTCTGGGAGACGCACTGGTGATCGAAAACTCCAAAATATCACTGTTTCCAGACTTCTCGGCGGATGTACAAAAGCAGAGGGCCCAGTTCAATGATATTAAAAAGAGACTCCGCTCTCTGGACCTACAATATTCTATGCTCTATCCGGCTCGTCTCCGTGTCGTAGCCAGAGATGAGGTGCACTTTTTTGAGAGACCTGCGATGGCAGTACAATGGCTGGACAGAGAGGAAAAATCCTTACGAGAAGATTTAGGCAGAAGACGCAGAAATACCTGAAGTTCAATACCCCTCCTGATTCTCTGAGAAACAAAAAGGGAAAATTTCTTTGAATAATGCAATGTTGGTGCAATTACTATCCGTCCATAATAGCTCTAGTCACAAGATGACAATATTTGCTTTAAGGCGGAGGATATCGCATGGACAACTTACTGCTGATAGTTAAGTCTATGCCAGTAACTCAAGGCCTGTTGCCTTTTGGCTCTTCAAAGCCGGCTATTGAAATTAGCCCCCCAGTTACGGGTCCTACGTGGACGCTACAGTTTCTGTTTTATTATGTTGTTTTCTTTTTCAGTTTTGTCCCTAGGGACACAGTTACCCTAATGGTCCTGGTACTGCTCCAACGAATTCTACCTACCCCAAGGAAACTATACCAAATGCCCAATCTCTATAGTCTTGTTCAATATAACACTGACGGCTCTCAGGAGCATTCTCTATGTGTCCTATATGACTTACCCTCATATATTTACATTCTAATGCTTTATGGCTAAACAGATAACGCTTACTAGCTGGAATGTTAGGGGTCTGGGAGACAGAGTGAAACGCCTAGCTGTATTGCATATGCTTCAACGCATGGGATCTTCAGTAGTATGTCTCCAGGAGACGCATATGTTACCTGATCAAGAATCCCCATTCTCTACAAAATTATTTGCTGCTCAGTTTCACTCTGCCTTCTCTTCCTATGCTAGGGGCGTCAGCATTCTGATAGGCAAAAACATAAGTTTTACGTATACATTGTCGGTCGTTGACCCTCACGGTCGATATGTTTTCCTGGTATGTTCATTAGATGGGTTACAGTGCATTATTGGGAATATTTACATCCCGCCTCCTTTTTCGATAGAGGTCGTTAAGACGCTGGCCTCCTTCCTCTCACAGCATCCGGGGATCCCAGCAATTATTGTTGGGGATTTTAACAATTACCTAGATGCAGAGCTGGACAAAATGACCGCAAAGATTCCTTTGGGTGGGGTGAGGGGAGGTCAGACGTCCTTTGCCCGCCTTATTGCGGAACTAGGATTGAGAGATGTATGGAGGATGAGTCACGCACAGATAAAAAGTTATTCATGTTTTTCTGCTACGCATAAAGTTCTCTCCAGGATTGATCTCGGTCTGGGTAATGATTTGATGCTCCCATTGGTAACTTCTACAAAATATGAAGTACGAACTATCTCTGATCATTCTCCCCTGTGCATAGAGATTTCCACATCGGGTGTTCTAAAGAGGAACTACTGGAAACTCAACCCCTTTTGGTTGTCACTGTTTCCTATACCTGATCCCATTTTTGATACCTTAGAATCTTTTATTAGGTTTAACAAACCTTCATCTAGACCAGGTATTTTCTGGGACACATTAAAAGCATTTTTGAGAGGCCAATTTATCAAGTCTATTAATGCCATTAAGACCGAGACCAAGAACTGGGAACAAACTGTGTTGAAGGAGGTTAAGAGGACTGAAGCTGCCTTTATTGAATTCCCCTCGGAGAGCACTGAGAGGTCTTTTCTTGAGGCGCAGCATACGGCCAACCATCTGATATTAACCACTGCTGAGAAGAAGAGGTTTTTTCTTCAACAAAAATATTTTGAGGAGGGAGAGACCACGGGGCATATGCTTGCTATGATGATACGATCCCAAAAGGGGTCGTCCCATATAGACTCAATCATGGGCCCATTGGGCACTCTGGTTTCCTCCCACACTGAAATATTGTCCACGTTCAGAGATTTCTATGCTGATGTGTACTCCACGAAAGTCAATCCTGCCCAGTCGGAAATTAATTCTTTTTTAGACCAATGCCAGTTACCGCAGATCCCACCCCAGGACGTAGCACTACTGAACGCTCCTCTTGGGGATGAGGAGTTATTGGAGGCGTTAGCGCTTTCCTCTACTGGTAAGTCTCCGGGATCGGATGGCTTGCCGGCGGAGGTCTATAAGCGCTACTCTGAAATTCTGATAACACACCTAAAGGAAGTATTTGAGGATGCCAAAAAAATTGGAAGTTTACCCCAATCCATGAATGAAGCAATAATCGTTCTTCTCCTTAAACCGGGCAAAGAGGCCCATCTACCTGACTCGTATAGGCCTATATCTTTATTGACAACAGATGTTAAATTGCTAGCAAGGGTACTAGCCACAAGACTCGCTAAAGTCATACACAAAGTGATACATAGGGACCAATCGGGGTTTATCCCTTCAAGATCCACAGCCCTTAATATAAGAAGACTTTTTCTTAACCTCCAGATCCCTGTCGACAACCCTGGCAAAAGAGCAATGCTATCATTGGATGCTGCCAAGGCTTTCGACAGTGTCGAATGGCCATACCTATGGGAAACCTTGAAGCGTTTCGGCTTAGGAACTAACTTCATTCAATGGGTTAAGCTGCTGTACTCGGCCCCCACAGCCAGGATCCGCGTAAATGGTGATCTTTCGGACTCATTTCCTCTTTTTAGAGGTACGAGGCAGGGTAGTCCACTCTCACCCCTGCTATTCGCATTGGCCCTTGAACCATTGGCAGAGATGGTAAGATCATCACAGTCAATTATGGGCTTTGTCAGAGGCCCAATTACTGATAAGATCTCTCTTTATGCGGACGACACTCTACTTTACTTAGGGGATGTGGAGGCTTCACTCACAAACGTAATGCAGATAATACAACATTTTGGTACACTGTCGGGATTCTCCATTAATTGGAGTAAATCCGTAATTCTTCCGGTAGATGAGCCAACGATTGATCTGCCGGCTAGTGCAAGATCACTTAAAGTGGTTTCCTCATTTAAATATCTAGGTATTCAGGTGACAGTTAACCCACAAAAATACTTAGAAAATAACTTACTACCTCTCTTCAAAAAACTTCAAATGACATGCAATACATGGTGTAAGCTTCCCCTATCAGTAATTGGTAGAATAAATTTGATTAAGATGGTCTGGGGACCTCAGCTTCTATACATCATGCACAATTCTCCACAATGGATACCTCGAAAATGGTTTAATCGTATTGAGACATTGTTTAGATCTCTAATATGGAGGAAAAAAGTTGCTAGAATAAGTCTTTCCACCTTGCAGTATGGTAAAGATCGGGGTGGAGCTGCTGTTCCCAACCCTAAACTATATTTTTATGCCTCTCAATTGCAACACTTGTGTGGTCTTGGTTTGTTGAACGACTCTGACCCGGTCGAAAGCATGCTGCGAACTGGAACATTAAATACAACGGTGCTGGCAATTTTGGAGGCGGGATTATCACACCTGCCACAATCAGCCCCCACCATAGTTCTTCTCAAAAAATTATGGTCTACGGTCAAATCTAAACTACAGATTATGGGCTTCCTGACAGAGACTCCCCTATGGAACAATCCGAACCTAACAGAAGTATATAAACTGGAGGGTTTCCAAATGTGGAGGAATGCCGGAATTCATAATATTTCTCAATTATTTCACCAAAATATTTTAAAATCCTTTATGGAATTGCAGTCGGAGTTTGGGCTCCCTAGACACCAATTCTACCGATATCTTCAGTTACGTCATGCCCTTCAGATTCAAGGCCGGTCAGCTGCTCTGGTGCTTGTTACCCATCCTCTGATTAATGACATTTTCTATGGTCAGGATAAAAAGGGTCTTATATCTCACATTTACTCGCAATTGCTTTTGGCTTTACAAGACACTGCTAATTTACCATGCAGACGTAAATGGATAGAGGATCTGGGAGAGGTGGGTGAGGATGTCTGGGACACATGCCTTCAGACAGGGCCATTAACTTCTGTATCACAAACACATAGACTTTCACATCTATTCTTGCTACACAGAGCTTATCGTACGCCAATACAACTACATAGATGGGGCAGAAGGGATTCCCCCTTATGCCCTAAACGATGTGGAGAGGAGGGATCACTGATCCATCTGATGTGGCGCTGCCCCAAACTACACCGCTACTGGGGCGATATTACCGACACAATTTCGTCAGTATTCCAAACTAGGGTCCCCTTGGATCCTCTGATATGTATATTAGGAGCAATTGATGAAGAAATATATCCCCCTCCTAACAACATAGCAATTATCAGATTATTATATCTGGCCCGTAAGTTGATAGCCAGATTCTGGTTATCTGTAAATGTCCCCACCAAAAAACAATGGATAGAGCAAGTAAATTATATCCTTATCAGAGAACACCTAACATATCAGCATAGAAATGCCTCTCGAAAATTTAACTCTATATGGCAACCTTGGTTGGATTCCCCAGGATTGGCACCCCCACAATTAATCATGCACAGAATATTTCAAGTTTAAGTGTATACAGCTTGTTTAATTGAGGCGGTAACTGGTCTACTTATGATGTGTATCCGGGAAACTAAACCTAGTTGGGCAGACCAGGAGCAAGGTTTATGGTTAGATGACCGGTTTGTCATCTGGTAGCTGCATTGGGTGGGAGAATCTTTGTTCTCTTACGCAGTGCGGTTTGTTGGTATATAAATGTAAAATCTATTAGATGCCACTGCTGTAACAATTTTTATTTTCACTGAATATACATGGTCAAGACAGAACTGTATGATACGTGTTCATAACATATATTGTGCCATATTCAATGCTTGACTGTCTACTATGTAATTTGTCTTTTGTGGCTCAATAAAGAATTTTCTGATTTAAAAAAGAATATTCCTTTTTTGGCAAAAGGGTAACATAAAAATAAAAATAAAATTTAAAAAAATAATTTTTTTTTGCGTGATCGTGATGATGCCCCTATGCAGTGCACATTTACATTAGATTTAACAGTTCAAGACACTGAACAGAACACAACAAAACAGTTCAGCAGCTTGGCCTGGTGTCAAGAAGGGCAGCAAAGAGGCCACTATCTCACTGGAGGCTTGTAATGCTGCACAGGGCTGGATGTAGTTTCAGGTCTGAGGGATGGCCTGTAATGCCCTGGATGCCACTGCCAGTGCCCAGTGGTCAGAGAAGGCCTGTAATAATGCACACACAGTGCTCTGGATGGATGGTGGTCTGAGTGGTCTGTAATTGTAATGTTCCCTAGTACTACACACTAGACGTGCAATTCATTTTAGTTCCGAATTAGTTTTTTTAACAAATTTCAACTAATTCGTTAGTTCAGAAAAATCGGAATTTTCAAGTTTTTCAGAATATTCGGAAATTCCAATATTCGAACATTCGGAAATTCGAAAATGCGAAAATCCGAGTGAAAATCCGGAAATTCAAAAGAACAAAAATCCGAAAATAAGAACAAAAATCCGAAAACCTGAAAATTTGAAAATCTAAAATAAAAGCTAACTAATAATAACTTAACTATTACCAACTATTAAATTATAGCTATTGGAATTTCCTTTCAAAGTTGGCTGTTAGTGAACGTAATGAATTACCGTATTTATCGGCGTATAACACGCGCCGGCGTATAACACGCACCCCAAGTTTAGGAGGGAATTATAAGGAAAAAAATGTTTTAAGGAAAAAAACTTACATTTAAATGCCCATCAATGCAGCCTTGCACAGCGTCCATCTGCATGCTTGTCCAGTGTCATTTGCAGCCTTGCAGTCATTTGCAGCCTTGCAGTCAGCAGCCTTGGTGTCATTTGCAGCCTTGCAGCTTTGTCAGTGCTGATCTGCAGCTTTCTGTGTCCATTTGCAGCCTTGCTCAGGCTGCAGTTAAACTGCAGTGACTTTTCATTGTCACTGCAGTTTGAAAAGGGCTCCCCTGCGATCCTGAGCTTCAAAATCGCCAACCGCGATTTGAAAATGGCGCAGCCGGCGCCGAAATACACAGAGCCGGTCCTCGGCTCTTCTTAGCGGCTCTCGTTCACTTTCGGCTCCACTCGTAGTCCCGCCCTGGATGGGCGTGACTGTGAGCGGAGCTATCCGTACTCGGCTAGGTTCGGGCGGTGCTCGAGTGAAGCCGAAAGTGGCCGAGAAAAGCTGAGGACCGGCTCTGTGTATTTCGGCGCCGGCGGCGGCATTTTCAAATCGATTTTGAAGCTCAGGATCGCAGGGGATCGGCGTATAACATGCACCCGTGATTTTCCCCTGATTTTAAGGGGAAAAAAGTGCGTGTTATACGCCGATAAATACGGTAATTTGTTACGTTCCATTTGTTTAGATGCGGCATTTGTTATTTCGGATAATTCGTAACTTCAGATAAATTCTTATTCATTCGTCAACTAACAGCCAAATTTGAAAGGAAAAAAAGTGAAAAAAAACTGCGCATCAAAGAAAATTATTAGCAATAATATGTGCTGCAGAGTCCTATATGTGACACAAACACACAAACGTAAAAATTAAGAAAAATATTGACTCGCGCATCTAAACAAACTACCATATGTGTAACTAAAAAATGTTCTCAACAAAAGTGCAGGAAAACCATATGTGCATACAGTAAACCAAAAACAAGTGCGAGGTTTAAAATGATCCAACCTCCCCTTGAGCAAATATAATAAACCATGTTAAATATAAAGCATTGGTGCAAAAAAACCCAAAAAAACATATACGTTAAAAAAAAACTGCAATGTATGATACAAGGAGTCAGGTGGGAGCTGTACTAGGACATCAGAAACTGTGGTGCAGATAGATGGATCCACAAGGAAAAGAGGCTCATCCCTCAGCGAAGTATTATCATCATAGGAAAAAACAGAAGAGGGCTCCGATAGTGTAAAATCAAATGATATTTAATAAAAATATAGTAAAAACTCACATATAATTAGAAAAAACGTTAGTTAGAAAAAACGTCCTCTGAAGAAAGACAGTCTGCGGATGTTCGCAGACAGCCCGTCCTGCTGGAGTTGCAACGACAGTGGGAGGTGACGCGATGACACCGCTCAGCCCTACGCTGCGTTTCGCAAGAAAATTGCGTCTTCCAGGGGCACGGGCGGCACATCACGTCACCTCCCTTTAATAGTAAAACATATTAAAATAGAAGCCTCACTCTGGGTTCAAACCGGATCTCCACAGTAGCCTAAAACTTAAAAGTGGCTGGAACCAGGTGCACATGCGCGCCCTGTGTCCCAACCTAGCCAAATTTGAAAGGAAGTTTCAATACCTATAATTTAATAGTTAGTTATTATTAGTTAGTTACTTTTTCAAATTTTTGTTTTTTTCAAATTTTTGGATTTTCGTATTTTTTGAATTTCCGAATTTTCAAATTTTTTTGAATTTTCGCATTTTCAAATTTCGAATTTCCAAATCTTTAATTTTTTTCAAAATTTAAAATTTACAAATTTTCACATTTACGAATTTCCAAATTTCTGAATTCACAAATTTCTGAATTCCAAATTTTCGAATTTGCAAAATAAACGAATGCGAATGAAACGAAAAAGAACACATTTTTCGGCAGAGCACATGTATACTACACACCAGCGGTGGCAATTTTTTTGGGGGGGGCGGAAAACAGTGCACCCCCCACGGTCGGGTCGGGTTGGTTGGTCCACTTACCTCAGCATTTACGAGCAGCTTTCCCGACTCTCCTTCACGGGCTTCACAAGCAGCTTCTCCTTCCCCTGCTCGGCGGCTTCCGTCTCCTCCCTCCTCCTTGGTGGCCAACAGAACGCTTCTCCTTTCGGCCAATCGGGAGACGTGTCTTAGACCCGCTCTTCCTGATTGGCGGAGAGGCGATTCAGTGTGAGAATAGTGAATATTCATTCGCTATTCTAACACACCTGGGTGGGCTCTGAGTGCAATGCTCTGCGCCCGGAGTCCACCCTATTTTGAAGCCTCTGGCTCTAATCGGTGCTTATAAAAAACACCCCAACACTGTAATTCATGTTTTTCGGGTCATTCATGATGAGCAAAAAATATTTGAAATTTTGGAAATTCGTAAATCCGAAAAGCCGGAAATTTGGAAGTTCGTAAATTCGAAAATTCAGAAATTCGAAGATTCAAAAACTCGCAAATAAGAAAGAAAATCCGAAAATTCTAAAGAAATAAAATCCAAAAATTCATAATAACTAACTAACTAATAATTACTACTATTAAATTATAGGTATTGGAATTTCCTTTCAAATTTGGCTGTTAGTGAACGTAACCAATATGAATTTATCTCAAGTTACTTTTAGATACGGCATTTGTTATTTCGGATAATTCGTAACTTCGGATAAATTTCTATTTGTTACGTTCACTAACTACCAAATTGGAAAGGAAATTCCAATACCCAGAATTTAATAGTTAAGTTATTATTACTTGATTATTATTTCAGATTTTCACATTTTCGGGTTTTCGAATTTTCGTTCTTATTTTCGGATTTTATAATTTTATAATTTCCGAATTTTCAAATTACTGGCTTGTCGAATGTATAATTTCCGATTTTCCTGATTTCTGAATATTTGAATTTTTGAATAGTCGTATTTACGAAAATTCCGAAAAATTTGTTAAACGGGTTTTCATTAATTCGGATAGCTCCGAATTAACAAATTTGTTAAAATTCCTAAACTGCTTGCCGACCATCTGCCGCAGTTTAACTGCAGCAGAATAGCACGGCTGGGCAATCCGTCATTACCTTACGTCGCTTCGCCTTTTGGCCACTAGGGGCGAGTGCACACCCGCAGCGTGTGCCCGGAGCCGATGCGAGGCACTATGACTGCTGGGCACCCGCGATCGCTCCCGATAGAGCGAGAACCGGGATCTGTGTATGTAAACACACAAATCCCGGTTCTTTCAGGGAAGAGGAGACAGATCGTGTGTTCATACTAAGTATCTCTCTCCTCCTAGAGAGTCCCATCCCCCTTACAGTTAAAACACACCTAGGGACACAGTTAACCCCTTGATCGCCCCCTAGTGTTAATCCCTTCCCTGCCAGTGACATTTATACAGTAATCAGTGTATTTTTATAGCACTGATCGCTGTATAATTGTCAGTGGTCTCAAAAATGTGTCAAAAGTGTCCAATTTGTCCTCCGCAATATCGCAGTCCCAATAAAAATCGCAGATCTCCGCCATTACTAGTAAAAAAAAAAAATGCCATAAATCTATCCCCTATTTTGTAGACGCTATAACTTTTGTGCAAACCAATCAATATACGCTTATTGCGATTTTTATTACCAAAAATATGTAGAAGAATACATATCGGCCTAAACTGAGGACAAAATTAGCTTTTTTAAAAAAAAAATTGGGATATTTATTATAGCAAATGTACAAAATGTGTTTATTATTCAAAATTGGCGCTCTTTTTTTGTTTATAGCGCAAAAAATAAAAACTGCAGAAATAATCAAATACCACCAAAAGAAAGCTCTATCTGTGGGAAAAAAAGGACGTCAAATTTGTTTGGGTACAGCGTCGCACGACCGCGCAATTGTCAGTTAAAGCGACGTAGTGCCGTATCGCAAAAAATGGCTCGGTCATTCAGCAGCCAAATCTTCCGGGACTGAAGTGGTTAAAAAACAAATTCGGAACAAAACAAATTGCACATGTCTACAGGTGACTCTGTCTGTCAGCACTCCCGAACTCAGCACTGCGGATCCTGCTCGGGCCACTGATATACAGCAGTCGTGGTGCATGCTGGACAGTGATGTGCACTCTCCTGTCCGCCTCACGTTCCCCCTCTCTAGGGAATGTAGTGCAGAACCTTTTGATCACCACTGCATAGTCTCTGCTTCAGACTACAGTTCCCACAGTGCAGTGCTGCCTGTCTATTAAACTCTTCCTGCTCAGCAGCTCCCTCCTCTCGCCGATACAGCTGTTAACCAGTTCAGCACCACAGGGCAGCAACAGCTACAGAGAGCAGCTGCAGCCAGTGTTTCTTTCACCCTCCGTTCGTATGGCCCTTACACATGATCAGAACATAGTATGAAAAATTCTGCTTTTGAAGCGATCGTACGACAATCTGATCGTTATGTAGCGCACCCCCTAAGGAGCCGCAGTTAAACTGGGATACCCCACCCTGCACAGCCGGGCACACCGAATTTTTACAGGCACTCCGAAGACGGAGAATAGTCAATGACTTTGTTTTTTTGTGTTTTATTGGGGGAAATAACTTGGATAAGGATGGAAGGTTATGGGATGCCCATGTAAGTTTAGCAGAACTTCAGGGACATTCTTCCTATATACAGTCTCTATATACAGCCCCACTTCTTCCTCCAAGCACTTGCTTGCAGAACCTAGCTGGATCACCGTGTGAATATCTGACAGTCACTCAGTTAGATTAAAGCCAATGACCCAATACAGGCAAGAACCCGAAGTCCCTTGGTTGAGCAGCAAACATTACAGTGTCCAGCTTGTACTCTTCCACCTGTGGCTACTGATCCCAGCACCACCTTTTCAGGCACTGCCAACCCGCCTGGCTGCAGCTGCCCCTTTCACTGGCCCTCCAGGCTAACTTCTCCACCACGGTCCTCCAGACTGACACTCACCAGCCCACCCAGCTGACTTTCTGGAGATCTCACAGTAGTGATGACCTGCTCCTGCTGTCCTCTCTTCTTGCTCCTGTGCCTCCAGGAAGCACTTCCTCCATGTGTTATGCCAGGATCCTTCCAGCACCCAAGCCCTGGCCCAAGGTCACCCCCCCAGATTAGAGGGCACCCTTGAGGGCCACCGACAGGCCTCTTTAGCTCTCCATCTCCATCTTCCACCTGACTCTCTCGCTGGCATGACTCATGGCTATTTATGAGTTGGCCTGCCCCCTGCCAGCTCTTTACTGGGAATTGGCTAAGGCCCTCATAAATATTTCAAACAGTTCCTCCTAACCTCCACCCACTATGTCTAGAACATTCTCCAATGTCCCAGAAAACAGGGGGAGGCACCAGAGAGGTTGATAGGATGAGTTATCCAGCCCTGACTCACCGAATCCTGACCCAGATTCACAGCTCAGGCTTAGCCCTAAGCTAAAGAAATGTACCTACTACACTAACAAAGCTACACTAATGTCTAGCACAACTAAAGGGTGCTACAGTAAGGCCCCTTTCACACTGGGGCGGTGGGGGCGTCGGCGGTACAACAGCGCTATTTTTAGCGCTGCTGTACCGTCGTTCTTGCAGCGGTATTCGGACGCTAGCGGTGCGGTTTTAACTCCCGCTGGTGGCCGAAAAAGGGTTAAAATCCCTCGTACAGCGCGGCTATAGCCGCGGTATTGCCGCGGTATAGCCGCGCTGTCCCACTGATTTCAATGGGCAGGAGCGGTGAAGGAGCGGTGAATACACCGCTCTTTCACCGCTCCAAAAAAGCGGTTTGCAGGACTTTTTTCACCGCCCTGCCTGCGCACCGCTTCAGTGTGAAAGCCCTCGGGCTTTCACACTGAACAAACAGCGGAGGCTGTTTAGGGGCGGTTTGCAGGCGGTATTTTTAGCGCAATACCTCCTGCAAACCGCCCCAGTGTGAAAGGGGTCTTAATACACAGCTTTCCAGAGCCAATCAGAACAGTTCATCTATGTAATAAGACCTGAACCATTGGCATTCCTATTTCATTGTACTACAAATTAATTTTAGACCTCTAAGTGAAGTATGACAGAATACGAGGTACAAAATACTAGAATAGCTATTTTTTTTTTCAGGATTTTCTTTCTTTTTTCTTTTTTGTTTGTTTCTGAAGGGGATAGGTGGGGAATTAAAATTAACAGTTTGTATTTGTAAAAAAAATATGAGCTGAATTATAGGATCAAAATAGGTTGATACGTTCTACTTTTTAGATGATTTACACTGTTTTGATACTACGTGGGTGTTTTTGATATAGGATACACTGTATTGTTTTTCTATTTTGAAATTGCAATAAAAAGAAAATAAATAAAAAGGGGAACAAAAAAAAATAAAAAAAAATAAAATAAAATAAAAGAACAGTTCATCTGATATTAGCTGATGTTAGAAGCATGAACATTTTTCTCCTACGATACCAGATCATATGATTTTCATGTTGTCGATCGAAAATACAATACTAATACACTACAACATATTACATCACTTTTGAATTTTTTTTCTGTCGTATGAGAATTTTCATAACTTTAGTAACCTCTCCATTTTTGATATGAGACTAGCATGCAAAAAAAAAAAAAAAAAAAAAAGCGGACGATCATTCATCCGATAATCTCATTGTGTGTAGCAGGCTTTAGCTAAGCACCTGGCTACACACACATCAGAGGGAAGACATGTAAACAGCGAATGCGCAGCCTATGTGTCGGAGCCAAACAGTGGTAACCAAAGAGCGTACAGTTTATTTTCCCGACTCCAGGCCGACCTTGGATAAATCATGTAAAGTACAATAAGACGAACGTTCTATCTGCTAATAACGGCGGCAGATGACACTGTTTATTCGGCGGACGGTCTGCCGAGACACAGGGGATTTTCATTGTTTTATTCTGACTTTCTTCTGTGTTCTCTGTTCTTCCTCAGTTGTCAGAGAGCAGAATTCTACCTAAGGCTGGGTTCACACTATAACACGCGGCGGCTCACCGCAGGGGTCCGTTGCGTCTACATTCACAGTTTCAAGTCCGATTTCACACCGAATTTTTGGCTGAATTCGGACCTCAAACGGACCAAAAGACGCACAGGACTCCTATGCAAATCGCACCGGAGCTGCTGCGGAGATATGAGAACCGACTCCATAGAGCCTATCACAGTCTCCTGTTATGCGAATTGGATGCAGCGAAACCCACATCCAATTCACATAGGTATGAACCCAGCATGAAGCCTGACTGTCCTCTTCAAGGACACGCTTACCTTTCACCGAAAATAAAGGCTGCCAGACTACAGCAATAAATCAGATTACCCTTTGCTAAAATCAGGTCAGTAAAAATCAATTCTGATTGGCTTAAAGCGGTGTTCTGGCCACTTTTTTTTTTGATAAAATTTTTTTTTCTTGATCCGAGCATAATTAATTATTAAGTTAAAAAACGATTATATAATTTTAATAATGGGTGTTGCTAAAATAAAAATGTTATACTCACAAATTTGGCCCTCCTGTTGTGGCCATCATGATTGTGGGCATGTGAAGCCCAATCGATAACTCTTCCTGGATAAGCTTATGAGAGGTGGATGCTGGGTAACCAGCATGCACCTCTCGATCTAGCGCATGCGCGATTCACCCGCGTCCGTAGCGCCGATTGTTTCTAAAGTTGCCATAACAACGGGCGGCGACGGAGGAAGGTCCCGCCCCATCGTTATGGCAACATAGATAAACACATCTCGGCGCTGTGATTACCCTTTACTAAAATCAGGTCAGTAAAGATCAATTCTGATTGGCTTAAAGCGGTGTTCCAGCCACTTTTTTTTTTATTGATCCCAGCATAATTAATTATTAAATTAAAAAACGATTATATAATTTTAATAATGGGTGTTGCTAAAATAAAAATGTTATACTCACAAGTTTGTCCGTCCTGTTGTGGCCATCATGATTGTGGGCATGTGAAGCCCAATCGATAATTCTTCCTGGATAAGCTTAGGAGAGGTGCATGCTGGGTAACCAGCATACACCTCTCGATCTCGAGCGTGCGCGATTCACCGGCGTCCGTAGCGCCGATTGTTTCTAAAATTGTCATAACAACGGGCGGCGACGGATCAAGGTCCCGCCCTGTTGTTATGGCAACATAGATAAACACATCTCGGCGCTGTGATCCGCCTTAACTCACGTCATTTCCTGTCAGGAAATAACGCGATTTTTGATCACAGTACTGCCCGCAGACTCAAGGGAAATGATGTGTCCTCATTTCCCAGGAGCTCAGGCGAGGGAGGAAGTGACGAGGAACTCCGCGGACCAGGAAGTGGCAGATTTGGAGGACTACATAGCAACAGGGCAATTCTGGTAAGTATAAAAAAAATGTTTCCTCCAAATGTTTTTTTTATAGGTTTAGAGGAGTCTGATTATGAAAAAAAAATATCAGGGTGGAACTCCACTTTAAAGTGGAACTAAACCACAATTAAAAACACTGGGCTCCATTCATAAAGCGGTATCTACCACTTTAACCACTTAAAGTGGTGTTCCGGACGAAATTATACTTTTTAAATAAAAATACCCCTATAATACACAAGCTTAATGTATTCTAGTAAAGTTAGTCTGTAAACTAAGGTCTGTTTTGTTAGTTTATAGCAGTAGTTTGTTATTTTATAAACTTACAGCAGGCCGTGGCCATCTTAAGTGTGGGCATCTGAAGCCAGACTGTATTTCTTCCTGGATCTCATCCTTGCAGATCTCGCACATGCTCCATGCAGCACAAGCAGTGTAATAGGTTTCAGGTCAGGTTTCCATAGCAACGGCAGTGTCAGAGGAAGTTGCCGCCCCTTCCCAGAAGACATTGCAAACAGGAAATGATGCGATGGGCCGCGGCCAGGGAGGAGGAAGTGAAAAATGAATACAGCAGATATACAGTAGGTGCTGAGAAAAAAAATTTAAAAATATCCAATTTGTTTACAGTGCACAGTTTAGTGAGGGATGCTGAAGAGTTGTAAAAAGTGGGTGGAACTCCACTTTAAGGACCAAAAGATTTTCCCCCTTAATGACCAGGCCATTTTTTGCGATACGACACTACGTCGCTTTAACTGACAATTGCGCAGACGTGCGACGCTGCACCCAAACAAAATTGATGTCCATTTTTCCCCACAAATAGAGCTTTCTTTTGGTGCTATTTGATCATCTCTGTGGTTTTTATTTTTTGCGCTAGAAACAAAAAAATACCGACAATTTTGAAAAGAAAACAATATTTTTTACTTTTTGCTATAATAAATTTCCCCAAAAAAAAAATCTAGAAAAAATTATTTTTTCCTCAGTTTAAGCCGATATGTATTCTTCTACATATTTTTGGTAAAATATCGCAATAAGCGTATATTGATTGGTTTGTGCAAAAGTTATAGCGTCTACAAAATAGGGAATAGATTTATGGCATTTTTATTATTTTGATTTTTTTTACTAGTAATGGTGGTGATCAGTGATTTTTAGCGGGACTGCGACATTGCGGCAGACAGATTGGACACCTAACTGACATTTTTGACACTTTTTTGGTAACCAGTGACAATATTACAGTGATCAGTGCTAAAAATATGCACAGACATTGTACTAATGACACTGGCAGGGAAGGGGTTAACATCAGGGGCGATCAAAGGGTTAAATGTGTTCCCTGGGTGTGTTCTAACTGTATGGGGGGGGGGGGGATGGGCTGCCTGGGGAAACATACAGATCCGTCTGCCTGCATAGCAGAGAGACAGGATCTGTGTGATCTCCCCTGTCAGAACGGAGATTTGCCTTGTTTACACAGGCAGATCCCTGTTCCGTCACTGCGGGGAACAATCGCGGGTGGCCGCAGACATCGAGTCCGTCCCACCCGCTGATTGGCTCCCCCGTTCGCGCCCACAAACTACAGTCACCGATGTACAATGACAGAACGTGCCGACCTGCCGCAGTGCAATGGTGGCAGCTGGTTGGCAAGTAGTTAAGAAATGCGATAAAATAACGCTCAGCTTTTTTAAAAAAAAAATTGGCATTCACAAAACCACTACTATAATACCGCATGCGCTATTTTATGAAGTGATGCAGTATTTTAGTACTGAACGATAGTACTAAATAGTTTAATAGGCGACTGCCTTGTCCTTAACAACCAATGAGTCATCAGTTGTCAGTTGGGAAGATGCCCTTGTCCCCATCAACACCCCCCTCAAGCACCCACCTATGTTGAGGGCTTGTGGCCTGGTATGGTTTTGGGGGGGGGGGCCGGGGGCGCTTGCTTGTCCCCCCCCCTTTCCTGACTTGCTGGGCTGCATCCTCAGATAAGGGTCTGGTATGAATATTGGGGGGACCCCACACCATTAAAAAAAATAAAAATTGATTGGACCAGAAAGACCTGGTATGGATTGGGGGGGGGGGGGGGGTTGGCACCACGCCGTTATTTTTCAGGACTTTTTAATGCTGGCAATTCTTTTCTTTACATTCAGCTGTCAACGGGGAAGCTCGCTGACAGCTGATGACTCATTGGTTGTTGAGGACGTGGCAGCTGCCTGTTCCTTAACAACCATGACAGTTACTAGTTGTTAAGGACACTGGCAGCCTCCTGCTCCTTAACAACCATGACAGTTACCGGGTGTTAAGGACACCGGCAGCCGCCTGCTCCTTAACAACCAATTAAAACCATACACATTCTGCATGCATTTATTTATTTCCTTCTGTGAATTGAGTTTAACGCCTGCTCATGCGGTATTTACCGAGTGTTTACAGCGTTTTGCGGTTAATATCACAAACCGTTATAGTGAATTGGCAGTTTCAGGATCGAATTTGATATTTTGGCTGAAATGTGTCTGGACATTTAAATACGGCATGTGAGATTCTGAATGGAGCCCATTGTGAGCAGGAAGCACTTTAAAGGGGAGCTAAAGCGAAAAATCCTCACCTTTCCTCCACCGGTCCCGATTCTCCTTAGCATCTTCTTCTGTGTGTTGGTTTTCTTCATTGGCATGCATGGGATGGCATCACTCCTGAGCATGCGCATCCCGGCACACAAGGATCGGGCTGGCCACTGTAGGCATGTGCAGCTCAGTATACATGCTGGGGATCGCTGTGGGCAGGCAGGTAGGTGGATTTCTGGCAGAGTCAAATCAGCAGGTACTGGAAGCATTTATAAAGAGTTAAAACATATGGAAATGTTCATGTAGTGTAGAGATGTACTAAGCATGTTTATTTTATCCAGACGTACACAGGAAGATTTTAAAGTGGTATTAACCACTTGCCTACCGGGCACTTTCACCCCCGTCCTGCCCAGGCTGTCTCACTTTGAATGACAATTGCATGGTCATGCAGCACTGCACCCATATGAAATTTTAATTTTTTTTTCCACACAAATAGAGCTTTTTTTTGGTGCTATTTAATCACTGCTGTGTTTTTGCTTTTTTTGAGAACAAACGGGAAAAAATAGACCAAACATTTTGAAAAAAAAAAAAGTTTTTCTTAGTTTCTTGAATGACAATTTTGCAAACAGGTAATTTTTCTCCTTCATTGATGGGCACTGATGGGCGGCACTGATGGGCACTGATAGGCGGCACTGATGGGCACTGGTAGGCAACACTGAAGGGCACCGATAAGCTGCTCTGATGGGCACTGATGAGGCGGCACTGATGGGCACTGGTAGGCGACACTGAAGGGCACTGATAGGCTGCTCTGATGGGCACTGATGAGGCGGCACTGATGGGCACTAATTAGGCGTCACTGATGGGCACTGGTAGGCGACACTGAAGGGCACTGATAAGCTGCTCTGATGGGCACTGATGAGGCGGCACTGATGGGCACTAATTAGGCGGCACTGATGGGCACTGGTAGGCGACACTGAAGGGCACTGATAGGCTGCTCTGATGGGCACTGATGAGGCGGCACTGATGGGCACTAATTAGGCGGCACTGATGGGCACTGGTAGGCGACACTGAAGGGCACTGATAGGCTGCTCTGATGGGCACTTATGAGGCAGCACTGTTGGGCACTGATGAGGCAGCACTGATGAGGCTACACTGGTGGGCACTGATGAGGCGGCACTGATGGGCACTGATGAAGCTGCACTGATGGGCACTGATAAGGAAGCACCTGAGGAGCCTGCACTGATATGCGGCACTGATAATCGGGACACTGATGATAAAGTGCCCTGATTATCAGTGCAGTTGTCCCCTTTCACATTAGCCAGTTACCGGCTCTCTCCTCTCCTCATGCTGTGACAGCGTGAAGAAAGGAATGACGATAACCAGCAAGTGTGTTTACATCGTGATCAGCTGTGATTGGTCCTTTACCCTGATCTGTGGTCAGCTGTGATTGGTCCTTTACCCTGATCTGTGATCAGCTGTGCCGCAGCGGGCACGCGATCATAGGAGGACATCATATGACGCCCTCCCAGAGCTGGCTGACCGCGATGTGGCCGTCATTTTGCTATAGCGCGGTGTGCAAGTGGTTAAACCCCAAACCAAAAATGTAATATATTGCAGCTTACCAATCATTAGATGAGGTGGCTTCATTCGTTTTATTTTTTTAGGCTTTCCCCCCTCTTTTTTTCACCCGGTGATCTGGCCAGTAACAAACCTCTTGTAATACAGCGCCCCCACTCTGGATGAAGGAGCAACAGAGACACCTTTTGTATAGCAGCATTGTCAAAAACAGCAGACTTGCTGGCTAGATCGCCAGATGAAAATAGAAGAAAGAAAGCCTAAAAAAGAAAATGAATGCAGCCACCACTGCAGTATAAATGTTTTATTTTTGGTTTAATAGCACATGAATTACCTTTATACTGTTTATGTACTGCTGCCTCATTTGTTCCTATGGGTAAGCTGACACATGTGAAAGCAGCATGTGAACAGCCTCATCCGCTACCACTGCAACGGGGCGCTAAAAACGCAGCTCATCCGTGTGTTTTTATTGTCCTTCCCTCCCCCAATCGCAAGTCCAAAGGAGCCCCAAGGCTGCATTCACACCTAAGTGACGTGAAGCATTTTGCATTGCGTGGTTCAGTGCGTTTTTTGGTGCGACAATCCTTTGACTTAAGTGGGCTGCCTGTCGTGTGAAAAATGCGCCAAAGAAGCTTAAGTACCGTAGTTTGGCATTGAGCCAAGCGTGTTTGGCGACAGTTTGTCAAAATACATGATTACTACCCGCTCATAAAGGGCCATTAAGAAATAATGACACCACCAACGCATTTCTGCCCACCTTTCCATGTCTCTCAGGTGTGAATGCATCCTAAATCTTTATGTATTTATTTTTTTCAACAGACTTTTTTTTTTTTGTTTTCACAGACTTCTCCTCGATGGGGAGGAAACGACACAATGGGGTTGATTTACTAAAGGAAAATAGTCTGTGCATTCTGCAAGAGCAGCTGCTCCAGAGCTTAGTAAATGAGCAGAAGCTCTGCTGACTTCCATCAGCCAATCATGTGCAAGAAAAAAATTATTTTTTTTATTTTCCCTGCACGTGATTGGGTGTTCTTTGCAAAGTGAAGCTTTACCTCATTTACTAAGCTCTGGAGCAACTGCCCTTTCAGAGTGCGCAGTCTATTTGCCTTTAGTAAATCAACCCCAATGCATCTTTCCTCTTCAGAGAGGATGAACACTGGGGCGGGTCTTCACAGTAGTGATCACCAGGGGCATCCATTGTGGGCACACGGGTGCCACCCCCCTATCCATGCGCCTGACCCCTTTTACGATGCCGGGCGCATGAATTCCTATGGCGGGGATGGGCGGGGGTGGGTGTTTTTTGAAGCAGAGGCTCTAGTAGGCTTCAAGATAGGGTGGGCTCGGGGAACTGAGCATTGTGACCGGAGCCCACCCAGGTGTGTTGCAACAGCGAATTATTATTCACTGTTGCAACACTGATCCTCCTCCCGGCCAATCGGGAAGCGGGTCTGATACCGTCACCCAATTGGCTGAAAGTATAGGCGATCCTATTGGACGCCTAGGAGAAGAAGGGAGGACCCACACAGAAGACACAGGAGCCCGCCTGCCTTCCATAGAAGCCCGCTGCCCGCTGCCCGCTGAAGCCTGCTTGGGTAAGTGCGGGGGGGGGGGGGGTGGGGGTGCTAATTGAGATGCCACTGACCAACGGGGGGTCGTTTGCCTCCGGCTGCCACTGGTGATCACTGTGATTTGCTAGATAGCTGCCATAACCCTGGTATTTTCAACAACAGCGAGCGGCTGGCTTTCAGATAAAAGTGGTCTCTGCGGCGGATTCGCTGCAAGATCACTGTTATAGGGGGCGGAAGAGTCCCCCCCCCCCCGCTGCGTTTCGGTCATCTCCGCCGCTTTACCGGGGCCGTCGGTTGTGGCAAAGGCGATCTCATCCTTCCCCCTGACAGGCATGGAGCCGAGTGAGGGGAAGATGGCCCCCACTTGGCTCCATAACATTGAATGCCGGAAGCGATGTCAAAAACGACACTTCCGCCCAATGCTATTAAAGGGGAAATTTTTTTTTTTTGCAAAAAAAAAAAAAAAAAAAAAGACATTTCATTTTTTTTATTGCATGTCAGTGTAAATATGAGATGTGAGGTCTTTTTGACCCCAGATCTCATATTTAAGAGGTCCTGTTATGCTTTTTTTCTATTACAAGGGATATTTACGTATGGTATATGCCAACACATACTGAGTGAATAATTTTGGACTTTATCATTTACACATATTATTTTATAATTTTTTATTTTTAATACACTTTTTTTGGAGGGGGATTGTATATGTAGTAGTATATTTAATTACATATATTAAGCTGTACTTGGGTGGGGCACCCCCACTGTGGGGCTAGCACTTTGGCTCATCACTTTCTCTCCATCTCTATCTATAGGGAGCGCCACCACCCCATTATTCCAGGTGTCAAAAAGAGGCTCGGTCCTTAGGTGGTTAATAACTACGTATTTTTTCTATAAAATACCAGCAATTAGTAGGGATGAGCCGAACACCCCCCGGTTCGGTTCGCACCAGAACCCGCGAACGGACCGCAAGTTCGCACGAACGTTAGAACCCCATTGACGTCTATGGGACTCGAACGTTCGAAATCAAAAGTGCTCATTTTAAAGGCTAATTTGCATGATATTGTCCTAAAAAGGGTTTGGGGACCCGGGTCCTACCCCAGGGGACATGTATCAATGCAAAAAAAACTTTTAAAAACGGCCGTTTTTTCGGGAGCAGTGATTTTAATGATGCTTAAAGTAAAAAAAAAAAAGTGAAATATTCCTTTAAATATCGTACCTGGGGGGTGTCTATAGTATGCCTGTAAAGTGACGCGTGTTTCCCGTGTTTAGAACAGTCCCTGCACCAAATGTCATTTTTAAAGGAAAAAATCTCATTTAAAACTGCTTGCGGGTTTAATGTCATGTCGGGTCATGGCAATATGGATGAAAATCAGTGAGACAAACGGCATGGGTACCCCCCAGTCCATTACCAGGCCCTTTGGGTCTTGTATGGATATTAAGGGGAACCCCGCACCCAAATTAAAATAAGGAAAGGTCCCTATATACTCTGAACAGCAGTATTCAGGCGGTGCAAACAAGA
This sequence comes from Lithobates clamitans, assembly GCA_037952925.1. NCBI lineage: Eukaryota > Metazoa > Chordata > Amphibia > Anura > Ranidae > Lithobates > Lithobates clamitans. The sequence goes on along the minus strand of JBBGZY010002269.1, from coordinate 491,932 downwards.
CAGGGACTGTAGGTTTGTTGTTAAGTAGAATCTGTTTGTAATTTTGAACATTTTTAATGTGTTTAGCTCCAGCCAAAAAATCTTTTCTAAGCTTTTTGGAAAACATAGGGAAGGGTTATCACCCCTGTGACATTTGTTTTGCGTCTTTCCTCCTCTTCAGAAGATTTCACCTCACTTTTTTGTCCCAATGAAAAATGTTTTTTGAAAATTTGGGTTTTTTTGTGGAACAAGGATTGGAAAGCATCAGTGGAAAGGAGAAATTGTTTTCCCATATTAACTCTTACAGGAGAGAATTTCCCTTCCTTAGGGGTAGATTTCATCTCACTTCCTGTTGTCTCCTTCCGTTTGCAAGTAGGAGTCGTTTGTAAGTTAGATGTTTGAAAGTAGGGTCCTGCCCTATATACTCAGCAGAAATTTGGGCCTTAGGTGTTGCTGTGGCCAAAACACTGTAAGCCCTCACAGGGCCCTGCTGTGAAATATTAGATCAAGAATTGTAATTACATGCCCCTGTTGAACAGGAGCTGAAAAATTAGGCCTTAGGCACTGGTGCTGGTGCCACAACACTGCAACCCCTCACAGACACTCTAGTTGGAACGCAGGAACAAGCCCTGCTGCAAAGTATTGCATCAAAAATTGTAATTACACGCCCCTGTTAGACAGGGGCTGAAAAATTGGGTCTTAGGCACTGGTGCTGGTGCCACAACACTGCAACCCCTCACAGACACTCTAGTTGGAATGCAGGAACGAGCCCTGCTGCAAAGTATTACATCAAAAATTGTAATTACACGCCCCTGTTAAACAGGGGCTGAAAAATTGTGCCTTAGGCACTGGTGGTGGCGCCCAGAACCAAAAATGTTCTTACAAGCTATCAGCGTGATGATTGAGGAGGAAGAGGATAATTACTCAGGGATAGTCACTCAGCATCAGCATAGGCAGTCTTTGAAGGGATCTGAGATTTCAAAAAAAATTATTCGGTTACATCTGCATCAGGTGCTTGGTAGCTGGTGGTGATCCAAGACTGATTCATTTTTATGAAGGTCAGCCGATCGACCGAGTCGGTGGACAGACGCACCCTGTGATCGGTTACCACGCCTCCAGCAGCACTGAATGTGCGTTCCGAAAGAACGCTGGATGCAGGACAGGCCAGTAGCTCAATTGCATACTGTGCAAGCTCTGGCCAGTGATCCATCCTCAAGACCCAGTAACCCAGAGGATTTTCGGTGGGAAAGGTGTCCAAGTCTGATCTTGCCCCTAGGTATTCCTGCACCATGTAAAACAGACGCTGGCGATGGTTGCTGGAACCGATCATACCTTGGGGCTGCGGACCAAAAAATTGTCTGAACGCATCGGTCAGACGGCCACCTTCTCCACCGCTCCTTCTTTGACTGACCGAAGCCTCAGCAACACGTTGTCCAGAAACAGGAGTTTGTAACCTCCCAGTCTCTGGGAACGCGTTGCACAGACCTTTCTGCAAGGCCTCCCGAAGATGTTTCATCCTCTGCTCCCTCTGCGATGGCAAGATAAGGTCCGCAACCTTACCCTTGTAACGTGGATCAAGGAGGGTTGCCAGCCAGTATTGGTCCTTCTCCTTGATACCACGAATACGAGGATCCTTACGCAGGCTTTGCAGGATCAGGGAGGCCATGCAGCGTAGGTTTGCTGAGGCATTCGGTCCGGAGTCCTCTGGGTCACTAAGGACAACAACGTCCGCAGCCACCTCCTCCCAGCCACGTACAAGTCCATGTGTTCCTTGGGACTGATCCCTTAAAGACTGCTGATGCTGAGTGCCAGGCTCCACCTCCATACTGACACAATCTTCCTCCTCCTCCTCCTCCTCCTCCTCGTCCTCTTCCTGTGTGATCGGCGGGCACGCAGGAACACTGTCTGGATAAAGGGGGCCTTGAGAGCTAAGGAAGTCCTCCTCTTCCTGCCTCTGTTCTGCCTCAAGTGCCCTGTCCATTATTCCACGCAGCGTGTGCTCCAACAGGTGGACAAGGGGGACAGTGTCACTGATGCATGCACTGTCAGTGCTCACCATCCTCGTGGCCTCCTCGAATGGTGACAGGACAGTGCATGCATCCCTGATTATGGCCCACTGGCGTGGGGAAAAAAAACCAAGGTCCCCTGACCCTGTCCTGGTGCCATAGTCGCACAGGTACTCATTGATGGCCCTCTGCTGCGTGTGCAGCCGCTGCAGCATGGCCAACGTCGAGTTCCACCTGGTGGGCATGTCACAGATTAGGCGGTTCTTGGGCAGGTTAAACTCCTTTTGGAGGTCCGTCAGCCGAGCACTGGCATTATATGACCGGCGGAAATGCACAGAGACTTTCCTGGCCTGCCTCAGGACATCCTGTAAGCCCGGGTACCTGCCCAAGAACCGCTGCACCACCAAGTTAAGGACGTGAGCCAAACAGGGCACATGGGTCAGTTGTCCCTGTCGGAGGGCAGAGAGGAGGTTGGTGCCATTGTCGCAAACCACCATTCCTGCCTTAAGTTGGCGTGGCGTCAACCACCTCTGAACCTGCCCCTGCAGAGCTGACAGAACCTCTGCCCCAGTGTGGCTCCTGTCCCCCAAGCACACCAGCTCAAGCACCGCATGGCATCTTTTGGCCTGCGTACTTGCGTAGCCCCTTGAACGCCTACGGAGCACCGCTGGTTCCGAGGAAGAGGCCATGGAGGAAGAAGAAGAGGAGGGGGTGGAGGAGAGAGGTGTGTCACAATCAGCATTTTGGAGGCGTGGTGGCGGAACAACCTCCAACACTACTGCACCTTGTCCTGCATCCTTCCCAGCTGCCAGCAGAGTCACCCAATGCGCCGTGAAACTTAAGTAACGTCCCTGTCCATGCCTGCTGGACCATGAGTCAGCGGTAATATGCACCTTACCGCTGACCGCCCTGTCCAGCGAGGCATGGACATTGCCTTCCACATGCCGGTAGAGAGCCGGAATCGCCTTCCGTGAGAAAAAGTGGCGTTTGAGTACCTGCCACTGAGGAACCGCACATTCCACAAACTCACGGAAGGGGGCAGAGTCTACCAACTGAAAAGGCAGCAGTTGAAGTGCTAGCAATTTTGCCAAGCTAGCATTCAACCGCTGGGCATGTGGATGGCTGGGAGCAAACTTCTTTCGGCGGTGCAGCAGCTGGGGCAGGGAAATTTGCCTGGTACAATCTGACGTCGGTGTACCAAAAGCAGATTGCCCACAAGTACTTGGCTGTGACACACCTAATTCTACACCTTCATTCCTCTCACTGCAGGTCTCAGAGAGGACTGAAGGTCTAGTGGGGTTGGAAATCTCAGCTGATGAGGAGCAAGGAGAGATCGTCTTTGTTCTTTGGTGTGGGTCTTTTAGATACGCTTGCCAACGAACTGCATGGCAGGTCAACATATGTCTGGTCAAGCATGTGGTACCCAAGCGGGAGATGTTTTGGCCACGCGAGATACGCTTGAGACATATGTTGCAAATAGCAGCGGTGCGATCTGATGCACTCGTCTCAAAAAAGGCCCACACCAAAGAACTTTTTGAATAACGCGCAGAGACTGCAGCGCCCTGCACATGTGGAGCTTTGGGGTGTGATGCAGTCAATGTGCTGCCCTTAGGCTGGCCCCTGGAGGGCATCCTGCCTAGTTGGTGATGTGCCACCTCCTCCTCCTCCTCCTCCTCCTCCTCTCTCCTATCAGGCACCCACGTTGAGTCAGTGACCTCATCATCCCCTCCCTCCTCATCACTGGAGCAAACCTGGCAGTATGCTGCAGCAGGGGGAGCATGACTGCCAGATTGCTGTCCTTCTTGGGCACCCCCTCTGTCCGTGCTCATGTTACTGCCTTCATTGAGCTCAGTATCATCATCAGAGCCTTCCAAACGCTGGGCATCCTCCTGGAGCATGTACCCAACACTGTGATCAAACAGTTCGAGGGAATCCTCATGAGGACATGGTGGAGCTAGGGAAGGAGTCACTGATGACATTGAGCTGAGGGAAGAGGCCGCTGCTTTGCCAGACAAAGCACCCTGGGCATGGGTGAGAGAGGATGAGGAGGATGAGGACGGCTTGGTCATCCACTCGACCAAGTCTTTCGCATGTTGCGGCTCAACACGGCCAGCTGCCGAAAAAAAGGCCAAGCGTGTCCCATGGCCACGTGCTGATGAGGATGCACCGTCTCCACGACCAGCACTAGACACAGAGCCTGCTTGCCCTCTCTTATTGGCTTGTGACTGTCTGCCTCTCCTTCTTGGCCTTCCAGACATACTAATGGCCTGTAGCTGCACTAAGCTGGGATAGAACACCTGTAATTTTCTTAAGGTAGCTTTATATACTGTAACCAGACAAGCCTGCCTGTCAGTAGGAAGATAACAGGAACGGATCTAGCTGAACACTGTGAGCAGGACGCACTGTACTAAATGTAAATAGTCTAGCTGCCTGACCGTGGTACTAATAGGATCAAAAAGAACACCTGTAATTTTCTTAAGGTAGCTTTATATACTGTAACCAGACAAGCCTGCCTGTCAGTAGGAAGATAACAGGAACGGATCTAGCTGAACACTGTGAGCAGGACACACTGTACTAAATGTAAATAGTCTAGCTGCCTGACCGTGGTACTAATAGGATCAAAAAGAACACCTGTAATTTTCTTCAGGTAGCTTTATATACTGTAACCAGACAAGCCTGCCTGTCAGTAGGAAGATAACAGGAACGGATCTAGCTGAACACTGTGAGCAGGACGCACTGTACTAAATGTAAATAGTCTAGCTGCCTGACCGTGGTACTAATAGGATCAAAAAGAACACCTGTAATTTTCTTAAGGTAGCTTTATATACTGTAACCAGACAAGCCTGCCTGTCAGTAGGAAGATAACAGGAACGGATCTAGCTGAACACTGTGAGCAGGACACACTGTACTAAATGTAAATAGTCTAGCTGCCTGACCGTGGTACTAATAGGATCAAAAAGAACACCTGTAATTTTCTTCAGGTAGCTTTATATACTGTAACCAGACAAGCCTGCCTGTCAGTAGGAAGATAACAGGAACGGATCTAGCTGAACACTGTGAGCAGGACGTACTGCACTAAATGTATATAGCAGGAACGGATCTAGCTGAACACTGTGAGCAGGACGCACTGCACTGAATGTAAATAGCAGGAACGGATCTAGCTGAACACTGTGAGCAGGACGCACTGCACTAAATGTAAATACCAGGAACGGATCTAGCTGAACACTGTGAGCAGGACGCACTGCACTGAATGTAAATAGCAGGAACGGATCTAGCTGAACACTGTGAGCAGGACGCACTGCACTGAATGTAAATAGCAGGAACGGATCTAGCTGAACACTGTGAGCAGGACGCACTGCACTGAATGTAAATAGCAGGAATGGATGTAGCTGAACACTGTGAGCAGGACGCACTGCACTAAATGTAAATACCAGGAACGGATCTAGCTGAACACTGTGAGCAGGACGCACTGCACTGAATGTAAATAGCAGGAACGGATCTAGCTGAACACTGTGAGCAGGACGCACTGCACTGAATGTAAATAGCAGGAACGGATCTAGCTGAACACTGTGAGCAGGACGCACTGCACTAAATGTAAATACCAGGAACGGATCTAGCTGAACACTGTGAGCAGGACGCACTGCACTGAATGTAAATAGCAGGAACGGATCTAGCTGAACACTGTGAGCAGGACGCACTGCACTAAATGTAAATACCAGGAACGGATCTAGCTGAACACTGTGAGCAGGACGCACTGCACTGAATGTAAATAGCAGGAACGGATCTAGCTGAACACTGTGAGCAGGACGCACTGCACTGAATGTAAATAGCAGGAACGGATCTAGCTGAACACTGTGAGCAGGACGCACTGCACTAAATGTAAATACCAGGAACGGATCTAGCTGAACACTGTGAGCAGGACGCACTGCACTGAATGTAAATAGCAGGAACGGATCTAGCTGAACACTGTGAGCAGGACGCACTGCACTAAATGTAAATACCAGGAACGGATCTAGCTGAACACTGTGAGCAGGACGCACTGCACTGAATGTAAATAGCAGGAACGGATCTAGCTGAACACTGTGAGCAGGACGCACTGCACTGAATGTAAATAGCAGGAACGGATCTAGCTGAACACTGTGAGCAGGACGCACTGCACTAAATGTAAATACCAGGAACGGATCTAGCTGAACACTGTGAGCAGGACGCACTGCACTGAATGTAAATAGCAGGAACGGATCTAGCTGAACACTGTGAGCAGGACGCACTGCACTAAATGTAAATACCAGGAACGGATCTAGCTGAACACTGTGAGCAGGACGCACTGCACTGAATGTAAATAGCAGGAACGGATCTAGCTGAACACTGTGAGCAGGACACACTGCACTAAATGTAAATAGTCTAGATAGAAGATAACAGGAACGGATCTAGCTAAACTGTGACGCGCCACACGAATTTGGCGCGAACGGCCCATATCGTTCGCAATTCGGCGAACGACCGAACAGCCGATGTTCGAGTCGAACATGGGTTCGACTCGAACACGAAGCTCATCCCTAGCAATTAGCATACTGTTCTAGTATATATGATATAAGAGTGTTGTTGGGTCTCTACATAATAGAACATGTTACAATGTAGTAATTATTTCTATAACACGTGTTAACCCATCTCTAGTGATTACATCACTCCTCTATGACATCACATTTTTAATATATAGTGTATACGATACACTATTATACTGTACTACATAATGTATATACACTATATACAATTATATATATCACACATACAATATACAATACAATATATATAATACTGTATACTATACTACATAATATATATACACTCACTGGCCACTTTATTAGGTACACCTTGCTAGTACCGGGTTGGACCCACTTTTGCCTTCAGAACGGCCTTCATTCTTCGTGGCAAAGATTCAACAAGGTGTTGGAAACATTCCTCAGAGATTTTGGTCCATAGTGACATGATAGCATCACACAGTTGCTGAAGATCCATGATGCAAATCTCCCGTTCCACCACATCCCAGAAGTGCTCTATTGGATGAGATCTGGTGAGTGTGGAGGCCATTGGAGTACAGGGACCTCATTGTCCAGTGGTGGGATGATTGGATCTTTGTGACATGGTGCATTATCCTGCTGGAAGGAGCCATCAGAAGATGGGGACACTCAGGGCTTTTTTTCAGCGGGAACGTGGGGGAACGCAGTTCCGGTGTCTTGTCGAATACTGTCCCCCATTGGATAGTGTCCGCCCTGTACTGCACAGGCGCAGTACGGAGGACAAACGAGACGCCGAAAGTCTCCGAAGTTCAACAGCTGATCATCAGCTGTACACGGCGCCTGCGCTTTTATTCTTACCCTATGTCCAGGATCATTCCCTACTATCCAAGTGGACATAGAGTAAGAATAAATAATTGCCGAGCGCAGCGAGGCTGTGCCCAAAGTGTGGTGAGCGAAACGAGCCCGCGAGGGGCCCTCTTACAAAGCCATCACTAATAAGTGCCCAAGCGCCGTGTACAGCTGATGGTCAGCTGATCAACTTCGGACACTTTCGGCATCTCCTTCTCCTCCGTACTGCGCAAGCGCTGCGCCTGCGCAGTATGGGGCGGACACTATCCGATAGGGGGACACTTCTCGTCAGAACACCGGCACCTCCAGAACTGAATGGTAAGGGGTGCTGGAGGGTCTATTGAAGCTAGCTGCTGGGGAATTTATTGTTGCTGGAGGGGATCTATTTTTATGGAGAAAGCTAGCTTCTGGGGTGGTCTTCTGTTGCTGGTGTGGGATCTATTGTTGCTGGGGGGTGGGTCTTATGCTGCAAGGGGGTCAATCATTGCTGGAAGTGATCCACTGTTGAGGGAGGGGTCTTTGATGCTGGCTGTTGGGAATCCATTGTTGCTGGTGGGGATCTATTGTTGCTAGATATACAGTATTTCACTGTCTTTCTTGTTATCGTTAACAAATTTCATACAAAATACTTGGCACCACAAAATTATATTTGGTTCTGTATTCTCTAAAAGGGGTGGTATACTATGAAGTGGGTAAGGGGTAAACTCAAGGAATGGTGCTCAGAGGTGGGTAGGGGGTGGAGTCAAAGGGTGACTTGGAAGGGAGGAGTTCCTGCACCTATTCTCTAAGAAAAAAAGAGCTGGGGACACTGTAGTCATAAAGGGATGGACATGGTCAGCAACAATACTCAGGTAGGTCGTGGTGTTTAAATGATGCTCAAATGGTACTAAGGGGTCCAAAGTGTGCCAAGAAAATACCCCCCCCCCCACACCATTACACCACCACCAGTCTGAACCATTGATACAAGGCAGGATGGATCCATGATTTCATGTTGTTTACACCAAATTCTGACCCCACCGTCTGAATGTCGCAGCTGAAATCGAGACTCATCAGACCAGGCAACATTTTTCCAATCTTCTATTGTCCAATTTCGGTGAGTCCTGTGCGAATTGTAGCCTCAGTTTCCTGTTCTTAGCTGACGGGAGTGGCACCCGGTGTGGTCTTCTGCTGCTGTAGCCCATCTGCTTCACGGTTGGATGCGTTGTGTGTTCAGAGATGGTATTCTGCATACCTTGATTGTAGGGGTTATTTGAGTTACTATTGCCTTTCTATCATCTTGAACCAGTCTGCCCATTCTCCTCTGACATCAACAAGGCATTTTCCTCCACACAACTGCCGCTCACTGGATATTTTCTCTTTTCCCGACCATTTTCTGTAAACCCGAGAGATGGTTGTGTGTGAAAATCCCAGCCAGTCAGCAGTGTTTTTGAAATACTCAGACCAGCCCGCCCGCCACAAACAACCATGCCACGTCCAAAGTCACTTAAATCCCCTTTCTTCCCCATTCTGATGCTCAGTTTGAACTTCAGCAAGTCGTCTCCACCACGTCTAAATGTCAAAATGCATTGAGTTGCTGCCATGTGATTGGCTGATTAGCAATTTGTGTTACCAAGCATTGGAACAGGTGTACCTAATAAAGTGGCCGGTGAGTGTATATACTGTATATACCCTATAGTGTGTATATATTAAATATTTCATAAATAATAGGACAGTATACTGATTGTTAGCATTACATTAAAGATATATATAGTACAGCATATATATATATAGAGAGAGAGAGAGAGAGAGAGAGAGAGAGAGAGAGAGAGAGAGATAGCATTACATTAAATATCTCTCTCTCTCTCTCTCTCTCTCTCTCTCTCTCTCTCTCTCTCTCTCTCTCTCTCTCTCTCTCTCTCTCTCTCTCTCTCTCTCTCTCTCTCTCTCTCTATATATTCTGTACTATATATAAATGTATTGTTAACAATCAGTATAGTATTATTATGAATGAGATGAGTGTTGGGTATAGAAGGAGATAATAGAAGGAGATAGAATAGTCGATGTCGGTGATCTGATCACACACCCCCATAGACCTGTCATTGATCTGTCAGTGCCCTCACCTGCCTGGCACCGAGCACACAAGGTGCTGGCCAAAGAAGTAACAATCATCCAATCAGCGCCGGGCTCCGTCCGTCGGCGGCCAATCAGCGTGCGCCCCCCGGAAATGGAGGCGGAGGAAGCAGCTGCAGGCTGAGAGTTGTTGAGCGATCCGCAGACAGAGTGCAGAGCAGAGCCGCAGCTGGAGAAGTCCGGGGCCCCTTCTGTGTGCGGTCCGGGGGCCCCTTCTGTGTGCGGTCCGGGGGCCCCTTCTGTGTGCGGTCCAGGGGCCCCTCCGTCCCCTGTGACAGGTCATGGCTTCCAGGCTGTCCCAGTCCCACCTGAAGCTGGAGGCAGAGATAGAGCGCTGCAGGGCAGAGTGTCAGTGGGAGAAGATCCTGAGCCTGAGCAAGCAGCTGGCCCCCAGGGGCCCCGACAGTACCGGTAGGTGACCCCCCCTCCCCCCCTCCCAATCCCTGCCCCGGTACCTGCACTGATCACACCCCATCAGTGGCAGGCAGCTGAGGGCTGGGCTCCAGGTGAGCTGCACACCCAGACAGGTGACTTGGCACTGATAACACAGCACTGTGTACTGGAGGGCAGGAAGTGTCAGGGTGAGGGGCCCCGGGGCCCCTGAGATCACAGCACTTCCTGAACATGATTGGTGGCGGTTATCTGGGTGCACTGAGGCTTCACATGGATTTCCTGTAGTTGTATCTTCTGACACCCAAATCTGTCATCATTATGTCATCATATATATACATGTTATGGAGGAACCCCGGGGGGGGGATGTGTGACACACAGAGGAACCGGGGCCCGGGACCCCCTACATACAACTGTCAGGATACAATGAGCTTTACATCAGAGCCCCCCATCACATCGGAGGTCCCCCCATCACATCAGAGCCCCCCATCACATCAGAGCCCCCCATCACATCAGAGTCCCCCCATCACATCAGAGTCCCCCCATCACATCAGAGCCCCCCATCACATCAGAGCCCCCCATCACATCAGAGTCCCCCCATCACATCAGAGTCCCCCATCACATCAGAGCCCCCCATCACATCAGAGTCCCCCCATCACATCAGAGCCTCCCCCCCATAACATCGGAGGGCCCCCCCATCACATCAGAGCCCCCCCCTTTACATCAGAGCCCCCCCATCACATCAGAGTCCCACTATCATATCAGAGTCCCACTATCACATCAGAGCCCCCCCATCACATCAGAGCCCCCCCCATCACATCAGAGCCCCCCCATCACATCAGAGCCCCCCATCACATCAGAGCCCCACTATCACATCAGAGTCCCACTATCACATCAGAGACCCCCCATCACATCGGAGGTCCCCCCCATCACATCAGAGCCCCCCCATAACATCAGAGCCCCCCCTTTACATCAGAGCCCCCCCATCACATCAGAGCCCCCCCCATCACATCAGAGCCCCCCCATCACATCAGAGCCCCCACATCACATCAGAGGTCCCCCCATCACATCAGAGCTCCCCCCATCACATCAGAGCCCCCCCATCACATCAGACGTCCCCCCACCACATCAGAGCCCCCCCACCACATCAGAGCCCCCCCCATCACATCAGAGGTCCCCCCATCACATCAGAGCCCCCCATCACATCAGAGACCCCCATCACATCAGACGTCCCCCCACCACATCAGAGCCCCCCCACCACATCAGAGCCCCCCATCACATCAGAGCCCCCCCATCACATCAGAGTCCCACTATTACATCAGAGCCCCCCATCACATCAGAGCCCCCCATCACATCAGAGACCCCCATCACATCAGACGTCCCCCCACCACATCAGAGCCCCCCCACCACATCAGAGCCCCCCCCCATCACATCAGAGCCCCCCCATCACATCAGAGTCCCACTATTACATCAGAGCCCCCCATCACATCAGAGTCTCCCCATCACATCAGAGTCCCCGCAGAGGAGGTACTACGGGACAGAGATGACAGACGCTCTTTAAAAATCATGATTTAAATCAGATCCCCCCCCTGCTGGCAGCATCCACTTCCGGGGACACACTGAGAAGAACTGATGTCAGGTTCCTCTCTATGTGGTGATGAGGTTTTCGTCTCTTCTGGTTTCAGTCTGATGTAAAGAAGCCGTTACCGGCTAGGGAAGCGATTGATCAGACTGATCGGTACATTGGAGACCAGACATGAGGTTTGGGGTCTGATAGATCCCACATCCCTCCATTGAGAGGACCTGTCATGGCACATACTGTCACAAGGGATGCTGTTCATTCTTTATGATAGCAATAAAGTTGATCAAAAATAAATAAATTAGTGTACAATGTAAAAAAAAAAAGAAGGATGAGGAAAAAAGAGGAACTGAATTTATTCTCTCCTGAGAAGATCACAATGGGGGGGGGGGGGGGGGGGATATGATCAACATGTATAAATATATAAGGGGTCCATATAGTGAACTTAGTGTTGAGTTATTCACTTTAAGGTCAAGAGGACACGGGGGCGATCTTTATGTCTAGAAGAAAAAGAGATTTCATCTCCAAATACGGAAAGGTTTCTTCACAGTAAGAGCTGTGAAAATGTGGAATAGACTCCCTCCAGAGGTGGTTCTGGTCAGCTCAGTAGATTTTTAGATTTCTTTAAAAAAGGTCTAAATGCATTCCTACAAGCACATAAAATAACTGGGTAGTGACATTTATAGGTAGAGTTCATCCAGGGAGAACCCGATTGCCTTCCTGTGGGTATTGGATTGTGTATTTGGAGGTTTTCTATTTGTTGGGTGTCTTTTTTTCTATCAGATGTAAGGTTGGGTTCTCACTATTTCCGCATGCGGCTCCCAGCAGAGGTCCGGTGCGTCTCCATTTACCATTTCAGGTCCAATATCAGCCCAAATTTTTGGGCTGAATTTGGACCTGAAACGGACCCAAAGGACGCCCCGGACCCTGTATAAATCTGCACCGGAGCCGCAGCGGAGATGTGTGAACCTTCTCCATAGAGAGCCGATCATCTCCTACCATGTGAATTGGATGCGGTGAACCCCACACTCAGTTTCCATAGGGGTGAACCCAGCCTCAATAAAATAAATAATGAAATTAATACAAAAAATAATGCGCAAATGCAAACGCGCACGTAGGTCCCACGTGGATATGTAAACGGTCATCGCACCACGCGTGAGATATCGCCACAAACGTCAGAGCGCGACCAATACATCCAGACCAGACCTCCAATCTAATTCTATACTGGGAACCTGGAAAGGCTTTCATTGTGTTGCTCATGGAGATTTTTGCACTGTCTGTGTGAATCTGTGTCGGGACAATAATTACTTGATCAGAAGAGTTAGCCGGCCATACACTCACCGGAGACTTTAATTGCTAATCAGCCAATCACATGGCAGCACCTCAATGCATTTAGACATGGTGAAGACGACAAACTGAGCATCAGAATGGGGAAGAAATGGGAATTTTACTGACTTTGAACCTGGCATGGTTGTTGGTGCCACATAAAATATCCAGTGAGTGTGGAGGAAACCGCCTTGTTGATGTCAGAGGAGAATGGGCAGACTGATTCCAAATGATAGAAAGGCGACATTAACTCAAGTAACCACTCGTTACATCCAAAGTATGCAGAATACACATCTCTGAACACACAACACATGGAACCTTGAAGCAGATGGGCTACAGCAGCAGAAGAGCACACCGGGTGCCACTCCTGTCAGCTAAGAACAGGAAACTGAGGCTACAATTCACAACATGAAGGCCAAGTTGTCTGTCAAAAGTAACATCTACAGGGGTTGACCAGAGCAGGCTGAAAATAGGAATGTATCCATGGGCATACTCATCCTATCTGGAACTAAAGGGATACTCTTGGGACGAATATAGCAGACATCTGGCTGAACTTACCCGAACAGGGAGTAACTACATGCCTACTACCCCTGGATCCGGTGAGTAGGGACCCTGGAGGGGGGGGACAGAAGTCACCTGGAGTCACCTTAAGTACTCAAGTCACCTGTTGATGTTTTTTCTGCTATATATACGGGCACAACCCTATTATCCTGTATACAGGAACTGCTATATATATTTTTTCACCCAGAATATAGACTTATATGCCTCTTTTGATGGCGCCCTGATTTTTATGTTTTTTGGAGTTTTACTAAACTTTTTTGATTATGGTTTATTTGCTTTTTTGAATATTTGATACAATTTGTGTTTTTTGCGTTCACATATTTCACTTTGTATCACTATATATCTGTTGCATGCAACATTTTTTTTAGGTATAAGTTTTTTTTAAGTATGGCTTTGTACTATATTTAGTGCGGAACATTCCTACTCACACTTGTATGGTTCACAGTTACCACACCCACCTTTAGTTGATATTTACTTTAACCACACACATTTATTATGTACCATTAAGCCACTGTATGGGCAGTCCTTTATGGGTGGTCTTTGGGCATAGTTGCTCATATTTAGGTATTTTTGAGGGCCTAGCCCTCTATACATTCATACCTGCACAGACTCCCTAATAGAACCCCATTAGAGGTCTTGTGGTTCTTTTAGTTAGGGTAGCAGGTGCTGAGTCCCGCCACTTATCCCCTTCTTTAAGGCTCCATTCACACTAGCGCGTTTTTTGATGCATTTTGCATTTTGCAGAAATGCACGGGAATATTTTAACATGGGTTCCTATGGAACATGTTCACATCAATGCCTTTTTGTTTCTCTGCATTTTTGGAAAGGGTCAGGGACTTTTTTTTCATGCAAAATGCAGCGTTTTGCATGTAATAGAATTCAATGGACAAGCATCAAAAACGCAAGTGCACCGTTTTTGCAGCGTTTTTGGTGCGTTTTTGATGCGTTTTTGCCTTTTTTTTTTTTTTTTTTTTTTTAAGACTGTAAAAAAAAACTGTAAAAAAAAAACAAAAAACGCAAAACGCAAATCGCGGCAAAAACGCCGCAAAAACGCTGCTCAAAAACGTGGCAAGCATGAAAAAAAAACCTCCAAAAACGCTCAAAAGCAACATGCATAGGTGTGAATCGAGCCTTAAGCTGGCCATACACCTATAGATTATCTGCAGATTTTCTATGGTTAGATAGAAAATGTGCAACAGATCTCTCCATGTTCGCTAAACTGTGTGGATGGAGGAATCCCCCACTTTTTCCATCTAACCATAGAAAATCTGCAGATAATCTATAGGTGTATGGCCAGCCTTAGGCTTAGCCCTATATCCCAGTATCAGTTTCTTAGTTATTAGGTAGCGCCATTCCACCCCATTTGTTGATTATTCACCTATTTCCCAGAGCCCTCTTAGGGGAGCCCTGTTATGGGAGGAGGCAACCTTTTTCTATTATCCTAAGCGCGGTCTTTCTTTATCTTTATACCTACAATTCACACAGGATCACCAAAATTGGACAATAGAAGATTGGAAAAACGTTGTCTGGTCTGATGAGTCTCGATTTCAGCTGCAACATTCAGATGGTGGGGTCAGAATTTGGTGTAAACAACATGAAAGCATGGATCCATCCTGCCTATCACCGGTTCAGGCTGGTGGTGTAATGGTGTGGGGGATGTTTTCTTGGCACACTTTGGGCCCCTTAGTACCAATTGAGCATTGTTTAAACACCACAACCTACCTGAGTATTGTTGCTGACCATGTCCATCCCTTTATGACTACAGTGTCCCCATCTTCTGATGGCTCCTTCCAGCAGGATAATGCACCATGTCACAAAGCTCCAATCATCTCACCACTGGACAATGAGGTCCCTGTACTCCAATGGCCTCCACACTCACCAGATTTCATCCAATACAATCACCAGATCTCATCCAATAGAGCACCTTCGGGATGTGGTGGAACGTGATGCTATCATGTCAATATGGACCAAAATCTCTGTGGAATGTTTCCAACACCTTGCTGAATCTATGCCATGAAGAATGAAGTCAGTACTGAAGGCAAAAGGGGGTCCAACCCGGTACTAGCAAGGTGTACCTAATAAAGTGTCCGGTGAGTGTAGATGGATTGAATCTTGGCCGGTTAGGGTCCGGCTGACAATTGATCCATCTATGGGCAGGCTGATTGTACCCAAGTCAATCCATCAGTTGATTTGGGTACAACCAGCATGATGGATTTT
The DNA here is from genome assembly GCA_037952925.1 of Lithobates clamitans. Taxonomy (NCBI): domain Eukaryota; kingdom Metazoa; phylum Chordata; class Amphibia; order Anura; family Ranidae; genus Lithobates; species Lithobates clamitans. The sequence goes on along the minus strand of JBBGZY010002269.1, from coordinate 476,402 downwards.
TACGTGCAATTATCGCCAGCGGCTACAGCCTCTACTGATAAACATTGTGTTCGGCAAAGGCGCCCCCCCCCCCCCACCGCAGGAGGGATTCCTCTATCATCACTCACTGTGTTGATGAAATTGAGCGATTTTCTTTCCTGCCACCACGAGTTGCAGGAAATCGCATAATCTATGGCATTCCTTCCTGGCCAGCAGTATCCATGTGTAGATAAGATAAGCTTATAAATATCCCTGACTAGCAAAGCCCGGTACACACCGAACGAAAATCTTTGGTCTACATGTACCGCTGTTTTTCAACAGGAGGCGATCCGACGTCCGGCTTCCTTCACACGGTCTTGTTGGAAGACCAGCATTTGATCAGCTCTTGTAGCCAATGGCTGCGAGCGCAAATCAGTGTGTTCTGCTGGAACGGGAAGCCCTCCTATCAGAATACAACGTCTGAGCGGGAGAGATCCATGGCTTGTGTGGATGGGAGGATCTGTCAGTTTTGAGCTGGTTGAACAAAATAAAAAACGACCTGTTTACACCCAGCTCAGCTTAACGCTCCTGATCCAGCAATTAGCTTTGCTACTTAACTACTTAAGGACCGAGCCTCTTCCTGTTTACAAGTTAAAAACAGGTTTTTTTGCTAGAAAATGACTTAGAACCCCCCAAACATTATACATTTTTTTTTTCTAACACCCACAGAGAATAAAATGGCGGTCGTTACAATACTTTCTGTCACACCATATTTGCGCAGCGGTCTTACAAGCGCACTTTTTTTGTAAAAAATACACTTTTTTTAAATTCAAAAACAAGACAACAGTAAAGTTAACCCAATTATTTTTTTTTGTGAAAGATAATGTTACGCCGAGTAAATTGATACCCAACATGTCACGCTTCAAACTTGAGCCCGCTCGTGGAATGGCGGCAAACTTTTACCCTTAAAAATCTCCATAGGCGACGTTTAAAAAATTCTACAGGTTGCATGTTTTGAGTTACAGAGGAGGTCTAGGGCTAGAATTATTGCTCTCGCTCCACCGATCGCGGCAATACCTCACATGTGTGGTTTGAACACCGTTTTCATATGCGGGCACTACTCACGTATGTGTTCGCTTCTGCCCCCGAGCACGGCGGGGCGGGGCGCATTTAAATTTATTTTCCCTTTTATTTTTGTTATTTTTACACTGTTCTTTAAAAAAAAAAAAATGTGTCACTTTTATTCCTATTACAAGGAATGTAAACATCCCTTGTAATAGAAAAAAAAGCATGACAGGACCTCTTAAATATGAGATCTGGGGTCAGAAAGACTTCGCATCTCATATTTACACTAAAATGCAATTAAAAAAAAAAAAAATTGTCATTTAAAAAAAAAAAAAAATGGCCCTTTAAGAGCTACGGGCGGAAGTGACGTTTTGACGTCGCTTCTGCCCTGCATTGATATGAAGACAGGTGGGGGCCATCTTCCCTTACTCATCTCCATACCCAGGAAGGAGAAGGATTCGATCACCACTCCCGACGGCTCCATTAAGCGGTGGAAGGTACAGTAGAGCGGCAGGAGGGGGGGGCCCCCTCTCCTGCCGCCGATAAAAGTGATCTTGCGGCAAATCCACCGCAGAGACCACCATTATCGGAAAACGGACCGCCAGGCAGAAGAAGAGGATACCAGGGTTATAGTAGCTAGCTGCTGCCATAACAAAGATGTCCCTCTTCAAGGTGAGGACATATATCGGCGTGCGGCGGTCCGGAAGTGGTTAAAGCGGTAGGAAACCGCACCTATTTTTTATTTTTTTTAAAAAACCCTGCAAGGTAAAGGCATAATGTGCTAGTATGCATCGAAGCCTTCCAGCACCGCGCTGTCACCGCTGACAGGCGTTTCCATCTTTACCCGGTCTTCCTTCTGGGCTTGAGTCCTCCGACCGTCTGATTGGACGTCATTCCCGCACGGACCGCGGTACGGAGCTCTGAAGGGACGGCGCGGGTTTGATCTATCTATAACTGTTCCCATTCATGAGAAGTCAATCGATAGATCGACTTCTCATGAACAGGCTTGTTGAAAAATGTTCTGCACCATGTGGCTGCTGCGCTGATCGGTGTATTCTGACAATCACTGTATTCGGGTGCCAATATTGAATCTTGACATGTTGGGTATCCACTTACTGTATATACTCGAGTATAAGTCAAAGGCCCTAATTTACTACAAAAAAAATGGGAAAAACGTTTTGACCCGAGTATAAGACGAGGGTGAGAAATGCACAGCTACTGTAAGTGGAAAAGAGGGTCAACAATGCCCATTTGCAGCATCACTGTGCCCATTTGCAGCCATAGGTCCCCCGAACTTCAAACTCGGTAGTTAAGGGTTCCTAGATGCCCCCTAGCTGCAGCCAAAATTTGGGGTCTCTGAACCCAAAGGGTCCCGAAATAACATTGCTGCAGATGGACACAGTTGACCGTATTCGGGGCCCCGTATCTCGGGGCCACTTAGTGCTAGGAACCCCAAATCTGGTGTGCAAACCCAGTGGAACTAGCACCATAAAATTTCCAAAGCTGGGGTTTCTAGCACCAAGTGGCCCCGAGATACAGGGCCCCAAAAATCAGTTCAGAAAATGTCAAGCACTTTTCTGCAGCAGAGAATGACATTTTCTGAACTGGATTTGGGGCACTATATCTCAGGGCCACTTGGTGCTAGGAACCCCAGCTTTGGATATGTTATGGTACCAGTTCCACTGGGTTTGCACTCCAAATTTGGGGTTCCTAGCACCAAGTGGCCCTGAGATATGGGGCCCCAAATTCAGTTCTGAAAATGTCAAGCACTTTTCTTCAGCAGAGAATGACATTTTCCGAACCGATTTTGGGGCCCCGTATCTCGGGGCCACTTAGTGCTAGGAACTTCATCTTTGGATATGTTGTGGAACCAGTTCCACTGGGCTTGCACACCAAATTGGGTTCCTAGCACCAAGTGGCCCTGAGATACGGGGCAAAGTCGGTTCAGAAAATGAAATTTTTTTTTGCTGCAGAAAAGTGCTTGACTCAAGTATAAGTCGAGGGGGGCACTTTCAGCACAAAAAAATGAGCTGAAAAATTCGACTTATACTCGAGTATATACGGTACTCGACGCAACATTTATCCTTTATATTTAACCAATAAAAGGGTAGTATTTATTTTAGTGTGTTTTTTTTTTTCTGAAAATTTACATAAAAAAATTGCCCAGGACAGCAAGTGGTTAAAAGCTGCTACAGGTCATCATTTTAGAGTTATGCCCCGTACACACGATCCGACATTGATCGGACATTCCGACAACAAAATCCTAGGATTTTTTCTGACGGATGTTGGCTCAAACTTGTCTTGCATACACACGGTCGGACAATGTTGTCGGAAAATCCGATCGTTCTAAACGCGGTGACGTAAAACACGTACGTCGGGACTATAAACGGCGCAGTAGCCAATAGCTTTCATCTCTTTATTTATTCTGAGCATGCGTGGCACTTTGTCCGTCGGATTTGTGTACACACGATCGGAATTTCCGACAACGGATTTTGTTGTCGGAAAATTTTATCTCCTGCTCTCCAACTTTGTGTGTCGGAAAATCCGATGGAAAATGTGTGATGGAGCCTACACACGGTCGGATTTTCCGACAACACGCTCCGATCGGACATTTTCCATCGGAAAATCCGACCGTGTGTACGGGGCATTAAAGTGTAACTTTACCCTGATTTCGTGACAGCGATTTTGACACGATTTCAGGGAATGCCTATGGACCTCAACTCGCATCAAAGTCGGACCAAAGTAGTATAGGGTACTACTTTGAAGTTGGTGCGACTTGAAATCTCACAGATATGAAGGCTCGGTTCACACTGGTGCGATGCGAGAACCCTGCGAATCCAGTGCGGGTTCCCGCATTGCACCTGAACCGCACAGGGGTTCACACCGAGATCTGTGAAAATCAGTTTGCAGATCACAGTGCGGACTGTGAAATGGTGCAGGAATCGGATCGCATAGGTGTGAACACCCATGTGATCCGATTCCAGTGCGGGCCAAAAAAAGCATCCTGCACTATTTTGGTGCCGATGCGATTTCAGCCATACAATTTGTATGGCTGAAATCGCATTGCACAGACATTGGATTTGATCTTCACAGCAATGCGCTGCAAATCACATGGAATGTCTGGCATTGCACTAGTGTGAACTGGGCCTTAATGGTTATCATTGGGAATCATGGGGCACAATTTGTCATGCGACTCTGATGTCCAAAGTCGCAGGAAAAGTCGCATAAGTGTGATAGGGGCCTAAAGCTGGATAAACACTATACAATTTTCTGTAGATTATTTTTCCTTCAGATTAACCAAAACCTTATAATATGAGGTCAGACCTTTTTTTTTTCAATTTGTATGCAATCAGTCCGGCCCTTGCACTACATGGTTTTGGTAAATCAGACAACAAAAGTTGTATAGTGTGTAGGGGTCTTAAGCCTCGTACACACGATTGGATTTTCCAACGGGAAATGTGTGATGACAGGCTGTTGGCGGTAAATCCGACCGTTTGTACGCTCCATCGGACAACTGTTGTCAGATTTTCCGCGGACAAATGTTGGATAGCAGGTTTTCAAATTTTCCGCAGACAAATGTGTGTTGTCGGATTTTCCGATCGTGTGTACACAAGTCCGTCGGACAAAAGTCCAAAGTACAAACACGCATGCTTGGAAGCAAGGACGAGCCAGAAGCGGTCGGTCTTGTAAACTAGCGTCCGTAATGGAGAATTAACATTCATAACGCACCAAATTATGAAATCTCGAAATGCAGCGCACAATTCTCTTCTTTTTTAATGGGATAATAATGAAGCTGCTTTGCTGGTGATACTGATGGAGTTATTGCAAACAAATGTTCAAAGGCTTTTTTTTTTTCTAGTGATATCAAGAATATTATTATGTATTTTTTTTTTTTTTAATTTGGGCAATTTACCACAACACCATTATCTTGTAGTTTTTAAGGTCAAAGATACAACTATGTTGGTGTCCCTTAGTCAATTTTGCCGACTCCCAAACTGTCATTTGAAGTAAAACACATAGCCAAATATTATTCTACACAATTTTTTTTATTGTGCATTAAAAAAAGAAAACAAATAAAATTAGACATGATATCTGCCAATAGAACTTCACCAAAAAGTGCATTCTATGCATCCAAAAATATAGAAAATATAACAAATCAAATCATTATTATTCAACCAAAAAATAATGTCAAAGCAATAACTCCAAGGCCAATAATAAATAACACGTTATCTCCTCCGATTCCGCAACATGGCTGGTTGACGAACGGCCGTTCAGAAACGAACTGAAAAGCGCAAAATGAAAAGTGCGAATCAACACTCACCAAACTTCTACTAACACAAAATTAGCAGAAGGAGCCCAAAGGGTGGCGCTAAAGAGCTGAAAAACAATGTAGTACGTCTTGTATGTCACTACATTCATAATTGTTGGCCAACATTTCTGTGGCCGTGTGTATGCATGACAAGTTTGGGCCAACGCCCTTCGGACAAAATTCCACGGTTTTGTTGGCCAACAATCCGATCGTGTGTACGAGGCTTAAGGCTCATTTCACACTTGTGTAACCTAAAAGTCGCACGTTTTTAAAGCGATTTTTACCGTGACTGTGACGCGAATTGAAGCAATGTCTATGGACCTCAAGTCGCATCAAAGTCGGACCAAAGTAGTGCAGGGACTACTTTGAAATCGCTGCAGCTTGAAGACGCACCGATATGAATGGTACTCATTGGAAATCATGGGGTACGACTTGTCATGTGACTTTGCAGTCCCAAGTTGCAGGACAAGTCGCACAAGTGTGAAAGGGGCCTAAAGGCAAAACTTTTCTTTTTAGTTTTGGATAGAACGGAGAGGGATTAGAACTCTTGTCAAGTTTTTTTTCTAGCTGTCTGTGTCCCCTGCTAACTACTTTCAGTCCAGGCCTTTTCTGGCACTTTTTATTCACATGTAACAATCACTGTTTTTTACTAGAAAATTACTTAGAACCCCCAAACGTTGTATATTTTTTTAAAGCAGAATTGTTATGCAAAAAAACACAATATATAACCCGATTTTTTTCTAAAATATAAAAGATGAAGTTACGCTGAGTAAATAGATACCAAACATGTCAGGCTTTAACCACTTGCTGACCGCCGCACGCCGATATACATCGCCACAATGGCAACGGTGGGCAAATGTATGTCCCCTTTAAGATCGGGGCTAGCAGGTGGGTGCCCACCGCGTACAGCGTGATCGAGTCCGCCGGTCTCCCGGCGATCGTGTCACAGAGCCTCAGAACGGGGAGATGCTTATGTAAACAAGGCATTTCCCACTTCTGCCTAGTGACATGACAGAGATCACTCCTCCCTGTCATTGAGAGCAGTGATCGCTGTCATGTAAGTTGAAGCCCATCCCCCCCACAGTTAGAATCACTCCCTAGGACACACTTAACCCCTTCATCTCCCCCTAGTGGTGAACCTCTTCACTGCCAGTGTCATCTACACATTAATCAATGCTTTTTTTTAGCACTGATCGCTGTATAAATGACAATGGTTCCAAAATAGTGTCAAAAGTGTCCGATGCGTCTGCCATAATGTCGCAGTCGCAATAAAAATCTCAGATCGCCGCCATTACTAATAAAAAAAAATAATAAAAATGCCATAAAACTATCCCCTATTTTGTAGACGTTATAACTTTTGCGCAAACCAATCAATATACGCTTATTGCGATTTTTTTTTTTTACCAAAAATATGTAGAAGAATAAATATCGGCCTAAACTGAGGAAAAAAATAGTTTTTATATATATATTTGGGGATATTTATTATAGCAAACAGTAAAAAATAGTTTTTTTTTTTCAAAATTGTCGCTCTTTTTTTGTTTATAGCGCAAAAAATCAAAATGGCAGAGGTGATCAAATACCACTAAAAGAAAGCTCTATTTGTGGGAAAAACAGGACGTCAATTTTGTTTGGGTACAACGTCGCACGACCGCGCAATTGTCAGTTAAAGCGACGCAGTGCCGAATCGTAAAAAGTGCTCTGGTCAGGAAGGGGGTGAAATCTTCCGGGGCTGAAGCGGGGTAAGATTGCGCATGCCGGTGCAACAGCGACAAACGGTAAATTTTACTATCCATGGGCGACGCTTTTAAAACCTTTATAGGTTACCACTTTAGATTTACAGAGCAGGTCTAGTGTTAGAATTACTGCCCATCATCTGACGTTCGTTGTGATACTTCACATGTGTGGGATGATCTCTGTTTGCGTGCGTGCGAGACCAAAGCGCGTGTTTGCTTTGTGCAGGAGGACGGAGGCACTTTCAAAGGCTTTCAGGAGGTGGCAGGATCGCTTCCTGAACGGCTGACAGTGACTGTTAGTTGCCTTCTTAAATGCGTTCAACGCGTTCCGATGTGGATCTCTATTCAGAATCTGAAGTTGGCCGTATCCTCCCTTACACACTCCTAGCAGAGTTTTGCATAATAACTGGAGTTCTTGGTTTGCATATATTGCAATACATATCCAAGGTGGCCAACTGTGTCAAAGATTCCCTTGTCTGGTCATTGTCTCTTCTACCAGAAAAACGAAAAACACTCGTACATAGCGAGCGTGTGACTGACGCGGGCCTTTAATAGTCGACACGAATACATTCCGGACATGACACAGGATCATTTTCTTCAGAAGAACCTTTTATTATTACAGCTGAAGTCCAAATACCTTTTGCAGCGGGTCCTCCTCATCCTGGACTGCAAGGGTTAAAGCGCTTCTTAACCGCATAAGGACCGGGAGATTTTCCCCCTTAATGACCATTTATTGCGATACGGCACTGCGTCGCTTTAACTCACAATTGCACGGTTGTGCGACGTGGTACCCACACAAAATTGATGTCCTTTTTTTTTCCCCACAAATAGAGCTTTCTTTTGGTGGTATTTGATCACCTCTGTGGTTTTTATTTTTTGCGTTATAAACAAAAAAAGAGCGAGAAAAATTTTGAGACCTTTTGAGAAAAAGGCAATATTTTTTACTTTTTGCTATAATAAATATCCCAATTTTTAAAAAACAAAAACAAATGTATTCATCAGTTTAAGCCAATATGTATTTTTCTACATATTTCTGGAAAAAAAAAATCGCAATAAGCGATTAATGATTGGTTTGCGGAAAAGTTATAGCGTCTACAAAATAGGGGATCGATTTATGGCATTTTTTTTTTTTTTACTAGTAATGGTGGCGACCTGCGATTTTTAGCATGACTGCGACATTGCGGTGGACAGATCGGACACTTTTGACACTTTTTTGGGACCACTGACATTTATACAGCGATCAGTGCTATACAAATGCACCGATTACTGTGTAAATGTCACTGGCAGGGAAGGGGTTAACACTAGGGGGCGATCAAGGGGTTAAGACCCCTTTCACACCGAGAGCGTTTTGCAGGCGCTATAGCGTTAAAAATAGCGTCTGCAATCCGCCCTCAAACAGCTGCAGCATTGTCTCCAGTGTGAAAGCCCCGAGGGCTTTCACACCGGAGCGCTGCGCTGGCAGGACGTCAGGAAAAGTCCTGTCAGCAGCTTCTTTGGAGCGGTGAAGGAGCGGTGTGTTTACCGCTCCTCCACCGCTGCTCCCCGTTGAAATCAATGGAGCAGCGCTGGGATACCGCCGGCAAAATGCCGCTATTGCGGCGCATTGCGGGCAGTTTTAACCCTTTCTCGGCCGCTAGCGGGGGTAAAAGCACCCTGCTAGCGGGCGAAATGTGCCGCAAAGCTGACAGTAAAATGCCGCTATAAATAGTGGCAATTTACTGCCGACGCTATAGGAGGCTCAGTGTGAAAGGGGTCTAAATGTGAGGGTAAGGGTGAAAAATACTGCGCTTGAACCCACAAAATAAGTGAAAAAAGGATAATAATAAGCTGCTAACACACAAACAAACCAAGTCCAAATAGTGAAATCAAAAATATAGTGTAGCGCTGGAATGAAAACAACTAAACCACCTCAAATCAAATAAAGTGGAGATAAATAAAACCTGTGAACAAAAAATAAATAAAAATGACATAGAAATGCTGTGAAATAATAGCGATGTACTGCAATGATCCAATGACCAAATGTCCACATGTATAGTGTCCAATAGATGGAGAACTTTCTCTTCAATCTGCAACTGAAGAAGAAGATACGTGGTCACAATAAACCTAAAATGCACCGAAAAACATATGAAAACATTCAGATGAGAGGGTGGGTACTCTTACCGAAACAGATGGGCGCACCTACCATACGGCAGTGCGTCTGATAGACTTAGTACTGGATCCCCAGTGGTGAGATGATGCCAGGCTGGATGGTAATGTAATGACCACGACCTCCGATCCACTAAAGGTTGGGTGGTGGTTCCAAAGCGAGGTTTCCAAACCAATCAACCGCCGAACCAGTCCGAAATAGTGATAATCAGAAGGTAGTCATCAGCGCTCAAGTATGGGGGAAAAAGAAAGAAGGGAAGCTCCACGTGGCGCAGGTCAACCAATGTTGGTTTATTGGAGATAAAAATACCAAACAGTAATGGATAAAAGTGATCACAAAAATATAAAAACTGCAATGTGGGAAGCAGGAAGTGCTGGTCCGACGCGTTTCAACTAAATAGTCTTCAACTGGGGCAACTGGGGCTAAATGTGTTCCCTCATGTGTGTTTCTAAGTGTGGGGGCAATGTACTGGCTGGAGGAGGAGACCGATCGATGTTCCTAATTATTAGGAACAGCAGATCTGTCTGGGATTTGTGTGTTTGCATACACATGCCCGTTCTGGACATCGTGCCCGCCGGCTATGTGCATTTGGTTCACCCTTTGAGTGACCATTAATGACCATTAATGATGTCAGTTCACCCAGTGCCTTCCGAATCCCCCAGGATCAGCGTGTATGGGTTGAGACTACATCATTATTTATCTGGCTCCCCACACAGCTTCCCACTCTGTGTGTCTCTCTCAGCCATGGACCGCAGTCCTTTGGATATTTGATTTTTGCATTTTTGTTGCCTCCTTTTTTTATATTTAGCATTAGGACTGCCTGGCCTCGACGGTGTCATCACATCATTGCCCAACGCATTGCATCTATATGGTTCCATTTGTGGATGCATGTGAAGTGTCTAGACTCTCTGTTTGTTTTGTTTTGTTTGTCCCCAGAGAATGTTGTCTTTGGATGGTGATTGGTGGGGGATTTGACAATTTTATGCATATTTTTGTAATTTGTTATTTATTCTTTGATGAAATTTTCCATTTTTGATACTTGGTTTGAATTTCTTCATTGAATTTGGTTTGAATTTGAAGTAATACAAAATAACCATCAATTGCCCTTGGTCCTGCAGGTCCGGGGTGCTGTTTAGCGCTCTAGGACCCCTTTCACACTTTTGTGAAACGCTTTTCAGGCGTTTTAGCGCTAAAAATAGCGCCTCTCATGCCTCCCCAGTGGGAAAGCCTGAGTGCTTTCCCACTGGGGCGGTGTGCTTGCGGGATGGGAAAAAAAGTCCTGCAAGCAACATCTGTGGGGCGGTTTGGGAGCGCTGTATACAGCGCTCTTAAAAACACCCTGACCATTGAATGGGCAGTGCTGCCGAAGCGCCTGTAAAGTGCTTCGCCTGCGCCGCAACACGGATGATTTTAACCCTTTTTTCGTTCGCTAGTCGGAATAAAAGCTCCCCGCTAGCATCCGAAAAGCGCCGCTAGTTTTAGCGGCGCTTTACTGCTAACGCACCCCCCGCCCCATTGTGAAAGTAGCCTAATGCTGCGTACACACGAGCGGACTTTACGGCAGACTTTGCCCGGCGGACGGGATTTGGTCGGACAATTCGATCGTGTGTGGGCTCCAGCGGACTTTGTTTTCTCAAAAGTTGGACGGACTTAGATTTGAAACATGTTTTAAATGAATCAGTTGAAATCGAGTCCGGTCGAAAAGTCCGCTGTCTGTATGCTAGTTCGACGGACAAAAAGCCACGCTAGGGCAGCTATTGGCTACTGGCTATGAACTTCCTTGTTTTAGTCCAGTCGTACGTCATCACGTACGAATTTGGCGGACTTTGGTGGATTGTGTGTAGGCAAGTCCGTTCATTCAGAAAGTCCGTCGTAAAGTACGTCGAAAAGTCCGCCGGGCAAAGTCTGCCGTAAAGTCCGCTCGTGTGTACGCGGCATAAGTGGTTCATGGAGTCTTCCTGTCAGAGTGTAATTGCCGGTCCGTACGAGGTATGATCAGACAGCTTTACACAGACAGTCTGCAGGAGCCCTGCATGGCACTCGCGATCTTCTGATTGTGGGTGCAATGCTTTGCAGGCACATAGAAAAAAAAAATAACACATGCACATTTTTTACCTGCAAAAAAGATTTGCATTTATTATTTTTTTTTACAAAGGTGAACTTATCTTTTAATACTGCCCCAAATTCGGATTTGCATGATGCTTGTACAGTAGCTCTCTGCATTTGTAAGGTAATCATATTGCCTATGGATAGAAGTTGTGTTATGTTCCTCATCTGATCCCAGTAGCTCAGTTGTAGTCACTGTGGAAATTTTGAGTAGAATAATGGAGTTTTCCAGCCGTCTTGGAGTGTAAACCTCTCTTAGTCATTTTCTTCTATGTCACGTTATGGGTTTTTCTTTTTTTTATCCCTGTGAGGAAGCAAAGTTTTTTTTAGGGAGAAGGAAAAGCAGACGCGCTCAATCACGGGTTTCACATTTCTAGGCTGCAGGCGGACAGGGAACTGGCGTGGAAACATTTTGTGCACATTTCATGTACAGAGCAGTAATAACAGTCTAATGAATGAACACACAGGGCTGTGGGGTAGTGATTCATGGCTCAGGCAGTCATGGGAAAACTCAACGACTTGACTGGCTAAAAGCAAAGAAAACCAGCACTGAGTACTGGCATGGAGATCGGGAAGAGCACATCTGGTGGGATTTGGAAACACGCCATCTCAATGCATAGCGATATTTCATGTACGATCAATGCCCCATATTATGGGAACAGGAGTTCGATTATACTTTGAACTTTGAATGTTGACACAAGAAGTAATCACTTTATGACTCCAAAAGCCCCGCCCTGCTTAACGCATTGCTGCCAGGTGTAAGATTGTGTTCCTCTCCTTGTGGTTTATTTGTACATGTTAAAGCAGACCATGCAAGCATTTAGGCCATGTTCACGGTTGATCCAACATGAAAGGCGCACGACTTTCATTACAACTTTGCCCTGTGATTTCGGGTCCGACTTCCATGCGAATTCAATGAACAGGATCCGATTTTGATCCAACTTTGAGATGATTGCGACTTGTCCTTTTACCAATCAAAACAATTAATTTGCTTCTGGTATGGATGAAACCCCACCCCAAATTTATAAAAAAAAATATGGCGTGCCCCCCCTCTAATCCATACCAGGCCTTTTGAGTTTGGTATGGGGAACCCCACGCCAAAATTAAAAAAAAGAAAAAAAAAGTAATGAGGTCCCCCCAAAATCCGGTATGGTCTTGGGGGGAACCCCAGGCATTTTTTTTCTCAATACATTTTTCTTTGCTAACATTCCTCTAAACACAAGTTACATATCACAGGTAGGATCAGTTAAAGTGGCGTTCCACCCAAAAGTGGAACTTCTGCTTTAAGCACTCCTCGCCCCCTTACATGCCACATTTGGCATGTAATTTTTTTTGGTGGGGGGGGAGTTGGTACCTGGTTTTGACAGGTACTTCCTGTCCCACTTCCTCCTTCCATCGCTTGGTCACCTAGGTGTCTTCTCCTCTCCCCCTAGGCCGCCACTCCCTCTCTACAATCTTCTAGGACACGTCACAGGTCCCAGAAGATTGCCTGGCCACTAGGAGAGCGCAGTGCGGTTCGTGCATGCAAAGTGCGTGCCTGGCTGTGAAGCCGCAATCTGTCACAGCCGGGCGCTCACAGTAGTAATAACGGTGCCGTGGAGAGGAGGATGTGAGCAGCAAGGCCTCGGGCGGCCGCATCGCTGTTCCGTGGGACAGGTGAGTGTCTGTTTATTAAAAGTCAGCAGCTACACCGACTGAAACTCTGCTTTAAGATGCTGATCTGACTTCGATATGACTTCAGTTCAATTCAGTGGGCTGGAATCGGACCTAAGTCAGACCAAAGTAGTGCAGGAACCTTTGCAAAAGTCGGACAGACACAAGTCGGACCAGTTACGTCGGCTCTTATAGGGAACTATTGATTTAGACAGATATTGGGGTTTATTTACTAAAACTGGAGAGTGCAAAATCAGGCTCACTTCTACCTAGAAATCAATAAGCGAAGCGCATGCACGAAGCTGACTGAGCAGGACATGTCCGCTTAGTGCTCCGCGCCGACCGGGACCCGATAGCCAGATATTAACGAATTCTATCAGTCCTCAACCCGCCCCACAGTGCCTGTCACATATCTGTGACTCCCAGGCACATTCTGACAGGATGCACAGTGTGTGAAAAACGAAGCTAAAACCACAGAAGACTCAGAAATCTCTGACTTACATTCGCAGCCAAAATGGTGGCATCAGCATCCCCTCGTACCGTACGCTCACATCCACAACTGCAGCTCCGGTCTCCTTCTTCCCTGTCAAAAGGTGAGCCCTTTTCTGACATTGGGGTGACCCCCACAGATATACAGAATGTTACAAATGGCTCTGACTTATTAAATCAATTTGAAAGGATTCTCCATAGAGCCTTATGCCGCGTACACACGAGCGGACTTTACGGCAGACTTTGCCCGGCGGACGGGATTTGGTCGGACAATTCGATCGTGTGTGGGCTCCAGCGGACTTTGTTTTCTTAAAAGTTGGACGGACTTAGATTTAAAAACATGTTTTAAATTAATCCGTTGAAATCGAGTCCGGTCGAAAAGTCCGCCGTCTGTATGCTAGTTCGACGGACAAAAAGCCACGCTAGGGCAGCTATTGGCTACTGGCTATGAACTTCCTTGTTTTAGTCCGGTCGTACGTCATAACGTACGAATTCGATGGACTTTGGTGGATTGTGTGTAGGCAAGTCCGTTCATTCAGAAAGTCCGTCGTAAAGTACGTCGACAAGTCCGCCGGGCAAAGTCTGCCGTAAAGTCCGCTCGTTTGTACGCGGCATTACAGAATACCTCAGATAATATCACAGACAAACTGACAAGAGAGATTAGTGAGGTGGGCTGCCGCACCACTAGCCTTGAACAAAGGATGGATGAAATAGATGTCACTACCTCTAACCAGACGTAAGAACTAGAATCCCCCAAAGATGAATATTCTCTACTTTAAAACCGCATTGAAGACTTTGAGAACAGGGCCAGGAGGTCCAACCTACGGATACGCGGTATCCCTGAGGTAATTGAGAATATTCAATCAAAAGTTACAGCACTTTTTCAGGAACTTGCTCCATTTATTCCGATAGAACGCTTAGAAATGGATAGAATACATAGATTCCTGGTCCCTTGCAAGGAGTCTGGACCAGGCTCCTTGCGGGGGACCAGGGATAAAAACATTGAAACCCTGTAAATGTCCTGGTGTAGATGGCTTTTCATCTGCTTATTATAAATGGTTTTCCACAATTTGATCACCACTTATGGTTGAGGCCTTCAGCTCTCTGCTCAATGGACAATCCTTTCGTATTGAATCTCACACAGCTTCCATCTCCATGATACCTAAACCAAATACTGATGATACCTCATGGTCAAATTACAGACCGATATCCATTCTTAACCTAGATATTAAGATATTGGCCAAAATTCTTGCCACCAGACTTAATCCCATAGTAGGTACTTTGATCCACAAGGACCAAATTGGATTTATCCCTTTCTGACAAACTGGTGACATTATTCGCCGAGCTACGCTACTGGCACATAAAGCCCGCTCTTGTCGTATCCCTACCTGTTTCCTCAAGTTAGATATACGAAAAGCTTTTGACTTGCTATCTTGGCCTTATCTACATACAATTCTTTCGCGTTGGGGATTCAGAGCGAGTTTCTTGCGTTGGATTAATACTTTATATCAAAACCCAAAAGCTTATATATCTTTCTCAGGAGACAGTTCCGACCCCTTTAATATCGAGAGAGATACCAGACAGGGATGCCCATTATCCCCTCTCCTCTTTGCCCTAGCCATCGAACCCCTAGCACAACTCATTCGATCTAACCCAAACATCAAAGGACTAGAACTCGGGGTCCATCACCACAAATTATGCCTGTTTGCAGATGATGACCTGATATTTCTTACTTCGCCCCTGTTATCAGCACCACCTCTCATGGACATTTTTTCCAAATTCGGACAGTTATCAGGCCTAACAATAAATTTCCACAAATCCACAGCCCTAAACATTTCTTTATCACCTACTCTCCAAACTAAACTTCATGATTCTCTCCCATTTGCCAACTTCACATATTTCTTATCTAGATATTAATTTTACAGCAAATCCATCTGACCTCTACACAGTCAACTACCCACCTATTCTTACACAACTTACTAAACTCCTAGCTAATTGGTCTTCTCTACCGTTGACATGGATGAGTAAAATAACAGTGACCAAAATGTCTATCCTCCCTAAACTTTTATACCTCTTTAGAGTACTACCTATAACGATCTCTTCACATTTGCTTCGTATTTTACAACGAAAAACCAATCAATTCATTTGGGGCTCACTCAAACCCTATTTACCCAAATTAACTTTATATTCCCCCCATATTAGAGGCTGTCTAATGCTCTGTACACACAATAGGATTTTCCGACAACAAGCTCCCATCGAACATTTGTTGTTGGAAAATCATATTGTGTGTACAGGGCATTAAAGGGGTTGTAAAGGTAAAAATTTTTTCACCTTAATGCATTCTATGCATTAAGGTGAAAAAACGTTTGACAATACCGCCGCCCCCAGCCCCCCCGTTTTACTTACCTGACGCCTCGAATCTTCGCTGCTCGTTCTCGTCATCTTCATTGCAGCTCAGCCTGGTCGCTGATTGGCTGCAGTGGATGGATTGAAAGCAGCGCAGCCATTGGCTCGCGCTGCTGTCAATCACATCCGATGACGCGGCGCGCCGGGGGCGGGGCCGAGTGATACAGCGAGCGGCTATAGCCGCCGGCTGTATCACGGGAGCGCGCCCGCAAGCACTCACCACCATGTGAGGGAGCTCGCATTAAGGTGGTGAATGCATGCGGGGAGGAGTTGAAACAGACGCCGAGGGACCCCAGAAGACCAGGTTCGGGGCCACTCTGTGCAGAACGAGCTGCACAGTGAAGGTAAGTATAACATGTTTGTTATTTTAAAAAAAAAAAAAATTACCTTTACAACCGCTTTAATGGCCACCCCCATCAAATCATTCTCTGCAGCTATTACCTTTTGTACCACCACCCCGTCCCTTTAGAATGTCAACTCTATGAGCAAGGCCCTCCTGTCCCTTTTTGTATTGAACTGTACTGTAATTGTGTTGTCTCCCCTATACATTGTAAAGCGCTGTGCAAACTGTTGGCGCTATATAAATCACATATAATAATAATAATAATAATAGTGTGCCAGATTTCACAAAATATTTTGACGCAGCACAACTAGCACAATTACCCAAATATCACGCTATGAAGGAAACTCCATTATGGGTATCATTGGAGTCAATTGACTGTGACCCTCTTTCTATTGCACATTTACTATGGTTCACTCCTACACAGCGGAAGAAAATCACAAATCCTATTACCAAACACAGCCTTTCCATTTGGGACAGATTGAAAACCAGATAGGGAGGCACAGTAGTGTAGTGGATAGCACTTTCACCTAGCAATAAGAAGGGTCACTGGTTCGAATCCCAACCACGACACTACCTGCCTGGAGTTTGCATGTTCTCCCTGTGCCTGCCTGGGTTTCCTCCGGGTACTCTGGTCCCCTCCCAGACATGCTGGTAGGTTAATTGGATCCTGTCTAAATTGTCCCTAGTATATGAATGTGAGTTAGGGACCTTAGATTGTAAGCTCCTTGCGGGTAGGGACTGATGTGAATGTACAATGTATATGTAAAGCGCTGCGTAAATTCAAGGTGCTATATAAGTACATAAAATAAATATCCAAACATAAGCCCCTCCTCTCCTTCTACACAGCCTGGTCCTTCCCAAGATTTTTTTCAGCGTGGTCAAATGTAGGTTTGATTGGAGTTCATAAATTTTTTAAATCTCAAAATATCATACCTTTTTCAGACTTATGCAAAACATATTCCCTTCCATCCACAGAAACCTTTCGATATCTCCAAATTACATTTTTTTGGAACACAACAAACCCACTGACATACAAACCCCTGACTTCACGGTCTTTGAAAATGCTTGCAAATCTGACCCCCATAGATGTGGACCTATTTCTGCCATATATGAACAATTGCTCTCTCATGTAACCTCTTCTCCTCCAACATACACAACCAAATGGGAAACTGATCTTCATCTTCAACCAAACGTACTAGACTTGACTCAAATTGGGCAAACAACTAAATCAGCCACACCAAATATAGTGGCTCTCGAAACAAATTTATAAGGTACTAACTAGATGGTATCTGGTCCTATCCAGAAAATCCAAATTTTCCCCCCAATGTTCCTCTCACTGTTTTCGAGGCTGTACTACCATGGATTCACATCTACATATCTGGTGGGAATGTCCCATAGTAAGCTCCTTTTGGTCAGAAATCTTCAAAATTCTTTCTACTATGTTCAACATAACCCTAACACCTGATCCCTCAGTAGCACTTCTGAACAGAAAACCACAAATCATAACGCACCACCAATTTAAATGACTTCTTTTTATAACCACGTCAGCTAAACAAACTGTAGCAAAAGCGTGGAAATCAAACTCACTCTGCATAGAGTCAGTCAAACAAAGAGTTACACAATCTAAAAAAACGCAAATGCAAAAACTGAAGCTATCTTGCTTCTAATTTTGATTCCTTATGGAGACCTTGGATTAAACATTATTTACCCCCTTGGTTTGGACTGTTCACAAATTTTTCCCTGGGAGTTTATAATATCCTCCCCGCTACTATGATTACCTTCACCTGCTTCTCTAAACCATTGGTCCCCCTGGACATTTCCTTCTCTCTCCCTTCTGTGCCCTATCCCCTCCATTTGGTTTATACCTGATAATTATCTGATATACTAACTGTAATAGAAGATGCTTTGAATGGTTGAGATTTTTGACCTTCGCACCAGATAAAGCCAAACCAAAAGAAGGAACTTGGCCCTGGTTTAGCCTAATTTATTCCCCCAGCTATTCTACAGCACATTAACTTTATATTTCTTTAAAGGTTCATTCACTTCTATTCTCTTCATGGATGACATGATTATATTATTTCAATCAACTTAATTTCTCAATTATTTTTCGTCAAATAGCTGAAGCTATGATTATGACACTAAGGCCCCTTTCACACTGGGGCGGTAGGGGGCGTCGGCAGTAAAACAGCGCTATTTTTAGCGCTGTTTTACCGCGGTATTCGCCCGCTAGCGGTGCGGTTTTAACCCCCCGCTGGCGGCCTAAAAAGGGTTAAAAACCCCTCGTATAGCGCGGCTATAGCCGCGGTATTACCGCGGTATAGCTGCGCTGTCCCATTGATTGCAATGGGCAGGAGTAGTGAAGGAGCGGTGAATACACCGCTCCTTCCCCGCTCCAAAGATGCGGCTAGCAGGAGATTTTTTCTTCTCCTGCCAGCGCACAGCTTCAGTGTGAAAGCCCTTCGAGGGCTTTCACACTGAACAAACAGCGGAGGCTGTTTAGAGGCGGTTTGCAGGCGCTATTTTTAGCGCAATAACGCCTGCAAACCGCCCCAGTGTGAAAGGGGCCTTAATGTTACATAATCTTCTCCTACAACCCCACTATGTTATCTATTTTAATTTACCTTTTATAAGAGTTACTTTCCTGAATGATTACGCCTTTTTCTACTATACTATTGTACATGCTCTGTTAATGGAATGTCTAAACCTATTATATTACTGTACATGCTCTGTTAACCTCCCTGGCGGTATGATTATTTCAGATTTTAGGTGCTGAAAGCGGTACCATTATTTTGCATGGAAATTTGGCGTTTTATATTGTAGGCCTGTAATTCTTAGGAATAACTCACTTAAATCTGTCCAAACCAGAGTCTAGTAAACATCTCGGGTATGATAAAGTTTGAAAAACGAAATCATAAATTATAATATATTAAATAACTATAAATAATTATACCAAATAATAATATAATAATAGTTAAAATTATTCAATAATGTAGTCAAATCAAAAACACTGAAATTTGCTCAGTTGCAGAATTGTCGCTGTCGTTACTTTCAGTGTTTGGTGACGGATCTCCCCACAAATCACTATCGCTCAATTCTGCGAGTCATTTTAATTTATTATCGCTGTTTTCTAGCTGGTCTAAAACCACTTTTGATGTAAAGGGACACTTTGGTTGCTATGGACAATCTCCAGTTTCCAGGCAGAAAGAACAGTTTTTATAATATAAAACTGCATGCAGGACACTGGACAGACCACAAGGACAAAGGGGATGTGTAATTATTTGATACAGTACTGTAATATGTAAGATTACAGTATACTGTGTCTGTACTGTGTGTTTTACTTTTTGAATTTGGCGCCCAACACCGTCCCCGTGTGTCACAACGCTCGCAGGGAACGGAGCTCGGCACTGTGAATCGAGCGAGACACGGCGGCTCACAGATCACAGCGGGGAGACATCGCAGGATCCAGGGGACAAGGTAAGTAACCTCTACATGGATCCTGCTATGCGATCCCGAGTCTGGCTCCCCAGAGAGCCCCCCTTCAAGGTCCCCAGAGACCTCCCCTTACATCAGGGTCCCCAGAGAACCCCCCTTACTTCAGGGTCCCCAGAGGGCCCCCCTTACTTCAGGGACCCCAAAGTGCCCCCCTTACTTCAGGGACCCCAAAGTGCCCCTCTTACATCAGGGTCCCCAGAGGGCCCCTTCTTACATCAGGGTCCCCAGAGAGCCCCCCCTTACATCAGGGTCCCCAGAGAGCCCCCCCTTACATCAGGGTCCCCAGAGAGCTTACCTTACTTTAGGGTCCCCAGAGAGCCCCCTTACATCAGGGTCCCCAGAGGGCCCCCACTTACTTCAGGGTCCCCAAAGAGCCCTTCCTTACATCAGGGTCCCCAAAGAGCCCTTCCTTACATCAGGGTCCCCAAAAAGCCCTTTCTTACATCAGGGTCCCCAGAGACCTCCCCCCTTACATCAGGGTCCCCAGACAGGCACCCCTCCTCTTTCCAGAGGTTCCCCTGTACCTGGCTGGTCTCCGCTGTGCACCTTGGACCACCAGCACATCTCTGAACCCCCCACCTGGGGGGAGGTGGGAGGCAGCGATCATCAGCTCTATGGTGTCCATGGGCGGCGGGATCTCCCTGGGGCTTGTAGTTCTCTCCGAATGTATCCACTGGAGAGGGGAGGGGCCTCTGACCCAGGCGTGTATCATCAAGAGTGTAGAAGCAGAGCGACTCACTGAAGAGTGAAGCCAATACATTCCCGGGTCAGAGGCTCCTCCCCCCTCCAGTGGATACAGTTGGAGAGAGAACTACAAGTCCCAGGAAGATCCTGCGGCTCGCGGTCGTGGGCACCATCGAGCCGCCGATCGCCGCCTCCCACCCCCCCCCCCCGCATGTTAAACGGACAGCCAGGGGTGCAGGGGGAGATGCGGGGTCTTGGGACTCCCCCACAGCGGCAGAACGGCAGGACCCAGTCACAAGTGCGACTGCAGTGACCCCTATAGGTCCGACATTGGGTATATTATATTTGCTTGTTTGAAACTTTTTTTTACATGCTTCCTGGTTTCTGGCCTAGGCTTTAATTTACAATATATATTTCACATGCATTTTCAGCTGTTATCCTGGAGTTCAGTTAAAAAAAAAAATGCTGACGTTGCATATATCACTTTTAGCTTTTTCCATTGAACTACTTGGGATGCTGGGTCACTCCTTTCCCAGTTTCTGTGTCAGACGTCTTCAGTTCTGGGTAGGTTGCCAAGTTCTTTGTTCTGTGACTCGATGGTTTCCAACTTCCTTAAAAAAACCTAAGCACTGTTCCTTATTTGTCGATTGCATCTCTAGACTTTCAATATGCAGCTGCTGTTCACCTCCATTTACTCGTGTCCTCAGCATTGGGCTGCCCATAGACAGAAGCACGAAGGGTGCGGTTGGACATGCAGACAGGATACGGCTGCCATCATGATGCACAGAGTGCAATATACTTGTGAGGTCAACCTACTAAGTTTATTTCAGTGGAGGAGGAAGGATAAGCTGGGGGAGAGCAAACATTTCATCGCAACTGATTCTGTCCAATCAGCTGAGAGCATGAGAGTGCAGGGGGCGGACCGAACTGCTGGAGACAGACCACTGCTTTGGAACAAAGGGCAATAGTCCTGATCTTCACCCTGCAGAGGGGATTCTAACTTTTGGGATGGCACTAATATATATTAAAGAGGACCTTCATATATATATATATATATATATATATATATATACAGTGGGGAAGGAAAGTACTCAGACCCCCTTAAATTTTTCACTCTTTGTTATATTGCAGCCATTTGCTAAAATCATTTAAGTTCATTTTTTTTTTCCTCATTAATGTACACACAGCACCCCATATTGACAGAAAAACACAGAATTGTTGACATTTTTGCAGATTTATTAAAAAAGAAAAACTGAAATATCACATGGTCCTAAGTATTCAGACCCTTTGCTGTGACACTCATATATTTAACTCAGGTGCTGTCCATTTCTTCTGATCATCCTTGAGATGGTTCTACACCTTCATTTGAGTCCAGCTGTGTTTGATTATACTGATTGGACTTGATTAGGAAAGCCACACACCTGTCTATATACCGTATATACTCGTGTATAAGTCAAAATTTTCAGCCCCTTTTTTGGGGCTGAAAGTGCCCCCTTCGACTTATACACGAGTCACCGCCGTCTGCCTACATGATCAGCGTGTCATGCAGGCAGACGGCGGCCAGCGTGTGATACAATCTACTCGGCAGCGGCTCTTACAGTTCAAAAGCCGCGCCTCCTTGTCTGTGATAGGCAGTCAGTTTATAGCCTATCACGGACATTCTCTCATCCTCGTCCGTGGTATGAGGATGAGAGAATGTCCGTGATTGGCTGACCGCTGACTGCTGGGAAATTGAGTTTTTTGGACGAGGAGGTGGCGCGGCTTTTGAACAGTAAATGGCTGCCGAATACTACACGCTGATCGGTGTAGAGTGGCGCACGGAGGATGCACAGGACACAGGTAGGATACATACAGACACATGCACACAGGTACATATACACATGACAGATACACATGACACAGGTACATGCACATATACACAGGACACAGGTACATGACACAGGTACATATACACATGACACATATGCACAGGACACAGGGAGGTATACAGCTGCAGATGGGCATTGTTGACCCTCTTTTTCCACTTACAGTAGCTGCTGCATTTCTCACCCTCGTCTTATACTCGGGTCAATAAGTTTTTCCCATTTTTTTGTGGTAAATTAGGGTCTTGACTTATACTCAGAACGACTTATACTCGAGTATATACGGTAAGACCTTACAGCTCACAGTGCATGTCAGAACAAATGAGAATCATGAGGTTAAAGAAACTGCCTGAAGAGCTCAGAGACAGAATTGTGGCAAAGCACAGATCTGGCCAAGGTTACAAAAAAGCTTCTGCTGCACTTAAGGTTCCTAAGAGCACAGTGGCCTCCATAATCCCTAAATGGAAGATGTTTGGGACGGCCAAACTGAGCTATCGGGGGAGAAGAGCCTTGGTGAGAGAGGTAAAGAAGAACCCAAAGATCACTGTGGCTGAGCTCTAGAGATGCAGTGGGAAGATGGGAGAAAGTTGTAGAAAGTCAACCATCACTGCAGCCCTTCACCAGTCGGGGCTTTATGGCAGAGTGGCCCGACGGAAGCCTCTCCTCAGTGCAAGACACATGAAAGCCCGCTTGGAGTTTTCTAAAAACACCTGAAGGACTCCAAGATGGTGAGAAATAAGATTCTTTGGTCTGATGAGACCAAGATAGAACTTTTTGGCCTTAATTCTAAGCGGTATGTGTGGAGAAAACCAGGCACTGCTCATCACCTGTCCAATACAGTCCCAAAAGTGAAGCATGGTGGTGGCAGCATCATGCTGTGGGGGTGTTTTTCAGCTGCAGGGACAGGACGACTGGTTGCAATCGAGGGAAAGATGAATGTGGCCAAGTACAGGGATATCCTGGACGAAAACCTTCTCCAGAGTGCTCAGGACCTCAGACTGGGCCGAAGGTTTACCTTCCAACAAGACAATGACCCTAAGCACACAGCTAAAATAACGAAGGAGTGGCTTCACAACAACTCTGTGACTGTTCTTGAATGGCCCAGCCAGAGCCCTGACTTAAACCCAATTGAGCATCTCTGGAGAGACCAAAAAATGGCTATCCACCAACGTTTACCATCCAACCTGACAGAACTGGAGAGGATCTGCAAGGAGGAATGGCAGAGGATCCCCAAATCCAGATGTGAAAAACTTGTTGCATCTTTCCCAAAAAGACTCATGGCTGTATTAGATCAAAAGGGTGCTTCTACTAAATACTGAGCAAAGGGTCTGAATACTTAGGACCATGTGATATTTCAGTTTTTCTTTTTTAATAAATCTGCAAAAATGTCAACAATTCTGTGTTTTTCTGTCAACATAGGGTGCTGTGTGTACATTAATGAGGAAAAAAATGAATTTAAATGATTTTAGCAAAAAAAATCTCTCGCAAAAATGTACAACATGGAAAACTCTCCCCCTTTCTCCAGTGGGGAGAGTAAATTTAATTAAAATGATATATTTGCCCAAATTTTTGTACTTTTTTCGAAATTCACCTCTGATCCCCCCGGCTTCGTTTTTTACCAAATTAAAAGGTATATTGTCTTCCTTTATCTGGAATGGTAGGCCCCCGAGACTGGCCATGGCTACCCTTCAGCTGCCCATTACCCAGGGGGGTTTGTCCCTACCGGATTTCCAGGTATACTTCTGGGCGGCCGTCCTGGTGACGGTTAGATGGTGGTTCTCTCAACCACGTGATAACCCGGCAGTGACCCTGGAAGCCGCCATCATGGGGTCCTACTCCTCTCTCAGTAATGTGGTGTTCAGAGGAGTGAAATCCCACCCTGGTATTACAGATCTGATGAGCACTACTATCATAGTTTGGAACAAGGCTAGAAATAGTTTCAACAACCCAGAGAGGTTTTCCCCGCACATCCCTCTTTGGGGCAACCCTGGACTGCTGCATTTGAAATCTGTCCCAGACCCTCAAGTCTGGGCAAGAAAGGGAATTACTAAACTAAAGCACAGTGCAGGGTGGCAAATTGAGAACATTTTCAGATCTCAAAAATGCTTACTCACTACCGGGCTGGATGCTGTTTAGATATTATCAACTCCGACACGCCTATAGGAAGCAGTTTCCATCTATTATCCAGTTAGAATTAGACCCTGTGGAGGGACTGCTTACATCAAAAATCATAGATAGACCACTGTCTACTCTATATTTTCATTTGTCCATACCCCCTGCAAAGAAACTTGAAAAAACTTTTGTCAAGTGGAAGGCAGACATTCCTGATTTATTAGAGGATGAATGGGAAACATGTGTATCCTCTTTTGTGATTAACACAATATCAGCCAGAGAGCGATTTATGCAGGTCAAGTTCCTCCACAGGGCCTATTATACCCCAAAACGTCTGACAATTATGACACCTAGCAGTCCGGTGGCCTGCGCCAGATGTGGTCTAGAGTCCGCCTCCTTTATTCATATGGTATGGTCTTGTCCGCGCCTCGGAGACTATTGGACGGAAATATCTAACATTCTCAACCGGGTTACCTCCCTAGATTTGGGTGCTCATCCCAAGGCAATGCTATTGAACATTTTACGTCCAGACGTTAGAGGTAAATATACCAAACTATTTTTGGGTTATGCTACGTTCTATGCCCGAAAAGAAATATTTCTCCATTGGAAGGATGTGTTACCCCCTAGAGTATCTTCATGGCGCCTAGCAATGAACTCTGTACTCCCACTATACAAACTTACGTATCTTAATCGTAATTGCCCCAAGAAATTTGATAAGATATGGTCGGGCTGGATAGATGCATGGGGTGCTGAGGTAGTGAATGATGTTCAAGTTGACGCAGACATGCCAGCTGTTATATGACAAGATTGAATTATCTTTAAATATCATTTAGTGCATGTGTTTAATTAGGCTAATGTGGTACTTATGGTTCCTTCCTTGCCTCCCCCCTCTCGCCCCTCCCCCTCCTCTTTTAAGTATCCTTAAGCCGCCCCCCCCTCCCCCCCCCCTCCCTTTCCTTTTCCCTCCCCTCCCTATCCCCTTCCAGCAGACCCTCTTGATTGACTACTTTAATATACTACCTCTACACCACTGTTTTGCTGCAATGCCATATACTGCTCTCATGCTTCTTTATGTTGTCTATATGGAAAATTGATCATCCATCTTGTGACTATGTACATATACTGTTATTATATCTAAATGTGCCTATGCATCGCTTGTAATGTTTAAATCTTGAATAAAAAAATGTTTCTATTGTGAAAAAAAAATGATTTTAGCAAATGGCTGCAATATAACAAAGAGTGAAAAATTTAAGGGGGTCTGAATACTTTCCATCCCCACTGTGTATATATATATATATATATATATATATATATATATATATATATATATATATATATATATATATACACTATATTAACAAAATTATTGGGACACCTGTCTTTACACGCGCATGAACTTTAATGGCATCCCACTCCCAGTCTTAGTCCGTAGGGTTCAATATTGAGTTGCCCCACCCTTTGCAGCTTTAACAGCTTCAACTCTTCTGGGAAGGCTGTCCATCAGGTTTAGGAGTGTGTCTATGGGAATGTTTGACCATTCTTCCAGAAGCGCATTTGTGAGGTCAGGCACTAACGTGGATGAGAAGGCCTGGCTCGCAGTCTCCGCTCTAATTCATCCCAAAGGTGTTCTGTTGAGTTGAGGTCAGGACTGTGCAGGCCAGTCATGTTCCTCCTCCTCCCCAAAATCGCTCATCCATGTATTTATATTCGTGCAGGAAGGGGCCATCCCCAAACTGTTCTCACAAAGTTGGGAACATGAAATTGTCCAAAATGTCTTGGTATGCTGACACCTTAAGAGATTCCTTCACTGGAACTAAGGGGCCAAGCCCAACCCCTGAAAAACATCATCACACAATACCCCCCCCTCCACCAAATGATTTGGACCAGTGCACAAAGCAAGGTCCATAAAGACATGGATGAATGAGTTTGGGGTGGAGGAACTTGACTGGCCTGTGCAGAGGCCTGACCTCAACCCGATAGAACACCCTTGGCATGAATTAGAGCAGAGACTGCAAGCCAGGCCTTCTTGTCCAATAATACACTATTGGAAGAATGGTCAAACATTCCCATAGACACACTCCTAAAGCTTGTGGACAGCCTTCCCAGAAGAGTTGAAGCTATCATAGCCGCACAAAAAAAAAGGGTGGGCCAACTCAATATTGAACCCTACGGACTAAGACTGGGATGCCATTAAAGTTCATGTGTGTGTAAAGGCAGGTGTCCCAACACTTTTGACCATATAGTGTAGGTGACAACCATACAAATAATTTTCCATAGTCATACTTATGGCCAGAGTAAGCAGAGCAGTTTAGGTGACAGAGGCCTACACGTTCACCAGGAACATTTTCCCCGGGATCTCGGCAATAAACGGCAATAAACGGAAGTGATTATTTACAGATTAACAGCCCCGAGCTCCTCTCCGACATTCTCATTTACACAAAAGGCTTCCTGCGCTTTTTTTGGGCCTCTGCCTGTTGAACATGTGTCTGGCCGTTTAGTAGAATGGATGAGATCCTCCTTTATATGGGAATTCAGTGCTAAGTGACATCTGCCTTAACCCCTGCCTTCCAGATGACTTCACAAACCTGCTGCTGGCCGAGGCCCTGCTGGAGATCTGTTTGAAGGAGAACGTTGCCAAACTCAAAGACTCCATTCCATTAATGGAAAGCAACGAGCCAAAACTGCATCAAGCCAAGAACTATCTGAGCGGTATTCTAAACAGAGGCAAATTACCAGTAAGTGACAGATGGGAACCTTGTCTGCTTTGATATCACTATCGGACGTGTTCTTCTCCCATTCCTCATATGTAGCATTGTGTGCACTCATCTTTATTTAGAAGCCAATTCTGGAGAGAATCGGGGGGAATTAAAGTGATATTAAACACATTGGGGTTGATTTACTAAAGGCAAATAGACTGTGCACTTTGCAAAGTGCAGTTGCTCCAGAGCTTATTAAATGAGCAGAAGCTCTGCTGACTTCCATCATCCAATCAGGTGCAAGCAAAAATGCATTTTTTTTTATTTTCCTTGCACATGATTGGGCACTCTTTGCAAAATGAAGCTTTGCCTCATTTACTAAGCTCTGGAGCAACTGCACTTTGTAAAGTTCACAGTCTATTTGCCTTTAGTAAATCAACCCCACACTGTTTAAATTACATTTACTAAAGGCAAAAAAATTGCATTTGTGAGGTCAGACGCTGATGTTGGATGAGAAGACCTGCCTTGCAGTCTCCGCTCTAATTCATCCCAAAGGTGTTCTATTGGGTTGAGGTCAGGACTCCGTGCAGGCCAGTCAAGTTCCTCCACCCAAAACTCGCTCATCCATTTCTTTATGGACCTTGCTTTGTGCAGGAAGGGGTCATCCCCAAACTGTTCCTGCAAAGTTGGGAGCATGAATTTGTCCAAAATGTCAAAAAGGCTGTAGATTCTGTAAATGCAGTTGCTCCAGAGCTTATTAAATGAGCAGAAGCTCTGCTGACTTCCATCATCCAATCAGGTGCAAGAAAAAATGCTTTTTTTTCCCTTGCACGTGATTGGGTACTCTTTGCAAAGTGAAGCTTTACCTCATTTACTAAGCTCTGAAGCGATTGCACTTGCAGAGTGTACTTGCACTTTGCAAAGTGCACAGTCTTTAGTAAATCCACCCCATTGTGCTCAGTGCAGATGAGCGTTTTCCTGTCACTGCATCTGCCACACCGACAACGCAGCATCCGAGGAGTTTTAAAGCTTGGGGGGGCGGATCCTGATGGGGATTCACAGACATTAGTTCCCCATAAAATAGAAAACAAACAAAGCCACCGCTTCAGGTCAGTCTATTTTGTATAATCTCAATTCCACATAGCAAGGTACCGGTCTAGTTCAAAGTCATTGGGGTTGATTTACTAAAGGCAAATAGACTATGCACTTTGCAAAGTGCAGTTGCTCCGAAGCTTAGTAAATGAGGTGAAGATTTACTTTGCAAAGAGTATCCAATCAAGTGCAAGGAAAATAAAAAAACAGCATTTTTGCTTGCACATGATTGGATGATGGAATGAAGTCAGCAGAGCTTCTGCTCATTTACTGAGCTCTGGAGCAACTGCTCTTGCAAAGTGTGCTTGCCTTTAGTAAATCAAAACCATGGAATGCTACACACAAGGAAACAGATGACCACACTCAAGGATGTAGGAATTCCAAACGATTTATTAAAAATTCTTTAAAAGACTAACATCACAGCTCCACAAATAGGGAACGGTGTTGACGCGTTTCATAATAATTAAGCTTGAAACGCGTCAACCAGGTTCCCTATTTGTGTAGTTGTGATGTTAGCCTCTTAAAGAATTTTTAATAAATCATTTGGAATCCCTACAGTGCGGCCATCCCTTTCCTTTTGTATTAGGCCGCTTTTCACACGGGGCGGCTGCGATCCACTTGCTTAGCAGGGGATCTCTCCGCTGATCCCCCCTGAGTAGACAGGTGACAGGTCTGCATGAGCGGAGTGGACACAGACTGCTTTTCTCTATGGCCTGCCCACTTACACACAACTGCCATCTGATCCGATCCGCAGGATGGAAGGGGGACGGATCCCCATCTGTCTCTTTTTGGCGGATCGGATTGGATGTAGGCGGGTGTAAACTGACACATGTCCATTTACATTCAGAGAAGAATAGAGGTTCCAATCCGGTCTGCCTGAAAAATGGGCATGTGAAAGGCGCCTTAGTTGCCCATCAGGTCTGCTCCCCTTGTGATTGAGA
This sequence comes from Lithobates clamitans, assembly GCA_037952925.1. NCBI lineage: Eukaryota > Metazoa > Chordata > Amphibia > Anura > Ranidae > Lithobates > Lithobates clamitans. The sequence continues at coordinate 447,315 of JBBGZY010002269.1, read as the reverse complement.
GCAGGCAGTGGGTGGATCCATAGCCAGTAGACAGCCTACTATTGGCTATAGAATCCACCCACTGCCTACTGTCAATCACAAGTAGAGGGTGGACCTGATGGGGAACTAGTGTCTCACCTTCCCCATCAAGCTCCACCCACTAGGACGTCACTGTTTGCTAAGAGGTTTCCAGCTGTGAAGCCAATAGCATGCTTAAAGTGGTTGTAAACCCTTAAATACCACTTTTACCTACAGGTAAGACTATAATAAGCCTTACCTGTAGGTACTGGAAATATCTCCTAAACTTGCATGGTTTAGGAGATATTTACCATATACACTTGCGGCGACATCATCGGCGCATGCGCACTGAAGAAAGGGCACGGTCGTGCCGTTTCTACAGGGCCCATGCCGTGACCGTCGCCTCCCACGCACATGCCCAGGAGTGACGTCATGCAACTCGGGCCAGTCACAGAGCCGGAGTCCGCGGCCCCCGGAAGGAAAAAGGATAAAGATGGATGCGGCCATCAGCGGGGACATTGCCGCCTTTGTTTGCAGGTAAGTGGCACATAATGGGCTAGTATGGAATACATACTAGACCATTATGATTTTACTTTGCAGGGAACAAAAGAGGAAGTAAAACCCATCATGGTTTACTTCCTCTTTAAAGTAGAACCAAACCAGGGGTCTCAAACTGGCGGCCCTCCAGCTGTTGCCAAACTACAAGTCCCATCATACCTCTGCCTGTGGGAGTCATGATTGTAACTGTCAGCCTTGCAATGCCTCATGAGACTTGTAGTTTCGCAACAGCTAGAGCGCCACCAGTTTGAGACCCCTGAACTAAACCCATTGGGGACCTAAAGTCAGCAATGTTTACCCTGTGCTTCAGCGGTCCCTCACTGGTGTCTGCATCTCGCCCCCAATCTTCTTCTGGTTGCTGGTCTTAAGCCAACTTGATTGGCCAGTGCATAATAACACCGCTCCTGCCCATGCACAGGAATTCAGTCATCCGAACACACAGGCACTGTGCCAAGATGTAAACTGAGCTGCGCATGCACAGCTCAGTGAACATTTTAAAGAAGACTGCAGGCAGGCGGGTAGGTTTATTTTATTGCAGAAGAAACATTGCATGGAAGGAAGTCATACTACAGCAGATAAAAAAAGAATTTCTGAGATTGGAAAAAGGCTGAGAACAATAGTTAGTTAAGATGACCATACATTGTTCAGGTTTTTTTTGCTCAGCCTTTGGGATGCATGGGAAAAAACTAAACCGATTATCTCATCCGCACATTCCAGCTGGATGGGGGAATCTTCCTTGCTGTGTTGTTGCATTCTGACAGCGGAGGAGTCAGCTGGACCCCTCTTCCGAATACACTGATCAGTGCTGCAGCCTATTGGATCAGTGTATTCCAAACAGCAGAGGAGTCCAGTGCTGAATGAATTAAAGTTTTCCAACAAGCCGATCCTTGAGAACTCAATCAGTAGATCAACTTCCCATAAACAGGAACGGCCTTACGTGGTTTAAAATTGAATTGGTTCCTGCTGAACCGGCTGCGTTTTGATCCATATATGGCCAGCTTTAGTTAGGAATACCGTATATACTCGAGTATAAGTCGTTCCGAGTATAAGTCGAGGCCCTAATTTACCACAAAAAAATGGGAAAAACTTATTGACCCGAGTATAAGACGAGGGTGAGAAATGCACAGCTACTGTAAGTGGAAAAGAGGGTCAACAATGCCCATTTGCAGCCTCACTGTGCCCATTTGCAGCCATAGGTCCCCTGAACTTCAAACTCGGTAGTTAAGGGTTCCTAGATGCCCCCTAGCTGCAGCCAAAATTTGGGGTCTCTGAACCCAAAGGGTCCTGAAATGACATTGCTGCAGATGGACACAGTTGACCGAATTTGGGGCCCCGTATCTCGGGGCCACTTAGTGCTAGGAACCCCAAATTTGGTGTGCAAACCCTGTGGAACTAGCACCATAACATTTCCAAAGCTGGGGTTTCTAGCACCAAGTGGCCCCGAGATACAGGGCCCCAAATTCAGTTCAGAAAATGTCAAGCACTTTTCTGCAGCAGAGAATGACATTTTCTGAACCAGGTTTGGGGCCCCGTATCTCTGGGCAACTTGGTGCTAGGAACTTCATCTTTGGATATGTTGTGGTACCAGTTCCACTGGGTTTGCACACCAAATTTGGGGTTCCTAGCACCAAGTGGCCCTGAGATATGGGGCCCCAAAGTCGGTTCAGAAAATGTCAAGCACTTTTCTTCAGCAGAGAATGACATTTTCCGAACCGATTTTGGGGCCCCGTATCTCGGGGTCACTTAGGGCTAGGAACTTCATCTTTGGATATGTTGTGGTACCAGTTCCACTGGGTTTGCACACCAAATTTGGGGTTCCTAGCACCAAGTGGCCCTGAGATACGGGGCCCCAAAGTCGGTTCGGAAAATGAAATTTTTTGCTGCAGAAAAGTGCTTGACTCAAGTATAAGTCGAGGGGGGTACTTTCAGCACAAAAAAATGTGCTGAAAAATTCGACCTATACTCGAGTATATACGGTATATACTTAAAGCGGAACTAAACCCTCTTATCCTTTACAGCCCATGAAGCTGCCCTCTTAGCCTCTGTTTGATCTGCAGTTGCCATAGTGCTGCACATGTGATCAGTTGTGGCACCAGCCGTTTCATAGTTTGACGGTTCAGTGGAGAGCACAAGCAACTGTGACAGTTCTCATTCACAGCATGCCTTGAATGTAACTGTTTTGGAAAACTGTTAAATCGATGGGTTTAGTTCCGCTTTCAATAGAATTTGTTTTTCCAAACTAGAGTTTAGTGTCACTTTAGGACCTAAAACCTTGGGCGGCTGTGCCGAGACTATGTAGACATTTCAGTGCCAGTCTCCTATTTTTCCTGAAATGTGACATTTCGTCATAATTATTATTATACATGATTGTTTCTTTCCACAGCCGCATTTGCTAACAGAAGCTCTGCTGATTCTGGGAAAGCTGCATTATGTTGAGGGATCTTATCGGGACGCTATAAGCATGTACGCCCGCGCTGGGTTCGAAAACATGTCATTGGACGATGAGCCTCTGTATAAGTTGCGCCTATTTACCGAAGCTTTCCTTATAAAAGGTAAAAAATAACTCAATGTTATTGTTCTTATTATTGGTTGATATAATGGGGGTGATTTAATAAAGGCAAATAGACTGCGTACTTTGCAAGGTGCATTTACACACTGCAAGGGCAGTTGCTCCAGAGCTTAGTAAATAAGTTATAGCTTCACTTTGCAAAGAATACCCAATCACATGCAAGGACAATAAAAAGACAGCATTTTTGCTAGCATGTGATTGGATGATGAAAGTCAGCAAAGCTTCTGCTCATTTACTAAGCTCTGGAGCAACTGCTCTTGCAAAGTGCACAATCTATTTGCCTTTAGTAAATCAACCCCTATAGTGTTCACATACAGGTATACCCCACTTTTAAGTACACAATGGGGTTATAATATTTACTAAAGCTGGAAAGTGCCAAATCAGACTCACTTCTGCATAGAAACCAATGAGCTTCTAACCCCAGATTGTTCAATTAAGCTTTGGTAATAAAATCTGGAAACTCATTGGTTTCTATGCAGAAGTGAGCCTGATTTTGCACTTTCCAGCTTTAGTAAATAAACCCCATTGTGTACTTAAAAGTGGGGTATACCTGTATACATACCAGAGTGGGAATCATAACACTTCCTTAGAGCCAATTTATAGTTGTGTTGTACATGTTTCCTTCCTTTAGTTATTATGGCCTGGACAAAATCAATAACTAATAAACATAACATAAAAATATTTTTTCATTACGTAAATATGAAATACTGATATTATTCCAGCCAGTAGAGGGAGTTCCAGGCTCCTTTTCACATCAATTGCACGTGCAGAAGAAAAGCTGTTGTTTACAGAGCTCAGTAGCTCAATCTGAATGAGACCAAGGGATTACAGATCTCGTCACAGTTGAAGATTTCAGTCAGGCAAATCTCAGCCTCAAAGCCAGTTTCACACGGCTTGAAAAGGAGCAGTGTGAACAGCAAGCTTTGACAAAGCATTGGCAGAGCTTTCAGCAAGCTTTCCTGAAGTTTTTAAAGTACCATTCAACTCCGGTTTGTAAATGTTGAACACAGATCCTAATTGGAGTGCTGGTGACCACTTTAAACAAGCTGCTAGCAGGCTTCAACACTTCGTGAAGCTTGTTGAAAGCCTGCTAGCAGTTTGCTTAAAGTGGTCTTCAACACTCCCATTAGGATCTATGTTCAACAGCTCAACAAATTCTTTCTCAAAGTTTGCTGTTCACACTGCTCTAATCCAAACATCCAAGCTGAATCCTGGGTGAAACAGGCCTACGGTAGGCTGCTTCCGCTGTGCTGTCTCTTTAACTAACCCATAGTTGCTCTGGGAGTCTTTGGTAATATATTAAATGTTTACTTGCAAAAAATTATTTTTTGCAACAAACAACAAATATAAAGCTGCAGCTCAAAACATTCTGCTGATTCTTAGTTACGATTTTCTAAAGAAAATTCTTTTGGAATTTGACCCACCTAGGCCTGGCTTAAGACAAACATTTTGATGAAGTGCAGACTTCCACTGTGCGGAGTTCCAGGCATTTTTTTGTTTATTAAATGTCAGCAGCTACAAAAAGTGTGGCTTCGGATTTTTTAATAAACAGAAATGTACCAGTCCCACGGTCCAGCGATGCAGCCGCAGGGAGCCTTCGCTCCTCCTCTCCGCGGCGCCTCCATTGAAACTGTGGGCACCCGGCTGTGACAGCTTTACGGCCAGGCGCACATTGTGCATGCGCGAGTCACACTGCGCACTTCGAGTGGACAGGCAATCTTCTGGGACCTGTGACGTGTCCCAGAAGATTGCCGAGAGGGAGGGGCTGCCTTGGGGGAGAGGAGAAGTTGCCTAGGCGGCTCGTAGTTGGAAGTAGGAAGTGGGACAGGAAGTCCCACTCAAAACTAGTCACCCCCCAATGTGGCATGTAAGGGGGCGAGGAGTCCTTAAAGCTGAAGTTGTCACTTTAAAGTGATTGTAAAGTCTCGTTTTTTTCCTATAAAAATAACATTTATGTTATACTTACCTGCAGTGGATTTGCACAGAGCAGCCCCGATCCTCCTCTTCTCGGGTCCCTCTTCTGTGATCCTGGCCCCTCCCTCCTGTTTAGTGCCCCCACAGCAAGCAGCTTGCTATGGGGGCACCTGAGTTGAGTCACAGCTCCCTGTGTCCATTCAGACACCGAGCCCTGACCCGGCCCCGCCCCCCTCTCTCCCCCCGATTGTCTAGCTGACTTTGATTGACAGCAGCGGGAGCCAATGGCGCCGCTGATGTGTCTCAGCCAATCATGAGGGAGAGTCTCGGAAGGCTGAGACACTCGTGGACATCGCTGGACAGGGAGGGACCTCGGGTAAGTGTTAGGGAGGCTGCTGCACACATAAGGATTTGTATCTTAATGCACAGAATGAAAGAAAAAACCTTCGGCCTTTACATTCCCTTCCCCAGTCTACTAATGAGGGCAGGTATGCATAACGAATATAGCATCTTGGGGCTTTTATAGTTCCATAATTACATTTTTTTTTAAGGTATGTCATAAAAAATAAAAATGTTTTTGTTATAAATAGCTTTTTATGTTCTCTTTGCTTCTTACTGTTCTGTTACCCTTTAAGGCATAAAACGAATGCAGCCTATGGATGATCATGGATGGATGATAAACTGTTACACATAAAATTTACTACTTGTTTATCACATGTACAGTTTCTTTTTAAACAAAATTTTGTATTTATACCCCTGAACCTCACTGCTGTAATTGTTTGCATTGTACAAGAATTTTAATAGATATTTTAACTCTCACAACATCAAGCTGTGTGCTCATAGATTTTATCTGCAGGAAACCAAAGAAAAAAGATCTAGTCATAGAAAGTAGCGTGATGGACACTGGGACGTGCTTAAATGTCTCGTCCAGGACTTCTCTTCTAAATATTTGTACAGCTGCTGCTGAATCTAAACATATATAGGGTGCTTTGCATTCAAATTTAAATATGGTTTGTTTATATACAGTGTATATGTATATATATATATATATCTATATAGATATAGATATAGATATATATATATATATATAGATATATATATAGATATATATATATCTATATATCTATATATATATATATATAGATATATATATATATATATATATATATCTATATATATACATATATATACACACACACAGTGGGGACGGAAAGTATTCAGAACCCCTTAAATTTTTCATTCTTTGTTATATTGCAGCCATTCGCTGAAATCATTTCAGTTCATTTTTTTTCCTCATTAATGTACACACAGCACCCCATATTGACAGAAAACACAGAATTGTTAACATTTTTGAAGAGTTATTAAAAAGGAAAAACTGAAATATCACATGGTCCTAAGTATTCAGACCCTTTGCTGTGACACTCATATATTTAACTCAGGTGCTGTCCATTTCTTCTGATCATCCTTGAGATGGTTCTACACCTTCATTTGAGTCCAGCTGTGTTTGATTATACTGATTGGACTTGATTAGGAAAGCCACACACCTGTCTATATAAGACCTTACAGCTCACAGTGCATGTCAGAGCAAATGAGAGTCATGAGGTCAAAGGAACTGCCTGAAGAGTTCAGAGACAGAATTGTGGCAAGGCACAGATCTGGCCAAGGTTACAAAAAAATTTCTGCTGCACTTAAGGTTCCTAAGAGCACAGTGGCCTCCATAATCCTTAAATGGAAGATGTTTGGGACGACCAGAACCCTTCCTAGAGCTGGCCATCCAAACGGAGTGGACCGAAGCCTCTCCTAAGTGCAAGACACATGAAAGCCCGCATGGAGTTTGCTAAAAAATCACCCGAAGGACTCCAAGATGGTGAGAAATAAGATTCTTTGGTCTGATGAGACTAAGATAGAACTTTTTGGCCTTAATTCTAAGCGGTATGTGTGGAGAAAAGCAGGCACTGCTCATCACCTGTCCAATACAGTCCGAACAGTGAAGCATGGTGGTGGCAGCATCATGCTGTGGGGGGGTTTTTCAGCTGCAGGGACAGGACGACTGGTTGCAATTGAGGGAAAGATGAATGCGGCCAAGTACAAGGATATCCTGGACGAAAACCTTCTCCAGAGTGCTCAGGACCTCAGACTGGGCCGAAGGTTTACCTTCCAACAAGACAATGACCCTAAGCACACAGCTAAAATAACGAAGGAGTGGCTTCACAACAACTCTGTGACTGTTCTTGAATGGCCCAGCCAGAGCCCTGACTTAAACCCAATTGAGCATCTTTGGAGAGACCTAAAAATGTCTGTCCACCAAAGTTTACCATCCAACCTAACAGAACTAGAGAAGATCTGCAAGGAAGAATGGCAGAGGATCCCCAAATCCAGGTGTGAAAAACTTGTTGCATCTTTACCAAAAAGACTCATGGCTGTATTAGATCAAAAGGGTGCTTCTACTAAATACTGAGCAAAGGGTCTGAATACTTAGGACCATGTGATATTTCAGTTTTTCTTTTTTAATAAATCTGCAAAAATATCAACAATTCTGTGTTTTCCTGTCAATATGGTGTGCTGTGTGTACAATATGGGGTGCTGTGTGTACATTAATGAGGAAAGAAATGAACTTAAAGGATTTTAGCAAATGGCTGCAATATAACAAAGAGTGAAAAAATTAAGGGGGTCTGAATACTTTCTGTCCTCTCTCTCTCTTTCTCTCTCTCTCTCTCTCTCTCTCTCTCTCTCTCTCTCTCTCTCTCTCTCTCTAGAATCTCACAAAAGTGAGCACTGAACAAAAAATTACACTTTGCTACAATGTAAAGTAGTGAGTGTACAGCTTCTATAACAGAGTAAATTTGCTGTCCCCTCAAAATAACTCAACACACAGCCATTAATGTCTAAACCGCTGGCAACAAAAGTGAGTACACCCCTAAGTGAAAATGTCCAATTGGGCCCAAAGTGTCAATATTTTGTGTGGCCACCATTATTTTCCAGCACTGCCCTAACCCTCTTGGGCATGGAGTTCACCAGAGCTTCACAGGTTGCCACTGGAGTCCTCTTACACTCCTCCATGATGACATCACAGAGCTGGTGGATGTTAGAGACCTTGCGCTTCTCCACCTTCCATTTGAAGATGCTCCACAGATGCTCAATAGGGTTTAGGTCTGGAGGCATGCTTGGCCAGTCCATCACCTTTACCCTCAGCTTCTTTAGCAAGGCAGTGGTCATCTTGGAGGTGTGTTTGGGGTCGTTATCATGTTGGAATACTGCCCTGCGGCCCAGTCTCCGAAGGGAGGGGATCATGCTCTGCTTCAGTATGTCACAGTACATGTTGGCATTCTTGGTTCCCTCAATGAACTGTAGCTCCCCAGTGCCGGCAGGACTCGTGCAGCCCCAGACCATGACACTCCCACCACCATACTTGACTGTAGGCAAGACACACTTGTCTTTGTACTCCTCACCTGGTTGCCGCCACAAACGCTTGTCACCATCTGAACCAAATAAGTTTATCTTGGTCTCATCAGAGCACAGGAGATAGTTCCAGTAATCCATGTCCTTAGTCTGCTTGTCTTCAGCAAACTATTTGCAGGCTTTCTTGTGCATTTACTTTAGAAGATGATAGCCATGCAGACCAATTTGATGCAGTGTGTGGCGTATGATCTTAGCACTGACAGGCTGACCCCCCACCCCTTCAACCTCTGCAGCAATGCTGGCAGCACTCATACGTCTATTTTCCAATGACAACTTCTGGATATGACACTGAGCACATGCACTCAACTTCTTTGGTCGACCATGGCGAGGCCTGTTCTGAGTGGAACCTGTCCTGTTAAACCTCTGTATGGTCTTGGCCACCGTGCTGCAGGTCAGTTTCAGGGTCTTGGCAATCTTCTTATAGCCTAGGCCATCTTTAAGTAGAGCAACAACTCTTTTTTTAAGATCCTCAGAGAGTTCTTTGCCATGAGGTGCCATGTTGAACTTCCAGTGACCAGTATGAGAGAGTGAGAGCGATAACACCAAATTTAACACACCTGCTCCCCATTCACACCTGAGACCTTGTAACACTAATGAGTCACATGACACCGGGGTGGTAGAATGGCTGATTGGGCCCAATTTGAACATTTTCACTTAGGGGTGTACTCACTTTTGTTGCCAGCGGTTTAGACATCAATAGCTGTATGTTGACTTAGTTTGAGGGGACAGCAAATTTACACTGTTATACAAGCTGTACACTCACTACTTTACATTGTAGCAAAGTGTCACTTCTTCAGTGTTGTCACATGAAAAGAAAAAGTAAAATATTTACAAAAATGAGAGGGGTGTACTCACTTTTGTGAGATACTGTATATATAGAAACACACATTATATATATATATATATATATATATATATATATATATATATATATATATATATATATATGTATGTGTGTTCTCATGTACTGACTCTTTAATTTGCTACCCAGTGTTAACAATATTTCAAGCTAAATAGTTAAAAAATAGCTAAAACATCTATTAGCTCTCTTCCCCATGGAGAATTACCAGCCAAAGGGCTCATTCACACTTGCTTCGATTTCAACACACGTTAAAGCACCTACCACTTCAACATGCTTTTTTGATGTGTTTTTGATGCTTTGATGATACTTCAATAAAGCTTTTTTGAAGCTTTAATGAAGCTTGGCAAATGCCCTGTGTATGTGTTGATTTTCTATTTGTTTTAAAGGGGCCCAGTAAAACCGCAGCTCAGTAGTACCCCCACTCAGCAGATCCCCAGCTTATTAGTACCCTCTTTCAGCAGATCTCCAGCTCATTGGTACCCTCGTTCAGTAGATCCCCAGCTTATTAGTACCCCTGTTCAGCAGATGCCCAGGTCATTGGTACCCTTGTTCAGTAGTACTCCCAGCTCTGCTGATGCCCCACTAAATAGTATCCACAGCCTTGCTGATCCCCCCGCTCAGTAGTAATCTCCAGCTCTGCTGATTCCCCCACTCAGTAGTAACCTCCAGCTCTGCTGATCCCCCGCTCAGTAGTAATCTCCAGCTCTACTGATCCCCCCACTCAGTAGTAATCTCCAGCTCTGCTGATTCCCCCACTCAGTAGTAACCTCCAGCTCTGCTGATCCCCCGCTCAGTAGTAATCTCCAGCTCTACTGATCCCCCCACTCAGTAGTAATCTCCAGCTCTGCTGATTCCCCCACTCAGTAGTAACCTCCAGCTCTGCTGATCCCCCGCTAAGTAGTAACCTCCAGCACTACTGATCCCCCCGCTCAGTAGTAATCTCCAGCTCTACTGAACCCCCCGCTCAGTAGTAACCCTCAGCTCTGCTGATCCTTCTCTCTCTCTGGTCCCTGCTTACATCCTGCTATATCGCTCCCATGCTGCGCACCATGTGGGACATGGCTAGTTTCTCCTGCTCTGGTCCCCCACCTTTGCTGATCTTCTGTCGCTCAGTCCCCTCTTTCCGGTCCACGCTCACCTTCCGCTACAGCGTTCCCATGTTGCACACCCCATGTGCCCTCTGCTATTTGCTTTGCTTTGGTCCGGACCCCGCTCACATTCCCACTGCTCCACACTGCACACCAGATGTGACGTCTGCACCAGACAATCCCAGAATATATACACATGATCCAGAAGTGACTGCTGATGACGTCTTTCCAGTTCACTTGTTGGTTTCCCAGTGCATCCTGGGATATCTCATACCTGCAATACCTCCAACGAAGCTAAAGCTGAATAAAAGCCTCTCAAAAGCTGCAGGTGTAACTAGTGTGCGTTGTCATAGACTTCTGTGGAGGTTTGGAGATGTTTTGAAGCACCAATAAAGCAACATGGAGTATAATTTTTGGAGCGAACCAAAGCAAAGCAAATGCAGAATGTGAACTGTAAACTTACAAATTTATTTAGCAACAGAGGCTTTAATTGACGCTCAGAGTGCTTTAAATAAGCGTGTCCAATGCCATGATTTGAAGTGTATACAAGCCCTAATATTGCTTTTAGGGCTGAAACAACTAATCGATTATGAAATTAATCGATTACTTTTTTCATAATCGATTAATCGGGCAGTAACATAATGGGGTTAAAAAAAACCTAAAATGAGCTCTTTATAGTACAAAAAGAGCAAATAATCTCTACTGTAAATAAATTAAATAAATAAATAAATTTAGTTGGTCTACCTGACCGTGGTTTGGTTTCAACAGAACCCCTCATTTTCCACTTCTTGATTAGAGTTTGAACACTGCTGATTGGCATTCTCAATTCCCTGGATATCTTTTTATATCCCTTTCCTGTTTTTTTTACAGTTCAACTACCTTTTCCCGCAGATCCTTTGACAATTCGATTTTGACCCCACTAACAATTAGAAAATCGAACGAACGTTCTTAAAATGACATTTTTTGTCATTTGTCGGGGAAGACATTGTTTGTTTTTTTAAATAAAAAATAGATCTCTGAGACTGATGATATTTACCAGATTCACCCTTTAATAGTATTTAATAATATTTAATATATACAGTATATCTCCTCTAATAGTATATACAGTATATCTCCTCTAATTATATATACACAGTATACCTCCTTTAATAGTATATACAGTATATCTCCTCTAATAGTATATACAGTATATCTCTCCTCTAATAGTATATACAGTATATCCCCTCTAATAGTATATACAGTATATCTCCTCTAATAGTATGTACAGAATATCTCTTCTGTCTGTTATTCTCAGAGTGGATTAGATATTTTGCTCCCTAACCATATAGTTGGTTATTTATATTCCCCCCTGCATAGAGATATTTAAGAATAAATTGCCTTTTTTTAAACTTTACATATTAACTAAATTATACACCACACTTTTTAAGGTTATTAACCGAATAATCGATTATTCGAAACAATAATCGGCCAACTAATCGATTATGACAATAATCGTTAGTTGCAGCCCTAGTTGCCCTAGTTGCTTTCACACTGATATAATTTTGCTGCATTTTTACCTTGTTAAAAAAGGCAAGAAAAACACATTAAAAATATTCCCTATTGGGACTCTTCACACCACTTCCGTGCGGGTGCGGTGCATTTTGAAATATCCTGCATGCTGCATCTCTGGTGCGCTTTTCAAAACTGCACCAAAAACATACAGTAGCTCCCCGTTGATAGAAACACGTCAAAAAGGCATAAAAAACATACCTTGGTTGTGTTTTTTGGTGTGGTTTTTTTTTCAGTCCTATGTCCATGTTGCACAGGTGCATGCTGGGAATCAGGCACCCAGAAAACATACCGAAAATGCATCAAAGATGCATAAGCGTTTGGTAATGCATTTTTTTTTTTCAATGGAGGTGTGTGAAAGCACCCAAAACTAAACATTATCAAAAACTTATGGCAAGAAACCAGAATATAAGGCAAGATTTTTTTTTATTTTTGTTGCTAAAATTCTTCTCTTAAAGTTTTTATTTGCATTTTTGCATGGGGAGAGCAGGAGAGCTAATGGATAGGGGTTGGATTTGTATTATAGGTGAAAGGTTTGCTTTATTTGAACTGTCAATGCTCCCATGTTGTGTAACCTCTATTCTCAGCAAGAAGCGCCCCAAGTTTTGCACAACTTAGCTTTTTCCTTACCTTCTGCTCTACAACTATCCTGTTCTGAGTGTTCTGATTGGATGGAATGTGATTCTCTACTGGATATCGCTGTAATCTTCCTCCTTGTCTACTGCTCTCTACTCTCTGCAGCATGCACACCTAGAGACCGCAGCTGGCCTCATCCAATGGTATGTAATGAGGACAACAACTGCATGTTAATGCATGTCTTATCAACATGCTAGGTAGTATTTTGCATGCTATGGGTTATGATAGTAAGGGTAATAGTAATAGGTCAGTACACAACCCAGATAGCAAGCAATTGTGCTGCAAGTTTGAAAATGACTTGCTATGATATTGCTAGACTTGCCAGGCTTTACAAGTTTGTTGCACAATTGCAGCAAGTCTACATTGCATGACTCCAGATCAACTTTCTTTGCCAACATTTTGCAAGTCTGCTGCAAGTTCTGGTTCAGTTATGTTGTGCAATAGTCATCCCACCACAGGGGGCACTGTGGCTGAATTTTCATGCTGCAGACTTGCACAGCTCTTGCTGTAGACTCACTACTGCAACTTTGCTCTTGCTAGAGATTTGCCACGCAAATTTGCTACAAATTGGAAAAGTGGAAAATAAAACTTGTGCTTCAAGTGCTCTGCAAGTGTAGAACTTGCTAGTAAAAATGTGCAGCAAGTTAACAGACGTGCAGTTCAACACTGCCACAAATTTGTGACAAGTTATCCTTGCTATCTGGGAACACAAGTAACGGGAAGTCTCTAGCAAGAGCAAAGTTGCATTGGTGAGTCCACAGCAAGAGCTCTGCAAGTCTACAGCATGAAAATTCAGTCACAGTGCCCCCTGTGGTGGGATGACTATTGCACAACATTACTGAACCAGAACTTGCAGCAGACTTGCAGAATGTTTGCAAAGAAAGTTGATCCGGAGTCATGCAATGCAGACTTGCTGTAATTGTGCAACAAACTTGTGAAGCCTGTCAAGTCTAGCAATAGCTTAGCAAGTAATTTTCAAACATGCAGCACAATTACTTGCTATCCGGGTAGCGCTTGAGTGTTTTTATTTATTTCAGTGTCCAGAATGAATATATATTCTGGTCAATTAATTGAATGAACACCCAAGTGCTTGACGCGTCTAAACGCGTTTGCAAAAAAATGCGGCTTAGGCACATTTTTGAAGTTGCTTTTCTCCTGCTAGGAAAAAAGCATTTAGAAGAGCCCCAGTGTGCATGAGGCCTAAATCAGAGCAGAAACAGGTAGGAATCTGTAACAAATTTTGATAAAATCTCTGCAACGTACACAGATCACCCAGAGGGGTTTTTCTCAACAATAAAACATTTATCAGGGATAAACAAAGGGAAATACGTCATTTTTATTTGGTGTAAATATTGGCACCTTTTCAGAGTTTTATGTGTTGTTGTGCCAGCCGGGCGGAATCAGTTTAAAAGTGATATGCAGCAGTTTCTAATAATCTCTGATAGTGTTCTGCAAAATAATTAAGCAAATGCAGCAAGTTAAAAATTGTTCTAAAATGTACGCTGTGACCACAGTGGTGTAAATACTGTAGTGAGGAGGGGCGGACCCCGAGGAGGTAGATATGTACAGATGGAGCCTCGATCCTCTTGTTCTTGGGTCCCTCTTTGGTGCTCCTGGCCCCCCCCCCCCGCCTAATGCCCCCCACAGCAAGCAGCTTATTATGGGGCAGCCGAGCAGAGCCGCTGGCACTCCTGGCTTCTTTCCCTTGACCGGAGCTACTTGCTATGGGTGTACTGGTGCGTGCCTCGCTCTATACACATAGAGCTGCAGCTCAGCTCCACCCCCCCACTCTCTCCTCATTGGCTCACTGGCTGTCATTGACAGCAGTGGGAGCCAAGGTCTCCTGCTGCTGTGTCTCAGCCAATGAGGAGAGAGAGAGAGACCTGGGACAGCCGAGGCTCCCGTGCACATCGCTGGATTGAGAGGGGGCTCAGGTGATTATTAGGGAACCTGGGGGGGGGGGAGCTGCTGCACAATGAAGGTTTTTTAACTTCAGGCATAAAGGCAAAATATATTCAGTCTTTCCAACCACTTTAAGGTAAAAAAAAAAAATAACACAGTTTTGTGAACCCCCCTTCGCCCCCTTTGAAATACTTACTTGAGCCAAATCCATTGCTGTGTCTGAGAGCAGCAGCGCTGCTTCCTCTCTCCCACTCTCTGGACTCATTGATAGCAGCTCATTGATTGGCTCCTGCTGCTGTCATTCAAGTCCAGTGACGAGGGAGCGGAGCCAAGCCAGACTGTGTGTGTCAATAGACGCTCACAGTACAGCTCGGAATCGAGCCTGCACAAATACCACCCCTAGCAAGCGGGTTTGCAGGGGGGGTACTCGGAAGGCAGGGGAAGCCAGGAGCGTGGGCAGGGGACCCCATAAGAGGAGGATGGGGGCTGCTCTGTGCAAAACCAAAATATTCTCACATACAGGGAGTTTACAAAAAAATATTTTTTAAATTGTTGGTTATTAAACTGGTTAAGTTTTGAAAGATAAAATATGCTTTTTCCCTGAAGGGGTTAAAAGGCACTTGTTACTGAGATGAGACAATTCACTAAATAGTTCCATATTGTTTTTTTATTGTTTTTTTTATTTAAGTAATCCCTCCAAGTGAAAAACTGGGAATTTTTTCCCTCCCCATCTCTTGTTTTTGTTGATCTGATTCCAGAGGATTTTGTGTCCTTTACTGTGTATATTAAATCCATTTATAACTTTCCCTGGAGCCTATTTAAATCTAACATAGTGCGCTTTTATACTGCAAGATTTTTGCTATCTGAAAGATTTTTATAGGTGGTATTTTATTTATTTATTTTTTTAGATTATTGTACACTTAAAGTGATTGTAAGGCTTTGTTTTTTATTTTTTTTAAATAACAAACATGTCATACTTACCTCCACTGTGCAGCTCATTTTGCGCAGTGTCCCCAATCCTCGACTTCTGGGTACCCCTGGCAGTGCTGGTAGCTCCTCCCCACATCAGATAACCCCCTTGCGCTCTCTCATGGGGGGGGTTACCTTGCGGGCGCGCTCCCGAGTCCAGCATTCGGCGTCCATAGACACCGAATGTAGGACTTGGCCCTGCCCCCCGGCGCCCAGGTCATTGGATTTGATTGACAGCAGCGGGAGCTAATGGCTGCGCTGCTATCAATCTATCCAATCAAGAGCCGAGACAACAGGCAGAGGGGAAGAGCGCGTCTTCGGCCGGGGGAATACAGGACTCAGGTGAGTAAAACGGAGGGGCGGGGGGGCGGTCAGTGACAGGAGTTTTTTCACCTTAATGCATAGGGTGCATTAAGGTGAAAAAAATGAGGGTTTACAACCCCTTTAATTACTTGAGTACCAGCTGGTATATACCCCTTCCTTATCAGGCCATTTTTCAGGTTACAGTGGTGTAATAGTTTGACTGACAATTACTCCATCATGCAACACTGTACTAAATGCATTTTATATAATTTTTACAGTCACATAGAGCTTTCAAAAAAACAACAACAATATTTTGTACCTTTTGCTATAATAAATATCCAACAATTCAACAGTTTAGGCCAATATGTATTCTTCTACATATTTTCGGTAAATAAAAATCGCAATAAGCGTATATTGGTTGGTTTGCGCAAAAGTTTTAGCATCTACAAAATAGGGGATATTTTTATGGCATTTTTATTATAAATTTTTTTTTTTTTTTTTACTAGTAATGGCGGTGATCAGCAGATTGCAGACAGATCGGACACTTTTGACACTTTTTTGGGACCAGTGACATTTATACAGCGATCAGAGCTAAAAATAGCCACTGATTACTGTATAAATATCACTGGCAGGGAAGAGGTTAACGCTAGGGGGCGATCAAGGGGTTAAATGTGTTCCCCGGGAGGTGTTTTTAACTGTGGGGGGGAGGGGACTGACAGGGAGTAGAGAGAGTTCGCTGTTCCTGATCACTAGGAACAGACGATCCCTCACTACTCCCCTGTCTGAACAGGTATCTTTTTAAGGTGTTAACACTAGGGGGCGATCAAGGGGTTAAGTGTTTCCTAGGGAGGTGTTTCTAACTGTGGGGGGAAGTGGACTGACTGGAGGAGGAGAGAGATCGCTGTTCCTGATTACTAGGAACAGCAGATCTCTCTCGATACTTCCCTGACAGAACGGGGATCTGTCTGTTTACATTAACAGATCCCCGTTCTGGCTCTCCGAGGAGCGATCGCGGGTCGCCAGCACACATGGCAGCCGCCAGCCACACTCTTAAAGCGTCCGACGTACATCTACGGCAATTTGCGCAGCCGTGCCAACCTGCCGCCATATACTGACGGCAGATGGTCGGCAAGCAGTTAAAAAAAAAAAAATGATCCTACAATCATTGATGATCAGTGGCACTTTAACCCCCCCTCCCCGCACACACACAGACACACTAAAAAAAAAATAAGAACCTCTAGTGGTCAGTGGCTCTTTAAACCTGCCCCCCCCCCCCAAAAAAAACAATCCCATAATCATTGGTGGTCCATGGCCATTTAAACCCCCCCACTCCACTGTAAAATAAAAAGATCCCATCATCAGTGGTGGTCAGAGGTATTGGAAGACCCCCCCACCCCACCATCACCTTCAATCTGCTGATCCTCCCTTCTGTTGTGTTTACAAGCACTCAACCTATTCGCAGCAGAGGAAGAGAAACGTCTTATTTTGTGAATGGGCTGAATGTTTGTAAACATTATAGTGTTTACACTTGTGATGGCTGCAATTGGTTCACAGTGATCACAAGGTATAGAGCCAATCACCTGCTAGTTATTCTGGAAAGTTAACTCATGCA
Organism: Lithobates clamitans; assembly: GCA_037952925.1. NCBI lineage: Eukaryota > Metazoa > Chordata > Amphibia > Anura > Ranidae > Lithobates > Lithobates clamitans. Next base: position 429,898 of record JBBGZY010002269.1, on the reverse strand, counting down.
GCTCCCGCCCTCCATTCAGTGTGGCTGTGCCTCCTGATCTCCGATCTGTGTAATGTAGGAGTTAGACCCCTTTCACACTGGGGCGTTTTTCAGGCGCTTTAGCGTTAAAAAAAGCGCCTGTACAGCGCCTGAAAGAAGCCTCATCTGCAATCCCACTGTGAAAGCCCGAGCCCTTTCGCACTTGGGCTTTTTTCAGGCGTTTTTCGGGCGCTGGCAGTGTGAAAAGGGTCGGGCCATCGGCGCACCCAGCCCAGTGGCAAAAACACGAAAGCGCTGCAAGGAAGCTGCTTGCAGGACTTTTTTTGACGCCCTGCCAGCGCAGCGCCCCAGTGTGAAAGCACTCTGGCTTTCACATTGGGATTGCAGATGAGGCTTCTTTCAGGTGCTTTACAGGCGCTTTTTTTAACGCTAAAGCGCCTGAAAAACGCCAGAAAAACGCCCCAGTGTGAAAGGGGTCTTAATGTCCTCCCTGCATTACTATCCTGCCTTCCGCTCTCTGCTCTGCCTTGAGAATGGCAGCGGCGGAGGCCAGACTTCAAGAAGTTGCTCCTAAATGGCGCGTTCATAGGTCTAGATGGGGTGGTGCCTCGGTCTGGATCCGGGCCTTGGTCCGCCATTTAGGGATGCCTGGTATACAGTATGCATAGTTACATTGCTCCAAGCTGGACCAGGGGAGCAGAAAAACATGGCAGAACCTCTGGCAGAAATTGTGGCATAAAAATGCTCATAGTAGCTTATATTACACAAGAGTTTAGGAGAGTTTATGGGCATTTGCTTTTATAAGCATTTTTTATCCAAAACATTCCCCTCTGCTCATAATCCATGTACACTTGAAAACGCCGAACGCTCCTAAACGCCGCCTTTGGGTGCATTTATAAGCGTTTAGCATTTTTCTGCCTGAAAACTCTTCTCAAAAACGTACTTGTGATGGTCTTTTTTTTTCTGCCTCTTGAAATATGTTGCTAAATGCCCTAATGTGCATCGACACATAGGATAACATTGAGCTGCTTTTACATCAGGAGAAAAAAAAATGCAAAACTCCTGTAGAAGCGGCATTTTTAAGCCCAGTGTGCGTGGACTCTACCTATGCAAAAAAATGCCATACCTGCAATTCTTCTTTAACCACTTGCCTACTGGGCACCTTCACCCCTTTCCTGTCCAGGCCAATTTTCAGCTTTCAGCGCTTTCACCTTGAATGACAATTGAGCGGTCATGCTACACTGTACCCAAACAAAATTTTTAGCATCTTTGAGACATAGCTTTCTTTTGGTGGTATTTAATCACTGCTGGGATTTTTATTTTTTGCTAAACAAATAAAAAAAGACCGAAAATTGTGAAAAAAAAACACACGTTTTTCTTATTTTCGGTTATAACATTTTGTAAATAAGTAATTTTTCTCCTTCGCTGATGTGCGCTGATGAGGCTGCACTGATGGGCACTGATGAGGAGGCACTAATGAGGTGGCACTGATGGGCACTGATGGGCACTGATAGGCTGCACTGATGGGCACTAATGAGGTGGCACTGATGGGCACTGATGGGCACTGATAGGCTGCACTGATGGGCACTGATGAGGTGGCACTGATGGGCAATGAAAGGCACTGATTGGCGGCACTGACAGGTATCACTGGTGGGCACAGATTGTCAGCACTGATGGGCACTATTTGGGCTGCACTGATAATCAGGACCCGGATGATCAGTGCCCTGATTGTCAATTCAGATGTCCCCTGTGTGGATTTGCCAGTTTTTGGCTCTCCTCTCCTGATGACCTGTCAGCGTGAGAGGAGGATTGCTGATAACTGGCAAATCCTGTTCACATCCTTGATCTGCTGTGATTGGACACAGCTGATCATATGGTAAAGAGCCGCCATGATTGGCTCTTTACCCCCATCTGTGATCAGCTGTGTCCGAGGGTGGCAACGATCACAGATCACTGCCAATGCGTGCCGCAGGAGGTGCGCAGGAAGCGCGAGCACGGGAGGATGTCCTATGACGGCCTCCCAGCAAAGTGCGGCCGTGCTGTAGCCGTCATTTGGCTATAGAATGGTCACGAAGGGTTAAGTGTTACTAAACCCATAACAGTAAAACCAGTCTGTATATGCAGTAAAGCATGCTTGTTATACTCACTGTGGTACCTAAGGGTTTCATCCCCTGCATTGTGTAAAAAGGCTGTTCGATCCTGTCTTCTCTGATCCCCCCCCTTTTTCCACTGTCCCCAATCAATCTGCTGATAGAACAGAGTCCTAGGAGGCATTCTGCACATGCTCAGGTGGAGTGTATTGCTAGAGAGTTTTTTTTTTGTTTTGGGAGGGTTATGTGATCAGCACAGGGCCAATCAGCACTGTCCATACAGAGGGTCAGGGGTCCTGCAGCCTCATAGGACAGTCAGGGGACAACGAAAACTCCTTCTGCAAGCTTCAACCAGACACTAATATAGTGAATGCAGGGTTCTGGGTTTAGTAACACTTAAGTTAAAAAGTAAATACAGTCTATTACAAAGGAGGAAACCCCTTTTAAAAATAATTAGTATCTATTAGGCCCCTTTCACACCAGCGGACCGATTGGGCCTGCCTGTCTGTTTTTCAGGTGGACCCGATCGTATCACCCATTGTTCTCTACAGGGCAGAGGATACACCTGCCGGCATCTGATTCGGCCCGCTAAAAACAGATGGATGGGGATACGTTTGCCATCCATCTGGCGGATCGGATAACAATCGGATGGAAATGGACATGCAGTCCATTTCCATCCCACCGCCTCATAGAGGAGAGCGGGCTGTGTCTGTGTCTGCTCTACATGGCAGAGCGGACACAGAACTGCCATCTGCCTGCTCAGCGGAGAGATCCCCCATTGAACAGGTGGATCTGCTTGGATGGGTCCGCTCCGTCTGAAAGGGGCCTTAAACTTTTGATTACAGAAGTAAAATGATTACAGCTTTGCAATTCACTGATATTACACTTTTACAGTAAAGACAAAAAAAGTATTTCCTCCACTGCTGATTTTGTATGTGTCCCCACTGACAAAGAAATGATCAGTCTATCTATAGTTTTAATGGTAGGTTTATTTTAACAGTGAGAGACAGAATAACAACAAAAATATCCAGAAAATGTATGAAAAAGTTATAAATTGATTTGCATTTTAACGAGTAAAATAAGTATTTGATCCCCTATCAATCAGCAAGATTTCTGACTCCCAGGTGTCTTCTATACAGGTAAAGAGCTGAGATTAGGAGCACTCTCTTAACAGGAGTGCTCGTAATTTCAGCTTGTTACCTGTATAAAAGACAACTGTCCACAGAAGCAATCAATCAATCAGATTCCAATCTCTCCGCCATGGCCAAGAGCTGTCCAAGGATGTCAGGGACAAGATTGTAGACCTACACAAGGCTGGAATGGGCTACAAGACCATCACCAATCAGCTTGGTGAGAGGGTGACAACAGTTGGTGCGATTATTTGCAAGTAGAAGAAACACAAAATAACTGTCAATCTCCCTCGGTCTGGGGCTTCATGCAAAATCTCACCTTGTGGAGTTCAGTGATCATGAGAACGGTGAGGAATCAGCCCAGAACTATACGGGAGAATCTTGTCAATGATCTCAAGACAGTTGGGACCATAGTCACCAAGAAAACAATTGGTAACACACTACACTGTGAAGGACTGAAATCCTGCAGCGCCCGCAAGGTCCCCCTACTCAAGAAAGCACATGTACAGGACAGGCTGAAGTTTGCTAATGAACATCTGAATGATTCAGAGGAGAACTGGGTGAAAGTGTTGTGGTCAGATGAGACTAAAATCAAGCTCTTTGGTATCAACTCAACTCGCCGTGTTTGGAGGAGGAGAAATGCTGCCTATGACCCCAAGAACATCATCCCCACCATCAAACATGGAGGTGGAAACATTATGCCTTGTGGGTGTTTTTCTGCTAAGGGGACAGGACAACTTCACTGCATCAAAGGGACGATGGACAGGGCCCATGTACCGTCAAATCTTGGGTGAGAACCTCCTTCCCTCAGCCAGGGCATTGAAAATGGGTATTCCAGCATGAAAATGACCCAAAACACACGGCCCAGGGAACAAAGGAGTGGCTCAAGAAGAAGCACATTAAGGTCCTGAAGTGGCCTATCCAGTCTCCAGACCTTAATCCCATAGAAAATATGTGGAAGGAGCTGAAGGTTCGAGTTATCAATGTCAGCCTCGAAACCTTAATGACTTGGAGAGGATCTGCAAAGAGAAGTGGGACAAAATCCCTCCTGAGATGTGTGCAAACCTGGTGGCCAACTACAAGAAACGTCTGACCTCTGTGATTGCCAACAAGGATTTTGCCACCAAGTACTAAGTCATGTTTTGCAAAGGGGTTAAATAGGGTACTTATTTCACTCATTAAAATTCAAATCAATTTATAACTTTTTTGAAATGCGTTTTTCAGGATTTTTTTGTTATTCTGTCTCTGTTTTATATATCTGTAAATCTGATTGCAGTTACACACTGTATTTCTTAAAATGTTTCAATAAAAATGTATTGAAAGAAAAAATGACCTCTTTCCGCCATATTTCAGGAATGAAATACTTGTTTTCCAATTACTTTGAATTAGGCAAATCTCCAGACTCTAGGAACGGCCATTGTGCTCGTGTTTATTCTCTTCTTCCTCCTGAACCAGGTCTATGCAGAACAATGCCTTGAGCAAATATGTCACCTACAAGACTAGTTCTGAATAGAAAGCGCCCCGGAGCAAAAGCCGGTGTTTTCTTTTTTGCAGCGTAGACTGTGCAGAATGCAAATGTAGAATGCACGGTATCCCGGCCCGGGGTCAGCAGTTTGTTCCAGATGCGAAAATGAGAACAATGGGTCCTCATAGATAAAAGTGTCTGAAGGGAAAGTGAATTTCTTATAGAAAGTGACATCAGCAACAATGTATCCTTATCTTTGAAAAATGTTTATACCTGGATTAGTGGGTGTAAGCAGCAGAGACCTTTACAGTGCTGTGAAAAAGTATTTGCCCTGATTTTTATTTTATTTTTTGCATATTTCTCAGACTTAAATGATTCAGATCATCAAACTAATTTTAATATTACACAAAGATAACCCGAGTAAATTGAAGATGCAGTTTTTAAATGATTATTTCATTTATTAAGGGAAAAAAGCTGTTCAAACCTGCCTGGCCCTATGTGAAAAAGTAATTGCCCCCTCCCATGCTGAATCATGAATGAACTGTGATTCACCACAATTTTTTGGAAATCTGAGTTAAATTTCACTTGCCACACCCAGGCCTGCTTACTGCCAGACCTGTTGAATCAAGAAATCACATAAATAGAAGCTGTCTGACAAGTGAAGCACGCTAACAGATCGCAAAAAGCCACACATCATGCCATAATCTAAAAAAATTAAAGAACAGATTAGAAACAAAGTAATGAACATGTATCGGTCTAGAAAGGGTTTCAAATCCATTTCTAAGGCTTTGAAACTCCAGTGAACCACGGGGAGAGCCATTATCCACAAATGGAGAAAACCTGGAACAGTGGTGAACCTTCCCAGGAGTGGCTCCAACAATTACTCCAAGAGCATGACAACGACTCATCCAGGAGGTCATAAAAGAACCCAGAACAACATCTAAAGAACTGCAGGCCTCACTTGCCTCAGGTAAGATCAGTGTTCATGATTCAACAATAAGAAAGAGACTGGGCAAAAATGGCATCCATGGGAGAGTTCCAAGGCCAAAGCCACTGCTGACCAAAAGGAACACAAAGGCTCATCTCACATTTACCAAAAAACATCTTCATTATCCCCAAGACTTTTAGGCAAATATTCTGTGGACTGATGAGACAAAAAGGTAACTTTTTGGAAGGTTTGCGTCCCGTTACATCTGGCATAAAACGAATACAGCATTTCATAACAAGAACATCATACATGGTGGTGGTCAGACATGGTGGTGGTAGCGTGATGGTCTGGGGCTGCTTTGCAGCTTCAGGACCTGGATGACTTATCATAATTGATGGAACCATGAATTCTGAGCTCTACCAGAAAATCCTAAAGGAGAATGTCTGGCCATCAGTTCGTGACCTCAAGCTCAAGTGCACTTGGGTTATGCAGCAGGACAATGATCCGAACCACAACAGCAAGTCCACCTAAAAATTGTTCAAAGAAAGCAAAATGTAGGTTTTGAAGTGGCCTAGTCAAAGCCTGGACTTAAATCCAATTGAGATGCTGTATCATGACCTTACACAGGCCATTCTTGCTGGAAAACCCTCCAATGTGGCTGAACTTAGGCCTGGTTCACGCCTATGCATTTTTAGTGCGTTTTCAGTTTTACAGAAACACACTACAGTCCATTTAACATGGTTTCCTATGGGTCATATTCACATCTGTGCATTTTATGGAAAGGGCCTGGGACATTTTTCTCTCGTTTTTGGTTCTATAGACTTCAATGGATCAAAAACGTGTATTGAAAAAACGCAAAATGCACCAGGAATATGCAAACTGCAACCTGCATAGGTGTGAACCAGGCCTAAAACAATTCTGCAAAGAAGAGTGGGCCAAAATTGCTCCACAGCGATGTGAAAGACTCATTGGCAGTTATCGCAAAAGCTTGATTGCTGTTGTTGCCACCAAGGGTGACACAATAGGGGTTGGCAAATAGACTGTGCACTTTGAAAAGTGCAGTTGCTCCAGAGCTTAGTAAATGAGGTAAAGCTTCACTTTGCAAAGAATACCCAATCACGTGCAAGGAAAATAAAACAACTGCATTTTTGCTTGCACGTGATTGGATGATGAAAGTCAGTAGAGCTTTTGCCCATTTACTAAGCTCTGGAGCAACTGTTCTTGCAGCGTGCACAGTGTTTTTGCCTTTAGTAAACCAACCCCAATCAGTTATTAGGTTTAGGGGGCAATTACTTTTTCACATAAAGCCAGGCAGTTTTGGACAGCTTTTTTGCCTTAATAAATGAAACCATCATTTAAAAACTGCATTTTGTATTTACTCGGTTTATCTTTGATGATTAGTTTGATGATCTGTCATTCAAGTGTCACAAATATGCAAAAATGCAAAAAAATTAAAAATCAGAAAGGGGGCAAATACTTTTTCACAGCATTGTATATCCATCCACACAAGTGAGGTGGATGGAAGAATTACTCCTCCATTCCCCATGTCATTGGAGGGGGGGGATTAGGTCCATTCACAGTTGCACGACTTTGAATGTGACTTTGATCCAACTTTACACTCTCTGCCACTAAGTCGTATCAAAGCAGTGCAGGCACCTTTTCAGAGTCGCTGCGACCATAAGATCTGATTGAACACAATGGGATGCGACTTATCATGCAACTTTATGGGGTTGATTTACTAAAGGCAAATAGACTGTGCACTTTGCAACATGCTGTTGCTCCAGAGCTTAGTAAATGAGGTAAAGCGTCACTTTGCAAAGAGTACCCAATCAGGTGCAAGGAAAATAAAAAAAATGCATTTTTGCTTGCACATGATTGGATGATGGAAATCAGCAGAGCTTCTGCTCATTTACTAAGCTCTGGGGCAACTGAACTTTGCAAAGTGCACAGTCTATTTACCTTTAGTAAATCAACCCCTAAGTGTCCAAAGTAGCTTGAGAGGTCACATAAGTGTGAATGGAACCTTAAACTGGTGCACTCAGAATCTGATGCAGCTGTGTATGGTAGCCAATAAGTTTTTAACTTCAGCTTGTTGAATTAAGCTTTGACAATAAAACCTGGAAGCTGATTGGTTTCTATGCAGAGCTGCACCAGATTTTGCACTCTCCAGTTTTAACAAATCTCCCCCATTGTATTCTGATATTGGGACTCTCTGCTGTCAGAATACACTAATCAGCAGCTGCAGCTGCTGATCAACCATTCCCGTTTAACAGAAGCTGATCTACCTCTATTGGACAGGGATGGCCACACATGGATCGAAATTTGGCTTGTGCACACAAAGTGAGTTTGTATCTATTGTGGCTTTTAGGACCCATTCACACTAGGAACTACATGTGAATCGCACAGGAATGCAGTGTGGTTCCTGTGTGATTTACATGCTGTTCTGTGCAATGCAATTACAGCCCATTCCTTTTGAATGACCTGAAACCGCACAGTACCAAAAGTAGTGCGCATGCGTTTGGTACCATGCGATCCGGTGTGGACAAACACACTGCTTTTTGCGAAGCTGCGTTTGGGGTGTAATTACCAGATAGGGTGGATCTCAAATTATAGAGATCAAATACGCTCATCCAGGGATCACTCACCTTACGAATGTTCCTCCAGGGACTCCTCCAATGCAGGTATCCTTTCAATGCAGCAGGGTCTTATATTGATGTAATATTCCTCACGTATGCGGTGATAACTCTTTCCCAGTGATCTCCAACAGTGGGACATATCACAAGATAGAAAGAAGAGGCTTCATGGTGCAGTACTCCAGTTTAAAAGATTTATTTAAAAACTTCACAGGCACTGACATCCAAAACCAGTGAAACGATATTTTCAAACAGCCGCGGCTCAAGCCAGCCAGCTGGTGCATGGTGACTTCAAGAACTGGTGCTCCACCAAAGCATTTCCCCATACAAGGCATCCACTGGGGAAACGTGTCAGTTTCCCAGCCAATGCCTTGTATGGGGAAACGCGTCGGGTTCCCAGTCGATGCCTTGTACGGTGAAACGCGTTGGGTGGAGCACCAGTTCTTGACGTCACCACGCACCAGCTGGCTGGCTTGAGCCGCGGCTGTTTGAAAATATGATAAAATAAAAAAGATAAAATAAAAAAAATTTATTTAGTTTGAAAATATCGTTTCACTGCTTTTGGATGTCAGTGCCTGTGAAGTTTTTAAATAAATCTTTTAAACTGAAGTACTGCACCATGAAGCCTCTTCTTTCTATCTTGTGATATGTCCCACTGTTGGAGATTACTGGGAAAGAGTTATCACCGCATATGTGAGGAATATTACATCAATATAAGAGCCCGCTGCATTGAAAGGATACCTGCATTGTAGGAGTCCCTGAAGGAACATTCCCAAGCTGAGTGATCCCTGGATGAGTGTATTGGATCTCTATAATTTGAGATCCACCCTATCTGGTAAGCGGCTCTGTTTATTACATTACCTGAACAGAAGTAACAAGCCTTATCTGAGTGTTCCACATCACGGTTTATTCATTGGAGCACTGTGTGGACTTTAATATATACACAATTTAAATTGTATTTAAAAAACAATAATTTTTTATATCATTGTATTTGGTTGCACATTTTTATCTTATCCACAATCTTATGAGCTGAATATTCAGGCTTTTTAAGTTGCAGCACCTGTTTTATGGTTACACTTGATTTTGTGATTTTTTATGTTGACTTTTTTTCACCTTTTTTCACTATTTTTACTTTTTTTTTTTTTTTAAGGTCAGGGGTAGCGTAGATATTTCACCATGCACCATGTTTGTTGTTTAGTTGTAAGTTGTAAAAAATATATGATTAAAAAAACAATATGAATTCAAAAAATTAATGTGATTTCTGTAGTGTTTGCCTGCATAAAAGCACTCTGATCTTGGGGGGGATTTTTTTTTACTATTAGAAATGTCAAATAGATATCAGCATAGTAAAAAAAGATCACTTTTTTTCCCTGATCCTGTATAGGCCTATCATTAGAGCGCTCTACAGCCACCATTGCATCCCGAGCCCGCCTGTCGGAGAGGGAGGAGGAAGCCGTATCTTGTTTTGAGAAAGCCAGCTGGATTGCACAAATCTATTTGCAGGAGATGGAGAAGGTGCGTAAAACGCTCAACATCTTAAGGGCGTTGGGCACACGCTCTGTGCGCTGCATTACATTTCTCTGATCATTGTATTATTCTTATTTTCTATACATTGCTCACTACGAGCCCTTCAAAGTGTCTTCCATGTAAACTGTTAGCATTGACCACCAATCAGAATAAACCGTGCAAATGACATTGGGAGAATGAACGTCTGCATATGGCTGGCTGCTCCAGGACAATGTAGATCAGATTTTATGATATTCTGATAAATGATGTGATATCAACATGGAGCAGCATGCTGGCAGATCACATGCTAATAAAGGGCATGCTTAGCAGATTTCTTATCCTAGTGAGAAGTATTGTGCAATCTATGGCAGACTTTTTCAACATTTTTAGCATGGGGGATCCCTTGAAATTACCTTCTAGGTAATGCCCCTTACATTGGTGGTTAGTGGAAAAAATGCCTCTTATATTGGTGGTCAGTGAGAAGAATGCTCCTTACATTGGTGGTCATTGGGAGGAATGCCCCTTATACTGGGGGTCAGTGGGAAGAATGTCCCTTATATTGGTGGTCAGTGGGAAGAATGCCCCTTACTTTGGTGGTCAGTGGGAAGAATACCCCATACACATAGGCGTGCGCACATAGGGTGGCAGGTGTGCCTGGGCACACACTAATCACCCTGTGCTATGCAGGATCCCCTTACTGCCTGGCTGCAGAGAAAGGGACTTTGGAATCTCTGTCCTCATTCCCTTTCTTTGTCTCAAATGTGAGACATCAGGGGTCTGTACAGACCCCTGATATTTCACCAAAGCCCCTCATCGGGGGTCCTAGAATAAATTGTAAAGGAAATAATAATAAAAAAATAATTAAAAAAACAAAAACAAAATTAAAAGTTAGTTATATATATATTATACAGATGCATGTGTGTCTTTGGGGTGCACACCCTAATGCAATAGGCTGCGCACACATATGCCCATACAATAGAGGTCAGTGGGAAGAATACCCCTTACTTTGGTGGTCAGTGGGAAGAATGCCCCTTACTTTGGTGGTCAGTGGGAAGAATACCCCTTACTTTGGTGGTCAGTGGGAAGAATGCCCCTTACTTTGGTGGTCAGTGAGAAGAATGCCCCTTACTTTGGTGGTCAGTGGGAAGAATGCCCCTTACTTTGGTGGTCAGTGGGAAGAATACCCCTACTTTGGTGGTCAGTGGGAAGAATGCCCCATACAATAGAGGTCAGTGGGAAGAATGCTCCTCCCTACATTAGTAGTCAATGGGAAGAATGCTCCTTACATTAGTGATCAGTGAAAACAATGCCCCTTATATTGGTAGGCAGTGGGAAGAATGCCCCTGTGAGCCAATGAGGAGAGAGAGACCCGGGCGAGCCACTGAGGTAATTATCGGGGGGGGGTTGGATGACGGGGGGAGTTGCACCCAGAATGTTTTTCGTTGGACGTGATTGGATGTTCTTAGAAAAATAAGTAAATTGTCACCTTGTTCAGTAAGATAAGAGAAATGTCCATTGCAAAGTGAACAGCCTATTTGTCTTTAGTAAAGCAACCCCTATATGTGCTATAGGCAGGCATTTTTTGATAGGATTACTGTTGAAAACAAAATCAAAATTTTACAGTAATTATCAGGCATGATACAAAGGTGCTTACCAGGTATCATTGTAGGCATAGCTATACTCTTGGAAATTTTAGAATATTTGGTCAGTTTTTTTATAGCAATCTGCTGTATATAAATTCTGTTGTTTCTCTTCCAGATGTATCAGTTAAGAGTGTTGAGGCAGACTTTCAACAAGCTTTAAGTTGTGCTGAAGCCTGCTAGCAGCTTGTTTAAAGTGACAATCAGCACTCCCATTAGGATCTGTGTTGAACATTCACAAACTCAAGATGAATGGTGCTTTAAAATCTTCACCAAAGCTTGCTGAAAGCTCTGCAGTGCTGTTCACACTGTCCTGTCGTCCGAAAAGTTGGAATCGACCGTCAGATAAGCTGCTCAGTTAATCGGCCCATCGTTAGTCGTACAAAATTTTACTTGCGGTTTTCTTATCGGGCCTTTAGCCTATAAAGCACCCTTTGGCTTCAGTTTGTAAATGCTACACACAGATATCAATGGGAGTGCTGGTTGCCACATTAAGCAAGCTGCTGGCAGGATTCAGCAGGCTTTCAACAAGTTTCAAGTAGAGCTAAAAACCTGTTAGCAGCTTGTTTAAAGTGACAGCACTCCCATTAAAGGACAATGACAGCCAAAGCTTGTTTTGCTGTACCTTTCCCGTGGATCACAGGGGTGCAGTTTGTTCTGCAATCCTGTGACCTGTTTTCAGCAGACTGCTGTCGGCTGATGTCACAGAGCCGGTCCAGGCTGGGATCCACCCACATGCCTGGACTGGCAACTGTCTCAGCCTCTCAGCGAGAGCCTGAGCCGGTCGCTCCTGCCCCATCTATAGCCCAATGCTCCAGTGAGCGTGGGGGGGGGGGGGTTGGATTGGCCAGAGCAAGGAGCCGGTGAATGACAGTCACCAGCTCTCTGCTCGCGGAGTTTGGCAATGTTTGATCGCTTGCTTCTCAGGTTCTCAGTCTTAGAGCTGGCGGGGGACAAATGCAGTATCACATAGGTAAATATGATCAAATAAAAATCCTGAACTTCTCTTTTAAGATCTGTGTTCAGCATTTACAAAGTGGAGCAGAAGGGTGCTTTAAAAGTTTCAGCAAAGCTTGCTGAAAGCTTTGTAAATGCTCTGTAAAAGCGTGCTGTTCACATTGTTCTTATACAAGCTGATGCCCTTGTGAAATTGGCTTAAAAAAAGGAAAGGTAATGCAGCCATCACATCTAAGATCTGGGAAGCTGCAATATATTGTTTTGGGGTTTAGATACACTTTAAAGAAGTTTTTCTACTTATCTAAGTGTCTTAATCGGTTGCAAAACAGAGGAAGCTACATGGATGAATGGTGAAACATCCTCCACATTGCAAAACAGGTCCAGATCAATGTGAATACTACTAACTCTCCAGCTATGGTAATTTAGTGGTATTTATAAAAGTTTTTGGTAGTATTTATGATAGTCTCTATTAAGGTTTTCAATATGTAAGAATGATTTGTTTGTAATAAACTCTTCCATATATAAAGACTATGGGGTTTATTTACTAAAGGCAAATCCACTTTGCACTACAATTGCACTTGGAAGTGCAGTCGCTATAGATCTGAGGGGAAGATCTGAAATGAGGGGAAGCTCTGCTGATTTTATCATCCAATCATGTGCAAGCTAAAATGCTGTTTTTTATTTTCCTTGCATGTCCCCCTCAGATCTACAGTGACTGCACTTCCAAGTGCAATTGTAGTGCAAAGTGGATTTTCCTTAATCCACTAAATAAATAAACCCCTATGATAGGAGGTTTTCTGATTGTATTCTGATAGATCAGTGGTCTCCACACTGCGGCCCTTTGCTTGCTTTTATTTGGCCCTCGGGGCACTATTTCATCCACTGATGCCAACAATGGGGCATAATGATGGGACACAATTCCTCCCAATGACAATAACAATAATGCCCAATGACACCAATGATGGGATACAATTCTTCACAATGACACCAATGATGGGATACAATTCTTTACAATGACACCAATGATGGGGCACAGTTCCTCCCAATGACAATACCAATAAGGCCCAATGACACCAATGATGGGACACAATTCTTCCTAATGACATCAATGAGGGGGCACAATTTCTCCCAATGACACCAACAATGGGGCCTAGTGATAACAATGATGGAATACAATTCCTCCCAATGACACCAACAATGGGGCCCAATGATTCCAATGATGGAACACAATTCCTCCTAATGACACTACTAATGGAGCACAATTTCTCCAAATGACACCAACAATGGGGCCCAATGATTCCAATGATGGAACACAATTCCTCCTACTGACACCACTGATGGGGCACAATTTATCCCAATGACACCAACAATGAGGCCCAATGACACCAACAATGGGGCCTAGTGATAACAATGATGGAATACAATTCCTCCCAATGACACCAACAATGGGGCCCAATGATTCCAATGATGGAACACAATTCCTCCTAATGACACCACTAATGGGGCACAATTTCTCCCAATGACACCAACAATGGGGCCCAATGATTCCAATGATGGAACACAATTCCTCCTAATGACACCACTAATGGAGCACAATTTCTCCCAATGACACCAACAATGGGGCCCAATGATTCCAATGATGGAACACAATTCCTCCTACTGACACCACTGATGGGGCACAATTTCTCCCAATGACACCAACAATGAGGCCCAATGACACCAACAATGGGGCCTAATGACACCGATGATGGGGCACAATTCCTCCCACCGACACCAATGATGGGGCACTGTTTTTTCCCACTGACATCAGGACCTTTTGTACTTCCAAAGGCCACAGTCCGGCCCCTCTGAAGTCTGAAGGACAGTAAACTGGCCCTTTGTTTAGAAAGTTTAGAGACCCCTATGACAGATGATTATGTGTAGTCTTCTAGCTTTGCATGGATTTATGTTCCTGATTTGCACACATGCATTTCTCACCCCTCTCTCTCCTTTTCCCTACCAGACCATGAGCAGCTCGAGGAACACTAAAGGAGGCTCACCCTGTCCTGACTTTGAGCTCAGCTACTTCCTGGAAGCGGCACTTCAGAGCGCCTATGCCGCGCACTTCAAGAGAGGGTGAGTGGACAGTTGTCCAGCTTTAGTAAAGTTTTGAGAAGTAGGTATGATATAGACAAAGAATGTAGCTGTAGCTTCTCACTGTGTGCATTGGAAACTGCAGCAAGTCAGATATAGTCCACCTCATTTCTTGGCTGGAGGACGTCTGGCATCATCTAGCATCAGGGATCTCCAAACTACAGCCCTCCAGCTCTTGATGAACTACATGTCCCATGAGGTACTGTAAAACTGTGACATTCACAGACATGACTAGGCATGATGGGAATTGTAGTTCCTGAACAACTGGAGGGACGTAGTTTGGATACCCCTATAGCTCCTTCATCCCCGGCCTTACTCTCCCTGGCCCGCTCCTTTCATTCGTCACATTTCGGTTCTTTCAATCATGGAGGCTCAGCATCACATGTGGGCATTACCTGTTGCAGCGCAGCATGTTGAGATGCATTGCTATTCATTGTCACCATATACAGAGTAAACAAATGCACCTATCCCTCAGAATACTGGCATGCAGTGCATGTAACACAGAACGCATGTTGGATTGAAGTGCAATGGTAACATATTGTCAGGTGTATATATAATATTATCCATTCCCCTTCATGATCACGCCATTTTTTGCTATTCCGCAGTACGCTACTTTACTAAAGTACTAAAGTACTAAAGTACTTTACTAAATCTATAAAAAAAAAAATTCACACAGATCGAGATTTCTTCTGGTGATATTTGATCACCACTGGCTTTTTTTATTTTTTATTATACAAAGAAAACATAAAAAAAAAAAAAAAAAAAAAAAATATTTTTTACTTTCTGCTATAAAAGATATCCAAAAAAGAAAATCAAGAAATTAAATTTCTTCATGAATTTAGGCCAAAGTGTATTCTGCTACATGTCTTTGGTAAAAAAAACAAAAAAAAATCACAATAAGTGAATATTATTTGTTTTTTTGTAAAAGTTATAGCGTCTACAAACTATGGTATATAATGGAATTTCTATATTTCTTTTTTTTATACTAGTAATGGTGGTGATCAGCGACTTATAGTGGAACTTTGATAGTGTGGCGGGAAATCTGACACTATCTGGCTCAGGGGTACACTAACTCACTAAATGCCATTGACATCAATAGTGACACTACTACAGTGATCAGTGATAATACTATACACTGTCACTGTTCTAATGACACTGGCTGGGAAGGGGTTAACATCTAGGGTGATTAAGGGGGTTAACTGTGTGCCTAACAATGTGTACTGTGTGCTACGATCCTGTTGTTGTTTCCCCTGGGGGAAAAGAGGGTTAGGGCCAGGACGCCCTTTTAAGTAGTTATAGATTCAATTGGCAGACTCCGAGACTTCAATAGGAGGAGAGCCGTGCAGAGAAAGGCCCCAGCAAGGTGCCACTTCTGCACATGCAGGATTGCTGTCTCCTATGGTAACAGTCTTTAACAGTTCCTAACTTAAACGTCACAGTTCTTTCAGCTCCACTACAACTACCTCTTGTATTTCTTCTACACTGAGCACCCGGTCTCTCACTAGACCCTCTGATTCACTGCCTCTGAATCCCTTGAGCTCCTCCATTCTTTGGTGGTATCTCCCTCAAGCGTCACCCCTGCTGGGTCCCTGGCTTGATACTCCAGATACTTCTCAAGCTTCACCCCTGCTAACCGGCAAGGTCCCTGGCTTGACTCACAAGGCTGCCCTGCAAGCGTCTCCTCCACGGGTTGGGTCCCTGACTTGATCACAGCCTGAAGTTTCCCGATTCTCCACCGTACCCGTTTGGCGAGAATATGGTTCCGGGACTTGCTTCACTTACTCACTGTGGTCCCTGGTAAAGAAGATTGGTCCCTTAGTGGTGACACCTTCCGTTCTATCTCCAACCGACAGAACCGTCACTTCTGGTTGGACTGCAAGCCACAATCCCAACCCTGCGCTGCCCTCTTACTTCTGGATAGGCCCTCACACAGCCTGGCAGCCAGATGCCCCCGAGATAGGCCCAATCTCTGGCCTAGCAGCCTGGGGCATATGACACATGTCCTCCCCGACAGCCGTCCAGGTGGCACAGAACACAGATCACCCGACTCCACCCACATATATAGGCACAGAACACAAATATATAGGCTCTCCCAGCAGGCCAAGGGATTCAAGAAAACCCCTGCCCATTGGCCGAGATACCAGCATATACCCATAACCTGACCTTGGGTTGTCCTTCTCATATCTAGTACCACCAAGTACCCGGCCACCTAGTGGTAGAAGAGAAAAGTGCAACAAGGCCAAACTTAGGGAGAAATCAATAGATCTCTATCAATCGACCAAGATAACTATTCTTGGCAAGTAAAATTGTGAGGAGCTCCCTGACTAAACCCCAGGGTGCTACAGACATAATGGGGTTGATTTACTAAAACTGGAGAGTGCAAAATCTGGTGCAGCTGTGCATGGCAGCCAATCAGCTTCTAACTTCAGCTTGTTCAATTAAGCTTTGACAAAAAAAAAACCTGGAAGCTGATTGGTTTCTATGCAGAGCTACAGACTACAGCACCACATTGTGTGTGCAATCAGTTTTAGTAAATCACATAGTGGTTTATTTACTAAAGCTGGAGAGTGCAAAATCAGTCTCACTTCTGCTAAGGAACCAATCAGCTTCCAGGTTTTATTGCCAAAGCTTAATTGAACAAACCGGGGTTAGAAACTGGTGGGTTTCTCTGCAGAAGTGAGACTGATTTTGCACTCTCCAGCTTTAGGAAATAAACCCCAGAGAGTGCTAATATGGGGCAAACAGACACAGTTGGAGGATAGCTACAGGCTTTAGGTCTGGTCACTGGCCTGCACTATTTAATAAAAATGGAGGAGCTCTTGTATCTATATACCCCAAAACTGCTGAGATATTTGGGACAGTGTTAAAACTGTGCCCCCCCCCCCCATGAGAACTGCATTTAGGGCTCTAGTGCTGCAAGGCAAGACTTGCAGTGTTAATTTAGTCGACTAATTTAGTTGACTAACTAAAAACATTTTAGTTGACTAAATGAATACTATTTTAGTCGACTAAAATACGATTAAAACTAAAACTATTGAGATGACTAAAATAAGACTAAACCTAAAAGCCATTTTAGTCAAAAGACTATGACTAAAACTAAATTGCAATTACTGAAATGTACTGGAGATTTTAGTCGACTAAAAGGTACTGGAGATTTAGTCGACTAAATACGACTAAAACTAAAACAATTGCAGAAGACTAAAATGGGACTAAAACTAAAATGCCATTTTAGTCCTAAGACTAAAATTAACACTGAAGACTTGTACCTATGAAGATGATGTGCTGCAATGGTGTCTTTAACCTTTGCATCTATAAACCCAACAGTATTATTATTTTTATTAGGGCTCATGAAGATGGGCGTTCTCAAGCACATGTGTTTAGGGCCGGTTCACACCAGATGCAGTCCAGTGCATTTTTTTTTTTCTGTATCAAAAACGCATGGACAGTAGGTTTCAATGGCCTAGTTCACACCAGTGCTGTCAGTTCCAGTGCTTTCCAGGGCAGAAAAAAAAAGTAGAACCTTCTGCCTTTTTTTTTTTTTTGTTGCACAGAACTGTACTGGAACTCAGCAAAACACATAAAAAAACTCACCGGAACGCATCTAAACACATCAAAAACTCATTACAGAGAAAAAGAACAGGAAACTTTATAAAAAATAAAAAAGAGGGGAAAAAAACGCATTGAAAATGCACAAGAACCCACCGGAATGCAGCAAAAAAGAGCATGCAGAAACGCATCTGGAACGCATCCGCATTTCGGTGGTGTGAACCGGCCCTTAAGTAAAAAGTGCTGCATTTGACAAAAAAAATAAAAAAAAGGATCAAAAACTGTGTTGGACTTACAGATCGTACCCAGATCCACAGCTCCGCTCAAAGACCTGCCCCTCCTGTTCAGGGACAATGTGGGTGCTGGCCACTGTAGTCCAACTCCAATCCCCATCAGAAATATAAAAAAAGGCATCAGCAGCACTCCACTCTTAGCTCCTCTTACTTGACGTGTTTCACCACTCCTGGCTTGCTCACAAGGATAGGGTGAAATGCGTCAAGGAAGGTTGGTTCCCAGGTGGTGACATTATTGTTTGCACTCATTTTGTTGACAACTCATAAATACGGCAACAGGAGCTAGGAATGGAGTGCTGCTGATACATTTTTTTTCATATTGTGGATGTACAGATCAAACAGGTCAGACACAACCTCTGATCTGTCACCTACATTACTGCAGGTCAGTGAAAATGTGATGCTCTGCTCAAGGCCAGGACAAGGGGGGGCAAGAGAGGTCGGGGGGGGGGCAAGAGGGGTCGGGGGGCATAAGGGATGGTTGCCCTGGGCGCAGGTTTCATGTGCAGAGGGGGCAGGACTTGTAGAGTTCCTGCCCACTACAAGCTGACAGTGGTAGTGCCAGCAGCATCATTACTCCTGGCAGCTTAGCAAGGAAAATCACAAGCAGCTTAGTGCAGGGTGTTACAGTTTAATTTGGGACGTCACAAGCTGAATGAGGAGAGCAGAATAGAGCTGGAAGGAGGCTCTGGCTGTGCTCTCTCTGCCCTTCAGCTCCTCCTCCTTCTGTTGATTGATTTGCATCGGGACTGTCAGATCTGGACTGTGCAGGGTTTGTCAGTGGTGTCCTCAGCCGTGATTCCATACCCCGCAGGAACCGGCATCTCTCCCCCACCGGCTGTCTGGCATAAGTGTTAGATGTCTGCTTGCCCTAGGCTCCTCCTGGTGTGCCAAGATGAGGAGGAGCCTGGGGGGGGGGGGGCATTAGGAGGGGGGAAAGAGAAGAGGATTAGTGAGAGGTTGGGGGGAGGGGGGAATATGTGCTGGGGGTGTGTGATTTGTGTAGGGAGGTGATTTGAGGGGTGTCTAGGTGTCTAGGAAGGGTGATTTCGGGGGGGGGGGGGGATTTGTGCTGGGAGGGGGGAGGGGATTTGTGCTAGTAAGGGACATTTTTTGTTGAAGGGAGGATTTGTATTAGGAGGGGGATTAGGGAGGAAGGATTTTCGCTAGGTGGGGATTTGTGCTAGGGGAGGGTTTGTGCTCATGGGGAAATTGGGGGGGGGGGGGGATTTGTTTTAGGAATGGGGATTTGGGGGGATTTAAGCTGGGGGAGGATCTATGCTCATGGGAAAATTCAGGGGGGGGATTTGGGGGGCAATTGTCATACCTCTCAACATTTTATGATGGGAATGAGGGCCAGTTAATAGCAAACGTATGTAGGCCTAGGACACGCCCCCTGTCACACCTCCTTAAAGGAGAATTAACAAAAAAAAGTTTAATTAAATCCACAAGGACTTTTTTTTTACCACTACAATTCCTTTATATTGGCTTCTAAAATGTACAAATGCAGCAATTTAGAACTCGGGTGAAATGTTTAGCACTGGGAAACATTTTTTGAAAGATAAAAAGTGCTTTTTATATACATCTATATAGATCAGACCAAAATGAGGGACAAATGATGAGGAATGAGGGACAGAGGGACATTGCTCCAAATCAGGGACCGTTGGGAGCTATACAATTGTGCTGGGAGGGGGGATTGGGGGGGGACGTCCTTTTTGATAGGTGGGGACATTTTTTTGGTGGGGACTTGTGTTAGGAAGGGGGATTTGGTGGGATTTTAGCTGGGGGAGGATTTGTGCTCATGGGAAAATTGGGGGGGGGGGGGATTTGTGCTGAGAGGGTAAATTCTGGGGGGAAGAGGCCTTGTGCTAGGAAAGGGGATTGGAGGGGGGGTTGTGGTAGTAGGGATGATTGGGGGGGTTTCTGCTCGTGGGGAAATTTGAGGGGATTTGTGCTATGAGGGGGCATGGGGGGGGGGGATTTGTGCTTTGAGGGAAATTTTGAGGGATAGAGGTTTTGTTCTAGAATGGGTAATTTGTGTGTGGGGGGGGGGTTTGGTCCTAGGAGGAGAGATTTGGGGAGAGATAGCATTGGAGCTGGTGGGGGGGATGGGGATCAAAGTTTTTTTAGGGGATTTCAGCAGGGGGGGGATTTTTGTTTAGGGAAAATTTTGGCTTGTAAAGAAAATATATCCTTAGGGATTAGCGTGCAGAGTAGTGCTTGGAGGTATTTTGCTGACATTTAATGCTTATAGAATTTTTTTTTTTTTTGGGGGGGGGGGGGGGGGGAACGCAGTTTGGCATCTTCGCCCTGGGTGCTGCATGACCTTGTCTCGGCACTGGCTCTGCCAATGATATGCATATCAAATACATGTCAAAATGCAGGAAAAATGCCTCTCTACAAGAGCCCTCATTATTATTATTATTATTATTATTATTATTATTATTATTATTATTAAACTACAGCATGTGTGCTTTTCAAAACCTCTTCCCGAATATAGATGAGGGGTCAGACTTTTGCCCACACAGACAGAAGTGAAGGATTATGGGACTTCTGGTACGATCGTCTTTCAGGAAACGTTTGTTAGACTCTTCCTAGCACAGTGGCAGGTCTGTCCCATCCATAGTGTGTGGCCTTTTCCTTATTCTGCTCGACTTATTCTGTGAATCATTTGCAGGAAATGAGCAAATGAAACCTTTTCGGAGCTGAGGATGAATGAGTCATGATGTACTTAGAAGAGATTTTATGTCTTTTCTTATTAACACATTACAGAATATAATGATTCTCACAGGTAAAAGAAAAATGTGAATCTTAATTCCAGTTTTGTTAAAGTGGATATTTAACCATTTGCCTACAGGGCTATTTTACCCCCTTCCTGCCCAGGCCAGCTTTCAGCGCTGTCACACTTTGAATGACAATTGCGCGGTCATACAGCACTGTACCCAAACTAAATTTTTATTATTGAGACAGATAGAGCTTCCTTTTGGTGGCATTTAATCACTACTGGGTTTTTTATTTTTCGCTAAACAAACGAAAAAATACCGAAAATTTTGAAAAAAATATTTTTTTTCTTAGTTTTGGTTATAAAATTTTGTAAATAAGTCATTTTTTTCCTTCATTGATGTGCGCTCATGAGGCTGCACTGATATGCTGCACTGATGGGCACCGATAGGCTGCACTGATGGGCACCGATAGGCTGCAATGATGGGCACTGATATGCTGCACTGATGGGCACTGATAGGCTGCAATGGTGGGCACTGATATGCTGCACTGATGGGCACTGATAGGCTGCAATGGTGGGCACTGATATGCTGCACTGATGGGCACTGATAGGCTGCACTGATAGGCTGCACTGATGGGCACTAATAGGCTGCAATGATGGGCACTGATATGCTGCAATGATGGGCACTGATATGCTGCACTGATGGGCACTGATATGCTGCACTGATGGGCACTGATAGGCTGCAATGGTGGGCACTGATATGCTGCACTGAGGGGCTGCCCTGATAGGCTGCACTGATAGGCTGCACTGATGGGCACTGGTGAGGCGGCACTGATGAGGTGGCACTGATGGGCACTGATGAGGCACCACTGATAGGCAGCGCTGATGTGCAACACTGATAGTCAGCACTGATAGGAGGCACTGATAGGCGGCACTGATGGCACTGACAGGTGGCACTGATAGGCAGCACTGATGGGCAATGATAGGCGCAAATGATAGGCAGCACTGATAGGCATCACTAGTGGACACAGATTGGCAGCACTGGTGAGCACTGTTGGGGCTGCACTGGTGATCAGTGCCCTGTGTGAATTTGCCAGTTTTCGTCTCTCCTCTCCACACACCCTGTCAGCATGAGGGGAGGATTGCTGATAACCGGCAAATCCTGCTTACATCCATGATCAGCTGTGATTGGACACAGCTGATCACATGTTAAAGAGCCGCCGTGATTGGCTCTTTACCCCGATCACAGATCACTGCTGCCACAAGGGGAGCGCAGGAAGCATGAACACGTCATATGACTGCCTCCTGGCAAAGTGCGGCTATAGCGTGGCCATGAAGGGGTTAAATGAAATTCATGCTTAAAGCGGTATAAAGCAAAAACACAAAACTTTTAATACATACAGCATTTTTTTAATAATGTGGTGGCTGCATTCACTTTAGTTTTTTGTAGGCCTTTTATTTTTTTCCCTTGGTGATCTGGCCAGTAACACACTCCTGTCAGATTTTTTTTTTGTCACCTGTGTCCCATTGCAGACATTTCCCTTCACTTCCTGTCCCATAGCCAAGCAGGAAGTGAGAGGAAATCCATGCAAGTGAAGGGAATCCATTGGGGACCTCCAGATCACCAGAACTAGTGACCCCATTGGAAGATTTCCTCTCTATTACTTCTTCCGGAACAACCCAAAATGTTGGGGCTTTCTTTTACTTTCACGTTCAATGATATCGGTAAACAAATAGAGAGGGGGAATCTCTGTAACAGGGGCACAGGCAGCTATAAAAACTGACAGGGGCTCTAATCCATCTTCACTTTAAAAAAAAAAAAGTTTTGCCTTTAGTTATGCTTTAAAGCTGTAAGCGGTATTAAACCCAAAAGAAAACGTGTATTATATTGCAGCTCACCTGTTCTTAGATGTGGTGGCTGCATTCGTTTTCTTTTCTAGGCTTTCCTTCCTTCATTTTCATCTGGTGATTCAGCCAGTAAGTCTGTTGTTTTTCAAAAGAACAAGCTGCCCTAGAGATGCATCATTTTACAAGGATGAGACAAATCACTTAGCACTGGCTTACAATGGTTTTCTGTAACTGCTTATAAAGTGTGAGCTGGAAAATTTGGCTTCCATTTGTCAGTGTATTTAAATCTGCTAGTATATATAAAATCCCCCCCCCCCGACAGACCGGGGGGGGGGGGGAGTTTCTGGATGTGCTCCTTCATCCAGAGAAGGGACACTCTAATACAGGAGGTGTGTTACTGGCCTGATCACCAGGCGAAAGCAAAGGAAACAAGAGGGGAAAAAAGCCTAAAATAAAGAAAATGAATGCAGCGGCCACATCTAATGATTGGTAAGCCGCGATATATTTTTTGGTTTTAGGTTTAATATTGCTTGAACTCCACTTTTTTAGGCATGTACGGCAACAGATTTTTTTTTTCTTTTTGGGATAAAGGTCTGACATAAATGAATACAAGCTGATCATTGTAAGCACTTCTGTTAGGTGCAGCTGCTATTCAGGGTATTCTGATAATGCCGGGTCCCGCTGTCAATGTCCCGGTGGAAGGATTGTGCCATCCTCTTTGCTTGGCTGGATGAAGGAATCAGTCTCTTTTTTTTTTTTTTTTTTTTTTTTTTTAGTTTAGCCAGCAGGGAACAAAATAAAATGTTCATTTACGGCCAGCTTGGGGCACAACCAGGAAGCAGAACCTGTATGCAAAACATGCAAATATGGCCATTCAATATACAGTCTGTATGCATAAAAAAATGCATTATTTCATTAATTTAGGATAGAATGTCGAAGGGCGAGAAACCTTTCAGGCAGTTCTTGTTGTCTGGGTGCCCGATGCCAAGATTCACCCTCTCTATTGGTCATGGTGAGCTTCATTTCCTGTACAGAAAGTGGCAGGAAACCCACATAGAGCTGCCACAGAAACTGGAGGTACCGGGGAAATCTGGTGTACCAGTCTGCATCCTGTTCTGCAAAAAAGAGCAAGACTTTTGCAATGATTGACCTATAGTACAGTGCCTTGAAAAAGTATTCATACCCCTTGAAATTTTCCACGTTTTGTCATATTACAACCAAAAACGTAAATGTATTTTATTGGGATTTTATGTGATAGACCAACACAAAGTGGCACATAATTGTGAAGTGGAAGGAAAATGATAAATGGTTTTCAAATTTTTTTACAAATAAATATGTGAAAAGTGTGGGGTACATTTTGTATTCAGCCCCCCTGAGTCAATACTTTGTAGAATCACCTTTCACTGCAATTACAGCTGTAATGCCGCGTACACACGAACGGTTTTGCCCTCGGAATAAACTCTGAAGGTTTTTCCGACGAAGTTCCGACAGAGTTCTGCTCAAGCGATCTTGCCTATACACGATCACACCAAAGTCCGACCGTCCAGAAGGCGGTGACGTACAACACGTACGACGGGACTAGAAAACGGAAGTTCAATAGCCGGTAGCCAATAGGTTCCGTCTCGTACTTGCTTGAGAGCATGCTTCGTTTTTGGTACATCGGAAAAGCATACAGACGATCGGTTTTCCCGATAGTAATTAGTTCCCTCAGAAAAATTTAGAACATGTTCTCTGTCTATCTGAATTTTCGACGGAAAAAGCCCGATGGGTCATACACACGGTTGGAATATACGATGAGGAGCTCCCATCGGACTTTTTCTGATGGACATTCCGTTCAGCATTATGCCCCGTATACACGGTCGGACATTGATCGGACATTCCGACAACAAAATCCATGGATTTTTTCTGACGGATGTTGGCTCAAACTTGTCTTGCATACACACGGTCACACAAACCTTGTCAGAAAATCCGATCGTTCTGAACGCGGTGACGTAAAACATGTACGCCGGGACTATAAACGGGGCAGTAGCCAATAGCTTTCATCTCTTTATTTATTCTGAGCATGCGTGGCACTTTGTGCGTCGGATTTGTGTACACACGATCGGAAATTCCGACAACGGATTTTGTTGTCGGAAAATTTTATATCCTGCTCTCAAACTTTGTGTGTCGGAAAATCCGATGGAAAATGTGTGATGGAGCCTACACACGGTCGGAATTTCCGACAACAAGGTCCTATCACACATTTTCCGTCGGAAAATCCGACCGTGTGTACAGGGCATAAGTCTTTTTGGGGATGTCTCTACCAGCTTTGCACATCTAGAGAGTGACATTTTTACCCATTCCTATTTGCAAAATATCTCAAGCTCTGTCAGATTGGATGGAGAACGTCTGTGAACAGCAATTTTCAAGTCTTGCCACAGATTCTCAATTGGATTCAGGTCTGGACTTTGACTGGACCATTCTAACACATGAATATGCTTTGATCTAAACCATACAGTGCCTTGAAAAATTATTCAGTTTCCACATTTTGTTACAACCAAAAACTTAAATGTATATTGTAATTGTATGTGATAGACCAACACAAAGTGGCACATACTGTCATTGTAAGGTGGAAGGAAAATGATAAATGGTTTTCAAATTTCTTTACAAATAAATATGTGAAAAGTGTGGTCTGCATTTGTATTCCGCCCCCTTTACTCTGATACCCCCAACTAAAATCTAGTGGAACCAATTGCCTTCAGAAGTCACCTAATTAGTAAATGGAGTCCACCTGTGAACTAAACCATTCCATTGTAGCTCTGGATGTATGTTTAGGGTTGTTTTGCTGCTGGAAAGGTGAACCTCCATCCCAGTCTCAAGTGTTTTTCGGACAGGTTTTCTTCTAAGATTGCCCCGTATTTGGCTCCATCCATCTTTCCATCAATTTGACCAGCTTCCCTGTCCTTGCTGAATAAATGCATCCCCACAAGATGATGCTGCCACCACCATGTTTCACAGTGGGGATGGTGTGTTCAGGGTGATATGCAGTGTCAGTTTTGCTCCACACATAGTGTTTTGCTTTTAGGTAAAAAGGTTCAATTTTGGTCTCATCTGACCAGAGCACCTTCTTCCACATTTTTGCTGTGTCCCCCACATGGCTTCTCACAAACTGCAAACAGTTCCCTCTGTTTTTATCCGGTGATCTGGCCAGTAACACACCTCTTATATTAGAGTGCCTCCTTGGGGCACAGCAGACAGCAGCATTGTCAGCCTGAGGGGAGTGTTAGATGTAGTAGCAGATTTGAAGAATTGAAACCAAACTCCAGATCACATTTTACAGCAAATTTTTGTTTTGTTTTGTTTTTTGAGATAAAGGTTTTTCATAAATAAACACTGATCTTTGTTGGTTAGGCCTGACACTGACTCAGCCAGGCCTCAGCAAATGCCCTTTGCAGGCTGGAACCGCGTGCCCCAACAGTGTAGCTGAAAATTCCTTGTGCTAGCTGCCATAACTGTTGCTACTGATTCCAGTTAGCCCTCTTCAGGCCTTGCCAGCCCTCCTGGCTGCAGCTACCTCTTTCCACAGCCCCTTCCAGCACAGTCCACACTTCTGGTTCTGCACCCATCGCAGTCTGCAAGCTCCCAGTCCTCCCAGGCGTGCCTCCCTAGTCATCCTGACTGTGCCTCACTCACCAGCCCTCCTGGCTGCAACCAGTTGTCCTCCCTGGAGTCTCTTAGCACTGCTCTCTCCAGCTGTCCTCTCCTTGCTCTCTCTTGTGCCTCCGGTCCAGGACCTCTTCATGTGTTTCCTAAAAGTGGTCCCTACTGCACCCGAGCCCAGGCCCAAGGTCACCCCCCAGACTGGGGAGCTCCCTCAAAGGCCCCGACAGCTTTTGCACCCTCTCACTCCAGCTCTTCCACCTGACAACAACCCTTGTCGCTGGCCTGACCCAGGGTATTTAAAGAGGCCTGTCCCCTGCCAATCCAGATTGGGGATTGGTCAGGGCTCCCTAAACACCCCAGGTAGCTCCAGCCCCCCTCCCAACACTCTTTCTAGAAAGCACTAGAAGCCTCTGAAAAGAAATGGGAGGTCCTGATGACACCACCTGTTCGTCACCCAGCCCTACCCTGAGGCATTCACAGCCCAGAATGAAAACAAACAGGGCTAGCAACCAGCCAGGCCTGCATAAATGTACCTATCTACTACTAGAGGGTGCTACAATACAGTTGAAAATGTTTTGTTATATTTATTTGATAAGTGCAAAAAAAAAAACACTTGTTGATCCTGACAGGTATTTAAATCAGCTGATTGTTTGCATGGTTTCTAGTTTTCCCTGTCGACTCCCCCCTTGTTATGATAAGGAGGTGGTGTTGTGTAGTTCTAACACATTTCCCGTCCTAGGGTGACATCACTGCTCCTCCATAGGTACAGCATAGTAAGTGAGCGCTGTCACCCTAGAACAGGAAGCGTATTACTGGCAGGATCACCAGGTGAAAATAAAGGGGCAAAAACTTTAAAAAATATATTACAGTTTGTTCTTGGGTTTAGGAAGAAAGCAGAGATGCCACCTGAGTGCAGTATTAAGAGGAAAAATGTTATTAAAAAGACTCACAAGATGTGGAAAAGATCGCCCATCACATGATAAGAGTCGGCAGCTCGCTTCTGTCTTGCAGGCTTCGCATGGTGGCCTGGACAGCTAGCGGATGTTCTTGGGTTTAGATTCATTTTACCTGAGGCTGAGGCCGTTTCACTGTAATCTTACTATCCCGACTAATGGGAGTGCGGCGTCCTTAGACTTCTTTATACCATTGCTATTCTGGATGTGTATCTGGATGCTGACACCCAATAGAGCTGAGAATCACCGGGGCAGTTTGCGAGTGCTTAGAGTGGCGCTCCAAGTTTGTTTAGAGTAGTTTGTGTCAGAATAGATTGGATAAGTAATGGTACAGTCTCCTTGCTCTAGCTTTCACCAGTCTATGTTATAAGCAGTGACTGAGACCATGGGCCTAGAATTACGTCATACCTCTGGGAAGAGTTCCTATTAAAATATATAATTTGGTATAGGGGAAGTGCCGAGGTACCGTATTTATCGGCGTATAACAAGCACAGGCGTATAACACGCACGTTCATTTTCAGAGGGAAGTTTCAGGAAAAAAACTTAAATTTTAAATAAGGAACTTTGAAGCAAAATAAGGATCAGTGCCCATCTGCAGCCTCACCATTGCCTTCAATGCAGCCTGATCAATGCCCATCTGCAGCCTCACAAGTGCCATCAATTCAGCCTCACCAGTCCACATCAATGCAGCAGCCTCACCATTGCCATCAGTGCAGCCTGATCGATGCCCATCTGCAGCCTAGAGGGGACAGGGAGGGGGGTGGGATGAGCGCCGACAAATTACATACAGTGAGAATCTCCTATGATAGACAGAACAGTGGTCCAATGGCGGCCCAGGAGACGGGACTTCCTATTACAGAGGCCACCAAGTAAACAGGAGATTCTCACTGTATGTAATCTGACGCCGCTCGTCCCGTCCCCTTCCTGTCCCCTCCGAGGAAGCTAAAATTGTAGTATTGGCGTATAACACGCACACGCTATTTGCACCCAATTTTCATGGTGAAAAAGTGCGTGTTATACGCCAATAAATACAGTAATAAACGTTTTACACTCAGTTAGTTATGAAGAGAAGTTTGCTTCCAGTTAAGAATAACAGTTTTTGGAATAAAACTATAATTACCTCATTCATTTCTTGCAAACGAATTTAAAGTTCCTCTAATAGCCAAAAAAGGCGTGTCTTGGGGCATCAGCAGTTAGGTAGACCCAATATAGTTTCAATGAAACAGTTGACTTGTGTCCAGAATGACTGGACATGGGAACAGGACCATGATGCAAGAAAAAATCTGCTTCTTGATCACAGGCACTGAAGTACAGCATGGAATGTCTGTTCTTTAATCTGTACATCTGCAGGGTGGGGGTGGTGGTGGGGGGGGGGGGCATATTATATTTAATGGTATAGCTTGCGTTGAATCATTTTGTCTTTGGATGAAAAAACTGAGGACATGTATGTCTCAGGGAGACTGACTTTTTGCCTTCTGTGGACATAAAAGATACGTCCTTGCTTGTACCCATCTTTCCAGCACACCACTGTTTTCTGAGATTTGCTGTATGGCCTTTGCACTACCAATTCATGATCAGTTTTCTGGGATTTGTTGTAGAGCCTTTGCCATACCAGTTTATTGTCCTATTCAGCTTCTCCTTGGCTCCAGTTTTGGCCCTGTTGCGATTTCTTGGCATCACCATTGTGGAATATGTAGACCTTGAACCCTCATGCAGAAGTGGAGAACTGTACAGCTTCTGGACTAAGTCTTTGGGCTCATTTCACTCCAGTCCTCTGCAATGTAAGGCGAGTCGGTCCTAGGAAGTCTTGGACACCTTGTCTGTGCAGGGGACTTGGTCATTTGTAGAATCATGTCTCTCAATAAAAATCTTGGGCTCTGGCCGATTTTCCCTACAGCGTTTGACCAATCTGTTGGAGGGCCATCTGTTCTGGATTCAGTCGGACATTATGGCACTGGCATACATTACCATAAAGGAGGAATAAAAAGTCTTACTGTTGCAAAAGAAGTAAAGCAGAGCCTGTCCTGGTCAGAACTGCATATTTCAGCTTTGTCAGTCATGTACATTTCAGGTGTAGACAATTGGCATGCAGATTACGTCAAGTGGCAGAATTTAAACCCAGGAAAGTGATCTCTACACTTGTAGGTGTTTCAGGACCTGTGCCACAGGTCAGAGACACCAAATGTGGCCCTCCTGTTCTTTAAGTTCATTAAGAAGCTGGACAGTTTTGACTCCAGGTACAGGGATCCTCTAGCGAAATCAGTGGATCCTCTGACAGATCAGTGGGACCTGTACACCCTGGTTTCTGCCTTTTCTTCCATGAAACCTCTTCTTTGCCTTCTCAGGATTGAGATAGAGGACATTCTGGTGAACCTCATTGCTTCAGGTTGGCCCAGACAGATGTGGTACATCAACCTGGTAAGTTTTCTAGCAGGTGCGCTCTGGACCCTGTCAGACTGTCCAGATCTACTGTCTCAGGGGCTGATTCACCATCCTGCTTGTTAGTCCCTGGCTTTTAACCGTGCTTAATGAACAGGGGCATCTCGGAGTCTGTGATTCCTTTGATGCGCAAGGCTGCTTTACTTGGTGTGAATCTAGAGGCTTTCAACCCAGTAGTTTCTCTATGGGACAAATCTTTTCCTTCTAGCAGTTGGGTCTGGATCAGCATTTATTGGCTCTCTTGGCTTTTCACACCATCAAAGTTCAAGTCTGCTCTTTCCATTCTGTTTCAATGTTTGTTAGCCTCTCACTCTTTGATTAAGACCTTTGTGCAGGGGGCCTCCTTTGAAGTTCCCCTTGTAGTTTCCCCTGTGATTCCATGGGATCTGAATCAGGTTGTCTCTTCATTTCAGAAGCTGCAGTTTGAATACCTTAAAGATGTTACTCTCTCTTCTCACCCACAAGGTTGCTTTCCTTGTAGCTAACACCTTTTGCAATGTCTGGAATGGTGCCCTTATCTTGCAAAGAACACTTTGGGTCTTGCATGTTGACAACGAGGGGCTGAGGCCCATGACTTCCTTCTTGCCAAATGGTAGTCTCTGACTTTCACCAACTGGGTCATTTTTCTTCCATTTTTTTGTCTGGCTTGGGCTCATCAAAAGCACATTTCTTTCTGTTGTCTGGATGTGGTTGGGGGGGTGCAAGTCTGTCTTTTAGCCACTGCTTCTTTCAGGAAGACTGATTCCCTTTATGTCATTCTAGATTGACCCAGAAAGGGCACCCCTGGCTTCCCCATTCAACCATTACTAAACAGAACAACATCCGAGCTTATGATCTCAATAGTCAGGTTCCTCCCTTTCTTGTTAAGACTCCCTCTACTCATAATGTGAGCACTTGGGCTTTTCAGCATTAGGCAACCTTTTCCCATATTTGTAGTGCTGCCACCTGGTCTTTTGTTCACACATTTGTTAACTTCTGCCAGGTGGTCAGTTCTGCCACTTCTTGGAGTAAGATCTTTCAGATGGTTGTTTGAGCTGCAGGCATTCCCCAGTTAATGTTGTTTATGTTGGAAAGAGGGGGGAGACACTAGGGAGAGGAATAAGCTGCACACCCCAAATTACAATTGCAAAAAGGGAATTTGTCCCCCAAGAACAACAAGGGTTTTTAGGCAGCACAATAATGTAACAAAATATTGTATTAAAAAATATTAAATTTTATTGAATATGTGACAATAGAGTAAAAACAATGAACTGTGTATGGCACATTATAAAAGCGCAGATACATGTACAGGGCTACATATGAATGTTATACATAACAGGTGCTTGGATAGGCCTGACGCGTTTCGACCCCATTGGGTCTTCTTCAGAGGAAATGCATGCACTGTTGAAAAATTACATATATAAAAATAATAACAATACAGGAATGTACAAATGTGTATAGGGATTATCAAGATTTTAAACATAGTTACCCAAAGTATTCGTGTAGCCGGGTCTCCTGAATCTAAGGCTTTCAAAAGGGGGCCTCCATCAATTCGGTCCCCACCCGGAATCCCCCGGACGGTCAGCACCCCGATAGGGGGGAATCAAGCAACAATGGCGTAACTTACGGTGAACTACGGTGATGTTGTTTATGTTGTGCCTATTAGCTTTAGTTTGCCTCAGTTGGACAGTTTTTTTTTTATGACCCTAAGATTTAACACATTGTGTGTCCTTCAATGGATGAGAAATAAATTTGAATTTTTGTATTTATCTTAAAATACTTTTCTTGGACACAATTGTGAGAAACAGAAAGTCTTAAATCTTTGGATTATTGGGCACTGATACTGGCACTGACCAACATAAAACTGTAGGCCAGAAACACAGAGGAGTAGGACATGTGTCCCTCAGTGGACTCCCAAGAAAAAGATTGTATGTTGAGTAAAAAAATTTCTAAAAAATATTTTTTCAATTTATGGCAAAAAAGAAGGTGATCTTTGAGTTCAACTTTAATGCAAAACATTCCAGGTTACCCATTTAAGGAACAGGGCACATTTTACTAGCTCTACTTTGATCTTCTGCCTAGATCACTTTGAGTAGTGCAGCACAAAACAGGTTTTTCTTCTTGTTCTGACATGTACTGAACTATCAAGCACGGCATGACATTTTGGTATGCTTTATTTAATTTTGAAGTATATAATAAACAAGTGCGCGTGTTCAGGACCACACCTCGATAATTTGCTGTAGAAGCTTTTTAACTATTTTCTTACCAGGGGTTGTTTAACCCAGCGTTTTTTGAACGCGCAGATAGAATACCCCTGACATGCGCTCAACCATTCATTCTTTTTTTAAGCTTTAGTTTAGTTAAGCAAAATGAATGGCTGCCCAGCTCAGTGGTAAGATTGGAAGCGCATCTGATATTTGATTTTTAGTATAACAATTCCCCTTCATCAGGGCTTGGATGAAAAATAACAAAGCTTCCTATTTGATCTTAAAACAGGGCTTGACAAATTTGCTTTGAATCTAGGAGCCAGTTAAAAAAGTTAGGAGCCAGGTTTTTTTTAAAAAAAATCTTACAGGTGGAACATGTAACATGTTCCCGAAGGTGAAATTATCCTTTAACCACTTCAAGACCAGGCCTATTTTTAACATTTGTTGTTTACAAGTTAAAATCAGCATTACTTAGAACCCCCAAACATTATATATATATATATATATATATATATATATGTGTGTGTGTGTATGTGTATATACAGTGTGTATATATATATATATAGATATATATATTGTTTTAGCAGAGACCCCAGAGAATATTTTATGTCACACTGTATTTGCGCAGCAGTCTTTCAAACACAATTGTTTTGGAAAAAATACACTTCAATGAATAAAAAAAAAAAAAAACAGTAACCTTATCCCAATTTTTTTGTATAATATGAAAGATGATGTTATGCTGAGTAAATAGATACCTAACATGTCATGCTTTAAAATTGCGTACACTAGTGGAATGGTGACGGTACTTAAAAATCTCCATAGGAGACGCTTTAAAAAATTTTAACGGTTACCTATTTAGAGTTATAGAGGAGGTCTTGCACTCGAATTATTGCTCTCCCTCTAATGATTGCGGCGATACAGTAGGCGACCGTGATATTGTGTCAATCTCGCCACTGTTATTGGCGAGATTTGACACCTGCGAGCCCCGTCGCGGGAGCCAGCGCCGAGCTGGCTCGCTCATCGGGAAAGGAAAACTTTTTTTCCCTTTCACGATGAGCGACAGGCAGTGTTGACAGCTGTCTGGTATGAATCATGAGGGGAAACCCCTCCTGGTACCCCTACCCATTCACCTAGGGAAAAAAGTGTCAATAAATAAAACACACTACACAGGTTTTTAAAGTAATTTATTAAGCAGCTCCGGGGGTCTTCTTTCGACTTCGGGGGTCTTCTTCCGACTTCTCCGCGCTCTCCGTCCTCTTCTTCCGGTGTCCGGTTCTTCTCCCGATGTTCGGCCTTTTCTCCCGGTGTTCGGTTCTTCTGCCGGGCTCCGCCACTATCTTATGCCGCTTTTTTGCTAGCGGTGGCCCGGACTTCTGCGCTGTCTTCTCCCCTCTTCTCTTCTTCCGATGTTGAAACGACGCTCTCTCCCGCTGGAATGCTGCGTGCGAGCTGTGCAACCATTTATATAGGCGGTGACCCCGCCCCCTTATGACGTCACAGTCCCAGCATGCGCAGGGGACTGTGGCGTCATAAGGGGGCGGGGTCACCGGGTGACATCACCTGGTGACCCCGCCCCATGCCTATATAAATGGTTGCGCAGCTCGCACATAGCATTCTAGCGGGAGAGATCGTCGTGTTAACATCGAAAGAAGAGAAGAGGGGAGAAGACGGTGCAGAAGTCCGGGCCACCACTAGCAAAAGAGCGGCAGAAGATAGCAGAGGAGCCCGGCAGAAGAACCGAACACCGGGAGAAGAGGCCAAACATCGGGAGAAGAATCGGACATCGGGAGAAGAGGCCTGGAGAGAGCGGAGAAGTCAGAAGAAGACCCCCAAAGTCGGAAGAGGACCCTCGAAGCTGCTAAATAAATTACTTTAAAAACCTGTGTAGTGTGTTTTATTTATTTATTTATTATTTCCCTAGGTGAATGGGTAGGGGTACCATGTACCCCATACTCATTCACATAGGATGGGGGGCCGGGATCTGGGGGCCCCCTTATTAAAGGGGGCTCCCGGATTCCGATAAGCCTAAGCCCTCCGCTCGCAGACCCCAACAACCAACGGTCAACGTGGGGACAAGGAGCTTTGGGGTGGGGGTGATGAGGGCATGCGGCCTGGTACGGTTCAGGGGGGGGGGGGGCGCTCGCTCGTCCCCACCCCCTTTCCTGACCGACCGGGCTGCGTGCTCGGATAAGGGTCTGGAATGGATTTTGGGGGACCCCCACGCCAATTTTTCGGCGTAGGGGGTTCCCCTTAAAATCCATACCAGACCTAAGGGCCTGGTATGCCCCTGGGGGGAACCCACGCTGTTTTTTTATCTAAAATTTGGCGCAGCGTTACCCCTCATGATTCATACCAGACAGCTGTCAGCACTGCCTGCCGCTCATCAACAAAGGAAAAAAAAAGTTTTCCTTTCCCAATGAGCGAGCCAGCGCGACATGCACAGTACCCTGTCACAGAGAAACAGCACTATGGGATCGTGCTGGAAACACAATCTCGCGGTCAGGTACTGTACCTCACATGTGTGATTTGAACACTGTTTACATTCGCAGGCACGACTTGCGTATGCGTTTTTGTTTGACACACGAGCACAGAGGGATGGGGCCTTTTTACATTTTTTATTTTTTTTCATTTTATTTACGCTGTCCCTTTAAAAATAAAATTTCTGATCACTTTTATTGCTGTCACAAGGAATGTAAACAACCCTTGTGACAGTGATAGGCGGTGACAGGTACTATTTATGGAGGGATCGGGGGTCTAAAAGACCCCAAACCCCTCCTCTGCACTTAAAAGAATTCGAAATGCCAAGATTGCCGTTCTTGAATACTAATATTTTTTTTAAATTGGCGCCGTTGGCTGACGAGTAAACCGGAAGTGACGTTGTCTTCAAAGCCAAATGCGGTGGCTGGTGGCTCGGGTCTCCTGATGGGATGGGAGATGTCCCCTCCCGCTCCTTGTAATAACAGCCGAGCGGCTGCTTAGTAGCATCGGTTGTTATTACAAGAAAGCCAAACTTTGGCTCTAAACGGGACCAGGGTGATGCCTGTAGCTGCAGACATCACCCCGGTACAACCACTTCAACAAAATTATGTACAGGTATGTGATTTTGCGTGACGTGGTTAACCCTTACACAGCCAGAGCCGTTTTTGCGTTTTTTTTGCACACGTTTAAAAAATAATTTTAGGCCTGAAAATTACATAACCCCCCTGAACATTATATATTTTCTGAAAGCTGACACCCTAGAGATACAAATAGTGGTAGTTCCAATTTTTTATGTCACATGATATTACCGCAAAGGTCTAGCAAACACAAAATTTCAGTAAAAAAACACATTAAAAGTTAATTTTAGGGGGAGGGGGGGAAACACAATACAGTACAATACATTAACCATTTTTTTGGTAAAACCTAAAAGCGGAAGTTGCACCGAGCAAATAGATACCCAACATGTCAAACCTTAATCATTTCAGTAGCCTATATTTTCCGTAGGCGACGCTTTAAAAGCCACTTATAAGTCATCAGTTTAGCGTTACAAAGGTTCTAGAATTATTGCTCTTATTCCAGCATGCGCGGCAATATGTAAAGTGTATTGTAATCAATCTTTTCAGGTATAGGCACCCCGGCCGCGTACATTTACATTTGTATGTGCATATATGTGGGGGGGCTCAAGTTTTTTTGGGGGGGATTTTATGGGTGTAACAAATTTTTTACAATTAAAAAGCTTTTTTTTTTTTTTTTTTGCTTAAATTAGCTCCTGCTGTGTGTGGCTCCTCTTGGCTCCTGCTGTGTGTGATCACAGTGGGAGCGAGCCGCCGACGGCACGCATGCCCTCTCCCTGGAACAGCCAGGTCACACACACACACACACACACACACACACACACACATATATATATATATATATATATATATATATATATATATATATGATCTAGTGCAGTGGTTAGAGCCACAGTAAACTGCACCACCATTTTTTTTTTTTAATGAGCCCCCTGCAGATTAATGCCATAACTTTCTAGT
This sequence comes from Lithobates clamitans, assembly GCA_037952925.1. Taxonomy (NCBI): domain Eukaryota; kingdom Metazoa; phylum Chordata; class Amphibia; order Anura; family Ranidae; genus Lithobates; species Lithobates clamitans. The sequence goes on along the minus strand of JBBGZY010002269.1, from coordinate 393,798 downwards.
ATGCACCACTTATTAGCACATTATGACAGACTTGCCTTTCAAATGGACCCCTCCAGCGCCAAGCTGTGACCGCTCCCGGGGCTTTCAGCTCACAGGAATTGACCAAAACTCTGCATTTCCGGCAAGATCAACAGGTATTTTCTGTACTTGCTGAACAGTCGAAAAAGTGAAAGCCAATGCAGCAACCACATGTAAGGTCTAGTAAGCTGCAATTTATTTCAGTTTTGGTTTTGGATTTAGATACACTATGGAGGACCTTTTCCCTACACACAACTTAAAGAGGAGTTCCAGTCAAAAAAAAAAAAAAAATTAAAAGTCAGCAGCTACAAATACTGCAGCTGCTGACTTTTAATTGGACACTTACCTGTCCCAGGGTCCAGCGATGCGGGGGTTCGAAGCCCCGCTCGCCTCCCCCTCCGTTCAGCGGCGCCGGCATTGCAACTGTGGGCGCCGGGCTACGGCTTCACAGCCTGGCACCCACTGCGCATGCGCGAGCGGCGCCGCGCACCGTAATTGGCCGCTCAGTCACCTGGGACCTGTAATGGGTCCCAGATGATTGACAGGAGGGAGGGAGCAGAGCTGAGCCCTTCCTGTGCCGAGGGGGAAGTGATGTCACCAGCCCAGGCACTGGAAGAGGCAGACTACGAGGGACCACCTAGCAACAGGCATTTAGAGGTACCGTAAGTAAAAAAAAAAAAATATATCCAAATGTTTTTTTGTATTTTGTTTTAGGATTTTTCATGTAGTTTTTTTTTTTTTTTTGGGTAGAACCCCACTTTAAGTTGACTCGTAAGAATATTGTTAAACTTTTTCATTTTAAAGCCACTTGACCTCCGGAAGGTTTTACCCTCTGTGGCAGGGCGAGGCTGTGCCACTCGGTAATATGATGGTCTAGGCCAGGTTTTCTAGAAAACAGGCACACTAGTAGTACAGGTGTCTGCTGTCTTTATATTAGTGACAGCATTAAAGTTTAGGGTCCCACCTTCCTGTGAGGGTCAGTGTGTGTTGGGAACAGAGAGTTACGCGTCTGCACCGTGCTATCCAGGACAGGACAGACAGAGGCTCGAGCCTGTGAAGAACATAGCAGCAAGGAGCTTCATGATAAGAGACCAGCTTCAAGAGGTGCAGCGGTTGGTGCACGAGCACTGGGGTGTGTTTGATGGTCAGGAGGACCGAAGGTACTAAGTGAGAGCAGTAAAGCTGCAAAGAGAGCCAGGAGGCTAAATAATCTTTCATTTGTTTGATAGTGGAAACCCCTGTATGGGCAACTGATATTTTGTTTGTGGAACTATTCTTTGCTGTTTTAAATACACTTCTGGCGTGGAGTCAACTCACTGTTTTGCACTACCAAAGAGCTACAAAACCTCCAAGTTGTTACACCTCTTCATATCCAGGTCATTTTTTGCTTTTCAGCACTGTGCTACTTTAATTGGCAATTGCTCGGTCATGCAACACTGTACACAAATGAAATTTATATAATTTATTTATTTAATTTTTTTTTCGCACAAATGGAGCTTTCTTTTGTTGATATTTAATCACCACAGGTTTTTTTAAAAAAATTTTTTGCTATATATCACCACCAGGTTTTTTTTATTTTTTATTTTTTTGCTATATAAATGTAAGATATCAGACATTTAAAAAAAAAAAAAACTTCTGTTATAAAATGTTGCAAATAAATAATCTTTCTTCATAAATTAAGGCCAAAATGTATTCTGCTACACTTCATTGGTAAAAATAACCCAAATCAGTGTATATTAGTCTGTGTGAAAGTTATAGAGTCTACAAACTATTATTATTATTATACAGAATTTATATAGCGCCAACAGTTTACGCAGCGCTTTACAACATTAGGGAGGACAGTACAAGTACAATACAATTCAATACAGGAGGAATCAGTGGGCCCTGCTCGTTAGAGCTTACAATCTAGGAACTATGGTATATATGCTTGAAAATTGATCAATCCTAATGTACCGACCGCTTATCTTATTTCCTAAGGCCCTAAAAGGTCAGGACGGTACAAATAATCCCCCATATGACCCCTTTTAGGAAAAAGACAGTTCAAGGTATTTAGTAAGAGGCATGGTGAATTTTTTTAAGTTTTTGTCATAAATTTTTGGAAATTAAGAATTTTTTTTTTTTTTTTTTTTACATACTGTCACCAGTGCAGTACAGCATCATCATAAGACTGGTTTGGAGATGATCAGGGATACTGACTGGTGATAGTATGCAAACAAACAAAAAAGTAAATAATTTTTTATTCTTTTTTATTTTTATTTTATTTTTATTATTTTGTTTTTACATATTGTCATTAGACTGATTCAGTGTCACCATAGTGACACTGTACTACTCTGGGGATGATCAGGGATTTTTTTTTACAATATTATTGCTTATAACAGTAATGATCACGTTTTATAATACGTTTTTTATAATAGTATAATAGTTTTACTGTCATGAATGGGTTTCAATCATGACAGCTTGCCTTCTATTGTGATTGACTACAACTGATTACATGACACAGGGTGTTGGGTACCATGTGATAGCTGTGCGCCAATCACAGCATCACAAGAGTAAGCGAGCTGTCATAAATGAAAGCCATTTTGCTTACATTGTAATCATGTGATCACTTTGCTTGGTCATAGTGATCACATGATACCCCGGCCGCTCACAGCAGTCGGCTACCGAGCGCCATGATCAACTGTGTCCATCAGACACAGCAGTCATGGGATCATGTCGCTGCGTGTCCCAGGGGGTGTGCCAGTGTGCATGTGTGCCGCGATATACCAGTACGTTTGCGGTGACTGCAGCTGCAGGGCGGCACGTGGTTAAGAATGTTTATTTGATTTTGTAATCATTAATGGGATCAAATCAATGTTCATGTTCAACTGTAGTGATGAGAAGATTCGAAGAAGCAGGAGGGAGTCCCCCCCCACCCCAAAGCACTCCCCCCCCATGTTGAGGGCATGTGGCCTGTTATGGTTCGTGTGGGGGGCCCTCACTCATCCTCCCCCTTTCCTGACCTGCCGAGCTGCATGCTTGGATGAGGGTTTAGTATGGATTTTGGGGGGACCCACGCCGTGTTTTTTTAAATTATTACTTTGGCATGAGGTTCCCCTTAAAATCCATACCAGACCCAAAGGGGGGGGGGGGGGGGCCCTGCACCGTTTCTTTTGTTAAATTTTTCTATTACCGGCAATGTTTTTTTTTTTGTAGCTGGGAAAATCAATCAACATTTTTTTTTCTTTTATATATGTGAGTTTTGCTGCAGCAGATTTTATACATGGTAGCGATGCGCCACTTAACAGGCAGACTAAGGGGACCCCCCAGGCACTTTATGTAACCACTGACTTTACTCCCTTAATGATCAGGCCAATTTTTGTGATTAGGCACTGCGTCGCTTTAGCTGACAATTGCGAGGTTGTGCGACTCTGTACCCAAATTAAATTGACGTCCTATTTTCCCACAAATAGAGCTTTCTTTTGATGGTATTTGATCACCTCTGCGGTTTAAATTTTTTGCGCTATAAACAAAAAAAGACCAACCATTTTGAAAAAAAAAAAATATGTTTTACTTTTTGCTATAAGAAATTTTCCCAAATTAAAAAACAAAACAAATTTCTTCATCAGTTTAGGCCAATATGTATTCTTCTACATATTTTTGGTAAAAAGAATCGCAATAAGCGTACATTGATTGGTTTGCACAAAAGTTATAGCGTCTACAAAATAGGGGATATATTTATGGCATTTTTATTATACATTTTTTTTTTTTTTACTAGTAATGGCGGTGATCAGCAATTTTTAGCGGGACTGCGACATTGTGGCAGACAGATCAGACACTTTTGACACTTTTTTGGGACCAGTGACATTTATAAAAATGCATTGATTACTGTATAAATGACACTGGCAGGGAAGGGGTTAACACTAGGGGGCGATCAAGGGGTTTATGTGTCCCCTGGGAGGTGTTTCTAACTGTGGGGGGAGGGAACTGACTTAGAGTACAGAGAGATCGCTGTTCTTAATCACTAGGAACAGACGCCCACACTGTACTCCCCTGACAGAACTGGGATCTGTTTGTTTACATTGACAGATCCCCGTTCTGGCTCTCTGTGGAGCGATCGCGGGTGGCCGGCGGACATGGCGGCCTGCCACGCTCATCAGCTCCCCCGCTGTGTACCAGGCGCGTGCGTGCTTGTTATAGCTGTTAAAGGGACCGATTTACAGCTACGGCGATTTGCGGGATCGAGCCGACCTGCCGCAGTATGACAGCGGCTGGTCGGCAAGTGGTTAAAGGAATTTTTCATTATTATTGTCTTACTTTAGGCATCATTAAAATCTCTGCTCCTGTAAAAACAATCTTTTTTTAAAAAAAAATGTTTTGCTTTGATACATGGCCCCTAGGGCAGTACCCGGGCCCTCATACCCCTTTTATGGCCAATAACTTGCATATAAGCCTTCGAAATGGGGACATTTTATTTTTGAAGTTCGGGTCCCATAGACTTTAATAGGTCTGAACTTTTTACATGTTCTGATGCGAACTGAACCGAGGAGTGTTCGGCCCATAACTAGTCATCCAATGTATTGGAAATTTTCATACGAATGTTCAGACAGATTTTTGTAAGTGAGCTCATTGAAAAACGAAATGGTGTATGAATACCTCCCAACTTTTTGAGATGGGAATGAGGAACACCTATCAGCAAAAGTATGCAGGCATAGGACACACCCCTTGCCACGCCACCTTAAAGAAGAATTGTACAAAGAAACAAGATTGGTTAAAACCACAAGTGCTTTTTTTACCACTACTATTCCTTTATATTGGCTTTTTAAATTTACAAATGCAGCAATTTAGGAAGCAGATGAAAGGTTTAGCGCTGGGAAACACTTTTTGATAAGATAAAAAGTGCATTTTATATACAACTATATAGATCAGACCAAAATGAGGGACAAATGAGGGGGGATGAGGGACAGAGGGACATTGCTCCAAATCAGGGACAGTCCCGCGAAATCAGGGACAGTTGGGAGCTATGGTGTATGGCCAGCTTTAGTAGACCGTTCTTGCTTCCTATTTATTGAAAGATAAAATGTTGTCCTTTCATCTGGACAAGAAAGATCAATACCGGAATGTGGGGGTCAGACTTATTATCTGCAGTGGAACGTTCTGGAATATCTAGTAATTGCAGCACACTTCAGATTGAAGTAATCTAGTTATGCCGGCCCACCGTTATACATTAGCGGCACCAAATCAAGTTAAAACACTTGTGGTCAGCTAAAAGATGAGTGAAAAAAGAGCTGAAGTTGGTGGAAATACAATTACCTTCCATGTTATAGTGTACGGTGATAAATGGTCACCTATTTACTCGATGACAAGAGAGATTGAAACAAGGAGACTGGAGAGGTCAATGGAGTTTGCTTCTGCTGACATCAATGGATAAACTCTCCAGTTGCAGTATGTGCCGCGTTCAGGTGATGGTGAAATATCTCCGCTTGAAAACTGCGCTAGAGGAACAATTCCACTTCAAACGCTCCTTAATAAATTCACTATAATCAGGCAAATTTATCAGGGAATAACACACACCTGACCATGGAACAGCTGAGCAGCCAATTGTCCCATTACTTTTGGTCCCTTAAAAAGTGGGAGGAACATATACAAAAAGTTGTAATTCCTACACCGTTCACCTGATTTGGATGTAAATACCCCTCTCAAATTAAAGCTGAAAGTCTGCAGTGAAAGCACGTCTTGTTCGTTTCATTTCAAATCCATTGTGTTGTATAGAGCCAAAAAGATTAGAATTGTGTTGATGTCCCAATATTTATGGACCTGACAATAGAAGAAAGTAATATATATATATATATATATATATATATATATATATGTGTCTGTGTGTGTGTATATGTATATATATATATACACATGTGTGTGTGTGTGTGTATATATGTATATATATGTATATATGTGTATAGATATATATATATATACACATATATATATATATATATATATATATATATATATATATATATATATATATATATATATATATATATATATATATATATATATATATATATATGTGTGTATATATATATATACACACACACACACACACATGTGTATATATATATATATATATATATATATATATATATATATATATATATATATATATATATATATTACTTTCTTCTATTGTCAGGTCCATAAATATTGGGACATCAATACAATTCTAATCTTTTTGGCTCTACACAAAACCACAATGGATTTGAAATTAAACGAACAAGACGTGCTTTCACTGCAGACTTTCAGCTTTAATTTGAGGGTATATATATACACATATGTATATATATATATATATATATATATATATATTTTTTTTTTTTTATTGTATCAAAAAATAAAAACCACAGAGGTGATCAAATAACACCAAAAGAAAGCTCTATTTGTGGGGAAAGAAGACATCAATTTTATTGATTGAGTACAGCATCGCACGACCGCGCAATTGTCAGTTAAAGTAAAGCAGTGCCGTATCGCAAAAAGTGGCCTGGTCATGAAGGGGGACTAAATCTTCTGGAGCTGAAGTGGTTAAAGCCCAGCTCCAGGCATCTGAAAACTATCACTTACAGTGGGACTAAATTTTCCTGGTAGTTGGGCTTCAAAGCTCAGTTACTGCTTGGTAAAGTAGATCGAAAACCCTGATGGTTTTGTAAAGCAGTGTGTGTCCGGAACAGTAGCCATTTCTTCCACGTGTGCACCCCCAGGCCGCTGTCTCTGCAGCTAAATTCGGAGCAGTTGGGGTGGTGGTATTGGTAAAAATGCAGCTCAACCATAGGTTTTTACTGCCCCTCAACCACATGTGTGAATGAGCCTTAAGGGTGCAGGAAAATAGGCCTAAGCACCGAAGTGAAGACTGGACCTGAGAAAGACATCTGAACTACTGCAACTCAATAACATGTTCTGCGTCAAAGCAACAACATGTGATCTAATGACATTACACGCCGTGTTATCTTGGTGAAGGAGGTGTGACCACATTTATAAATAATATGCAGTCTGGAATCCCTGGCTGTGGGACGCGGCAGGCTGAATTCTGCTCTAATGCAACGTACACACGGGTAGACTTTCTGACCGGACTGGTCCGACGGACTTTTGACAGACTTCCGACTGACTTTTTTGACGAACGGACTTACCTACACACGACCTGACTTTCATACATAAGTCCGCCAGTGTTCCCGACGGAGTTATGACGGACTTTCCGAATGAACGGACTTGCCCACACACGAACAAGTCCGTTCATTTTGAACGTGACTCGAGTACGGCGGGACTAGAAAAGGAAGTCAATCCCTTAGGTCTGGTATGGGTTTTAAGGGGAACCCCCTATGCCGAAAAAAACGGCGTGGGGGTACCCCCAAAATCCATACCAGACCCTTATCCGAGCACGCAGCTCGGCCGGTCAGGAAAGCTGGTGGGGACGAGCGAGCGCCCCCCCCCCCCCCCTGAACTCTACCAGGCCGCATGCCCTCAACATGGGGGGGTGGGTGCTTTGGGGGAGGGGGGCGCCCTGCGGCCCCCCCCACCCCAAAGCACCTTGTCCCCATGTTGATGAGGACAAGGGCCTCTTCCCAACAACCCTGACCGTTGGTTTTGGGGTCTGCGGGCGGGGGCTTATCGGAATCCGGGAGCCCCCTTTAATAAGGGGGCCCCCAGATCCCGGCCCCATACCCTATGTGAATGAGCATGGGGTACATCGTACCCCTACCCATTCACCTAGGGAAAAATTGTCAATAAAAACACACTACACAGGTTTTTAAAGTAATTTATTAGACAGCTGCAGGGGTCTTCTTCCGACTTCGGGGGGTCTTCTTCCGACTTCGCCGCTCTCTCCGGCCTCTTTTCCCAGTGTCCAGTTCTTCTCCCACTTTCCTGCGTCTTCTCCCAGTGTTCGACCTCTTCTCCCGGTGTTCGGTTCTTCTGCCGGCTCCTCCGCTATCTTCTGCCACTCTTTTGCTAGCGGTGGCCCGGACTTCTGCGTCATCTTCTTCCCTCTTCTCTTCTTCCGATATTGACACGACGCTCTCTCCCGCTGTAATGCTGTGTGAGCGCGCCGCAATGACTTATATAGGCGGTGACCCCGCCCCCTTATGACGTCACAGTCCCGGGGCATGTTGGGACTGTGACATCATAAGGGGGCGTGGTCATTGGGTGATGACCACGTCTGAAATGCCGCTGGTTTCATGAATTTGAGACCTAGCTTAGACTTGCACTATGTCTGCACATGTGCATATGTGTCTGAGGCCTCTGCCAGGTCTCCAATACTTGCAGAGACTAGCAGAAGGTCTGTACATGCATGGGATCTCCCGTGTGTGCACAGACATGCCACTGGTTTAATGTATTGTGCATCATCCTGAGACTTGAGGTATGTGTGCACACGTACAGGTACACTATATTGCCAAAAGTATTGGGACACCTGCCTTTAGACACACATGAACTTTAATGGCATCCCAGTCTTCGTCTGTAGGGTTCAATATTGAGTTGGCCCACCCTTTGCAGCTATAACAGCTTCAACTCTTCTAGGAAGGCTTCCACAAGGTTTAGGAGTGTGTTTATGGGAATGTTTGACCTTTCTTCCAGTAGTGCATTTGTGAGGTCAGGCACTGATGTTGTATGAGAATGCCTGGCTCGCAGTCTCCGCTCTAATTTATCCCAAAGGTGCTCAGGACTCTGGGGTCAGGACTCTGTGCAGGCCAGTCAAGTTCCTCCACCCCAAACTCGCTCATCCATGTCTTTATGGACCTAACTTTTTGCAATGGTGCGCAGTCATGTTGGAACAGGAAGGGGCCATCCCCAAACTGTTCCCACAAAGTTGGGAGCAGGAAATTGCCCAAAATGTCTTGGTATGCTGAGGCCTTAAGAGTTCCCTTCACTGGAACTAAGGGGCCAAGCTCAACTCTTGAAAAACAACCCCACACCATAATCCCTCCTCCACCAAATGATTTGGAAGGATGGCCCAATACTTTTGGCAATTTAATGTGGATGAGCGAGTTTGGGGTGGAGGAACTTGACTGGCCTGCACAGAGTCCTGTCCTCAACCTGATAGAACACCTTTGGGATGAATTAATGTGGAGACTGCGAGCCAGGCCTTCTCGTCCACATCAGTGCCTGACCTCACAAATGCACTTCTGGAAGAACGGACTAATAGGGCGTACACACGGTCGGACTTTGTTCGGACATTCCGACAACAAAATCCTAGGTTTTTTTCCGACGGATGTTGGCTCAAACTTGTCTTGCATACACACGGTCACACAAAGTTGTCGGAAAATCCGATCGTTCTAAACGCGGTGACGTAAAACACGTACGTCGGGACTATAAACGGGGCAGTGGCCAATAGCTTTCATCTCTTTATTTATTCTGAGCATGCGTGGCACTTTGTCCGTCGGATTTGTGTACACACGATCGGAAATTCCGACAACGGATTTTGTTGTCGGAAAATTTTATCTCCTGCTCTCCAACTTTGTGTGTCGGAAAATCCGATGGAAAATGTCCGATGGAGCCCACACACGGTCGGAATTTCCGACAACACGCTCCGATCGGACATTTTCCATCGGAAAATCCGACCGTGTGTACGGGGCATTAGACTGGGATGCCACTAAAGTTCATGTGTGTGTGTAAAGGCAGGCGTCCCAATACTTTTGGCAATGAAGTGTAAGTCCAAGGGCCCCATCATGTCCTAAACACTTTAAAGTGTAAAGAGTCCAGTGGCATGTCTGCACGTGTATGGGATCCCTCTGCACGTGCACAGATATGCCACTGGTTTCATGTTTTGGGACCTGGCTGAGACCTGTGGTATGTCTGCACATGCACAGGGATGATGCCAATATCCAGATATGTCCAAGGTCCCTGTCAGATTCAGAATTCTGTGAAGAGACAAGTGGCATGTCTGCGTGTGTGGGATATCCTACACATGCACAGATATGCCACTGGTTTCATGTATTTGGGACCTATCTGAGACCTATGGTATGTCTGAGTGGGAATACTGCACATGTGCAGACATATCCAACGTCTCTGCCAGGTCCAAAATACTTCAAAGAGACCAGCAGCATGTATGGGATTAATTACGTGTGCTACTGGTTTCATGTATGTGTGAGGAATCCTGCATATGCACAGAAATGTCCAAGGTCTCTGCCAGTTCCCAGATACATGAAACCAGCAGCACGTTTGCACATGTGTAGCCTATTCTGCATATGCACAATCATGATGCCGTTTTTTTGTATTTGGGACCTGGCAGAGACTTGTGACATGTGCAAAGGAATTCTGTGTATATACAGACATGTCCAAGGTCTCTGTAAGGTCCCAAATACTAGGCAGAGACCAGCAGCATGTCTGCACATATGTGGAATCCTCCTCCTGTACACAGGCATGCCATTGGTTCCATGTATTGGAGACCTGGCAGAGCTCTGCGGTATTTATGCACATGCGCAGGACTTAGTGGCACACATGGACCCCTCATTAAAACACTGCCTCCTTGGATGTGTGATTTGGAGGTATCTCTACATCATTCTCACTTTGGTGAGGACCCAGAAAGTGGAGGGCTGCACCATGAAAAGGTATTATAAATTTCCAAAAAAAACTTTAAGAAGTGTAATGCCCCGTACACACGGTCGGACATTGATTGGACATTCCGACAACAAAATCCATGGATTTTTTCCGACGGATGTTAGCTCAAACTTGTTTTGCATACACACGGTCACACAAAGTTGTCGGAAAATCCAATCGTTCTGAACGTGATGGCGTAAAACACGTACGTCGGGACTACAAACGGGGCAGTAGCCAATAGCTTTCATCTCTTTATTTATTCTGAGCATGCGTGGCACTTTGTGCGTCGGAATTGTCCACACACGGTCGGAATTTACGTGAATGGATTTTGTTGTCGGAAAATTTTATAGCCTCTCAAACTTTGTGTGTTGGAATATCCAATGGAAAAAGTCAGATGGAGCCCACACACAGTCGGAATTTCCGACAAGTTCCGTCGGAAAGTCCGACCGTGTATACAGGGCACACAAAGAGGTTTTTTTTCTGTATGGGTGAAGATCCCTCCAAGATGGGTGTGTGGGCTTGGAGAATGCATTTGGAGCTAGGGTACAGTCAGGTAGATTTCCCTGGATTTAGGGCCCCCCCCCCCTGGGGTTTTGAAGCCACTGTAGATTAAAGGGCTAGACATTCCTCAGTGATTGGCGCATTGGGCTATGGAAGATGCAGGTGGATCAGGGTTACAGTCTGGTGGCTCTCCCTGGTTCTGGCACTCCTCAAGGGTTTTTGGGTTACTATGGATTAGAAGGCTAAGCATCTCTTCATGATGAATGTCTGGGCCATAGAAGATGCAAATGGAGCTAGGGTAGACTCAGGTGTTTTTCCTTGGATCTGGGGTTTGGGGGTCATTGTGGATTAGAAGGCTAAGGATCTCTCCATGATGGGTGTATGGGCCATGGAGGATGTAGATGGAGCTAGGGTACAGTCAGGTGGTTCTCCCTGGATCGGAGGTTTTGGGGTAACTGTGAATTAGAAGGCTAGGGATCTCTCAATGATGGGTGTCCTGGCAATGGAGGATGCACGTGGAGCTAGGGTACAGCCAGATGGCTCTCCCTGGATCTGGTGCTCCACCCTGGGGTTTCTTGAGCCACTGTAGATCAGAGGGCTAGGCATCCCTCAATGAGGGGTGCCTGGGCTATGGAGGACGCAGGAGTACAGTCTGGTGGCTCTCTCTGGTTCTGGGGCTCCTCAAGGGTTTTCAGGATTACTATGGGCCATAGAAGATTCAGAAGGCGCTAGGGTACAGTCAGGTGTTTTTCCCTGGATCTGGGACTCCTCTGGGGTTTGGGGGTCGCTATGGATTAGAAGGGTAGGGATCTCACCATGATGGGTGACTGGGCCATGGAGAATGCAGATGGAGATAGGGAGATAAGGTACAGTCTGGGGGTTCTCCCTGGGTCTGAGTTTTCTCTGGGGTTTTGGGGTCATTTTGAATTAGAAGGCTAGGGATCTCTCCATCATGGGTGCCTGGGCCATGGAGGAAGCACATGGAGCTAGGGTACAATCAGGTTGCTCTCCCTGGATCTGGGGCTTCCCCTGGGGTTTTGGCATCACTATGGATTAGAAGGCTATGGATCCCTCAATGATGGATGCCTGGGCTATGAAAGATGCAAGTGGAGCAGGGGTACAGTCTGGCAGCTCTCCCTGGTTCTGGAGCTTCTCGAGAGTTTTAGAGTTACTATAGATTAGAAGGCCAAGCATATCTCCATAAAGGTTGTCTGAGCCATAGAGGATGTAGATGGAGCTAGGGTACGGTCAGGTGGTTTTTCCATGGATTTGGCGCTCCTCTGGGGTTTCGGGGTCACTGTAGATTAGAATGCTAGGGATCTCTACATCATGGGTGTCTGGGGCATGGAGGATGCACATGGAGCTATGGTTCAAACAGGTGGTTCTCCCTGGATCTGGGGCTCCCCCTTGGGTTTTTGGGTCACTGTGGATTAGAAGGCTAGGGATTACTCCATGATGGGTGTCTGGGCCATGGAGGATGCACATGGAGCTAGGGTGCAATCAAGTGGCTATTCCTTGATCTGGGGTACCCCCTTGGGGTTCTAAAGCCTTTGTAGATTAGAGGGCTAGGCATCCCTCCATCATGGGTGTCTGGGCCATAGAGGATGCAGATGGAGCTACGGTACAATCAGGTGTCTCTCCCTGGATCTGGGGCCCCCTCTGAAGTTTTGGAGCCACTGTAGATTAGAGGGCTAGGCATCCCTCAATGATGGGTGTCTGGGCTATGGAGGATGCAGATGGAGCAAGGGTACAGTGTGGTGACCCATCTATATGTTGCATTTCAGGGAGGGCTATTGCAGTGCCTTCAGTGCTCTGTGGAGAGTGTAGAGAACCATATTGGAGTGGGCCTCATCTAATAGAGGCATCTTAATGGAATGAGGACCAGTGCGACCCTCGGGAGAGGTGGATCAAGTGGATTTTGGCATAGCTCAGGACTCAGGCCTGTTCTATGCTGCTTCCTCCAGATTGCAGAAGGCAGTCCCTCAATCGGGAACTAATTAAAGTGCAGGCAGCCAAAACTATAGAATGAGCATCGGAAAATGCAGCCGCATTCGGTCGTGGAATGGAATTAAGTTCCTGACTCCCCACTGCTGCAGCCTTTTTCTGCCATCACAAAAATATACCAAAAATGTGTTGCCAAGTACCCCATGGGGGTGTGTGCACCCTAGGTTGAGAACCGCTGGTCTATAGTGATCCTGTCTCTGGGGAATCATTGCCAGTGAAGGATTCCAAGTGTGACATAAGTTAGCCTCACTTGTTCGATCTTGCTCCAGAAAATGATAGTTGTAACGGGTTTGGTCCTGGCTTCTTTCAAATGATCAAACTTCATTACTAAAAGTGAACACAAGAGGGCAGCCTTTGCTCATGTCAAGATGCGCAGAACCAACAACGCGTTCTGAGCTATATCATTTTAAGGTTTAAATATATCCTATCCTCACTGCCATATGCTCAGTAAATAACTCCCAATAGGTTGTAAACATCCTTCATGACTTTTTTTGTGCCAGTGATACTTGCGTAGTTGTTAAGGCTTAGCTACAAAATGTGTTAAGTTTATTTTCTCCCAATGAAAAGCCTAAAGCAAAAATAGCTACTGCCCACAGCAGCCAATCATTTTTCTTGTTTCTTTTTCCAGAATAAAAGGCAAAAAGTCTTCCTTTTGCAAAATAAATGGCAAAATGGACATGTTAAAGGGTAACTAACATCAAGAACACAAATGTAATATGCTACATTTTACAGTGGGAACGGAAAGTATTCAGACCCCCCTTATATTTTTCACTCTTTGTTATATTGCAGCCATTTGCTAAAATCATTTAGGTTCATTTTTTTCCTCATTAATGTACACACAACACCCCATATTGACAGAAAAACACAGATTTTTTCAGATGTATTAAAAAAGAAAAACTGAAATATCACATGGTCCTAAGTATTCAGACCCTTTGCTCAGTATTTAGTAGAAGCCCCCTTTTGATCCAATACAGCCATGAGTCTTTTTGGAAAAGATGCAACAAGTTTTTTACACCTGGATTTGGGGATCCTCTGCCATTCCTCCTTGCAGATCCTCTCCAGTTCTGTCAGGTTGGATAGTAAACGTTGGTGGACAGCCTATTTTTGGTCTCTCCAGAAATGCTTAATTGGGTATAAGTCAGGGCTCTGGCTGGGCCATTCAAGAACAGTCACAGAGTTGTTGTGAAGCCACTCCTTCGTTATTTTAGCTGTGTGCTTAGGGTCAGTGTCCTGTTGGAAGGTAAACCTTCGGCCCAGTCTGAGGTCCTGAGCACTCTGGAGAAGGTTTTCGTCCAGGATATCCCTGTACTTGGCCGTATTCATCTTTCCCTCAATTGCAACCAGTCGTCTTGTCCCTGCAGCTGAAAAACACCCCCACAGCATGATGCTGCCACCACCATGCTTCACTGTTGGGAGTGTATTGGACAGGTGATGAGCAGTGCCTGGTTTTCTCCACACATACCGCTTAGAATTAAGGCCAAAAAGCTCTATCTTGGTCTCATCAGACCAGAGAATCTTATTTCTCACCATCTTGGAGTCCTTCGGGTGTTTTTTTAGCAAACTCCATGCGGGCTTTCATGTGTCTTGCACTGGGGAGAGGCTTCCGTCGGGCCACTCTGCCATAAAGCCCCGACTGGTGGAGGGCTGCAGTGATGGTTGACTTTCTACAACCTTCTCCCATCTCCCGACTGCATCTCTGGAGCTCAGCCACAGTGATCTTTACCTCTCTCACCAAGGCTCTTCTCCCCCGATAGCTCAGTTTGGCCGGACAGCCAGCTCTAGGAAGGGTTCTGGTCGTCCCAAACGTCTTCCATTTAAGGATTATGGAAGCCACTGTGCGCTTAGGAACCTTAAGTGCAGCAGAAAATGTTTTGTAACCTTGGCCAGATCTGTGCCTTGCCACAATTCTGTCTCTGAGCTCTTCAGGCATTTCCTTTGACCTCATGACTCTCATTTGCTCTGACATGCACTGTGAGCTGTAAGGTCTTATATAGACAGGTGTGTGGCTTTCCTAATCAAGTCCAATCAGTATAATCAAACACAGCTGGACTCAAATGAAGGTGTAGAACCATCTCAAGGATGATCAGAAGAAATGGACAGCACCTGAGTTAAATATATGAGTGTCACAGCAAAGGGTCTGAATACTTAGGACCATGTGATATTTCATTTTTTCTTTTTTAATAAATCTGCAAAAATGTCAACAATTCTGTGTTTTTCTGTTAATATGGGGTGCTGTGTGTACATTAATGAGGAAAAAAAATGAACTTAAATGATTTTAGCAAATGGCTGCAATATAACAAAGAGTGAAAAATTTAAGGGGGTCTGAATACTTTCCGTCCCCACTGTACAGTCCTTTGTTGTGGCTGCATTCATTTTTTTTTCAAGCTAAGAACATTTTCAGCAAGTACAGAAAACACCAGTTGATCCTGCCAGAGATGCAATGTCCTTGTCATTTCCTGTTAGCTGCACCAAAGAATATCTTCCTTCCTAGCTTATCTTCTGTAAACTACTAATTGCCCCCCCCCCCCCCCCCATGTAATGGAGATGAAGACATACGAACATGTTTATAGTCCATATCCGAAGAGCAGTCCAGGGTGACAACCACAGCTCCCTCCATAGATACAGTGGAGGAGGGATGTAGCCGCCCAGGGACAAGAAGTGTGTTATGCCCTGTACACACGATAGGATTTTCCGACAATAAAATCCATGTTTTTTTTCCGACGGATGTTGGCTCAAACTTGTCTTGCATACACACGGTCACACAAATCTTGTCGGAAATTCTGAACGTCAAGAACGCGGTGACGTACAACACGTACGACGAGCCGAGAAAGATGAAGTTCAATCGCCAGTGCGGCTCTTTTGCTTGATTCCGAGCATACGTGGAACTTTGTGCGTCGGAATTGTATACACACGATCGGAATTTACTTTGTTGTCGGAAAATTTGAGAACCTGCTCTCAAATTTTGTGTGATGGAAAATATCCGATGGAACCTATACACGGTCGGAATTTCCAACAACAAGCTCCTATTAAACATTTTCCATTGGAAAATCCTATCGTGTGTACGGGGCATAAGTGTGTGCAGGATTACCAGGAGAAAATAAAGCAAAATAAACTTGGGAAAAGAAATCGAATGCAGCCGCGACACCATTGACTAGAGAGCTGCAATGTAGTATAACCACTTGCCGACCAATGTACTGCTGGTGAGCGGCGGCTGTAGGCAAAGTGGCTTACTGGTACGTAGCTGCCCACTTCTGGGTTTAGGGCGTGTGTACGAGTGCCCCCCCACATGGCACCCGCTGTGATTGTAAACAGTGGGAGCTTTTCAGCATGTCCTGGCCAAAGATTCATGGCCAAGACCTGCTGATCAGCTGTGTAGAATCACAGCCCAGACCTCTGTGTTGGTAAACAACACAGAACTCTGTACAGAGGGAGCGATCTGTCAGTTTCTCATCAAGCAAAGCAGGGATGAGAAACTGTGAGATCTTTAGTAAAAGCAGCACATAATACACACATTACACATAGTTAGCCACATATTTAAAGCGGGTTGTATACACGCAAATGAAAAAAAAAAAACCCTGTAGGGGCGAAGGCATAATGAGCTAGTATGAATACTGCATACTAGCTCATTATGAAATACTTACCTTTAGAACAAAGCGCCGGCATCTGATCCTGGTCAGCGCTGAGGGAGCTGACATGTTCCCTCTGTGTTTCTTCCAGGTTCGCGGCTCCGATGCTGTGAGTGGCCGGAGCCACGATGTCGTCGCTCCCCCCGCGCGCGGGGGTCCTCCGTTCCTGCAAGTTGCGGCAAGTTCCTTCGCCAGACCTTGACTGTGCATTTGCCGTTGTTGTCAGTGGCTGCATGCAGGGTTAATATCTCCTAAACCGCTTTAACCCCTTGATCGCCCTAGACATTAACAACTTCCCAGCCAATGTCATTAGTACAGTGACAGTATATATTATTATCAATGTATTCATCAATTTATAGCAAAGCAAAAAATATTGGGTTTTTTTTCAAAATTGTCTGCCTTTTTTCTTTTATATGATATAAAATAAAAAACCCAAAGGTGATCAAATACCACCAAAAGCAAGCCCTATTTGTGTGAAAAAAGGATGTAAATTTTGTTTGGGTACAGCTTTACATGACTGCACAATTGTCAATTAAAGTAGTGCCATGCTGCATAGCAAAAAAATGGCCTGGTCATAAAGGGGGGTAAATCTTTTGGAGGGCAAGTCCTCTAACTCTATCCTGTCACTTGGAATTCGCCCTGAGGGTCCATCTTCGCCTTCCTACCTTTTCTATATGATTCCAGGATCAAAGACAAGTGTAGATACAGGATTAGTGCAATTTTCCTATTTTACAGCTAAGTTATCCCTTGCCAAGTAAAGTTTAATACAATATAACATTTTTTTTTGTTTTTCCACAGAAATATTTTAAAAGGAATCAAAGAATTCAGAGATGTCCTACAGGTCATAGAGACAAAAGCAACACAGAATTTCAAAATGGTAAGTTTTTAAAATAAACACATAGCACAGAACATCAGTTTAAAAGATAAGTTTACCTTTTAAAAAAAAAACATAATAAATGATCATCGTTTTGCAGGTAAAAAAAAAAATTGCTTTTGTTATTTTTTTTTATTAGGATTCTATAAAGCATTGCAATCATGATCAGCAGATCGCGGGTGAAATCTCAGGCTTCTGTAGACTGTCAGTGTTTCTTACTGCCCATAGGCAGTTACTGAATGACATCAGCGTCCTGATAATTCATTGACAACTACAAGCCATCAGCCGCAATGGCTGATGGTAGTTGTAGGTTTCCCATGCTCAGGACTCTGAATGAACGTTTCTGTTTAAATTGTGACAGCGAGTGTGGGGAGAAGATCCCTGGCTCACTGTCACAATGGGAAATCGGGGGATGCGGGGACTGCCCAGTTAGCAATATGTTATCTGTGACCCCCTAAACATGGGTGCAACATGTTACTAAAGTTATATGTTATCCTTTAAATACTTATCAACTTAAAGAGGAACTTTTTCAAATTTTTTTTGCCACTGCAATCAAAAACGATGTTCAATTTTACCCCATTAATGAAAAGAAAATCAAATAATAATTTTTTAACTAAATTCTACTATGTCCAGCCTTAGTATGAACGTCCTCTGACACTGATGGAAGCTGAACTTTACTCATAAGAACTTGATAAAAAAGAATGTTCTTTAATTGTACGCAAATACGTGGCCTTGGTTTGAAGGGGTTGTACCGGGGTGATGCCTGGAGCTGTTTAGGGCCAGCGTTTGGTTTTCTTGGGATAACAACCGATGCGACTAAAACCTGCTGGGGGGAACACCCCCCAACCCCCCTCCAGCCGTCCTTCCGCGGCTCTCCTGCCCGAGCAACCAGCCGACATGTCCGCTGGCTGGCCGAAGACCCCAACAAAGCCGGAATCGCCTTGGATCGGGTCTCCTATCTAGTAACCTGCAAGCGATGTCATGATATCACTTCCGGTTTACTCTGCTGCCAATGGCGCCGATTTTAAAAAACAAATTGACCGATTTTGGCATTTTGAATACTAGTAAGTGCAAAGGAGGGATTTAGGGTCTTATAGACTCCCGATCCCTTTATAAAGAGTACCTGTCACAAGGAATGTTTACATTCCTTATGACAGCAATAAAAATGATTCAAATTTTTTTTTTAAAGAGACAGTGTAAAAAAAAAAAAATAAGAAAAAAAATATTTAAAGCGCCCGTCCCTCCGTATTCGCGTGCAGAAGCAAACGCATACGTAAGTTGCACCCGCAAATGTAAACAATGTTCAAACCACACATGTGAGGTATTGCTACGATCACTAGAGAGAGAGCAATAATTCTAGCACAAGACCTTCTATGTAACCCTAAACAGGTAACCTGTAGACATTTTTAAAGCATCACTTATGGAGATTTTTAAGTCCTGTAGTTTGTCAACATTCCATGAGTGTGCGCAATTTCAAAGCGTGACATGTTAGGTATCTATTTACTGGACGTAACATCATCTTTCACATTATACAAAACAATTGGGCTAACTTAAATGTTTTTTTTTTTTAATTTTATTCATGAAAGTGTCTTTTTTCCAAAAAAATTACGTTTGAAAGACTGCTGCGCAAATACCATGTGACATAAAATATTGCAACAATGGCCATTTTATTCTCTAAGGTCTCTGCTAAAAATATATATAGTGCCTTGCAAAAGTATTCAACCCCTTGGAATTTTTCGTGTTTTGTTGTCTCACAACCTGGAATTGATATGGATTGTTTGAGGATAACACGCCCACAACTTTGAAGATTTTTTTTTTTTATGTTGTGAAGCAAACAAATAGGACAAAATAACAGAGAAAGTCAATGTGCATAACTATTCACCCCCCTAAAGTCAATACTTGTAGAGCCACGTTTCGCGGCTATCACAGCTCCAAGCCGCTTTGGATAAGTCTCTATGAGCTTGCCACATCTTACCACTGGGATTTTTGCCCATTCCTCCTTGCAAAACTGCTCCAACTCCTTCAAGTTGGTTTGTGCTTGTGAACAGCAATCTTTTAGTCTGACCACAGAGTTTCTATTGGATTGAGGTCTGGGCTTTGACAAGGCCATTCCAATACATTTTCATGTTTCCCCTTAAACCACTCAAGTGTTGCTTTAGCAGTGTGTTTGGGGTCATTGTCCTGCTGGAAGGTGGACCTCCGTCCTAGCCTCAAATCACACACAGAGTGGTACAGGTTTTGCTCAAGAATATCCCTGTATTTAGCACCATCCATCTTTCCCTCAACTCTGACCAGTTTCCCAGTCCCAACTGCTGAAAAACATCCCCACAGCATGATGCTGCCACCACCATGTTTCACAGTGGGGATGGTGTCCATTGGGTGATGTGATCTGTTGGGTTTGCGACACACATAGCGTTTTCTTTGATGGCCAAAAAGTCAAATTTTAGTCTCAACAGACCAGAGCACCTTCCTCCATACATTTTGGGAGTCTCCCACATGCCTTTTCACAAACTCAAAACGTGACATTTTGTTTTTTGCTGAAAGTAATGGCTTTCTTCTGGCCACTCTGCCATAAAGCCCAACTCTATGGAGCATACGGCTTATTGTCTTCCTATGTACAGATACAGGGGGTCCCCTAGTTCAAAACATCCGACTTACAAACAACTCCTACTTACAAACTGAAGGAGACAACAGGAAGTGAGAAGAAATCTACCCCTAGGAAGGGAAATTCACTCCTGTAAGAGCTATTATGGGGGAAAGGTACCTCCACTGATGCTCTATCACCAAGGCTTGTTTCCACAACAACCCAAAATGTTCACAATCCAATTGTCATTGGGACAGAAAGTGAGGTATAATCTTCTGAACAGGGGCACACACAGCAAAACAAATGTTACAGGGGTGTTAACCCTTCCCTATGCTATCCAAAAAGCTATAAAATAGTTTTTTTGGCTGGAGCTACACTTAAAAAATGTACCTGTTCTGACTTACAAACAGATTCAACTTAAGAACAAACCTACAGTCCCTAACTTGTTTGTAACCGGGGGACCCCCTGTACTCCAGTCTATGCTGTGAAACTCTGCAGCTCCTCCAGGGTTACCTTAGGCCTCTGTGCTCCTCTCTAATGCCCTCCTTGCACGGTCCGTGAGTTTTGGTGTGCGGCCGTCTCTTGGCAGGTTTGCTCTTGTGCCATGTTCTTTCCATTTGGTTATGATAGATTTGTTGGAGCTCCTAGGGATCATCAAAGATTTGGATATTTTTAATCCTAACCCTGACTTGTACTTCTCAACAACATTGTCCCTTACTTGTTTGGAGAGTTCCTTGGTCTTCATGGCAGTGTTTGATTAGTGGTGCCTCTTGCTTAGGTGTTGCAGCCTCTGGGGCCTTTCAAAAAGGTGTGTATATGTAATGACAGATTATGTGACACTTAGATTGCACACAGGTGGACATCATTTCACTAATTATGTGACTTCTGAAGGTAATTGGTTGCACCAGAGCTTTTAATGGGCTTCATAACAAAGGGGGTGAATACATACGCACATGCCAATTATCAGTTTTTTATTTCTGAAAAAATGTTTATGTATATATTTTCTAATTTTACTTCACCAACTTAGACTATTGTGTTCTGATCCATCACATATAATTCGGACTTAAAAAAAACCCATTGAACTAAAGGCGGTAATGTAGCAAAATAGGTAAAAAGCCAAGGGGGTGAATACCTTTGCAAGGCACTGTATGTGTATGTATATATATATATATATATATATATATATATATATATATATATATAATGTTTGGGGGTTAAAGGCTTAGGCATTAAAGGGTTAACAAGGAACATACATTCCACATTAATAATTATGCTACCAAAATAAGTGTGCTGTAAATTGTAAATTGCCTCCAGCGTTGCTGGAGGCTGCCATTTTGCTGAAGCCCAGAGCCCATAATTGTGAGGTGGAAGGAAATGATAAATGGTTTTCAAACTTTTCCAGAGCTCAAGCTCTTTTAGATTGGATGGAGAGCGTCTGTGAACAGCAATTTTCAAGTCTTGGCACAGATTCTCTATTGGATTTAGGTCTGGACTTTGACTGGGCCATTCTAACACATGAATATGCTTTGATCTAAACCATTGCATTGTAGCTCTGGCTGTATGTTTAGGGTTGTTGTCCTGCTGGAAAGTGAACCCCTGCCAAAGTCTCAAGTCTTTTGCAGACTCTAACAGGTTTTCTTCTAAGATTGCCTTGTATTTGGCTCCATCCACCTTCTCATCATCTCTGACCAGCTTCCCTGTCCCTAATGAAGAAAAGCATCCCTACAACATGATGCTGCCACCACTATGTTTCACAGTGGGGATGATGTGTTCAGGGTGATGTTAGTTTTCTGCCACACATAGCATTTTGCTTTTAGGCCAAAAATTTCAATTTTGGTCTCATCTGACCAGAGCACCTTCTACAACATGTTTGCTGTGTTCCCCATATTGTTTCTCACCAACTGCAAACGGGACTTCTTATGGCTTTCTTTTAACAATGTCTTTCTTCTTGCCACTCTTCCATAAAGGCCAGATTTGTGGAGTGCACGACTAATAGTTGTCCTGTGGACAGATTCTCAGATCTGAGCTGTGGATCTCTGCAGCTCCTCCAGAGTTACCATGGGCCTTTTGGCTGCTTCTCTGATTAATGCTCTCCTTGCCCGGCCGGTCAGTTTAGGTGGACGGCCATATCTTGGTAGGTTTGCAGTTGTGCCATACTCTTTCTATTTTCGAATGATGGATGTTCAAGCTTGGGATATTTTTTATAACCTAACCCTGCTTTAAACTTTTTCACAACTTTATCCCCGACCTGTCTGGTGTGTTCTTTGGCCTTCATGATGCTGTTTGTTTACTAATGTTCTCTAACAAACCTCTGATGGCGTCACAGAACAGCTGTATTTTTAGTGAGATTAAATTGCAGACAGGTGGACTCTATTTACTAATTAGGTGACTTCTGAAGGCAATTGGTTCCACTAGATTTTAGTTAGCAGTATCAGAGTAAAATGGGCTGAATACAAACGCACATCACACTTTTCAGACAATTATTAGTAAAAAATGTTGAAAACCATTTATTTTCCTTCTACTTCACAATTATGTGCCAATTTATGTTGGTCTATCACATAAAATCCCAATAAAATACATTTACGTTTTTTTGGTTGTAAAATGACAAAATGTGAAAAATTTCAGGGGGTATAAATTCTTTTTCAAGGCACTGTATAATCTGTTTATTAGGGTGTCTTTCTCTCATTGTATAATTCCCCATTGTGTGCCTCCTAGGTGTGAATCCCCATTGGTAATTGAGCCACCTATTGTTTCTGTCTGTCTGCTAGTATTGTGTCCACTTCACCTCGTTACCAAACTATTGTGGGATGTTATATCTTTATGTTAATTAGATTACTGTTTGATTAGATCCCTCTTAGATGTTAGGTGACTAGTTGTTAATTAGCTTACTGTTTATGTTTATGCTAGCTGTTGTACTGATATTACTGTTTACAGTTTGCATTGTTTAGGATAATGTGATCAAGCTCTTATCTGATTCTGTGTGGTACATATTCTGTGTGAGTTTACAGTTTGCACCTAAGCTAGTGTCATCTAGTTCTTGGGCGCAATGTTCATCTATAATACCTGGTTCCTGGTTACAGAATGAAGGAAGCTGTTTCTTGGTGGAAGCACCCAAGCCGTCACAGGGGGTTTTAAGTAATCCTCAGGCATAAAAGTGTGCATTTTAACGTGTGCAAAAAATGGCTCTGTCAGTGAAAGGGCTAAAGATAACACACTGGGCTGCCATGGCTGTCATTATTATTCTTGTTTTTGTCTGTCACTCACCTGGTACATACTAGCAGCAGCCTCCCAAGCTTTCCCATCATTGCCGTGTGCCGTGCCATTCTAACAGGCAGAGTTTTGGTACTTTCTGATAGCAAAAGCTTTTCCTGCCCCATTCTTCCTCCTGCCCATTTCTATTGGCAAGTGAGGCTGCCAATCATTGTGATAGACCAATAGGAATGTGTTACTGTCAAACTCCGACACTACCAATTGCCTGAGTTTTGCCAGGTAATACGCTTGGCATTTGGCCATAACAGGTGGTTTTGGGATGCTGCTGCTGCTGTACAGGCACCCCTATAGCAATTAATACCTGCGTCAGTTCAATTTTTTTCCCTTTGAGAGAGTTACTTTAAATGATCCCTTAAGTTGGGTAGCATTTCGAATGTCAATTTTCTGGGAAAATTATCAGGAAAATTTGTACGAAAATTCTCAGTACATTCAAAAGTACACTGTTACAAATTCGTACTTTCTAGAAGAATTTTCCATCCTGCTCTTTAGATTTTTCTTTTCACTGCGGTCGAAAGCAACAAATGATTTGAAAAGCAAATGACTGTTTTACAACATTCTTACAAAGAAAAAAATTGACCAGAATTCTGCTAGTGTATACCCAACTTTAGACTACATTGACATGGCAATCTAGCAACGGCAAACATCTGCCGCTATCAGTGGAAGCTTTCCAATGTTTACTCTATACAGATCATTGACTGGCAGTGCCGCTGTTCACATGTAACCCCTCATCTGAGCACTTATATTAGAATAGAGCCTCCTCCTGAAGGCAGATGGTGTACATCCAGGGCCAGTGTTCTTGGGATAGTTTTGGCTGCACACAAACTGCCCACAGCTAATATTCCAGTTTCTATGTGACCATAGCACAGAGTGGTGCTGCGTCTAGAGGCGGCCTTCAGCCACCTCTGAACACTGAAAACTGTCCGTTTCCCAAAATGCTGTGTGAATGTAGCCTCTGTTAAAGTGGTTGTAACCCCTTACATATACCTAGGGACTGGCCTTAGGTGATGCACAAAGATGAAACAATTCCTCCTACTAGGGCTGAGAGATTTTGCAAAAAAAAAAAAAATATTTTCTTAAAAAAAACTCGATTCATGATTCAAATTGAGTTTTTTTTTTGGACACCGCACCGGTCCTGAAGAGCTGCGGGCAGGAGTTTTTAGGGCGAGGCTGCGGCGTCCGGCCTCGCAGACTAGGCCGAAGCCGCGGCCTCACCTAAAAACTCCTTCCCGCCACTCCTCTGGACCGGCGCGGTGTCAGCGCCGGTCCTGGGGAGCTGCAGGCAGGAGTTTTTAGGCGAGGCCGCGGTTTGGCCGAAGCTGCGGAGTAGGCCGAAGCTGCGGCCTCGCCTAAAAACTCCTGCCCGCAGCTCTTCAGGACCGGCGCGGTGAAAAAAAAAAAAATAAATCTAAAAAAATCGATTTGCTTAAATTTTGAATCGATTTGACCTCTCAACTCGATTCAAGATTTAAATCGATTTTTTCCCCAGCCCTACCTCCTACATAAGTTGTACTTGTTTATCAGTATTTTCTTCTCTACAGCCATTCAAAGCTTGCCTGAGCTGTTAGAAAAAAAGGGGGAGAGCTGAAATTACACACTGCAGAGCTCCCTGAGAAGAGCTCTGAGAGCTGATTGGAGGGAAGGGACACCCCCGCTCCACACAGTCCACAGGAACAGAGCTGAGGCTGTCAACCACAGATTGTGTGTTGGAGCTCCCTCCCCTGTCACCGTTTTTCTCTTGGTGTCAGAAGTGGTTAATGCTGATAGCAGAGGAACAAAGCAGCAGACAGAAATTATTTACTAAAGGCATATCGATGGTGCACTTTGCAAAGTGCAGTTGGTCTCTGCAAGTGCAGTTGCTCCAGAGCTTAGTAAATGAGCTTCACTTTGTAAAGAATACCCAAGTAAGTGCAATAAAAATAAAAAAACAGCTTTTTTGCTTGCACATGATTGGATGATGGAAGAGTCGGCAGAGCTTATGCAAATTTTCTAAACTCTGGGGCAACTGCACTTGCAGAGTGCAACTGCAGCTTTGCAAAGTGCACAGTCTATTTGCCTTTAGTAAATCAACCCCTTACTGCTCTTATTTGAGACAAGTACACACTATAGAGCGGGGGTTGGCAACCCGACGATCGTGATCTACCCATTGACCGCGGGCAGCCGACAGGTAGATCGCGAACATGTTTCTGCTTTACTGATCCTCCCGCTCTGCCTCCTCCGCTCTCATCTTCACTGCAGAGCGGGGAGGCAGCACAGTAAAGGACAGAGGGCAGGAGCGGGAGCTGCCTCAGTTAACCTATCAAGTGAACCACCATGTGGTTCGTTGTTAGGATGACAGGCAGTCCTAACAGCCAATCACTAGCTGGCTAAGCTAGTATGGGGGCATGTCCACAATGGTCCTGTGAGACAGTGACCTTTTCGTAGGCTCCTTGCGGTACATTGTATACCCCGCAGTTTCTTTTTACTCCCCAGCCTCTACTCTATCCCCGGGAGGTCGATGGAGGAGGTGGAGCTGTGCAGTGTAGCAGCCGCTCTCAGCCTCTACGCTCCAGCACTGCACACAGGTGGCTTCATCCTCAAGGCTCTGCAGCCTCTCCCCTATATGGAGCAGTACGTCTGTCCCCTCTTCTCCTCCTTCACCCGCTGTCCTTGGAGTTAGAAGCTAGAGGAGCATAGTCCAACATTACTTGGGAAGTCCTGGGAGCCTGTGGGAACCAAACCTAGCAGCCCCTGGTGCAAATTACAAGCTGCAGCACACAACCAGCATCTTGCAGTCTGCCACCTCTCCTCCTTAACTCCTCCTGTAGGGATATTATCAGATATAACCAGAGGGAAAAATGTGCCAACTACTTGCTGCACAGGAGCAGATATTGGGTCATCGAGACCAGAGGTGACCTCTGGTAGCTCCACCAACACTGCACAGATGGCTATGTAGATGGATACCCCTAAGGCTGGAATGGAGGGGCAGAGGAGTAGAGGACACTACTTTGTGTGTGTGGGGCCGAGGGCCAAAGGACACTACTGTAGGGGGGCAGAGTACCTTACTGGGGGGGGGGGGGTGAAGGTGGGAAGAAGACAATACTGTGACTTCATGCTGTCTTTGTAGTGGGGGCTTAATAGTTTTTTCTTTTTTTTTTTTAAGTGCGGCACTGCCCCCCGGGGATCTTTGATATCATGTCCCGGTAGATCTCAACCTATGAAAGGTTGCCTACCCCTGCTATAGAGGGATGTGCTTTGTTCATATTTCATGTCTAAGGTTTACAACCACTTTTAGTTCAAGTTTTGCAAAGACTCATGGGAGCCCACCCAGTTTCACCTAGCAGTTCACCGATTAGGCTCAGAGCCCTGTGCCTATAAATCTTGCAGCAGATAAGTAAAATGAAGTTTGCAGAACTGTACAAATGGCTGTGAGAATCCACTTTTGTGTGCTGTCAGATTAAACCAAGTGCAAACAGAGCAGATTTTACCAGTGTTCAGCCCTTTATCACATTGAGTATATTTGCTTCTTACTTTTCTTACATTGCTGAGTAACTCCAATACACATAAGGTAAGGGTGGTGTGTTAAATTATGCATTAAACATGGAAGTGACTTTGAGATAGGTTATTAAAATACATTTAGGTCATTTACATTATATTATAGTACATTAGCGCTTCATTGCTAAACCGACATCTTGGAGCCAGAGGAATTCTAGTAAATTTTAACTTCACTAACTTTATAGAGGTTGTTTTTTGTTCTCTGCTTACCCTAGTTGGGTAATATGGATGCAGAATATAAAAAGTAGGTTGCCTGAAAAGTCACTAGCCTGGGTTCTGTAACGAGCCCTCAACATAGTAATGCTTTTCCAATACATTCCCTAGTGCATTCATTCCTATATAGTAATTGTCAAAACCAGGAAAAAGGACTTTGCTCCTTCTAAGCATTTTGCCCAGCAATACCCTATGCAGGAAGTGCAAAAAGTGTGGACCCAGCAATTTCCTGTTTTAACTAGACTCTTACTGTCCCTGTTGAGGACAAACCCATGTTTAGAGATTCAGTAGATAAAAGGCTAGAAGCCTTTTCTAAAACCTTATTTCCCCTTGCAGGTCCTGCCCTGCAACCTGCCATTGCAACTGTTTCCATCTGCCAGACCTGGTCCAAGGGTTTTTTCCCGGGATCTTGAGTCTGTCCTGATGGACTCGTCTGTTCTCCAGCAATTGGAGCTCATGCCTGTGACACTATTCTATTGTGTTAATGAGCTACTGTAGTAGCTACAGTATTATACACCAAAAATCTAGAAAGGGTCTCCTTTTGGGATATGTAACGGACCCTTTGGCTCAATTATTGGTGTACAGTGCATTAGAAAAATAAGGCACAATCTCTATCTGGGAAACCCTCTACACCTGAGAATAAATAGAGTTCCTTTCATTTCTCTCAAGCCTCCAGGACCTGGAACTCAATTCCTTGGTATGTCCTGGACCTCCAAGTTTGCGAAAAATTCCTCCTCACAGTGAGGGGGCATCCCCATTTATCAGAGTGGAAAGACGTCTGTTGGCCTTCATGGCCATCTGGTCCAAGGACATATCAGATGTTTGGGTCCAAAACGTATCCATTGATACAAACTGCAATTTTGGTCTCTGTCTCCACCCCACTTCATGTTGTCAAAATTGACAACATTCCTGCAACAATTGGCGGACCTTTAAGCACAACTTCTTTCACAAGGCGCCATAGCTATTTTCTCAGAAAAGTACAGGTTTCAAGGTTTCTATTAAAACCTGTTTACTGTCCTGAAAACAGGAGGGGGGGCATCTGCCCCATACTTGATCTTAAGGTTCTCAATGTCTTCCTCCAGGTACAAAAATTCTATGTCGAATTCCACCATGTCCTCTGGTTATGCCTACCTGCTATATCTGCTACTAAAACCTGGCTTGCTCGCCTCCTGGTGGGGCATTCCTGAGGACCCCGACCTAGTGCTAACACGCAGCAAAACCCATCTCCATTATAGGAGCTCTGGTGAACACTGGTTAGTACTTCAAGTGAGCCCATGTCATCTGCCGGAGTGGCTTGCTTCTGTACTTATCCAGCTGGGCAGTGGGTGACTAGCTGCTGCTATAGCTACTGGTCTTCAAGCCTGAATCCAGATTGCGACAATGGGACAAGAGGGTGCAGTCTTTGGATTGTCTGATATGCCTGACCAGCAGGACCAGGCTTACCCTAGCGAGGTGGTTTACAAGGTCGGCACTGTAATTAGTAAAATCCTTCTTTCCAATGGTTTTGAATGTGCTCACAATGGATGCCAGCCCATCTGGGTTGGGGAGGACTGCTTTATTCCCTCTTGGTAAAAACGACTTGGTTGTCAGAGAAAGCTTGGCTCCTGATCAACAAGTCAGAGCGTTTCAGTTATCCCTTCAATGCTATCCCTATCGTCTGCAAGATCATCTGATTCATTCATCTGATTCATTCATTCACCAGGATTCATTTGGACAGTGCCACAGCAGTGTCTTACATCAACCACAAGGGAGGCATCAGAAGTCTTGTGGGTCAAACGGGAGCAGAACCGATACTGGCTTGGGCAGTATTTTACGTTGTGACCCTGACTGTCATGCACATCCTAGATGTCGAAAACTGGTACATGGACTTCCTCTGTCATTAACATCTGCTCTCTGGAGAATGGTGTTTTAAGACCTCAGATGCAGGTGGAGGATCCCAGATGTGGGCCTCCTGGCTTCCAGGTTCAACAACAAACTCAGCAGGTTTGTCTCCCTATCCAGGGATCCTCTAGCCTTCGCAGTGAATGCTCTGGTGACTCTTTGGGATTAGTATAGTCTGATCTATAATTTTTCTTCTCTTCAGCTCCTTAATCTCCTTAGAAACTTGTCTTGCATACTCACGGTCACACAAAGCTTGTTGGAAATTCCGAACATCAAGAACGCGTGACACGTACGACGAGCCGAGAAAAATGAAGTTCAATAGCCAGTCTTCTGCTTGATTCCGAGCATGCGTGAAACTTTGTGCGTCGGAATTGTGTACACATGACCGGAATTTCCGACAACGGATTTTGTTGTCGGAAAATTTGAGATCCAGATCTCAAATTTTGTGTGACAGAAAATGTCCAACTGAGCCTACACACGGTCGGAATTTCCACCAAAAAGCTCCCATCGCACATTTTATGTCGGAAAATCCGACCGTGTGTACGGGGCACAGGTCTGTAGGATTTAGTATTGAGTTGGCCCACCCTTGGCAGCTATAACAGCATCAACTCTTCTGGGAAGGCTGTCTACAAGGTTTAGGAGTGTGTCTATGGGAATGTTTGACCATTCTTCCAGAAGCGCATTTGTGAGGTCAGGCACTGATGTCGGACGAGAAGGCCTGGCTCAGTCTCCCCTCTAATTCATCCCAAAAGTGTTCTATTGGGTTGAGGTCAGGGCTCTGTGAAGGTCAGTCAAGTTCCTCACCCCAAAACTTGCTCATCCATGTCTTTATGGACTTTACTTTGTGCACTGGTGCGCAGTCATGTTGGAACAGGAAGGGGCCATCCCCAAACTGTTCCCACAAAGTTGGGTGCATGATATTGTCCAAAATGTCTTGATATGCTAATGCCTTAAAGAGGAACTGCAGTCTGCTCACATAATTTGTAAACAAAAACATCTTTGCCTTTCTAAAGCTTCCCTCCAACCACTTTGCATATTATTTTATATATACTGTACTTGCCAAATATGCTGCAGAAATCTCCCTCCACTGAGTCTGGCTGTATCCATTTTAACTGAAGCTGCTGCCTGTTCACTTCCGGGGTTTACACAGACACACACCTCCAGCTCTGCAGCCCTGCAGCTCTCATTGGCCCTTGTATGACTCATCCCCTCTCCCTTCCTGGCAAACTCTCACGAGAGTGAGAGAGAGAGAGCTGTGCATGATGTCTAATGACCAGAGGCTAATGACCAGACAAGAAACAGGATGTGGGCTGTATAAGGTATTTACTGGCAGAACAAAAAATATTTTACTATCCAAAGTTAAAACAACAAGGGCAGGAGATTTAATAGACGGAAAGATGAAAAAAACGACCGAAGTTCCGATTTAAGAGATCATTTCACTAGAACTAAGGGACCAGGACCAACCCCTGAAAAACAACCTCACACCATAATCCCCCCTCCACCAAATGATTTGGACCAGTGCACAAAGCAAGGTCCATAAAGACATGGATGAGCAAGTTTGGGGTGGAGAAACTTGACTGGCCTGTGCAGAGTCCTGACCTCAACCCGATAGAACACCTTTGGGATGAATTAAAGAGACTCCTAAACCTTGTGGACAGCCTTCCCAGAAGAGTTGAAGCTTTATAGCCGCAAAGAATGGGCCAACTCAAAGATTACACCTTTAACCACTTGCCGCCCGCCATATAGCAAAATGACGGCGGCAAAATGGTTTCAATATCCTGACCGGACGTCATATGACGTCCAGCAGGATAACAGCCGCCGCATGCCCGTAGGGGCGCGCATCGCGACGATCGGTGGTGTGGTGTGTCAGTCTGACACTGCAACACTGATCTAGGTAAAGAGTCTCTGACGGAGACTCTTTACCACGTGATCAGCCATGTCCAATCACGGCTGATCAAGATGTAAACAGGAGGAGCCCTTGATTGGCTTTTCCTCATTCGCATCACTCAGACGCGAGTAGAGGAGAGCCGATCGGCTGCTCCTCTGACGGGGGGGGTCTGTGCTGATTGATTATCAGCGCAACCCCCCTCCCCCCCCCCCGAGGATGCCCACACTGGACCACCAGGGACGCCACTAGGACCACCAGGGATGTCACCACAAGGTATGCCACCCTAGACCACCAGGGATGTCACCACAAGGTATGCCACCCTAGACCACCAGGGATGTCACCACAAGGTATGCCACCCTAGACCACCAGGGATGCCAATCAGTGCCCACAATGGATGCCAATCAGTGCAGCCCCATCAGTGCCCATCAGTGAAGGAGAAAACTTACTTATTTACAAAGTTTTGTAACAGAAACAAAAAAAATCCTTTTTTTTTTTTTCAAAACTTTTTTATTTGTTTAGCAGAAAATAAAATCCCAGAGGTGATCAAATACCACCAAAAGAAAGCTCTATTTGTGGGAACAAAATGATAGAAAGTTTTTGCCGCGATTTGCGTTTTGCGTTTTTTTTTTTACAGTTTTTTTTTTTAGTCTTAAAAAAAAAAACGGGGCAAAAACGCATCAAAAACGCACCAAAAACGCATCAAAACGCTGCAAAAACGGTGCACTTGCGTTTTTGATGCTTGTCTATTGAATTCTATTACATGCAAAACACTGCATTTTGCATGAAAAAAAGTCCCTGACCCTTTCCAAAAGTGCAGAGAAACAAAAAGGCATTGATGTGAACATGTTCCATAGGAACACATGTTAAAAAATTCCCGTGCATTTCTGCAAAATGCAAAATGCATCAAAAAACGCGCTAGTGTGAATGGAGCCTGACTAGGATGCCATTAAAGTTCATGTGTGTGTAAAGGCAGGCGTCCCAATACTTTTGACAATAAAGTGTATACAAAACCGTTAAAAAAAGAAAAGACTGTTGCTGGATTTCCGCTGTAATCCCATTACATGACTGCGGTGACATTTGTGGGACAGAACCCATTCCGAGTTATTCTTTGGTGAGATATAAAGAAAGGTCAGTTGGATGAGATGGATATTAGGAATAAAACATTCAACACATACATGAAAGTATTGCTATTATGAAGGCTGATTTTTTTATCTTCTCTCATATCCTTCCATTGGGTTGCAGCGATCACTGTGCCGCATGCAGGAAATCTGTTTTTCCTTTGTGAAATAAAGAAAAGTAGAAGACTTAGAACCTGAGGGATGGAGCTGCCTAAATAATTCCATCTAGAGATGAAACGTTGGCATTGGCTGATAGCAGAGCACTAGAGGCTTCTCCATTCATGTTTACATGTCATGAAACCGCCCAAGAGCTGACTCTCCATTCTGTCATTTGTCAGCGGGAAGGCACAGAGATACATGAGCTCGGAGGAATTAAGCATTAAACGCAGCGGCGGGGAAAGATCCCCTCCATTATCTGTTTATGAAATGAAGACATGGCTCTTTGTTATTTAACAAGGGCTTATTGCTGTTTCATGTGTAAAAAAATGTCCCTGCCTTTGTTGTAGTGCCGATGACATACGAATATTTTTTATTGTATTTTTTTTTTTGTAGCCAGTCTTTGCTTCCGTCATTGTCGCCCAATTTGTCCGCTTTACTCTGGAGATCTAAGGTCTTTTGGGAGGGGGCAGAGACGCAATGTGCAGTCAGGAAATCTGGCAACCAAGCCTTTGGGGAATTTAAAGTGTTACTAAACCCACTGCAGTAAAATCAGTCTGTATATGCAGTAAAGCATGCTTGTTATACCCACCGTGGAACCTAAGGAGTTAATCCTCTGCATTGTGTAAAAAGGCTGTTTGATCCTGCCGTATCTGGTCCTCCCCTTCTTACACTGTCCCCAGTCCATCTCCTGATAGAACAAAGCCCTAGGAGACATTCTGCACATGCTCAGTTTGGTGTGTATTGCTAGAGATTTTTTTTTTTTTGGGGAGGGTGCATGTGATCAGCACAGGGGCAATCAGCACTGTCCAGACAGAGGGTTAGGGGTCCTGCAGCCTCATAGGACAGTCAGAGGAGAATGACAACTCCTCCTACAAGCTTTAACCATACACTGATAGAAGTCACAAGACTGCTGATGAGAAAAGGTATTTAGCAGTTTATGTTTAATATTATTATACACGATTTATATGGCGCCAACAGTTTACGCAGCGCTTTACAATGTAGAAAGCACAGCGCAATTACAGTACAGTTCAATACAGAAGGGTACAGGAGGGCCCTGCTCGGAGAGCTTACATTCTAAAGGGAGGGGGTGGTGGTACAAAAGGTAATAGATGCGGGGAATGATTTGATGGGGGTGGCTTGGGGACACTTGTTAGGTGGGTGTGGGATAGGCTTCCCTGATTAGTGGGTTTTCAGGGATCTCCTAAAGGTGGACAGGTTAGGGGCTGATCGGACATACCAGGGCAGGGAATTCCAGAGGATGGGAGAGGCTCTGGAGAAGTCCTGAAGACGAGCGTGAGAGGAGGGAACAAGGGAGCTAGAGAGCAGGAGGTCCTGGGAGGAGTGGAGTGGACCATTTGGGTGATATCTGCAGATGAGGTTGGTGATGTAGCTGGGGGCGATGTTGTGGATGGCCTTGTATGTGATGGCCTTGTATGTTGTGATTAGTATTTTGAATTTTACACGGTGGGGTAGGGGAAGCCAGTGAAGGGATTGGCAGAGAGGGGCAGCAGTCACGGATCGGTTAGTGAGGTGTATTAGTCTAGCAGCAGCATTCATGATAGACTGAAGGGGGGATAGCCTGTGTAAGGTTAGGCCATTAAGGAGAGAGTTGCAGTAGTCGAGGCGGGTAATAATCAAGGAGTGAATAAGTTGCTTTGTGGTGTCATTAGTCAGGAAGGGTCGAATTCTGGAGATGTTGCGAAGGTTAAGGCGGGAGGATTTAGCCAGTGATTGGATGTGGGGCCTGAAGGAGAGGTCAAAGTCAAGGATTACACCCAGGACCCTGGCATGTGTGGAGGGACCAATGGTTGTGCTGTTGATCTTAATAGTAAAGTCATGGGGGGGGGGCTGGGAAGGAGGAAATATAACAAGCTCAGTTTTAGAAAGATTGAGTTTGAGAAAGTGGTGTGACATCCATATCAAAATGTCATTCAGTAAGTCTGAGATCCGTGAGGAGATCGAGGAATGAGTTGAGGAGTTGATAGATAGATCTGGGTGTCATTGGCGTAGAGGTGGTATTGGAAGCCATGGGAGGTGAAAGGCCAAATGGCCCAGTGAAGAGGTATAGA
The DNA here is from genome assembly GCA_037952925.1 of Lithobates clamitans. Lineage (NCBI taxonomy): Eukaryota > Metazoa > Chordata > Amphibia > Anura > Ranidae > Lithobates > Lithobates clamitans. The sequence goes on along the minus strand of JBBGZY010002269.1, from coordinate 359,502 downwards.
GCAAGAATAGGAGGGGCCCAAGAATGGAGCCTTGGGGTACCCCAACAGAAAGAGGAAGAGGAGCGGAGGAGATGGAGTTATTTTTACTAAAATAATTGCATTTCCATGTTCTGTGTACTATGGGAGATCAGATATAGTGAATGCAGGGTCCTGGGTTTAGTAACACTTTTTTAAGATGCTTGTAGATAGCACACCCCACCAATGTCTACCCTAAACTGAAATTCCACTAATAAATGGCTTAAAGCAGACTTTCTTCCCTTTCCCTAATAAAACTGTCAACAGCAATGCAATCTTAAAGTGAATGTAAACTCTTAAATTTTATTATTTTTTTAAATAACAAAGAGGTTTAGGCCTCATGTACACTGCTGCCGGTAAACGGACGTTTAGGAGCAGTTGGGCATTTTTTTTAGCTGCCCCTGAACTCTCCTCTGTTATCTTATCAGTACATGTACACAGGGTCGTTTATAGTTGTTTCTGGGCAGTTGAGTTTGGAAGCTTTTTTTTGTAATGCTGGGAGACAGAAGACGGCGGGGACTGGTGAGGACGCGCAGCGTGACTCACGCTTGCGCAGTAGGGAACCAGGAAGTGAAGCCGAGCGCCTTCACTTCCTGATTCCCTTACCGAGGATGGCGGCGGCAGCAGCCGAGAGCCGACAGACAGATCGGCTTCGGCTGCCGACATTGTGGGCTCCCTGGACAGGTAAGTGTCCATATATTAAAAGTCAGCAGCTGCAGTATTTGTAGCTGCTGGCTTTTAATATTTTTTTTTTCAGCGGACCTCCGCTTTAAACAACGTCCCGTGTACATGAAGCCTAATACCTCTGCTCTGTGTAATGGAATTGCAATAAGTGGTCCTGAACCTCCTCTTCTCCGTTCCCCTGTTGGTGCTCATGGCTCCTCCTCTTCTTGGTGTGCCACCATAGGAAGCCGATTTCCTACTGTGGCAAACCTGCGTGTTCGATCCCAAGCAGCGCTGCCTGTGTCCATTGACACAGACCGCGAGGCTCCGCCCACCCCCTCAACATAGGATTTGACTGATAGCAGCAGGAACCAATGGCCCCCCACTGCTCTTAGCAAAGCCTTTGAGGGGGGGGGGGGGGCAAAGAGGAGAGAGCCACTGCCAATGGGCTCAGCGCTGGATCGAGATCGGGCTTAGGTAAGTATTGGGGGCGGGTGAGGGGCCAATACTTAACCCAAACATTTTTTTACTTTTAAGTGACACTAAAGTCTAAACATGTTATATTTATTTGCTCTGTGCAGTGGTTTTACACAGAGCAGCCCAGATCCTCCACTTCTCGGGTCCCTCTTCAGCACTCTTGGCCCCTCCCTCCTGTTGAGGGCCCCCACAGCAAGCGCTTGCTATGGGGGCACCCAAGCCAAACCGCAGTTCCGTGTGTTCATTTAGACACACAGCCGCTGCTTGGCCCCGCCCCCTCACTCTCCTCATTGGCTCTCCTCATTTGGCGCACCAAAGTCCCAAAATGGGAAACTTCAGATTAACTCTCTCTATCTATAACCTTACTAATTATACTGACGGGTTACTGTGATTTCACATAAAGCTCCACCCGCAAGGTGAAAAGTGGTATTGTGACCTGTGCATTCACATTTGATACCCCGTGGATGTCATTAGATCCGTATTGTTGAGATGTATCTACATGTACAGCAGGAGAGGGATTATAATTGGGCTTTGGCACAGTTTGGGACTTTTTTTTTTTACTCTTAAGAGCTACCATGTACTAGTTTAGCTGTAATGACTTGATATGTGAAAAATGCATGCTGATTTTTGTTTTCAATATCTTGTTATGAAAAGAAAGTATACAGAAAATCAGATAACCAAAGTACTGATATCACAATGTACAGGAATATAACATAGGATTCTGCATAATTCTACAGGCTTGAGCATTTTTTTTTATAAAGTGATACTAAACACCACACTTGGTTTAATTGACAGTACATTTACCCCTCTCATTCTGTATGTGGATGACGGCACTGTAATTATTTTCATTAAAAAAAACCCATCTAAGTACCTTTTTCCTAAGTGATATACGGCTGTCACATGACCCAGATATTTCCCAGCCTGTCTGCAGGGAAACATAAGCAGGAGGAGCTTCTAGTCCCCTGCTGCTGGTCACATGTTCAAAAAAAATAAATTAATATCAATAAACTATTTTAAATTTTCATACAAATATATATTTGTAATAAAATCTTTATTATTTTTGGCAAAAACATGGTGTGGGAGCATTTCTGCCAGTCACAGGCTGTGTCACCGCCCTCCAGGCTGTGCCTTAGAATAAGAGGGAGATGAAGCCTCCATTAATCTACATGTAATATCCCCCCATTGTGTTTAGCTGGTTAGTGGGCATGGAGGAGGAGGGAGAGAGTGGGCTGTCGTTTACCACTGTGTATACGCCCACATGTGGGACTCTATAGTCACATGGGCTGCTCAGATGTGATAGGGAGAAACTCACTGAAAACTGAGCATGTGCAGAGTTGCCACCACAGCTGCAAAATCTCCAACTGAATTGGGGACATGGGCAGAAGGTGGCGGTAGAGAGCAGCAGGATCAATCAGGTTTTTGCAGAATACAGAAAACAAATCTCATAGTGACTGAGTGAGTATGAACAGCATGTAAAACACCATTTATTGATAGTTTTTTATGATGTGGGCTTAGTGATACTTTATTGTTAGCGATGGATAGCCTATTACTAGAGAAAAAACATGCAATATGTGTGTTTTTGCATGTTTTTTTGCACATGTTCATGCCTTTTTTTATTTTTTTATTTTTTAGGCAAACCCATTAAAGTTAATTGGGGCCAAAATTGTTGAAGCTTGTAGCTCAAAAGAAGCTCATGTACTCTTTAGAACAGGGGTCTCAAACTGGCGGCCCTCCAGCTGTTGCGAAACTACAAGTCCCATGAGGCATTGCAAGGCTGACAGTTACAAGCATGACTCCCACAGGCAGAGGCATGATGGGACTTGTAGTTTTGCAACAGCTGGAGGGCTGCCAAGTTGATACCCCTGCTTTAGAGCTACAGGGTTAAAGTGACACTATGCTCAAGTGTGAACAGGAACAGTTTGAAAACTATGGAATTTTGGATGTTGAGTATTTTGGAGCTTTGAGCTACAATAGGCTCAGGTGTGAATGAGGCCTTAGGGCAGCATTTCTCAAACGTTTTACCCCAGAGGCACCCTTGACTTAATTTTCAGGTCTCGTGAAACCTCTGGTAAGGTTAGTCCATCGATGGTCATTGGGAAAATGCCACATTCATTGGTGGTGGTAAGTGAGAAGAATGTCCCCAATACAGGGGTGGCTAGAATGACACCCTTGTGGGCATACTGCTGGCTCTGCCAAGTGGCGTTGGACCTGGAACTATGCAGGCACCATCAGATGGGGGGTCAGTTAGTTACAAGTCGAGGAACCCTAGGGTTTCAAAAAAACACTGGTTGAGAATGGCTGCCTTAGGGTGTCATCAAAGTTGAACAATGCAAGAATTGCCTGCAAGAGTTGAACATATTGAATTTACCTCTGAATAGTAACAACTTAGTTAATATTGAAACATCATTGCTGTCCCTTATACTCTAATGAGCCCTCTTGTAGGAGCATGAACTTTTTTTTTCGGTCATCCTGGAAATATTTCTGTCTGAGTTTTTTCATATTTTGTGGTCTTCTATATGGATAGCATTGCACAGGGGGGGAAGAGGGATGGTTTGTAAGACTTAAAATAGTATTTAACCACTTGCCAACCGCATTATACCCAAATGATGGCTACAGCGTGGCCAGCAAGTTCTGGAAGGGCGTTATGACGTCCTCCTGTGATCGTGACTGCCTTTCAGTGCTGCCTATAAGTTCCCTTCTGTGCTGCTTATCCGTGCCCATCAGTTACGCCTATCACTGCAGCCTCATTAGTGCCTCCTCATCAGTGCCCACCAGTGCCGCCTCATCAGTGCCCACCAGTGCCGCCCTTATCAGTGCCCATCAGGGCAGCCTATCGTTGCCCACCAGTGCCGCCTCATCAGTGCCCATCAGTGCAGCCTATCAGTGCCAACCAGTGCCGCCTCATCTGTGCCCACCAGTGCCACCTCATCAGTGCCCATCAGTGCAGCCTATCAGTGCCCACCAGTGCCGCCTCATCAGTGCCCATCAGTGCAGCTTATCAGTGCCCACCAGTGCCACCTCATCAGTACCCATCAGTGCTGCCTCATCAGTGCAGCCTATCAGTGACCAAGGGGGTAAAAATGCCCACCAGTGCCACCTCATCAGTGCCCATCAGTGCAGCCTATCAGTGCCCACCAGTACCGCCTCATCAGTGCAGCCTATCAGTGCCCAAGGGGGTAAAAGTGCCCAGTAGGCAAGTGGTTACAATAGATTAATCAACCGAGGAATATAGACCCAGCAAAGCAACCTTTTAATTTTGTATTTTTTCTGTGTTTTTTTTTTTTATTTTTATTTCTGTATCATTGTAAATAAGAGCTTCAAATTGCATAAAAAGAATTAAAATAAAAAAATCGCCTGGAAAAATCTAACCTAAGCAGCTAGAAATAGATAGGTGTTGGTGAGAGAGGGATAGAGAATGAATGAGGAGTCAAGGTGAGTCATATCAGGCCCAAGGGGCCAAGTATATCATCACAGGTCCATGATTAGACAATGGCCAGTCAAGCTACATTTTTAGGAAATGTGAAACCCACGTATCTCAGATTTTTTTGGGATTATCCAATTGTTTCGGAGTTTCGATGTCAATTTTCGGCATGCTGATTCTTTTTGCACATTTAGAACATACAGAGCAGCCTGTCACTACTTCTTTTGCTTAGTCTCTTCTAGTTCATTTTTGGAATTATGGAACAGATTGCGCAGTAACAAGGGAAAATAATGTTATTTTTTCCATCTCTGGCAGAACATATGCTGTGAGTTATGTATGACGATCGTTTCCTTAATTCGCGATTCGTATTAAATGGAGGCTTTTCTGAAATGTTCACCTGAGCAAAAGAGCTACAGACAAAGGCATGTTTGTAGTTAAGTGTAAAGTCTACTGAAAACTTGGAGATGAACAAAGTGAATTCATTCTAGCTGTTGAAAACTTTGTTGGTTCCTTTCAGTCAGTGTTATAAACCACCTCAGTTCCTTTTGTTGGAGATTTCAGCACTAGGGTCGTTGGTTCGAATCCCAGCCACGGCACTACCTGCCTGGAGTGTGCATGTTCTCCCTGTGCCTGCGTGGGTATCCCCTGGGTATCTGTTTTTCTCCCACACTCCAAAGAAATGGCGGTAGGTTAAAGCAGGGTTCTGCTTAAAAAAAAAAATTAAAAGTCAGCAGCTACAAATACTGCAGCTGCTGACTTTTAATAATCGGACACTTACCTGTCCCAGGGTCCAGCGATGCGGGGGAGCGAAGCCCCGCTCATCTCCCCCTCCTCTCTCATTGTTACCTTGGGCACCCGGCTGTGGCTTCACAGTTAGGCATGCACTGCGCATGTGCGAGCCACGCGGCATGCCGTGACAGGCCGGGCAATCATCTGGGACCTGTGACGTGTCCTAGATGATTGCCGAGAGGGTGGGGGGAGAGGTGATCTCCTTTCCGGTGCCGCGGTGCGCCGGGAGGAAGTGCGAACAGGGACCCTCTAAAAAGAGGGTGTCCGCTCCCTCCCCCAAAAAAATGACATGCCAAATGTGGCATGTCAGGGATTTACCTTCCCTTAAAACAGAAGTTCCATTTTTGGGTGGAACTCCGCTTTAATTAGCTCCTGTCTAAATTAGCCCTAGTATGTGTATATATAGGTTTTTTTTTTTAGTGAGTACTCATTTTGAGTTATTACTGAAAATTGTACCCAAAAGTAATTTTCGTTTTGTATTTTACAATTGTACTTCCTTGCGGTTCCATACCTTCAGGTGCTATTCAGGTTTTTATATTCTTTTGGTGGCAAGTTTATCAGACAATGAAATCATAAGATTTGCTGAAAGATTGCTGAGATGAGATCCAATTACAGGATAGGTAAAATGACAGCGCTACACACTCACCGGACACTTTATTAGGCACACCTGACCTTGCTAGTATCGGGTTGGACCCCCTTTTGCCTTCAGAACTGCCTTAATTCTTTATAGCATAGATTCAACAAGGTGTTGGAAAAATTCCTCAGAGATTTTGGTCCATATTGACATGATGGCATCACGCAGTTGCTGCAGATTTGTCGGCTGCACATCCATGATGCGAACAAGAGTTCCACCACATCCCAATGGTGCTCTATTGGATTGAGATCTGGTGGAGTCCATTGGAGTACAGTGACCTCATTGTCCAGTGGTGAGATGATTGGATCTTTGTGACATGGTGTATTATCCTGCTGGAAGGAGCCATCAGAAGATGGGGACACTGTAGTCATAAAGGGATGGACATGGTCAGTAACAATACTCAGGTAGGCCGTGCCATTTAAATGATGTTCAATTGGTACTAAGGGGCCCAAAGTGTGCAAAGAAAATATCCCCCCCACCATTACACCACCACCAGCCTGAACCGTTCATACAAGGCAGGATGGATCCATGCTTTCATGTTGTTTACACTAAATTCTGACCCGACCATCTGAATGTCGCAGCTGAAATCGAGACTCATTAAACCAGGCAACGTTTTTCCAATCTTCTATTGTCCAATTTTGGTGATCCTGTGCGAATTGTAGTCTCAGTTTCCTGTTCCTAGCTGACAGGAGTGGCACCCGGTGTGGTCTTCTGCTGCTGTAGCCCATCTGCTTCAAGGTTTGATGTTTTGTACATTCAGAAATGGTATTCTGCATACCTTGGATGTAACGAGTGGCTACTTGCGCTACTGTTGCCTTTCTATCACCTCAAACCAGTCTGCCCATTCTCCTCTGACCTCAACAAGAAATTTTCGTCCACATAACTGCCTCTCACTGGATATTTTCTCTTTTTGCAGACCATTCTCTGTGAACCCGAGAGATGGTTGTGTGTGAAAATCCCAGTAGATCAGCAGTTTCTGAAATACTCAGACCAGCCCATCTGGCACCAACAACCATGCCACGTTTAAAGTCAGCTAAATCCCCTTTCTTCTCCATTCTGATGCTCGGTTTGAACGTCAGCAAGTTGTTTTCCTAGTTTTCTAGATGCCTAAATGCATTGAGTTGCTGCCATGTGATTGGCTGATTAGCAATTTGTGTTACCAAGCAATTGGACGGGTGTATGTATAATGCCGCGTACACACAGTCGGAATTTCCGACAACAAATGTTCGATGTGAGCTTGTTGTCGGAAATTCCGACCATGTGTAGGCTCCATCGGACATTTGCTGATTTTCTTTTTACAAACATTTCCAGACAAAACTGACTGGGAATAGTGTAGTATATCCAGTGCTGCCTACAGAAGTGTTGGGGCTTCTTACACTGAGCAAAATTATAAACGCAACACTTTTGTGTTGGCTCCTATTTATCATGAGCTGAACGCAAAGATCTACGACTTTTTCTATGTACACAAAAGGCCTATTTCTCCCAAATATTGTACACAAATCTGTCTAAATCTGTGTTAGTGAGCACATCTCCTTTGCCGAGATAATCCATCCACCTCACAGGTGTGGCATATTAAGATGCTGATTAGACAGCATGATTATTGCACAGGTGTGCCTTAGGCTGGACACAATAAAAGGCCGCTCTAAAATGTGCAGTTTTACTGTATTGGGGGCGTCCGGGGAGTCCAAAAACCAGTCAGTATCTGGTATGACCACCATTTGCCTCACGCAGAGCAGCACATCTCTCTTACATAGAGTTGATCAGGTTGTTGATTGTGGCCTGTGGAATGTTGGTCCATTCCTCTTCAATGGCTGTGCGAAGTTGCTGGATATTGGCAGGAACTGGAACACGCTGTCGTATACGCCGATCCAGAGCATCCCAAACATGCTCGATGGGTGACATGTCCGATGATTATGCTGGCCATACAAGAACTGGGATGTTTTCAGCTTCCAGGAATTGTGTACAGATCCTTGCAACATGGAGCCAGGCATTATCATGCAGCAACATGAGATGATGGTCGTGGATGAATGGCACAACAATGGGCCTCAGGATCTCGTCACATTATCTCTGTGCATTCAAAATGCCATAAAAAAATGCACCTGTGTTCATTGTCCATACCATACACCTGCCCATACCATAACCCCACCGCCACCACCATGGGCCACTCTATCCACAATGTTGACATCAGCAAACCGTTCACCCACACAACGCCATACACGCTGTCTGCCATCCTCCCTGTACAGTGAAAACCGGGATTCATCCGTGAAGAGAACACCTCTCCAAAGTGCCAGACGCCATCGAATGTGAGCATTTGCCCACTCAAGTCGGTTACAACGACGAACTGCAGTCAGGTTTAGACCCCGATGAGGACGATGAGCAGAAGAGCTTCCCTGAGACGGTTTCTGACAGTTTGTGTAGAAATTCTTTGGTTATGCAAACTGATTGTTGCAGCAGCTGTCTGGGTGGATGGTCTCAGACGATCTTGGAGGTGAAGATGCTGGATGTGGTGATCCTGGGCTGGTGTGGTTACACGTGGTCTGCGGTTGTGAGGCCGGTTGGATGTACTGCCAAATTCTCTGAAACGCCTTTGGAGATGGCTTATGGTAGAGAAATGAACATTCAATTCATGGGTAACAGCTCTGGTGGGCATTCCTGCAGTCAGCATGCCAATTGCACGCTCCCTCAAAACTTGCGACATCTGTGGCATTGTGCTGTGTGATAAAACTGCACATTTTAGAGCAGCCTTTTATTGTGGCCAGCCTAAGGCACACCTGTGCAATAATCATGCTGTCTAATCAGCATTTTGATATGCCACACCTGTGAGGTGGATGGATTATCTCGGCAAAGGAGAAGTGCTCACTAACACAGATTTAGACAGATTTGTGAACAATATTTGAGAGAAATAGGCCCTTTGTGTACATGTTTGGCTTATGTTCATTGGCTAGCATATAACAAATATAAGACGTGTAATTGATTTTAGAGATTAGGATACTCTGTCTCTGGAAATTTTAACTTATTTGTAAATAAAGTTGATTCATTTTAATGTTTTTTATGAAATTCTTCTTCTGAGAGTCCACCCACCTTTAAAGTCCCATTTTGCTTAATTCTCAGGTTTATCCAGGGTCAGGTGTGTTTAGTATCTAATCAGGATGTGGTGGTTTATTCTAGATGCCACACCTGCTACTATATAACAGGACATTTATAAACAAATCTTGCTAGCAAAATGGCTAAATAAGATTTGTGATACCAGAAGTAAAAGAGATGCTCAATAGGGTTTAGGTCTGGAGACATGCTTGGCCAGACCATCACCTTTACCCTCAGCTTCTTTAGCAAGGCAGTGGTTATCTTGGAGGTGTGTTTGGGGTTGTTATCATGTTGGAATACTGCCCTGCGGCCCAGTCTCTGAAGGGAGGGGATCATGCTCTGCTTCAGTATGTCACAGTACATGTTGGCATTCATGGTTCCCTCAATGAACTGTAGCTCCTCAGTGCCGGCAGCACTCATGAAGCCCCAGACCATGACACTCCCACCACCATGCTTGACTGTAGGCCAGACACACTTGTCTTTGTACTCCTCACCTGGTTGCCGCCACACATGCTTGACACCATCTGAACCAAATAAGTTTATCTTGGTCTCATAAGACCACAGGACATGGTTCCAGTAATCCATGTCCTTAGTCTGCTTGTCTTCAGCAAACGGCTTTCTTGTGCATCATCTTTAGAAGAGGTTTCCTTCTGGGACGACAGCCATGCAGACAAATTTGATGCAGTGTGCTGCGTATGGTCTGAGCACTGACAGGCTGACCCCCCACCCCTTCAACCTCTGCAGCAATGCTGGCAGCACTCATACGTCTATTTCCCAAAGACAACCTCTGGATATGACGCTGAGCACGTGCACTCAACTTCTTTGGTTGACCATGGCGAGGCCTGTTCTGAGTAGAATCTGTCCTGTTAAACCGTTGTATGGTCTTGGGCACCACAGTGCAGCTTTATTTCAGGGTCTTGGCAATCTTCTTATAGCCTAGGCCATCTTTATGTAGAGCAACAATTCTTTTTTTAGATCCTCAGAGAGTTCTTTGTTATGAGGTGCCATGTTGAACTTAATGCACCTGCTCCCCATTCACACCTGAGACCTTGTAATAGTAACAAGTCAAATTGGGCCCAATTTGGACATTTTCACTTAGGGGTGTACTCACTTTTGTTGCCAGCCGTTTAGACATTAATGGCTGTGTGTTGAGCTATTTTGAGGGGGCAGCAAATTTACACTGTTATACAAGCTGTACACTCACTACTTTACATTGTAGCAAAGTGTCATTTCTTCAGTGTTGTCACATGAAAAGATATAATAAAATATTTACAAAAATGTGTGAGGGGTGTACTCACTTTTGTGGGATACTGTATTTTGTAAATGCATTTTTCATAGGTAACATTATTTTTATTTTTTATTTTTGATTATTGTTGATTAATTTGTGTATATATTTATATCCTGATATTAGGTTAATGGAACAATTGTGTGACTTGAAGGGTGACTGCATCTCGTTAAATCTTCACTCTGGGATTTAGGATGAAGTAATTCTGATATTTTGTATTGATTGGTTGTTAAATTGATACCTAATTTATTCCTGGTGTGAAATTCAATATAAAAGGATGTAAGAATATTGCCATTGTATATCTTGTTCCTACTTGAAGAAGGGTGTAAGCTATATAGCCCGAAACTGTCGTATTTGGAACAATATGTTATTTATTACATGTGAATTTTCTACAATAAATTTTTAAGTGCAGCAATCCCTGGACTTTTCTTTATTGTCCCGTTTTCTAAATACATACATATATTTATATTGTATTTATATTGTAGCATGCCAATCATTAGATGCGGTGGCTGCATTAGTTTACTTTGTTTAGGCTTTTTTTCCCCTGGTGATCTGTCCAGTAACACACCTCCTGTATTAGAGTGTCTCCACTCTGGATGAAGGAGCACAGGGGCACCTTTGGACAGCATTGTATATCTGAGAGGAGGGGAATCTTAGATGTATTAGCAGATTTAGATGCACTAACAAATTGAGGTGAAACTCCAGCTAACACTTTATAAGCAGTTTTGTGATAAATTATCTCAATGCTCTAGTCCATCTGCAGGACAGCTTTGTTGTCTGAGAATGTCGGTAAAATCGAATGCTATTAGATTACTTTCTCTCTGGGTGGGATGTTCTTCAGTTATAGGAATAGCGTGGATCAGGAAAATACCACATTATGACCACTAGATGGAGCTAAAGATCAAAGAAAATAAATGCTTATTTACTATGATATCATCAGCTCCATCTAATGGCCATAATGCCTAGTAACATTTCTCTCATTCCCATGTACATGATGAGATCCAATTACAGGATAGGCCTCCTATAGATTTGTTGTATTATTGAAATCACTATGGGTCTGAGATGACTCGTATGATCACCATGGACAGGTAGGTGGCTCATCGGGAAAGATGGAGGGTGGGACAGCTGCCTGTCCTTAAACAGCTTATACCGAGAGATCTTCCTGACTCAGATGACAGATGGATATGATGGAAATCTACAAATGTTCCTAAAATCACAAAGCCATTCGAATGAAATAGAAAACATAGCTAATTTAGGGAAAAAAAATGCTGTGGATTTAAAAAAGGGAAAAAAAAAAAAATAATATTTGGTTTCCATGGTTAAACTTCAAGATAACCAATAATTATTCCTCAACATTTACCATCTGAAATTGCAGATAGACTTTATTTATCCTGCCTTTGACGAAGCTGAGACAAGCCATAAACAGCTGTAAGAAGCTTGGAATAAATGGAGCTATAATATCTGTGCTGTAAATATGGGGCTCTAGATGGACAGTTGGCCTGGAGCAAAGGTATCCGATCCTTCTTAATAAAGGGCCAGCTTACTGTCCGTCAGACTTTAGCAGGGCCAGACTGTGGCCAGTGGGGGTAGGAAATGCATTGACATCAGTGTGTATAAACAATGCCCCGTCATTTGTATCAGTGGAAGAAAAAGTACCCCTTTATTGATATCCCATTATTGGTGTCAGTGGGAGGAATAGTGCCCCATTGTTGGTGTCAGTGGGAGTAATAGTGCCCCATCACTGATATCACTGGGAGGGATAGTGCTCCATCATTGGTAACAGTATGAAGAGTAGTGTGCCATTATTGGTGTTAGTGGGAGGAATAGTGCTGCACCATTGGTATAAATTGGAAGAATAGTGCCTCATCAGTGGTATCAATGGGAAGAATAGTACCCCATCATTGATGTCAATGGAAGGAATAGTACCCCATCACTGATATTAGTAGGAGGAATAGTGCCCCTTGATTGATATCAGTGGGAGGAATAGTGTCCCACTGTTGGTGTCAGTGGGAGGAATAGTGGCCATTTACTGATATCACTGGGAGGGATAGTGTCCCATCATTGGTAACAGTATGAAGAGTAGTGTCCCATCATTGGTGTTAGTGGGAGGAATAGTGCTGCACCATTGGTATCAATAGGAAGAATAGTGCCTCATCAGTGGTATCAATGGGAGGAATAGTACCCCATCGTTGGTGTCAGTGGAAGAAATATTGCCCCATCACTAATATTAGTAATAGGAATAGTGCCCCTTGATTGATATTAGTGGGGGGAATAGTGCCCCATTATTGACAACAGTATAAAGTTATCATTAGTATCAGTGGGAGGAAGAGTGCCCCATCGTTGGCATCATTGGTAGTAGGAATATCCCCATCCCTGATGTCAGTGGATGGAATAGTGTCTCATTGTTGGTATCATTGGGAGGAGTAGTGCCCCGCATTGGAATCAGTGGAAGTAATAGTGCCCCATCATTGATATCGGTGGAATGAATACTGCCCCATTATTGATATCAGTGGGAGGAAGTGTGCCTCATCATTGGTGTCAGTGGGAGGAATAGTGCCCCATCATCGATATCAGTGGGAGGAATAGTGCTTTAAGGGACAGATAAAGGCAAGAGACTGTATCCGGAGTTTGGAGACCACTGGCCTGGAGCATAAAGGAACGATTTGCATGTCTCTGCCCCTTGTTTTAGCAATTAACCCCCCCCCCCTCTTTTGGGGGGGGAGGATTTTGATGGAAGTGATAACAGGTAGGTACTTTTGGTTCCTTCAAAAGCTTAACTCCACCGCTATGAAATGCAACTCTAGTACCTGCATACAGTGGTGGCTCCACAGAATGTTGCAAGAGAAAGGAAAACTGGGTCAGCACTCATGGCACCAGCCTAAACTGGAACATAGGCAAGGATTAAAAGATAAAGGCTTAGTACTCAGTAAGCGATTAAATCAACTGCTGAAAGTGCTAAAAAATAAAAGAAAATAAGATAAAAATGACTCTATAAAGGCTCTACCCTTAATAGTTAATTAATTCCAGAGGCAGGATGCTGAAATTGACCGCACCTTCTAATGGTTCATTGAGTGCTCACTCAGTAAAAATTCTCCAATTGGAGTCTGGGGTGTGTTCCTCTGAATTATTCAGGCACATAGGAAAGGGAGGGAATTATAGAAGAATTCCCAAAAACAATTCTTCAAAGAGGAACAAGCAATTTAGCAAAAAATATAAATGATCTTATTATACAAATTCACTTAACACTAGTCAAAAATAGAAAATACTACCAACAATTCATTAAATTTAGACAACGTGTCTAGAGACTCAGATGGCCACAACACACACGTACACCCCCCATGGATGACTTTATATAGTTAATGAATGTCATTAATGTTTCCTGGGAGAATATAATGCCGCATACACACGACTGGTTTTGCCATCGGAATAACGGAAAAACTCAGACGGAATTCCGCTCAAGCAGTCTTGCATACACACGGTCACACCAAAGTCCGACCGTCCAGAACGCGGTGACGTACAACAAGTACGACGGGACTAGAAAAAGGAAGTTCAATAGCCAGTAGCCAATAGCTTCCGTCTCGTACTTGCTTTGGTCCGTCGGAACAGCATACAGACGAGCGGTTTTCCCGATAGGAATTGGTTCCGTCAGAAATATTTAGAACATTCCATTTCTAGGTCCGTCAGAATTTTCGAAAAATAAAGTCCGATGAGGCATACGCACGATTGGAATAGACGATGAAAAGTTTCCGTCTGACTTTTTCTGTCGCACATTCCGCTCGTGTGTACGCGGCATAAGTAGTGATCTTCCCAGGAACAGTATGCTGATATCGAATGAAAGTCAGACAAAAATGGAATTCCTTCCATGAATCTGTATAGCCACAATGATGGATAGTAATAAATGCAGATAACTGCAATAGGCAGGTTGGAATTTCATGGACAGTTCATGGTTTACTGTTGACACAAGAAAAGGGCAAGTCACTGAAAATTGCAATATGGAGAGAGTAGGCAGATAATATTGGTATGGGAAGTTCCTTTGCTGAGCTTATAACTACACGGCAGCTAGTTCAGACTAAAGAGCACCTATGCTGGCGGGTTGGTATATGTCTAGGGTGCAGGCGATTATGTATGTATATACTATCCTCCCAGCCGGGAGGTGTAAAATAGTAGATCTCACCGCTTTCCCGATGACCACCACAACCTCCCATGCCATCGCGCTCCCTGTAGCGAGGACTCAGCCCCACCCACAGGCTAACGAACCCTCTTCGGACATTTCCGTGACACTCAAGAAAGCTATTGGAACCCCCGGACAGCCGCGCAGGCACTTCTATCTTCCGAGGGATTCTAGTATCACTGTCTGGACTCTGGAGAATGGGAGGAACTGAGGAACTGAGGGAAGCCATTCCCTGAGCTCACGACAAATGCAGAGTCAGCCCTTCACCGGTGCAGAGGTTGTGGTGGTCGTCGGGAAAGCGGAGAGATCTACTATTTTACACCTCCCGGCTGGGAGGATAGTATATACATACATACTCGCCTGCACCGTAGACATATACCAACCCAGTTGCTGAGCTTATATAGTTATAAGCTCAGCAAAGGAACTTCCCATACCAATATTATCTGCCTACTCTCTCCATATTGCAATTTTCAGTGACTTGCCCTTTTCTTGTGTCAACAGTAAACCATGATCTGTCCATGAAATTCCAATCTGCCTATTGCAGTTATCTGGATTTATTACTTAAACATCATTGTGGCTATACAGATTCATGGAAGGAATTCCGTTTTTGTCTGACTTTCATTTGATATTAGCATACTGTTCCTGGGAAGATCACTACTTATATTCTCCCAGGAAACATTAATGACATTCATTAACTAAATAAAGTCATCCATAGGGGGTGTACGTATGTGTGTTATGGCCATCTGAGTCTCTAGACAACGTTGTCTAATTTGAATGCATTGTTGATGGTATTTCCTATTTTTGACTAGTGTTAAGTGAATTTATATAATAAAATCATTTAGATTTTTTACAAAATTGCTTGTTCCTCTTTGAAGAATTGCTTTTGGGAATTCTTCTATAATTCCCTCCCTTTCCTATGTGCTAAAAAATAAGCCTGAAGATTTAACTTTTTTTTTTTTTACTTTTTACAAAATGGCGGTCAATGTTCTGCTCTTCAAAAAAAAAAAACATAAGGGTTATAAGTAAAACTCCTTTTAGGGCTGATTCACACCAGATGCAATCCAGAATGCATCAAAAATGAATTGAAACGAACAAAAATGCACATACAGAAATGTATCTGGAACACAGAAATTGTGGTGTGAACCAGCCCTTAGGCTCCGTTCAGATATTGCATTGCAGTAATGAGCGTTCCTGCTCGTGGTTCTGAAGGCTGTGTTTCTCACATAGGGCAGCCCATTGAAGTAAATAAGAGTTTTTCACCCAAAAGAAGCTCCTCTTCCTTTCTGGGCAACAAGCTAAATGCGTTTTTCCACTATTGCCGCGCAACAATTGTGGCAGAATCGCACTACATTTGCGGTGCCATTAAGAACAATGGCACCAAAATGTGTCACACGTTTTGCCACGGTTTGGAATCCCCAAATCTCTGCAAAACGCGTGATTCCAACTCGCTTAGGGCTAGTTTCCACTTTCTTCAAAACATGGCTTAGGACATGCTTTGTTAAAGCTCTCTGAACACCACTCAAAGCTCCTGTCACTAAATAAAATGGTTGGCTTATAGTCCTGTTTACACCTTGCTTTTGCTTGGGGCTTCGATAAGGCTTCAATGGGGCTTTGGTGGAGCTTCGATGAGGCTTTGGTGGAGCTTCGATGAGGCTTTGGTGGAGCTTTGATGGGGCTTCGATGAGCCTTTGGTGGGGCTTTGGTGGAACTTCAATGTGGCTTTGGTGGAGCTTTGATGGGGCTTCGATGAGCCTTTGGTGGGGCTTTGGTGGGGCTTCAAGCGAGCTTTGCCATAGACTATGGAGGCTTTGAATACGTTTTGAAGCACAACTAAAGCAACATGGGGTATCATTTTTGAAGCCATACCGAAGCAAAGCAAAACAAAGCAAAAGCAAGGTGTAAACAGCACTGTAAGCTAATCATTTTATTTAGTGACAGGAGCTTTGACTGGCATTCAGAGAGCTTTAACAAAGCCTGTCCAAAGCCATGTTTTGAAGCAAGTGTATGTTAATGTGTGTTGAAGCCAAAGCAAATGTAAATGAACCCTTAATGTGAATGGGGACACAACATACCAACTTGTAATTTGTGTTGAGGTAGTTTGGTTCTTTTTCCCTTCAACTATTTTATAGACAATTTCTATAACACGCACACAAAGCTTTCTATGAGTCGGAAACTTTGGAACATATTTAATGAAGTTCTTTAGATACGACGTGTCGTGGTGTGCTCCAGGAACTCTGCATTATCCAGCTTCCGGAAGTAATTACCCAGAGTGATTCTATATATTGTTGTATAATTGTGAGCTGTTACTGAAGAAAGTGATCCCCTGGTGGACCTTCAGTACTCATCCACCATAGTCTTCTACTGAGATGATAGTACGTATCGTAGCATCAGAAGTGGTCTCACTGTCACTGTCATCTAAACCCTCCTAATGTACACAGAACAGAACAGCACGAGGTGGGGAACAAACTCCAAATCGAATTGTAAATCACACACAATTCCCAATACATTCTAGAAACATCGATGATGTATCTTTGTCTAGGAAATAAATGAAACCATTTTTGGGAATAGAGCTGAACTCCAGCCTTTCCTCCTGCCGTACACAATAGTACGGCTCCTCTCCTGGAGTGAAATTGCGTCCTCTGATTTCTCTGCACACTGTGGGTTTATTGCATGTGTGTATTAGAAGCTGCAGCAAGTCAGATAGAGCCCCCCTCATTTCCTGGATGGGAAGGTGTGACGGACCGCCTAGCACCTTGCCTGGGTGCTTCCTCCAAGATACAGCTTCCTCCACTCTGGAACCAGGAACCGGGTATTATAGCTGAGAATTGTACCCAAGAACTAGATGAAACTAGCTTAGGTGCAAATTGGAGCTAACTTTATTGTAAACTGACATGGAATATGTACCACACATAATCAGATAAGAGCTTGATCACATTATCCTTAACCAGTATTTCTCAACCTTTTTTCAGTCGAGGCACCCTTTAAAACTGTAGACAATCTCAAGGCACCCTTTAAAATTATGGACAGTGATGAAATGTCTAAAAATCTAAAATGTAAACATAATGCAGCAACATCCACACAAGTAGGACACCCAATGATAGAGGAGCACACTAGTACTGACTAGTGTTCCAAATGTTTCTCTTCTCCCTCAATGTCTCTCCATCACTGAGCTAATGTGGCCCCAGTGCTGAGAGGAGAGAGGCAGAGGAGGGTCAAACATGGATGCTGTGGAGGCGACAGACATATTCCTTATCAACTGATGACATCATTGGTTGGTATTATTTATTTATTTATTTCAGGTATTTATATAGCGCCATCAATTTACGCAGCGCTTTACATATACATTGTACATTCACATCAGTCCCTACCCTCAAGGAGCTTACACTCTAAGGTCCCTAACTCACGTTCATACATACTAGGGACAATTTAGACAGGATCCAATTAACCTACCAGCATGTCTTTGGAGTGTGGGAGGAAACCGGAGTACCCGGAGGAAACCCACGCAGGCACAGGGAGAACATGCAAACTCCAGGCAGGTAGTGTCGTGGTTGGGATTCGAACCAGTAACCTTCTTACTACTAGGCGAAAGTGCTACCCACTACACCACTGTAGTGCAAACTGTCAACCGTAATATCATTAGTAGATCTAATGAACAGCTAACATAAACAGCGATCTAATCAAACAGTAATCTAATTAACATAAACATATACCATCCCACAATAGTTTGGTAACAAGGTGAAGTGGACACAATACTAGCAGACAGACAGAAACAATAGGTGACTCAATTAACTAATTAATTAATTAACTAATTAATTAATGTTAAAGACTCCTTAATAAACAGATTACACAAATCAGCAGGAGACACTAGCATCAGGTTGTTTAAAGCTGAATATATTAACAGCTATTCTGAGTCTCTGAGTCTAGGGGGAGTGAAGCATTCATTGCTGGTCTGGGCACAGAGGCCCCAAATTTGTATCCAGGTCCTAGGTTCCCAAAGTTTGTGGGGTTGATTTAATAAAGCTGGAGAGTGCAAAATCTGGTGCAGCTCTGCATAGAAACCAATCAGCTTCCTGGTTTTATTGCCAAAGCCTAATTGATTGAGCAGAAATTAGAAGCTGATTGGCTCCCATGCACAGCTGCACCAGAATCTGGGTGCACCGGCTTTAGTAAATCTCCCCCTGTGTGTTTTGGGGAGACATGGATCCAAATCCAAAGCAAAACCACTCCACGTCCTCCAGGCACACACCTCCAAAACAATAAAGTACCCTCAAAAGCCAGGGCCCATAGTCAGTAGGCAAGAGGCTGCCCTGCAGTCCCCCCTTCCCCCCAAAAGCCCCTGTCCTGGTTGGGTCTGTCATTTCCTGAATGGGAAGGGAAGGCATCCATCCAGCATCATCCAACTCTTTCCTCCCCAGCTTTATGCTGTATCTTGACCACAATTGTAGTGACATTGATTCCTTTAAAAAATGGAGGCTCAACCTCACTTGTGTGCATTGCATAGAGCAATCCGCATGTTTAGGAGCACCTATTCCTCCAGACTGACATCCACTTATTAATGCATTTTTATATTTGCATAATGCCTCCCAAGAGCAAGCCAGGAATATTCCTCAGAAATACTGACGCATGGTCCTGTGATGTTTTCAGTAGGCTGTGTACAGCACTCTGCTGGCTCCTCCCACCTGTCTGGATTGCATAGAGAAGCACAGAGACCCTGTGATGAGATCACTGAGTTTAGAATAAGTTATTTAATAAATCAGAGAGGTTTTTTTTTTTTTTTTTTTTTTAGAAGCATGTTGACACGAGATGAGAGGAGCCAGGGAAAGGAAAAAATAAGCAGGTCAATCGCTAGCCGACCAGCGCACGCTGATTTATGTCAGCAGAATGGCACTGGTGGGCAAAAGGGCGCACAGGTACATCCCCTTTAAGAAGCGGCGCTTTGGGTGCGTGCATGCCGCAGCGGTCTCCTTGACCATTGCCGCGGGTCCTGCAGACTCGATGTCCGCCGGGTGCCTGCGATCGTGTCACGGAGAGTTAGAACGGGGAGATGCTTTTGTAAACAAAGCATTTCCCCTTTATGCCTAGTGACAGGAGAGAGATCACTGCTCTCTGTCATCTAGAGCAGTGATCTCTGTCATGTGAGGTGTAGCCCCTCCCTCCCACAGTTAGAATCACTACCTAGGACACACTTAACCCCTTCACCTCCCCCTAGTGGTTAACTCCCTTCACTGCCAGTATCATTTACACAGTAGTCAATACATTTTTATAGCACTGATCGCTGTATAAATGACAATGGTCCCAAAATAGTGTAAAAAATGTCCGATGCGTCCGCCATAATGTCGCAGTCCTGATAAAAATCGCAGATCACCGCCATTACTAATAAAAAAAAAATGATAATAATAAAAATAAAAATGCTATCAATCTATCCCCTATTTTGTAGACGCTATAAATTTTGCGCAAATCAATCAATATACACTTATTGCGATTTCTTTTTACCAAAAATATGTAGAAGAATACGTATCGGCCTAAACTGAGGAAAAAAATGTTTTTTTTAATATATTTTTGGGGGATATTTATTATAGTAAAAAATATTGCCTTTTTCTCAAAATTGTCGCTCTTTTTTTGTTTATAGCTCAAAAAATAAAAAACGCAGAGGTGATCAAATACCACCAAAAGAAAGTGCTATTTGTGGGAAAAAAAAGGATGTCAATTTTGTTTGGGTACAACGTCGCACGACCGCGCAATTGTCAGTTAAATTGATGCAGTGCCGAATCGCAAAAAGTGCTCTGGTCAGGAAGGGGGTAAATTCTTCCGGGGCTGAAGTGGTTAAACATCACCATTACATTTTGGCCAGTATAAGACAGGAATTGAATTAGTTATTCCCTCTGTAGATAAATCAGAATTTTTAGCCTCCCTTTCATCAACCTGTCACTCCTTTTTTTTTTTTATCTCAGTAGATCCATCAATCCTTCCAAAGAGAAAAAAAAAGGTCTGGATTCTTGCCTAGATACACATAATATAACTGGATATAACATTTATGTAGGATGCTAACCTATGTAAAGTTAGCCCCCTCTGGGGGGCTAAGAAAGGATCTTTTTCCCCTGCTAGAGTAAATTGGATCATACATCAAATGTTTTTGTTTGTTTTTTTTGTTTTCCCCTTTTTATTGGTTGAACTAGAACCTGGGGTCTCAAACTGGCAGAGGCATGATGGGACTTGCAGTTTTGCAACAGCTGGAGGGCCGCCAGTTTGAGATCCCTGAACTAGATGGACTTGTGTCTTTTTTCAACCTGACTATGTACAGTAACCAGTCCTATCCACACAACTCTAGCTCAGCCTTACCTCCTAACAGTGCAATGGTTACATGCACAGAATATATGGAGGGTGATTTACTAAAACTAGAGATTACAAAATCTGGTGTAGCTGTGCATGGTAGCCAATCAGTTTCAAACTTCAGCTTGTTTAATTATGCTCGGTTCACATTGCTGTGACGGAAAAGCCGTACGACTTTACATGCGACTTTGCCCAGTGACTGCCTTCCAATTTGGATGCCATTTTGGATGCCAAAGTAGTGCAGGAACCTTTTCCAAAGTCAGAGCGACTTGTGTGGTATCAGTTAAGACGGCTGTCATAGGGAAACATTTGACGTGTCATGTGACTTGGGGTCTCACAGGCCGCATTCCATATCGCAACAGTGTGAACCAAGCCTTAAGTTTTTGCAAAAAAAAATGGAAGCTGATCGATGTCTATGCAGAACTGCACAAGATTTTCCACTCTCCCGTTTTCTATGTATATTATTTTTACTGTTTTCAAGAGTAAACATTTTTTGTATGTGAAATGTTGCATATGAAGTTTTACCTATATTCTGCCAGAGGATTGACCACTAAGCTACCGTACTTTTCGATCTGTTCACCAGGTTCTTTTTAGCTGCTTTGCTGAAAATGTTTGACCTATTCAGAGTTCAGTAAAAGCTCAAATTGCATATATAGCGAAATCCATCAATGAAAGTTATGACCCTTTATATATACCCGATGAACATACTGCGGGTAAAATAAGTATTGAACACGTCACCATTTTTCTAGGTAAATATATTATTAAAGTTGCTATTGACATTAACCGCTTCCACGCTGCCCCACGTACATTTACTGCGGCAGGGGGCGGCCCGGGTGCGCAAAGTCATGTACCTGTATGTGATTTTGTGCACGCGGTTTTGGGGGGGGGGGGGCGCCGCTCCCGCTGTGATTGGACACAGCAGGAGCTAATCAGGTGGCCGCCGCGACCCACCGATCGCTCAGAAGAGACACGGAGTGGCGGTGTGCTGATGTAAACAAAGCACACCGCTGATCTGTCAGGGAGGAAAAGTGAGAGATCGTGTTTCAGCTAAGCTGAATCACAATCTCTCTCTTCCCCGGTGAATCACCACACAGTTAGAAACACCTCCCAGGGAACACATTTAACCCCTTGATCGCCCCCTAGTGTTAACCCCTTCCCTTCCAGTGTCATTTATACAGGTATCAGTGCATTTTTTTTAGCACTGATCACTGTATTGGTGTCACTGGTCCCCAAAAAGTGTCACTTAGGGTCAGATTTGTCTGCCGCAACATTGCAGTCCCGCTAAAAATTGTAGATCACCATCATTACCAGTAAAAATTAATTAAGAAAAGTCCCTAAATCTATCCCGTAGTTTGTAGACGCTATAACTTTACTTACCTTCCCTGTGCAGTGTTTTTTCACAGAGCAGCCCAGATCCTCCTCTTCTCGGATCCCTCTTTGGTGCTCCTGACCCCTCCCTCCTGTTGAGTGCCCCCACAGCAAGCAGCTTGCTATGGGGGCACTCGAGCCAAGCCACAGCTCCCTGTGTGCCCCGGCCAGCCCCCTTCCTCTTGTCATTTGCTGGCTGACTTTGATTGATAGCAGTGGGAGCCAATGGTGCCGCGCTGCTGTCTCAGCCAATGAGGAGGGGAGTCTCAATCAGCCGAGACACTCCTGCAACATTGCTGGATTTAGAGGGACCTCAGGTAAGTATTAGGGGGGGTGCTCAACAGAAGGCTTTTTATCTTAATGCATAGATTGCATTAAGATAATAAACCTTCCGCCTTTACAATCATTTTAAGTTTTGTGTAATAAAATGGAATTATACAGGGAAAAACACATATTGAACACATAAAGAAAGGGAGGTGAAAAAAGGCATGGAAAGCCAAAACACCAGCTGAAATCTATCAGTAATTAGAAAGCAATCCTGCCCCTTGTCAGTGCAAATTAATATCAGCTTATTCAGTCTCAACTGATGGCCTATAAAAAGGTATCACAGAAGAAACATCTCATGATGGGTAAAAGCAAAGAAATCTTTCAAGACCTTTTCAACCTTATTGTTGCAAAATATACTGATGGCATTGGTTGCAGAAGGATTTCTAAACTTCTGAATGTTCCAGTGGGCACCGTTGGGGCCATAATCCAGAAGTGGAAAGAACATCATTTCACAATAAACCGGCCATGACCAGGTGCTCCTCGCAAGATTTCTGACAGGGGAGTAAAAAGAATTATCAAAAGAGCTGTCCAAGAGCCAAGGACCACTTGTGGAGAGCTTCAGAAAGACCTGGAATTAGCAGGTATATTTGTTTAAAAGAAAACAATAAGTAATGCACTCAACCGCCATGGCCTGTATGCACGCTCTCCATACAAGACTCCATTGCTGAAGAAAAAAGCACGTTGAAGCATTTTTAAAGTTTGCTGCACAACATTTATGCCGCGTACACACGAGCGGACTTGCCAACGGGCTAAACTCCGTCGGCATTTCTGGCGGAAAGATTTAGAGCATGTTCTATATCTAAATCCGTTGGAAATGCCAACAGAAAAAGTCCGATGGGGCATACACACGGTCGGAATGTCCGACCAAAAGCTTCCATCGGACTTTTTCTGTTGGGAAGTCCGGCTGTGTGTACGCAACATTAGACAAGCCTGTGAAATACTGAGAGAATATAGTCTGGTCAGACGAGACCAAAATTGAACTCTTTAGATACCATAATACACACCATGTTTGGAGGTCAAATGGCATGGCACATCACCCCAAAAACACCCCCATACCAAGTGAAGTTTGGTGGTGGGAACATCATTGTGTGGGGCTGTTTTTCAGCATATGGTACTGGAAAACGTCATGTCATTGAAGGAAGGATGAATGGAAAAATGTACCAAGACATTCTTGATAAAAATCTGCCATCTACCAGGAGGATGAAGAGAAAACGAAGGTGGACATTTCAGCAAGACAATGATCCCAAACACAAAGCCAAGGAAATTCTCAATTGGTTTTAAATAAAGAAAATAAAGCTGCTAGAATGGCCCAGCCAATCACCTGACCTGAATCCAATAGAAAATCTATGGAAAGAACTAACGATCAGAGTTCATAGAAGAGGCCCACAGAACCTTGAAGATTTGAAGACTGTTTGTGTGGAAAAATGGGCCAAAATCACACCTGAGCAATGCATGCGACTGGTTTCTCCATACAGGAGACGTCTTGAAGCTGTCATTACTAGCAATGGATTTTGTACGAAGTATTAAATACATTTGTTAGCGTGTTCAATACTTTTTCCCGGTGTCATTCCAATTTATTACACATAACTTCATTTCTGAACTTATTTGTTTTGGTTTCTTTGTATGGATTGCATGGGTTGTTACCGACATGTGGTGAAAATTTCATGTCAAGAAGCACCTTTACAAATATATTTACTCCCGAAAAATGGTGACGTGTTCAATAATTATTTCACTCGCCGTATAACATGTCGTTGTGTTTATCGTTGTCATTTTGGTGTTTGTAGGACAGGATCGCTATTAAACATTATCTATGACCACAGTATTTGGTTTCATTTACTTATTGATGCTAAAGGGGATTTATTTTTATATTATCCCAGCTATTACTGGGGGCTTAGTGTTGGTTAGAGTTTTAGAAAAGACAATCTTTTAACATGATCATTTGTTTAAAACGCAGACAATACCCATGGGGATTATTCCAGGATCACTGAATTTTTTTGCGCAGTTTATTACATTTGTTTCCCTGATTCTATGTATTTATTTTTTTTCTGTCATTTTTTTGCCAGATGGCATGTCGGCAGCTTGCTGAAATCTTGCTCCATTCCTTAAGTGAGAATTGCTATTGGTCTCCAATGAAAAGTCCTCCACCTGAACTCATGAAGAGAGAAGACAGCTCGCTCCCTTACCACATCATTAGGCAAAAACCGCAAATTCACTCAGGAGATCAGTAAGGATTTCTTCCTCCATATATTACATAACGCACACCCTAAAAAAAAAACTAAAAATGATTAGCATTGTTGTATGAAGATTTTTTTACAAGGTTTCTTCAAAAAGTTTCTGCACTTTTTTTTTAACTCTTTTTATTAAGAATTTCAAAAACAAAATGCATTACTTTTTCTAAACTGCAAGGTCAGCCAGCTTGCCAGACAGGCTAGTCACATGACAGTCTCAGACACGACCAAATACTGCTACTCCCGCCCCCACTGTTTCCAACGAAAATATAAAAATGCAGAGACTTTTTGAAGACCCCATATAATATATTTTTGATAAAAAAAAAAAAAGAAAACATATTAATATTTTGCTTTTGAGCCAGCTAGTGAAGATTTAGTCTTCTTTTCATCTTTTAAAGGCTCTCAGTTTGCTTCTTTGATGAAAAAAGGCCATTGTATACACAGCTCATTGACTTATCAACAGTGACTCATTCCTTATTAGATGGCCTACTGCTTTAGACCCCACGCACACTGGGTGTTTAGTCCCAGCGCATAGGGCTCTGGTGTTTAGCTGTGAGCACAGGTGCCCTGTCACTTACCTGGTCCTGAAGCTGGTAGGCACCAAAGCTGATCACAGCAGACAGGGCAAAGCAGAAGGCTTAGTCAGGGGCAGATGCAAAGGTCAGTGAGCTAGTGGTCAGCAGACAGGAGATCAGAGACGTAGTCAGGCAAGCCGAGGTCATACACAGGACAGGAGACAAGAGAAGACCCGTGGGCAATCCGAGGTGAGAGTCGAGAGAGAGACATGAGTTATCCAAGGGCAAGCCGGGACGGTAACAGGTAATCAGAAGCAAAAAAAGGAAACAGAAAGCAGAAGGCTGAAGACCAGGTCAACAATGTCAATGTGCCATAGTCACTCTTTTAAAGGCCAGAGGGTGCCAGGATCTGTCGTGCCTTGTATGAGCCATGGCAAACATGCATTCGTATGTTCGCCTCCAATACCTGTGCGCACATTTCTGTGCAAACGGACGTGGTCATATTGGAGATTGCCCAATGTGCCAAGTCTACGAGCAACTCTCCTCCGGCTACTCTCCTGACATGCCCTGAATATTTAAGGCAGTATGAAACCGGGGATGAATACCTGGAATAAAAGAAGACAGTGTTTTCCAGCATTTGTCCCTGAGTGCATACTGCCTTAAAGGTTCATACCGCTAGGTGCAGCATCCAGCCACAGCAGCTGTCATCCTGTTATAGAGTTTGAAAGGCTACATGCAGCAGGGCTGGATGGGCACCTGTGCCCTCTACTCGCAGCTATACACCAGAGCCCCATACACCAGGGCCCAATGCCCAGCATGCATGGGGCCTTAAAGTAATAGGTAGCACTCAAGTGGTGGAATGATTGCCTGTGGGAAGTTGCAGTGATAACCGGAACTTAAAAGACCAGGCGGTGTGAATTTCTGCCGTGCAGTCGCTGTGGCAGTTGGGATGACAGGTTCACAAAGAAATTAAGAAATTGCAGAAGATACTAGTCATTTCTGTCTGCTGCTTTGTTCCTCTGCTATCAACACGAACCACTTCTGACAAGTGGAATTAGAGTGGCAACTGCCAGCAAGGCCTTCTCGTCCACATCAGTGCCTGACGTCACAAATACGCTTCTGGAAGAATGATCAAACATTCCCATAGACACACTCCTAAACCTTGTGGGCAACCTTCCCAGAAGAGTTGAAGCTGTTATAGCTGCAAAGGGTGGGCCAACTCAATATTGAAAGGACTAAGACTGGGATGTCATTAAAGTTCATGTGTTCAAGGCAGGTGTCCCAATACTTTTGACAATGCAGTGTATATTTACATGTCGCATGAGGCACTTTTGAGGAGGATCACAGCAAATAATACAGATGTGTCTTGATCGGTATGATGAGGAGCCCCAGTGACGGTATTAGGTGGCACATGAATCATGCATGGCTTGTTTTTCGTTACTGGTCTGTCAGTGTCACACTTGTATGGAGCTGCAGTATAACCTAATTCTTCACTTTGTGTATTTGTAGCCTGTTCTGCCCTCAGGATAATATCGAGGAAGCTCTACTGTTGCTGCTAATCAGCGAATCAATGGTAAGCTATCAAGTCACGACTTCCACTGTTATTAATGTTTTGGAAAGAATATGTTTTTTTTTTACAGAGTGGACAGATATGTACTGTATGTGGGTGCTTATTTCAGAGATTCTCCAGTCTCTCAGGTGTTCTTTTGGAACACTCAACTTGTCATTCCTTTAGTCCAACATGTGCTCTGATAGAGTCTGACCTCCCAGGATCCACCTGTTTCTTTTCCTTAGACCAGGGGGTCTCCAAACTTCATAAACAAAGGACCAGTCCTTCAGGCTTTTTTTTGGGGGGGGGGGGGGGGTGAACTGTGACCATTGGGAGTAGAAAATGTCTTGATGTCAGTGGGAAAAAATAATGCCTCATCATTTGTTTCAGTAGGAGTAATTGTGCCCCATTATTGGTGTCATTGGGAGAAACTGTGCCCCATCATTGGTGTCATTGGGAGGAATTGTACCCCATTGTTTGTGTCATTGGGAGAATTGGTGTCCCATCATTGGTATCATTGGGAGAATTTGTGCCCCATCATTGGTGTCATTCGAAGAAATTGTGGCCCTTCATTGGCATTAGTGGGGGAGAATTATGCCTTATTGTTGGTATAAGTGGATGAAATAGTACCCCAAGGGCCGGATAAAAGTAGGCAAAGGGCCGCATCTGGGCCCTGGGCTACAGTTTGGAGACCACTGCCTTGAAGAATGATGGGACCTTTTGTTGAAGCTAAACAGTTTCTAGTATCTGCAAAACTGTAAATTTACCACTGGCTCCATCTTGTGGTCAATTTTGATATTGCAGGCAAAACTGCTGGAGACAGAACGGAAAACCAATCAGCTTCCAGGGTTTATTGTCAAAGCTTAATTGAACAAGCTGAAGTTAGAAACTAATTGGTGACCATGCACATCTGCACAAGATTTTGAGTGTTTCAGTTTTAGTTAATTGCCCCACAACTTCCTATCAGTAAATCCTTTCTTGTGAGTTGACAAACACCTACACAGCTTTGATTAATTTTGTAAGAGCATGAAAATTATAGCTGGGGCCCGATAGACATCAACTGGGCCCTAGATCAGTGTTTCTCAACTCCAGTCCTCAAGGTGCCCCAACAGGTCATGTTTTCAGGCTACCCATTATTTTGCACAGGTGATTTGATCAGTTTCACTGCCTTAGTAATTACCACAGTCGTTTCATCTGAGGGAAATCAGAGGTTGTCTTTGGGAAATAGACGTATGAGTGCTGCCAGCATTGTTGCAGAAGTTGAAGGGGTAGGGGGGTCAGCCTGTCAGTGCTCAGATCATATGCCGCACACTGCATCAAATTGGTCTGCGTGGCTGTCATCCCAAAAGGAAGCCTCTTCTAAAGATGATTCACAAGAAAGCCCACAAACAGTTTGCTGAAGACAAGCAGACTAAAGACTGGGATTACTGGAACCATGTCCTGTGGTCTGATGAGACCAAGATAAACTTATGAAACCAGGTGAGGAGTACAAAGACAAGTGTGTCTTGCCTACAGTCAAGCATGGTGGTGGGAGCATCATGGTCTGGAGCTGCATGAGTGCTGCCGGCACTGGGGAGCTACAGTTCATTGAGGGAACCATCAATGCCAACATGTACTGTGACATACTGAAAAAGGGCATGATCCCCTCCCTTCGGAGACTGGGCCGCAGGGCAGTATTCCAACATAACGACCCCAAACACACCTTCAAGATGACCACTGAATTGTTAAAGAAGCTGAGGGTAAAGGTGATGGACTGGCCAAGCATGTCTCCAGACCTAAACCCTATTGAGCATATGTGGGGCATCCTCAAATGGAAGGTGGAGGAGCACAAGGTCTCTAACATCCACCAGCTCTGTGATGTCATCATGGAGGAGTGGAAGAGGACTCCAGTGGCAACCTGTGAAGCTCTGGTGAACTCCATGCCCAAGATAGTTAAGGCAGTGCTGGAAAATAATGGTGGCCACACAAAATATTGACACTTTGGGCCCAATTTGGACATTTTCACTTAGGGGTGTACTCACTTTTGTTGCCAGCGGTTTAGACATTAATGGCTGTGTGTTGAGTTATTTTGAGGGGACAGCAAATTTACAGTGGATATAAAAAGTCTACACACCCCTGTTAAAATGTCAGGTTTCTGTGATGTAAAAGAATGAAACAAAGATCAATCATTTCAAAAAATGTTCCACCCTTAGGCTCGGATCACACTAGGATGACTTGTCAGGCGACCTAGTCGCCTGACAACTAGCGTCCCGTTCTGTACAATTGAACCGTTCTAAGGGGAGCGACGCAAGTCGCTCCGACTTAGAAAAAGGTTCCCGTACTACTTTGGGGGCGACTTGGGGCGACTTGCATAGACTTCTATACAGAATTCGTTTTGCAAGTCGCCCAGGCAGTCATGTGCAGGTCGCCTCGGTGAGGCGACCTGCAAGTCGTGCCGCCCCTAGTGTGAACCGAGGCTTAATGTGACTTATAAACTGTCCAACTCTATTGAAAAACAAGATGAAATCTTTTAGGGGGGAAGTAAAAATAAAAAAATAAAATAATGTGGTTGCATAAGTGTGCACACCCTCTGTTAACTGAATAAATGTTAAATAGGAGTCAGTATACACCTGTCATCATTTAAAGTGCCTCTGATTAACCCCAAATAAAGTTCAGCTGCTCTAGTAGGTCTTTCCTGACATTTTCTTAGTCGCATCTTACAG
The DNA here is from genome assembly GCA_037952925.1 of Lithobates clamitans. NCBI lineage: Eukaryota > Metazoa > Chordata > Amphibia > Anura > Ranidae > Lithobates > Lithobates clamitans. The sequence goes on along the minus strand of JBBGZY010002269.1, from coordinate 329,944 downwards.
CAAAAGCCATGGTCAGCAGAGAGCTTCCAAAGCATCAGAGGGATCTCATTGTTAAAAGGTATCAGTCAGGAGAAGGGTACAAAAGAATTACCAAGGCATTAGATATACAATGGAACACAGTGAAGACAGTCATCAACAAGTGGAGAAAATATGGCACAACAGTGACATTACCAAGAACTGGACGTTTCTCCAAAATTGATGAAAAGACGAGAAGAAAACTGGTCAGGGAGGCTGCCAAGAGGCCTACAGCAACATTAAAGGAGCTGCAGGAATATCTGGCAAGTACTGGCTGTGTGGTACATGTGACAACAATCTCCCGTATTCTTCATATGTCTGGGCTATGGGGTAGAGTGGCAAGATGGAAGCCCTTTCTTACGAAGAAAAACATCCAAACCCGGCTAAATTTTGTAATAACACATCTGAAGTCTCCCAAAAGCATGTGGGAAAATGTGTTATGGTCTGAGGAAACCAAGGTTGAACTTTTTGGCCATAATTCCAAATGATATGTTTGGCGAAAAACAGCACTGCACATCACCAAAAGAACACCATACACACCGTGAAGCATGGTGGTGGCAGCATCATGCTTTGGGGCTGTTTTTTTCTGCTGGAACACAGGCCTTAGTCAAGGTAGAGGGAATTATGACCAGTTCCAAATACCAGTCAATATTGGCACAAAACCTTCAGGCTTCTGCTAGAAAGCTGAACATGAAGAGGAACTTCATCTTTCAGCATAACGACCCAAAACATACATCCAAATCAACAAAGGAATGGCTTCACCAGAAGAAGAATAAAGTTTTGGAATGGCCCAGCCAGAGCCCAGACCTGAATCCCATTGAAAATCTGTGGGGTGATATGAAGAGGGCTGTGCACAGGAGATGCTCTCGAAATCTGACAGATTTGGAGTGTTTTTGCAAAGAAGAGTGGGCAAATATTGCCAAGTCAAGATGTGCCAGGCTGATAGACTCATACCCAAAAAGACTGAGTGCTGTAATAAAATCAAAAGGTGCTTCAACAAATTATTAGTGTAAGGGTGCGCACACTTATGCAACCAGCGTTGCATAGTTGTACAGTTTATAGGTCACATTAAAGGTGGAAAGAGTTCTGAAATGATTTACCTTATAAAATCTGTCTCATTTTTTTACATCACAGAAACCTGACATTTTAACAGGGGTGTGTAGACTTTTTATATCCACTGTATACAAGCTGTACTCTCGCTACTTTACATTGTAGCAAAGTGTCATTTCTTCAGTGTTGTCACATGAAAAGATAGAATAAAATATTTACAAAAATGTGAGGGGTGTACTTACTTTTGTGAGATACTGTATATGATATACATTCTTATATAAGGTGATGAGGGTATAATGGTGTTAATGGGTATTAATGCACATAAAAGCACATGAATGGAAGTGCTAAAACTGAATTAAAATTGAATTAGTAACAGGAAGTCATCTGTGTGTAGGAAAATGTCTCTCCCTGCGACATTCCCGTCATCTTAATGATATTACGCTCTGACGGGCTTCTGAGGCTTTTACGTTTTTCCATGTATGACATTAAAAGCTCTTTCATGTGATTTAGCGTGCAGATTATTTTTACCGGCACTATAAAATGCAGTAAAGGTAATTGATGTATGTCTTGATTACATAAGCTTGGAAATGTTAAAAAGATTTAGGTCCAGTTCACACGAGCCTCAGCTTGTCAGCACCAGACTGCAGAGCAATGTGCACAGCAAGCATTTATAAAGTATTTTAAGAGCTTTTGGCAAGCTTCGAGCAGCTTTCTTCAAACCCTTAAAACATCCATCAGTTCTAGGTTTGCGAGTGTCTATGTCAGATCTTGGACCTTCAGTCATTTTTTTAAACTTTCCATTAGACATGTGCACTGCCGAAAAATGTGTTCGTTTTAGTTTCATTCGTTTTTTTTGTTGTTTTTTTTTTCGTTTTTCAGGTCATTCGTTATGATCACAATTTGTAAATTCGTAAATTCGAAAATCCGCAAATAAGAAAGAAAATCCGAAAATTCAAAAGAATAACTAACTAAATAACTATTAAATCATAGATATTGGAATATCCTTACAAATTTGGCTGTTAGTGAACGTAACGAATACGAATTTATCCGAAATAACGAATGGCGCATCTAAACGAATGGAACGGAACAAATGAATAATAAAAAGTTTTTATTGTTATTTGTTATTACAAATCGTTACGTTCCATTTGTTTAGATGCAGCGTTCGTTATTTTGGATAATTCATAACTTTGGATAAATTCGTTACGTTCACTAACAGCCAAATTTGAAAGGAAGTTCTAATACCTATAATTTAATAGTTAGTAACAGTTAAAGAGGAACTGTAGTCTGCTCACATAATTTGTAATAAAAACATCTTTGTCATTCTCAAGCTTCCCTCCAACCACTCCAGCCACAGCTCTCTCTCTCACTCTCGTGAGAGTTTGCCAGGAAGGGAGGGGGGATGAGTAATAAGAGGGCCAATAAGAGCTGCAGAGCTGGAAGTGTGCCTCTGTGTAAATCCAGGAAGTGAACAGGCAGCAGCTTCAGCTGCCCACAGTTATAATGGATGCAGCCAGACTCACTGGAGGGAGATTTCTGCAGCATGTTTGGCAAGTACAGAATCCCAGTATATATAAAATAATATGCAAAGTGGTTGGAGGGAAGCTTCAGAATGGCAAAGATGTACTTGTTACAAATTATGTGAGCAGACTGCAGTTCCTTTTTAACCACTTCAGCCCCGGAAGGATTTACCTATTTCCTGACCAGGCTATTTTTTGCGATTCGGCACTGCATCGCTTTAACTGACAAGTGCGCAGTTGTGCGACGCTGTACCCAAACAAAATTGATGTACTTTTTTCCCACAAATAAAGCTTTCTTTTGGTGGTATTTGATCACCTCTGCGTTTTTTAAAATTTTGAAAAAAACACTATATTTTACTTTTTTCTATAATAAATATCCCCAATTTAAGAAAAAAAAATTTTTTTTCCTCAGTTTAGGCCGATGTGTATTCTTCTTTATATTTTTGGCAAAAAAAAAATCACAATAAGCGTATATCGATTGGTTTGTGCAAAAGTTATAGTGTCTACAAAATAGGGGATAGATTTATGGCATTTTTATTTATTTTTTTTACTAGTAATGGGGGTGATCAGTGATTTTTATCGGGACTGCGATATTGCGGCGGACAAATTGGACACTTTTGACACATTTTTGGGACCAGTGACATTTATACAGTGATCAGTGCTATAAAAATACACTGATTACTGTATAAATGTAGGCAGGCAGGCAGGGAAGGGGTTAACACTAGGGGGCGATCAAGGGGTTAACTGTGTTCCCTAGGTGTGTTCTAACTGTAGGGGGATGGGACTGACTAGGGGAAAAGAGAGATCGGTGTTCCTACTTAGTACTGAGCCTGATTCAACCCCACAAGTTTTCCTGACGCCAAAAGAAAAAAGGTGAAGGGGGGGGGGGTGGTACCTCCAGTTAATTGACAGCCTCAGCTCTGTGCCTGTGTGCTGTGCTCCAATCAGCTCTTATAGCTCTTCTCACTGAGCTCTGCAGAGTGTGATTTCAGCTCCCCGTCCTATTTTTTCTAAACGCTCAGACAAGCTTTATAGTTTCTGGATTTTTAATGGATGTAGAGAACAACAGACTGCAGATAAACATGTACAACTTATGCAGGAGGATTTGTTTCATCTCTGTGTATCACCTGAGGCCAGTCGCTTCACCGGGTATACAGTATGTAGGGGTTCACAACCACTTTAAGATAAATGTGAAGGCTGAAGTTTGCTGGCATTCAGTCTACAGGTGAGGCCTCTACAATGCAAACAGGGCTGTTTATACACAGATCAGTCATAAGAATATAACCAGCCACCATATTATTATGACCACCCACCTAATATTGAGTAGGTCCCCCTAATGCCACCAAAAACAGCCCTGACCCATTGAGGTGTGGACTCCACTAGACCTCTGATGGTATGTTGTGGTATCTGTCTCCACCGGCTTGCCTTCTTGTGTATTCATCAGACCAGACCACCTTCTTCCATTGCTCCGTGGTCTAGTTCTGATGCTCCTGTGCCCATTGTAGGCCCTTTTGGCTGTGGACACGGGTCAGCATGGGCACCCTGACCAGTCTGTGGCTACACAGCCCCATACACAACAAACCGCGATGCTTTGTGTGTCCTGACACCTTTCTATCAGAACCAGCATGAACTTTTCAGCAATTTGAGCTCCAGTAACTCATCTGTTGGATCGGGGTACATGGGCCAGTCCTCGCTCCCCACATGCATCGGTGAGCCTAGGACAGTGAAGGCGAACATTGGCACCCCAAATGTTTTTGAACTACATTTCCCATGATGCTCATGCACTCTGCAGTGTAGTTGAGCTTCATGGGAAATGTAGTTCCAAAACATCTAGGGTGCCAAGGTTCACCATCACTGGCCCAGGACATCTATGACCATGTTGCCAGTTTTCCTTCCTTCCTTGGACCTCCCCATGTGCATCAATGAACCTTGGCCGCCCATGGCCCTGTCTCCAGTTTTCCTTCCTTCCTTGGACCTCCCCATGTGCATCATTGAGCCTTGGCTGCCCATGGCCCTGTCTCCAGTTTTCCTTCCTTCCTTGGACCTCCCCATGTGCATCATTGAGCCTTGGCTGCCCATGGCCCTGTCTCCAGTTTTCCTTCCTTGGACCACGTTTGATCGTTCCTGACCACTGCAGACCGGAAACATCCCCCAAGAGCTGCAGTTTTGGAGATGCTCTGACCCAGTCGTCTAGCCATTACAAATTGGCCCTTGTCAAAGCCGCTCAAATCCTTACACTTGCCCAATTTTTCTGTTTTCAAAACATTGACTTCAGGGACAACATTTTCACTTGCTTCCTAATATATCCCACCCACTTTCACATGCCATTGTAATGATTAATCGGTGTAATTCACTTTACCTGTCCACTGGTTGGTGGATATCACAAATCATTTCTTTTATTTGCTTTCGGTTGGAAGCGGAGTATTTTCCCTGTACACAAGAGACATTGTACAAATATTAGTAATGACGGGTCTAGTTGCTGTAAGTTACATCACTTTGCACATTATCCTCGCTCTTTCCTAACAAGCCGGCAGGTTGATAGATTCTGCTTTGTCAGGGTGATTCACAGCCATGTGCAGGTTGTTGTATTGTGGAATGATTCAATAAGTGTCACATTGCCGGTTATGGAACGCTCCCAGCACATTGTAAAGCTTCTAATTCTAGACAACGACACTGTGCCCCTTCACTGCATTTGTTATATAATATTGTAACTGATACAAATCATAAGCACTTCATGGATTGCACAGTTAGTGCATCTCTAATCCCCAAAAACAAAAATGTAATATACAGTATCTCACAAAAGTGAGTACACCCCCCACACTTTTGTAAATATTTTATTATATCTTTTCATGTGACAACACTGAAGAAATGACACTTTGCTACAATGTAAAGTAGTGAGTGTACAGCTTGTATAACAGTGTACATTTGTTGTCCCCTCAAAATAACTCAACACACAGTCATTAATGTCTAAACCGCTAGCAACAAAAGTGAGTACACCCCTAAGTGAAAATGTCCAAATTGGTGTCAATATTTTGTGTGGCCACCATTATTTTCCAGCACTGCCTTAACCCTCTTGGGCATGGAGTTCACCAGAGCTTCACAGTTTCCACTGGAGTCCTCTTCCACTCCTCCATGACGACATCACAGAGCTGGTGGATATTGGAGTCCTTGCGCTCCTCCACATTCCGATTGATGATGCCCCACAGATGCTCAATAAGGTTTAGGTCTGGAGACATGCTTGGCCAGTCCATCACCTTTACCCTCAGCTTCTTTAGCAAGGCAGTGGTCATCATGGAGGTGTGTTTGGGGTTGTTATGTTGGAATACTGCCCTGCGGCCCAGTCTCCGAAGGGAGGGTACCATGCTCTGCTTCAATATGTCACAGTACATGTTGGCATTCATGGTTCCCTCAATGAACTGTAGCTTCCCAGTGCTGGCAGCACTCATGCAGCCCCAGACCATGACACTCCCACCACCATGCTTGACTGTAGGCAAGACACACTTGTCTTTGTCCTCCTCACCTGGTTGCCGCCACACAAGCTTGACACCATCTGAACCAAATACATTTATCTTGGTCTCATCAGACCACAGGACATGGTTCCAGTAATCCATGTCCTTAGTCTGCTTGTCTTCAGCAAACTGCAGGCTTTCTTGTGCATCATCTTTAGAAGAGACTTCCTTCTGGGACAACAGCCATGCAGACCAATTTGATGCAGTGTGCGGCGTATGGTCTGAGCACTGACAGGCTGACCCCCCACCCCTTCAACCTCTGCAGCAATGCTGGCAGCACTCATACGTCTATTTCCCAAAGCTTGTCAGAAGTGACTCATGCAGATAGCAGGGGAAGGAAGCAGTGGACATAAATGACACTTGGTTCTCTGGATTGAGACAAGTACACACTATAGAGGGATATGCTTTGTTCATATTTCATATCTGAGGTTTATAACCACTTTAAGTAAAACTGCAAAACCCTTGGCCACAAGTGTGAATGGAGCCTGTTTACTGTTCATGTTGCCTGCTTAATCTCAATATGGATCCTCCCTACTTTTTAACTTGCCGCCTGCGCTATAGCAGAAAGACAGCTGCAGAGCGGGACTTAATTGCTGGGAGGGTGTTCATGGATGTCCTCCCGAGCAAGCACAGTCTGCGCGAACCTCCGGGTCGAGCGTGGCGCGCTCTGCGATCACCAAGTCTAGGAGACTCGGCTGATCACAGATCCAAGTAAGGGGTCGATCCCGGCCCCCTACCACGTGATTAGCTGTTAGCCAATGATGTAAACAGAAGCTCGATAATCGGTATTTTTTTTTCCTCATGCTGTCAGCGTGAGGGGAAAAAAAAGCCGATCACCAACTTCTGTCAGAGGGACATCGGTCCCTCACTCAGAAAGCCGCGGCTGTGACCACCAGTGCCACCTATCAGCACCCACCAGTGCCACCTACCAGTGCCCACAGTGCCACCTACCAGTGCCCACAGTGCCACCTATCAATGCCCACCAGTTCTGCCAATCAATGCCCATCAGTGTCTAAAAATCAGTGCCACAGATCAGTGCTGCCAATCAGTATCACCTACCAGTGCCCATCAGTGCCACTTATCAGTGCCGCCTATCAGTGCCCTTCAGTGCAACCCATCAGTGCCAACCATCAGTGCCACTTTTCAGTGCCACCTCATCAGTGCTTATCAGTGCCACCTATCAGTTCCCATTAGTGCCGCCTTATCAGTGCCTATCAGTGCGCATGAGTGCCGCCTATCAGTGCCCATCAACGCAGCCTAACAGTACCTATGAGTGCCGCCTCATCAGCACATCAATGAAAGAGAAAAATTACCCGTTTTCAAAATTTTATAACAAACTATGAACTATTATTTATTTTTATTTATTTTTTTCAAAATTTCGGTCCCTTTTTGTTTTATTTAGCAAAAAATAAAAAACCCAGCAGCAATTAAATACCACCAAAAGAAAGCTCTATCTGTGTGAAAAAAATGATAAAAATTTCATATGGGTAAACTGTAGCATGACCGCGCAATTGTCATTCAAAGAGTGACAGCGCTGAAAGCTGAAAATTGGTCTGGGCAGGAGGGGGGTTTAAGTGCCCAGTAAGCAAAAGGTTAATCACGCTGTTCATATATTAATCCCTTCTGTATGTAGCTATCAGTAGAAAGACCTTACACTTCACCTTATATAATAATGTAGAATGCTTAGCCTGCTATAACATAATGTGGCGCGGTTTCAATCCCCATAGAACAGTAAGCAGACATTTATGGATTATATAACCCTGACATCATATGCCTTTATAGACTCTGACTTCTCTAATACAGCCCACCCGGAATATTTCCATAACAACTGCAGAAGATTTTATTTTTTGTGTCCCAAAGGAGAAATTGTGATATTGCTAAAAAATATCACTTTCCCCCATCTAATCAGTAATTAGGTAGCAGACCCCCCTGGAGACATTTGGTGTATTGCAGGATATTCTATTTACCACTCATTATGAATAAAGTGGTTGTAAACCCTTATATATACCCAGCAAAGTGACTGGCCTCAGGTGATACACCAATCCTCCTACATCAGTTGTACCTGTTTATCTGCAGCTCTCTTTCGTCTACAGCCATTCAAAGTGCGTGAGTAAGTTGCAGAAGGCAGGGGGCGGGGATTTGAGGTCACACACTGCACAACATAGAGCAGGGAGCTGAGTGTAATCTGAGACCTGAGTGAAGGAAATCGACACCCCCGCTCTACACAGTCGCAAAGGGAAACATGCACAGCTGAGGCTGTCAATCACATGCTGTGTGCCGGAGGAGGGGGGGGCTACTCCCAGAATTGTCGGTATGTGTAGAAATGATCAGAAGTGACTCATGCAGATAGTGGAGGGAGGAGTGAGCAGGCAGAAATCGCACTAGGTCAGGGTATTGAATTAAACTTCATGGAGGTCCAGGCAGTAAGATTTTCTTTCACTGTAGGTCCGAATGGCATGTTTGTGTGATAATTTGAATCCTTCACATCACAGCCCCCTCTCCACCTAAGCTAGATTCATATCTCTGTGACTGGGGAACGATCAAATGTGTTCCAGATTCACATTAATGGCAGCCCCACACATAGGCACCTACAGATTATTTATGCACCATGCAGCTTGATGCGGTGCGATTCTCTTGGCTTGGGCAACAAATTAAAATTAATATGCTGCCCTATCAGCGACGTGCGCGTGCAAATGCCCATGCACAAATCTGAATCGAGCGTCATATCACAATCCCGTTCTTACATCAGTATCCTCAGTCTCTCCTTCACATTACAGTCACTCCCATTCACATCAAAATCCCTCCTTTAGATTACTGTTCTTAGCCCCCCCCCTTTACATTACTGCCCTCAGTTCCCCCTCACATTAATGTCTTCAGCCCCCCTTACATTACTGTACTTGGCCCCCTCACATTACTGCCCTCAGTTCCCCCTCACATTACTGCCCTTAGCCCCCCTTACATTACTGTCCTTAGCCCCCCTCACATTACAGTCCTCAGCCCCCCCTCACATTACTGTCCTCAGTGCCCCCTCACATTACTGTCCTCCACCCCCCTCATATTACTGCCCCCCCCTTACATTACTGTCCTCAGCCCCCTCACATTACTGTCCTCCGCCCCCCCCCTCATATTACTGCCCCCTTACATTACTGTCCTCAGCCCCCTCACATTACTGTCCTCTGCCCCCCTCATATTACTGCTCCCCCTTACATTACTGTCCTCAGCCGCTCTCACATTACTATCCTCAGCCCCCCCCTACATTACTGTCCTCGGCCCCCCTACATTACTATCCTCAGCCCCCCTTACATTACTGTCCTCGGCCCCCCTTACATTACTGTTCTCAGCCCCCCTCACATTACTGTTCCCCCTCACATTACTGTCTTTTACCCCCTCACATTACTGTCCTTAGCCCCCCCACATTGCTGTCCTCAGTTCCCTCCCACATTTCTTTCCTCAGTTCTCCCTTACATTACTGTCCTCAGCCCCCCTCACATTACTGTCTCAGCCCCCTCACATTACTGTCCTCCGCCCCTCCTCACATTACTGTCCTTAGCCCCCCTTACATTACTGTCCTCAGTTCCCCCTCACATTATTGTCCTCCTCCCCCCCTCACATTACTGTCCTTATCCCCCCTCACATTACTGTCCTTAGCCCCCCCTCACATTACTGTCCTCAGTTCCCTCTCACATTATTGTCCTTAGCCCCCCTCACATTACTTTTTCTCAGTTCCCCCTCACATTACTGTCCTCAGCCCCCCCCCCCCACATTACTGTCCTCAGCCCCCCCTCACATTACCCCCCCTCACATTACTGTCCCCAGTTCCCCTCTTCATTACTGTCCTCACCCCCCTTACATTACTGTCCCCCCCCCCACCCCCCTTACATTACTGTCCTTAGCCCAACTCACATTACTGTCCTTAGCCCCCCTCACATTACTGTCCTTAGCCCCCCTCACATTACTGTCCTCAGTTCCCTCTCACATTATTGTCCTTAGCCCCCCTCACATTACTGTCCTTAGTTCCCCCTCACATTACTGTCCTCAGCCTCCCCCCACATTACTGTCCTCAGCCCCCCCACATTACTGTCCTCCACCCCCCCTCACATTACCCCCCCTCACATTACTGTCCCCAGTTCCCCTCTTCATTACTGTCCTCACCCCCCCTTACATTACTGTCCTCAGCCCCCCCCCCTTACATTACTGTCCTAAGCCCTCTCACATTACTGTCCTTAGTTCCTCCTCACATTACTGTCCTCAGTTCCCTCTCACATTAACTGTCCTTAGCCCCCCCCCCCCCCCATATTACTGTCCTCAACCCCCCTCACATTACTGTCCTCAGCCCCCCCCCCCCCCATATTACTGTCCTCAACCCCCCCCACATTACTGTCCTCAGCCCCCTCACATTACTGTCCTCCACCCCCCCCTCACATTACCCCCCATAACATTACTGTCCCCAGTTCCCCTGCTCATTACTGTCCTTAGCCCCCCTCACATTACTGTCTCCTCTGCCCCCTTCACATTACTGTTCTCAGCTCCCCCCCCCCGCTCATGAATGCCTTCAGAGACCCCAATAACGTCCTAAGTGACCCCATTAATGTTCTCAGCCCCCCATAATGATTCTCAGTCACCCCCATTACATACTTGAGCCCATCCATTAGTGTCCTCAGACCCCCCACCCATTAATGTCCTGAGCCCCCCTCACATTACTGTTCTCAGTGCCCCCCAATTCCTGTCCTGAGCCCCTTCCCCATTACTATCCTAAGACCCATCCCCATTACTGTCCTACAGTCCTGAGCCCACCATTACTGTCCTCAGCCCCCCTTCCTGTCCTACTTTTTAGGAAGAAGGGAGGGAGACACAGCAGGTTTGACATGGAGTGAGAGCTGCAAGCTGGTGATTGGTTGCTAGGACCGCCCTGTATCCTAACAAGCAATCACCTGCTTGTTAACTCGGGCAGCCCCCGTCCTCCATCCAGAGCTGTCCTGCCTCCCGCTCTCGGCTCTGTGAGAATGACAGCTGCGATGGTGATGGCTCTGGGCAGAATGGCACCTAAATGGCGGGACCGCGGTGGTACAGATAGGACATTGACTTGGTCTGGATCCGGACCATGGTCCGCCATTTAGTGATGCTTGCACTAGGTGCTTTGGAATGAGGCAAATACTCACTATAGAATGATATACTTTGATCATTTTTCATTTCAGAGGTTTACAACCACTTTAAATTGGAAGTCAAGTCTCTGTTTTTTGGGGGGAACCCTGTAGTACATTACCAAGCTTCAATTATTATTATTATTATTATTATTATTATTATTATTATTATTATTATTTTTACACAGTATATTTATATAGTGCCAACATTTTGTGCAGCGCTTTACAATATAAAGTACACAGACACACAATTGCAAAAAAATTAAAAATAATTGACCAGCTTTCTTTGCTTCGTCCAAAATTATTTAGAATTGTATGTTTTGGCGTTGGATACACTTTAAGGGACACTGATTAGGGGCAAGGATATCATCATTATGTTATACACGTGTTATTTGGTCTGGGCACTGAATTCTTTTATATTGGCTGGACTGGGAAAAAGCTAATGGGAACTGATGATGCGTTATATGTATATATTCCCCGAGGCATATACTGTATATATTTATATATACACACCAACACACACTATAAGATGAACATTTTAAATGTATGACAATGTTTTAATATTTTATAAGGGGAAAAGGCATTTTATGCTTCTAACTGAGTTGTCCTTAAAAAGAGTGAATTAATTAAATTTTTAGAATTTGTTGCAAAAGTTTATTAAATCAGTAGCGGCTAAAAATTGTCTCCCTGTTACAGGCCAACAGAGATGCTGTTATTAGCCGCGCTCCAGACCAGAAGGAAGACCGCGCTGTCAGCCTACAGAATGCTTCTGCGGTGTATGACCTGTTGAGCATCACAATGGCCAGAAGGGGGCAGTATGCCATGCTTTCGGAGGTAATGTGCTGTCCTAGTAAAAGAATCCTATAGGCCAGGGGTGTTGAATTAAAATTAATGTAGGTCCGATCAGTAAACATTTTTTCCAACAGAGGTCCAAATTGCATGTTTGTGCGAAGACTAAGATCCTTCCCATCACAACCCCCTCATTTTATTTTACAATCCCGTTCTTACATCAGTGTCCTCAGTCCCCCCTCAGTTTCCCTTTCACATTAGTGTCCACTGCCCCATTCACACCCCCCATGGCACTTCCCCCATTCAGATCTCCCCCCACAGCACTTGTCCCCCTTTTACATCTCTCCCCCCACAGCACTTGTCCCCCTTTTACATCTCTCCCCCTACAGCACTTGCCCCCCTTTTACATCTCTCCCCCCTACTGCACTTCCCCCCCTTTTACATCTCTCCCCCTACAGCACTTGCTCCCCTTAGCATCACACCCCCCTTTCCAGGAGCACTCTCCCCCTTCACGTCAACCCCACCCCCCACATCACCCTCCTCCACCCCTACTCCACTTTCACTTCACCCCCCCCCCAAAATGTGCTCTGCCCCCCCCCACACACACAGCACAATGCTCTCCTTGCTTATACAGGTTGAAGAACTGGAGGCACAGCGGCACAGAATAGAGGGTTGGACGTGAGCTGCCGGGGTTAACTTTTCATATTAACTAGCCAGTGATTGGTGATCCACCATCCAGTGGTCCTAGCAACCAATCACCCGCTAGTAATTCTGGAAAGTTAACTCATGCAGCTCGCTCCCACCCTTCCTCCAGTGCGGCTGTGCCTCCTGTCCTCCGTGCATTACTATCCTGCCTTCTGCTCTGGCAGCTCCGGAGGCCAGGGTTGAAAAAGCTGAATCTAAATGGCGCGACCGCAGGTCCAGGTGAGACAGTGTCTCAGTCCAGGCGGTTCGCCATTTAGTGATGCCTGCTATAGGGTATAGGCTTCTTCACCTCTGTAGGGGCTTATGTCAATGGGCATTGTCTTCCTGCACTGGTAACACATGTCAAACCAAGGTCAACGAAATCCGGTTGATTTTCACTGAGCTTCACACTGGCAGTTTAGAGCTTGCATTTGACCTGCATCACGCTGCGTTTCTTTGGGTGCAGCTTGTACTTTTGAGGTGCATGTGAACAGCAGGCAAAGCGGGTCAAGGGAAGCCTTTTCTTTCATTTGCCATTTAAACACATGTATTTACTTTCTAATAGCGAACATCCCGTTTGAAAAAAAAAACACTCGTCAGAATGAGCCCTAAGACTATATGTCAAAAGAGACCTTAGTGGCCTCCCTGAGTTTTATGTGTATAAAAAAAACAACCCCTACAGGCATAGACCAACCTGCTGTAAGATGGTTCTTCTGTCTCTCCCCCAACCCCAAAATACTCATTTTCTGTACATGTTATAATCTGTATATACTATACACATCTGTATATTGTACTGTACATCTTAACCGAATGCTGACTGCGCAATGTAGTTTTACTGCTACAGTGTGGGCCGGTTGCGCAGAATCACATATATATATATATATATATATATACATACGTGGATCTGCAGTTTCAGTCAGTCAATGTGCCGGTTTTTTGTTTCCCTGCACAGCAGGGAATAAAAACTGTCACATTGCTAAGTCAGATCAGCATACATTACACATAGTAAACATTGTTAGGTACACATTTAACCCTTTGATTGCCCCAGATGTTAACCCCTTCCCAGCCAGTGTCACTAGTACAGTGACTGTATATTATTATTATTATTTATTTAATATATTATTAGCACTGATCACTGTATTAGTGTCACTGGAGATGTCAGTGGCAGTTAGCCAGTTCCCACAAAGTGTCAGTTAGTGTCAGATTGTCCGCTGTCCCGCTATTAGTCGCTGATCACCGCCATTACTAGTTAAAAAAAAAATGGCAATAGATATCCCATAGTTTGCAGATGCTATAACTTTCGCGCAAACCAATCAATATACATTTATTAAGATTTTTTTTTACCAAAGACATGTAGCAGATTACATTTTGGCCTAAATGTATGAAGAATTTTGTTTTTTACATTTTTTTTTTATTGGATATGTTTTATAGCAGAAAGTACAAAATACTGTTTTTTTTTTTTTTTCAAAATATATGCTCTTTTTTCATTTATAGCACAAAAAATAAAAAACCCAGTGGTGATCAAATACTACGAAAAGAAATCTCTAATTTGGGGGGGTGATATTAATTTTGTTTGCGTATAGCTTTGCAATCGCCAGTCAAAGTAGCGCAGTGTCGAAAAGCAAAAAATGCCCTGGTCATGAAAGGGGTAAAATCTTTCAGGGCTGAGGTAGTTAACTTCTTCAGATCCATGCTATAGCCGAATGACGGCTACAGCGCGGACCTACTTTGCCGAGAGTACGTCTATTGACGTCCTCCCATGCCCGAGCGGCCTGAGGCCCCCTACAGTGCCACCTATCACTGCCCACAGTGCCACCTATCAGTGTCACCAATCAGTGCCTCATCAACAGTGCTGCCCATCAGTGTCACCTACCAGTGCCCATCAGTGCCACCTATCAGTGCCTTCTATCAGTGGTACCTATCAGTAACACCTATCAGTGCCCATCAGTGCCACCCATCAGGGCCCATCAGTGCCATCTTATCTTTGCCCATCAGTACTGCCTTATCTGTGCCTATCAGTGCCACCTTATCTGTGCCTATCAGTGCCACCTTATCTGTGCCTATCAGTGCTCATCAGTGCAGCCTATCAGTGTCCACCAGTGCCGCCTCATCAGCGCATATCAATGAAGGAGAAAACTGACCTGTTTGCAAAATTTTATAACAAACTATGAAACCATTTTTTTTTTTTCAAAATTTTACAACTTTTTTTGTTTGTTTAGCAAAAAATAAAAACCCCAGTTGTGATTAAATGCCACCAAAAGAAAGCTCTATTTGTGTGAAAAAAAAATTATAAAAACTTCATTTGGGTACAGTGTTGTATGACTGCGCAATTGTCATTCAAAGAGTGACAGCGCTGAAAGCTGAAAATTGGTCTGGGCCGAAGGGGGTTTAAGCAGTGGCGGCTGGTGCTCAAATTTTTTTTGGGGGGGGCGCAAACAAACAGAAAAAAAAACCCATCAATTGCAGCTACTGTGCCATCAAGCGCAGTCACTGTGCCATCAAGCGCAGTCACTGTGCCATCAAACGCAGAGATTGTGCCATCAAACGCAGTCACTGTGTCCATCAAGCGCAGCCACTGTGCCCATCAAACGCAGCCACTGTACCCATCAAACGCAGCCACTGTGACATCAAACGCAGCCACTGTGCCCATCAAACACAGCCACTGTGCCCATCAAACACAGCCACTGTGCCCATCAATTGCAGCCACTATGCCCATCAATTTCTGCCAGTGTGCCCAACAATTGCCGCTACTGTGCCCCATCAGATGCTGCCAGAGTGCCCATCCATTGCCGCTACTGTGCCCCATCAGATGCTGCCAGTGTGCCCATTAATTGCCGCTACTGTGCCCCATCAGATGCTGCCAGAGTGCCCATCAATTGCCGCTACTGTGCCCCATCAGATGCTGCGAGTGTGCCCATCAATTGCCACTACTGTGCCCCATCAGATGCTGTTAGTGTGCCCCATCAGATGCTGCCCGGCACTTACCTGTCTCGTAGCGGGTTAGCGGCCGTCTCCTGCACGTCCTCCATGTCTTCTGTCCTCTCTCAGGCGTCCAATCACAGCGCCTGACGTTTCAGCCAATCAGGTGGCCGGTAACAGACCCGGCAACCTGATTGGCTGAGAGGCGGATTCAGTGTTAGCACAGCGAATTCCTTCGATTTGCTAACACACAGCTGAGTGAACAGCGAACGCACAGCATTGCGCCCGCTGTTCACATTTTTGGGCACCTATTAGAGCCTATGGCTCTAATCAGGTGCTCCTAAAAAACACCACGCCGCTGTAATTCAGATGCTCGGTGCCCGAAAATGGGCCGGGCACCTGAATAGGGGGTGTCAGCAGCGACCATAGATAGATAGATTCATGCGATGCATGAATCTATCTATGGTGATTAAAGCGGTGCAGGAGAGAGGGGGGCGGCGCTCCTGCACCCTTAATGGACGCACCGCCACTGGGTTTAAGTGCCCGGTAAGCAAGTGGTTAATAATAATAATAAACAGATAAACAGATTTTGCATGACTTTGTACAAGTAAGCATGACTTTGCATGGGGAAGCGATGACCTACCAGATGGAGTTGAGAATACTGTGGAGTCTGTTTATGATTTATGGAAAGAGGAAGACGAGGCTGATAAGGGAATTGGGTGATCACAGGTCACTGCTGCCAGTTGTGCTTTAATTAATATGTAAACATTAAGCTGCAGGGAAGAAGAAAATGGGAAAAAGACACTGTACACTGATTTCGTAGTGATAAGGGTTTTAAAGTAGAGCTAAAGGCAACACCTTTTTTGGATTAAGTAAGGGAGGGTTATAACCCCAGTTGGATTTTTTTTTTTTTTTTGGTCATCTGTGTCCTATGGAGAGATTTCCCTTCACTTCCTGTCTAATGGCCAAAACAGGAAGTGAGAGTAAATCCCTTCAAAGTGAGAGAAGCCCTGGTTTTCTCCAGAACTAGTGTCCCCAATGTTAAATTATTCCTCTATACCTGTTCTGGTAAGCACTCAAAATTTAGGATTTTCTTTCACTTTTGAACCTCATGCACACTGGACGTTGTAATAACGTTATAAAAACGCCAGTAGCTTTGCAGCGAGTTTTTCCATGTTTTTGCAATAGCATTTTTTAGCGTTTTCAAGGTTTTTTTTTTTTTTTTTTTTTTTCAATAGGATCAGAAACATTAACAGTTGGTGAGCCAGCGTTTTTGAGCGCTTATCTGCGTTTTTCGACGTTAGAGCGTTTTTACAGCTGAAAAACTGTTGATAACAGCCTATGTGTGCATGGACACATAGGATAACATGCTGGAGAATTTATTAACTGTAGAAAAAAAAACGTCTGAAGCCAAAAACAGCAGCTGTAAAAATGTCCAAAAACGGCCAGTGTGCATGAGGCCTCAGCAGTCACCAGGACAAATCACAAAGACGAATGTCCCTAATGAGGGCAAAGACAGCAATTAAAACCTGACAGGGGGTCTAATCCCTCTCTACGCTATCTAGAACTTAAAGTGGACCTTCAGTATTTTTTCATCTTTCCATCTATTAAATCATCTGCCCTTGTTGTTTTAACTTTGGATAGTAAAACATTTTTTTCTGCCAGTAAATACCTTATACAGCTCACTTCCTGTTTCCTGTCTGGTAAAAAGCCTAGGCTTATGACATCATGCACAGCTCCCTCTCTCTCACTCTCGTGAGAGTTTGCTAGGAAGGGGGGGGATCAGAGGGCCAATGAGAGCTGCAGAGCTGGAGGTGTGTGTCTGTGTAAATCCAGGAAGTGAACAGGCTGCCCACAGTTAAAATGGATGCAGCCAGACTCAGTGGAAGGAGATTTCTGCAGCATATTTGGCAAGTACAGAATCACAGTATATATAAAATAATATTCAAAGTGGTTGGAGGGAAGCTTCAGAATGGCAAAGATGTTTTTATTACAAATTATGTGAGCAGACTGCAGTTCCTCTTTAAAAAAGTTCTGCCTTTAGTTAAACTTTAACCCCTTAATGCCTAGGGGTAAAACAAATCTAAAAGCCTAAGGCCGCGTACACACGATCGGAATTTTAGTTGGAAAAACCTTGGATGGTTTTTCTGACGGAATTCCGCTCAAGCTTGGCTTGCATACACATGGTCACACAAAAGTTCTCGGAACTTTTGACCGTCAAGAACGCGGTGACGTACAACACGTACGACGGCACTAGAAAAGGGAAGTTCCATACGAAGCGCGCCACCCTTTGGGCTACTTCTGCTAATCTCGTGTTTATCTCGTGTTAGTAGAAGTTTGGTGAGAGACGATTCGCGCTTTTCAGCCTCTTGCTTTTCAGATCGTTACTGCTCTTCAGTTTGTGCTTGTGGGTTCGTATCTGTTCTTCAGTGCGTGTAGTCAACTGAAGAACGTGCGTTCTTGTCCGCTCGTTTCTGATTTTCAGCTCGCTCTTCTCAGGCCTAAATAAGAGGTTGAGTGACCAACTGACAGAAAATACACACCTTTCTGAGTTTGTCCATCCTCCTCCTCCTCCTCATTCTCCTCCACCTCCTGCCACAACTCGACGAACAAAGCCACAGTGTGCAGGGAAGCGTGCAAGTAGGACAAGTGATGTCCTGGGTTCAGTCTGGTCTGACAGAAGACACAGGCTGTTGTAGTACCACAGCCTGGGGACATATATGTCATCTGCTGCTGTTTCTGATCTCTCGGAGTTCAGGACCAGATTGTGCTCCCTATTGTATGGACTCCTTAGGTTACCAGTTTTCTTTTTCAAATAGTTGATGTGTGCCCTGGGGTCCAAAGGCTTCGCAAATTTCTGCAGTTTGTCCAGCGTTGCCTTCCCTCTTTCTTTTGTTATGACCCAGAATAAATGGTAATTTTGTTTTCAGCAAATACTTGCCTATTATTATTATTGGCTATTATTAGCGGCGTTTTACCGTCGGTATTCGGCCGCTAGCGGGGCAGTTTTACCCCCCGCTAGCGGCCGAGAAAGGGTTAAATACCACCGCAAAGCGCCTCTGCAGAGGCGCTTTGCCGGCGGTATAGCCGCGCCGTCCCATTGATTTCAATGGGCAGGAGCGGTGAAGGAGCGGTATACACTCCGCTCCTTCACCGCTCCGAAGATGCTGCTGGCAGGACTTTTTTTACCGTCCTGCCAGCGCATCGCTCCAGTGTGCAAGCCCTCGGGGCTTTCACACTGGAATGCAAGGAGCGGCACTTTTGGGTCGGTTTGCAGGCGCTATTATTAGCGCAATAGCGCCTGCAAACCGCCCCAGTGTGCAAGGGCTCTAACTTGACCCAAACACTAACCTGGCACTGACCTGGATCAAACCTTCATCTAGGTATTTTTTCTTTATTTTTTATTATTTATTTAAAACATTTTTACAAACACTTTTTCGTTTTGCATGGAAAGACAAAGATGCAATGTATCTATCTCTCCATTCACAGAAAGAATAAAACACAGGGGCGGGCTTCACAGTGACTGATCACTGTAGTAGCCAATCAGAGGCTACCGCAGTGATCAGTTGACTAGGAATCATGTGATCCGGGTCCCAAATTATTAGTACGGGGCCTGGGGCTCTCTGTGTGACCCTGGTCTCTGTGCTGGGAGCGCACCGCGCTGTGTGTTCTCAGCACAAAGGGAGAAACACATTTATGCGGCCTGAAAAAAGTCCAGGTCCGTGAGGCCGCATATATGTGTTACGATGGCGTGAAGGAGTTAATGTACCTCATTGACATGGTAATCCTAGGCGTCCAATAGGATCGCCCGTCCTTTCAGCCAATCGGGTGACGGTTTTCAAGACCTGCTTCCTGATTGGCTGGGAGGAGGATCAGTGTGACAATAGAGAATATTAATTCGCTATTGTCACACAACTGGGTGTGCTTAGACGCAGTGCTCTGCGCCCCAAGCCCATCTTTTTTGAAGCCTATTAGATCCTCTGAGTCTAATCATTGCTTCAAAAAAAAAACAAAAAACCTGTTGGAATCCATGCATCTGGCACCCTGCATGTAGATTGGGGGGTCGGACGCATGAATGGGGGGGGGGGGGGGCGTCCTAATGGATGGGCTGCCACTGGTCCTGTATAGTGGTGCACCAAAACCGAAAATTCAGGATGCATTTGGCCGAAACCGAAAATTTACGTTTTTAAAAAGGGATCCAAAGGGTTCTGATTACAAGATCACATTGTCGAGTCATCAAAAGGTTCACATTCTTCACTTCTCAAAGGAACTAGCCGCTACCACTTTTGAGAGAAGTGAAGAATGTGAACTTTTTGATGACTCGACAATGTGATCTTGTAATCAGATCCCTTCGGATGAGAGTTTTTGGCTTTCCAGTCTGGCTGCTTAACATCTGAGTTCCAGCCTCAGGGTTACCTGCACGATTCCCTGGATTTGTTCTTGGAGCTCTTTGGATTCCCTGGATCGTTTTGGAAATCTGCTGATCGGGCTATCCTCACTTGATTGACTCATTGTCGCTAATATTCCAGTCCACTATTTCCGGTAAGAGTGTATACCGGGTGGAGGACACACTATACCTGATGCTCTACATGCCTGCTGAGGCCTTTGTACCCCACTTCTGAGCAACAACTTTTCATGGTGGACTCCATATATCCATATATGTTCACCATAGGATTGTTTCACCTTTGGGACTTTCTCACCTGTGTTTCTACTCATTATATACATGTTCTGTTTTATATTCATTATATTTGAGATTTTTTTTATCACAAAGTTTGTATTATTTACACATAATACTTGATATATTGTTCAATGTTTATTGTTTTATATTTTTAGCGCTACATTTTTCACTGATCTTTTGGATTGAACTTTTGTCACATTCTTATGTAGCAGCTGTTCATTTTTCTTCACTAATTGAGTTAGAGCAGTAATATCCCCTATCCACATTTTTGAGTCACATACCTATGGAAAAGCACAGCTTAAGCAAGGAAAAATCATGGGGGGTTTTCAGCAGCCATTATCGGTCCTTTTTTCCTTTTGGCACAACGCTGAAAACCCAGTTTTCGACCGATAATTTCAACCAGACAAAATATCAGTGCATCACTAGTCCTACAGGCTCCTGGAACCTGTGATGTGTCCCAGAAGGTTTCAGTCAAGGAGGGGGGTCCAAACTTCCACTCTGCTCGCCTAAGCATTCAGAGCTGATTGGAAGCGGGTATCTGCTTCCCAAAAAAAAAAAATGTTCACTATAATGAGAGGTGGGAACAGAACTTTACATTTTACTAAGTTCTGCTATAAAGAAAACCTGCACTCTAGAAGCCATTCCCAAAATAAGGCAAGCAGTGTGCTAAGAGCGCTCTGGAGCAGGTTTTCATCAAGGATGTCTCTGTACATTGCTGCATTTATCTTTCCCTCGATCCTGACTAGTCTCCCAGTCCCTGTCGCTAAAAAACATCCCCACAGCATGATGCTGCCACCACCATGCTTCACTATAGGGATGGTATTGACCAGGTGATAAGAGGTGCCTGGTTTCCTCCAGACATAACGCTTGCCATTCAGGCCAAAGAGTTCAATCTTTGTTTTATCAGAGCAGAGAATTTTGTTTCTCATGGTCTGAGAGTCCTTCAGGTGCCTTCTGGCAAACTCCAGGTGGGCTGTCATGTGCCATTTACTGAGGAGTGGCTTCCGTCTGGCCACTCTACCATACAGGCCTGATTGGTGGAGTGCTGCAGAGATGGTTGTTCTTCTGGAAGGTTCTCTTTTCTCCACAGAGAAACGCTGGAACTCTGTCACAGTGATCATCGGGTTCTTGGTCACCTCCCTGACTAAGGCTCTTCTCCCCCCGATCGCTCAGTTTGGCTGGGCAGCCTGCTCTAGGAAGAGTCCTGGTGGTTCCAAACTTCCGCCATTTACAGATGATGGAGGCCACTGTGCTCATTGGGACCTTCAATGCTGCAGAAACTTTTCTGTACCCTTCCCCAGATCTGTGCCTTGATACAATCCTAGACAATCTACAGACAATTCCTTGGACTTCATGGCTTGGTTTGTGCTCTGACATCCATTGCTAACTGTGGGACCTTATATAGACAGGTGTGTGCCTTTCCAAATCATGTCTAATAAACTGAATTTACCCAAGGTAGACTCCAATCAAGTTGTAGAAACATCTCAAGGGTGATCAGTGGAAACAGGATGCACCTGAGCTCAATTTTGAGTGTCATACCAAAGGCTGTGAATACTTATGTGATTTTTTTCGTTTTTTATTTTTAATAAATTTGCAAAGATTTCAAACAAACTTCTTTCACGTTGTCATTATGGGGTATTGTTTGTAGAATTTTGAGGAAAATAATGTATTTAATTTATTTTGGAATAAGGCTGTAAACATAAAATGTGGAAAAAGTGAATACTTTCTGTACACATTGTATATATGCTGTATATAGTTAATGGTATAGGAGGAGGGGCTTAGCGCTTATACAAAATGCAGTATAACTTTATGGCCACCTTTCCTATACTCCTGCAGTGAAGCTCTATGTTCCTAAAGCATTTTACAGTTTAATTTAGCTTCTTCTTACCTGGAATGTACATTGGTTCTATTAGTGTTCATCATCTCTTTACAGCATATTACTGCTGCAATGATTCATAAAACCATTTGCGGGGATCCCATGATTTTTGGCAACTCTGATCCTGCCGCTTTTACACAGCTTAATTGCTCATGTGCTTGGAATAGAGCTGTGTGGATGACTGCTTTTCAGCCATACTTCTGCATGAAATCACACTGTAACAGCTGCACCCACCGGCCGAACAAACACCATCGTGACCGGTGCTTGCTCTATACCCTGCACCCTTGAAAATGAAGAGGTAGCAAGGGGTTCTTCTTTTCACTCTATCAATGCTCAAGCTGCCTGAGATATACATATCTATATAGAGATATATACACATATTTTTGCATTGGAATGCCACCATTAATGGGAATGGAAACTGACCCATTGGCGACAAACCACCTGCCAAGTTTTTCTTAATTTCATCCTTCAATAGATGTTCTGCATCCGGCAGCTCTGCTCTGTTTCTATGGTTGTCAGTATCCTTATTCTCCAAATAATACTAATTCAGTTTCACTGTGCCCTGGTTGTAAATGCCACTTACTCCCTTTACTTCAGACAAGGAGACTGCAGAACATAGCATTGTGAGAAGAGTCCTAAAAGCTCTAAAAAAGCTGTAAGACCCATCATTTGGTTTCAATGATATAAAGCATAGATTTGAATGAACATGGGCCTTAACCGTGCAAGGCAATGGGTTCACTTAAATAGTCCCTCTCAAACATATAACTTCCTTTGCTCCCCTGCTGCTCCATTCAGCCACCTGGATCAAAGAGAAATTGCCTGTGTTATAGGTGTGGATAGCATCTCTCTCCTTTCTTCTATATTAAATGGATGGATGGCTAAGCAGCCAGTCCAAAGCTGTCATGTGTGGGCAGCTTGGAGCTCACAAAGAACCTCCTCTCCATGGGTGACCAGTGTGGTCAGGGAGTGTAGAATCAAGAGTAGAAAGGGAAAGGAGGGAGGCTAGTGTCATTTAAGTGTACCAGTTGCTCTACCCAGCGAAGACAAAGCACAGGCTCAGTTTAAGACTGGGAGTAAACAATGCATCTTTAGTATTAGGAGGAGAAATAGTACCCCATCTCTAGTGTCAGTGGGAGGCAGAGTACCCCATCATTGGTGCCAGTTTGAGGAATAGTGCCCCATTGTTGGCATCAGTGGGGGAAATAGTGCTCCGTTTTTTACGTCAGTAACAGGAATATTGCTTCATTGTGGGTGTCAGTGGGAGGAATAGAATCTTGTATCAGTGGAAGGAAAAGTGACCCAAGGGCCGATTAAAGGCAAGCAAAGGGCCACATATGGCCCCCAGGCCACAGTTTGAAGATCACCTCCACACTGTTTATGGGCAATCAATATCTACATATGCCAGTGATTGGACAAAGGGGCCGTACTACCTGTGTGGATATAATGTTTGTTCCTGACACTCATTAGAACTGAAGAAGTGGCTTGGAGAGGCTAGGATACATCTTCAAACGAAAAGAACATGTCCGAGTAAATGTTACTAACTACTACTAGAGTTCTTACCTGAAACTTTTTTTTCTGATTTGGGTTTTCTCTGTTTTTCAGTGTCTGGAGAGAGCCATGAAGTTTGCATGTGGAGAGTTTCATCTTTGGTATCAGTTGGCGTTATCCATGATGTCTTGTGGCAAGGTAACAACATAAGATACATGGCACAATGAAGATTACAATTTTGGGATTATTTCTGTAATCTGGAGAAAATGTAGCTATGTAGCTGTAAACTGTATCAGTCAGATTTAAATTTTTGTCCTTGTTACATGGGTTTCATCTGGTAGAATAGCAGTGTGTACAGCAGGTTTTTTACAAAGCTTTTAGCATGTTTCAAGAAATTTGGTTGAAGTCTTTAACCCTTTTACTGCCACAATGCAAGGCATCACTACATCATAATAATTAAAGCCAGCCTTTGAAAGAAAAAGAAGATTTACAGTGCCTTGAAAAAGTATTCTCTTGAAATTTTCCACAATTTGTAATGTTACAACCAAAAACATAAATGTATTTTATTGGGATTTTATGTGATAGACCAACACAAAGTGGCACATAATTGTGAAGTGGAAGGAAAATGATTAATGGTTTTCAAAATGTTTTACAAATAAATATGTGAAAAGTGTGGTGTACATTTGTATTCAGCCCCCCTGAGTCAATACTTTGTAGAACCGCCTTCCACTGCAATTACAGCTGCAAGTCTTTTTGGGGATGTCTCTACCAGCTTTGCACATCTAGAGAGTGACATTTTTGCTCATTCTTATTTGCAAAATAGCTCAAGCTCTGTCAGATTGGATAGAGAGCGTCTGTGAACAGCAATTTCCAAGTCTTGCCACAGATTCTTATTTGGATTTAGGTCTGGACTTTGACTAGGCCATTCTAACACATGAATTTGCTTCTGCTGGAAGGTGAACCTCTGCCCCAGTCTCAAGTCTTTTGCAGACAGGTTTTCTTCTAAGATTGCCCTGTATTTGGCTCCATCCATCTTCCCATCAACTCTGTCTATCTTTCCTGTCTATGCTAAAGAAAAGCATCCCCACAACATGATGCTGCCACCACCATGTTTCACGGTGGGGATGGTGTGTTCAGGGTGAAGTGCAGTGTTAGTTTTCCGCCACAGATCGCATTTTGCTTTTAGGCCAAAAAGTTCAATTTTGGTCTCCTCTGACCAGAGCACCTTCTTCCATGTGTTTGCTGTGTCCCCCACATGGCTTCTCACAAACTGCAAATGAGCTTTCTTCTTGCCACTCTTCCATAAAGGTCAGATTTGTGGAGAGCACGACTAATAGTTGTCCTGTGGACAGATTCTCCCACCTGAGCTGTGGATCTCTGCAGCTCCTCCAGAATTACCATGGGCCTCTTGGCTGCTTCTCTGATTAATGCTCTCCTTGCCCGGCCTGTCAGTTTAGGTGAACGGCCATGTCTTGGTAGTTTTGCAGTTGTGCCATTCTCTTTCCATTTTCAGATGATGGATTGAACCTAACCCTGCTTTTCCCCTTTTCTTGCATCCGTTTCCACCCTAAGAGCCCTTTCACACTGGCGGGGGCGGCGTCGGCGGTAAAACGCCGCAATTATTAGCGGCGTTTTAACGTCGGTATGCGGCCGCTAGCGGGGCGGTTTTACCCCCCGCTAGCGGCCGAGAAAGGGTTAAATACCGCTGCAAAGCGCCTCTGCCGCGCCGTCCCATTGATTTCAATGGGCAGGAGCGATAAAGGAGCGGTATACACGCTCCTTCACCGCTCCGAAGATGCTGCTGGCAGGACTTTTTTTACCGTCCTGCCAGCGCATCGCTCCAGTGTGAAAGCCCTCGGGGCTTTCACACTTGAATGAAAGTAGCGGCACTTTCGGGTCGGTTTGCAGGCGCTATTATTAGCGCAATAGCGCCTGCAAACCGCCCCAGTGTGAAAGGGCTCCAAGACATGCTGGACTTAGTAAATTGGTCCTAGTATTTGTGTAAAAATTAGTACACGTGTTATGAAATTATGCAGTAACTTCACAAATAAAGTTAAAATGCCTTGTGTGATACAAAAATTGTAAGAAATTGAAGAAAACAACATTTGCAATGGAAACTATAATAGTTTTTCATTTTATCTTATTTTTATGTTTAGGAGTTAAAACACTGATTTAAATTAATTCCTACATAAAAAATTAAAATAAAGAACAAAATAGAAGGCAGCTTGAATATTCTCTGTCTGGCAGGTGGCTACTGCAAACTTAGATCTCTTGCAGGGTTATAACCTAACCCTGCTTTAAACTTCTCCACAACTTTATCCTTGACCTGTCTGGTGTGTTCCTTGGCCTTCATGATGCTGTTTGTTCACTAAGGTTCTCTAATAAACCTCTGAGGGCTTCTCAGAACAGCTGTATACTGAGATTAAATTACACACAGGTGGACTCTATTTACTAATTAGGTGACTTCTGAAGGCAATTGGTTACACTAGATTTTAGTGAGGGGTATCAGAGTAGAGGGGGCTGAATACAAATGCACCCCACACTTTTCAGATATTTATTTGTAAAAAATTTTGAAAACCATTTATCATTTTACTTCCACTTCACAATTATGTGCCACTTTGTGTTGGTCTATCACATAAATTCCCAATAAAATACATTTACATTTTTGGTTGTAACATGACAAAATGTGGAAAATTTCAAGGGATATGAATACTTTTTCAAGGCACTGTACTTTTGTTCTGCCAACTTTGACTCTGATCCAGGGGCGGACTGACAACTCATGGGGCCCCCAGGCAATAGGAGATTATGGGGCCCCCGGCAATAGGAGAAGATTATGGGGCCCCCGGGCAATAGGAGATTATGGGGCCCCCAGGCAATAGATTATGGGGCCACACAGTATACATACACACATACAGTATACACACACAGAATACACATACACACACTGAAAAGGTACTGGAGAGGCGGGGCAGCTATAATCTTGGGATTTTTAAAAAAACACAGATGTTTACATACTGTCCCTGGTTTAATTGAGGCTGGCAACCCTGATGGGGCCCCTTAGGGCATGGGGCCCTCGGGCAGTGCCCGAGCGCCCGAATGGTCAGTCCGCCCCTGCTCTGATCTTTGTCCTCTTGCAGAGCTGTGACCAATGACAGTATCTGTCAGATGCCGCATACCTTATTGGGTGCTGTAATTCCACCTGCTGGCCAATATGTCACTGTTGTGTCCTGTAGTGATGTAGAGGCTGATGGGAGGGGCCACAGTCTGTAGTGGTGGGGGTGTGGCATCTGACACACCCAGAAGGGTCGGATCTATTGTAAGCTCTTCTGAGCAGAGCGCTTTTAATCCTCTTGTATTTTATTGTATTATAGCTGTATTGTCTCCCTTTTATATTGTAAAGCGCTGCGTTAACCGTTGGCACTATATAAATCCTATTATTATAATAATAATAAAAATAATATTAGCAGCAGCCATAGCTCTGCAAGAGAGCTAAGTTTGCAGTTGCCACCTGCCAGACAGAGAATATTCAAGCTGCCTCTAGTTCTATTGTGTTCTTTATTTTAATTTTTTTATATAGCAATTAGTTTAAATCAGTGTTTTAACTCCTAAACATAAAAATAAGGTAAAAGGAAAAAACATTATAGTTTCCATTTAAAATTTAGTTTTCTTCAACTTAGTTTTTGTATCACACAAGGCATTTTGACTTTATTTGTGAAGTTACTGCATAATTTCATAACACGTGTACTAATTTTTACACAAATACTAGGACCAATTTACTAAGGCCAGCATGTCTAATGCCGCGTACACACGGTCGGACTTTCTAGAAAGCTAGGTCCGACGTACTTGCCGCCAGACTTCCGGCGGACTACCGCCGGACTTTCCGAACGGCCGGACTTGCCTACACACGGCCGGACTTTCCGGAATCCGGTCTTCCCGACGGACTTCCGCCGGACTTTCAGAACGAACGCACTTTCCCACACACGGACAAGTCCGTTCATTTTGAACCTAACTTTGGTACGACGGGACTAGAAAAGGAATTCAATCTCGCCGCTTTTTTTGGCGAGATTGAAACCTTGCGAGCCCCGTCGCAGGCCCTTAGGTCTGGTATGGATTATAAAGGGGAACCCCTACGCCGAAAAAACGGCGTGGGGTCCCCCTAAAATCCATACCAGACCCCGATCCGAGCACGCAGCCTGGCCGGTCAGGAAAGGGGGTGGGGACGAGCGAGCGCCCCCCCCCTCCTGAACCGTACCAGGCCGCATGCCCTCAACATGGGGGGTGGGTGCTTTGGGGGAGGGGGGCGCCCTGCGCCCCCCCCCCCAAAGCACCTTGTCCCCATGTTGATGAGGACAAGGGCCTCTTCCCGACAACCCTGGCCGTTGGTTGTCGGGGTCTGCGGGCGGGGGCTTATCGGAATCTGGGAGCCCCCTTTAATAAGGGGGCCCCCAGATCCCGGCCCCCCACCCTATGTAAATGAGTATGGGGTACATGGTACCCCTACCCATTTACCTAGGTAAAAAGTGTCAGTAATAAAACACAACACAGGTTTTTAAAATAATTTATTAAACAGCTCCGGGGGGGTCTTCTTCCGTCTTCGGGGGTCCCTCCGGTTCATCTTCTCCCGGCGTCCGGTTGGTTCTTCTCCGCTCTCCGGCCTCTTCTCCCGGTGTCCCAGGTCTTCGGCCGGCCCCTCCGCTATCTTCAGGTAGCTCTATTGCCAGCGGAGGTCCGGACTTCTGGGCTTCTTGGCTTCTTGTGTTCTCTTCTCTTCTCTTCCCCCAGATGTTGACACGACGCTCTCTCCGGCTGGACTGGTCTCTGAGGGCTGCGTTGTGACTTATATAGGCAGAGACCCCGCCCCCATATGATGTCACAGTCCCTGGGCATGCTGGGACTGTGACGTTTTAGGAGGCGTGGTCGACCACGCCCCCTAAAACGTCACAGTCCCAGCATGCCCAGGGACTGTGACATCATATGGGGGCGGGGTCTCCGCCTATATAAGTCACAACGCAGCCCTCAGAGACCAGTCCAGCCGGAGAGAGCGTCGTGTCAACATCTGGGGGAAGAGAAGAGAAGAGAACACAAGAAGCCCAGAAGTCCGGACCTCCGCTGGCAATAGAGCTACCTGAAGATAGCGGAGGGGCCGGCCGAAGACCTGGGACACCGGGAGAAGAGGCCGGAGAGCGGAGAAGAACCAACCGGACGCCGGGAGAAGATGAACCGGAGGGACCCCCGAAGACGGAAGAAGACCCCCCCGGAGCTGTTTAATAAATTATTTTAAAAACCTGTGTTGTGTTTTATTACTGACACTTTTTACCTAGGTAAATGGGTAGGGGTACCATGTACCCCATACTCATTTACATAGGGTGGGGGGCCGGGATCTGGGGGCCCCTTTATTAAAGGGGGCTCCCAGATTCCGATAAGCCCCCGCCCGCAGACCCCGACAACCAACGGCCAGGGTTGTCGGGAAGAGGCCCTTGTCCTCATCAACATGGGGACAAGGTGCTTTGGGGGGGGGGGGGCGCAGGGCGCCCCCCTCCCCCAAAGCACCCACCCCTCATGTTGAGGGCATGCGGCCTGGTACGGTTCAGGAGGGGGGGGCGCTCGCTCGTCCCCACCCCCTTTCCTGACCGGCCAGGCTGCGTGCTCGGATCGGGGTCTGGTATGGATTTTAGGGGGACCCCACGCCGTTTTTTCGGCGTAGGGGTTCCCCTTTATAATCCATACCAGACCTAAGGGCCTGGTATGCCCCGCGCTCGCCGCAATAGGAAGATTTGTTTTTCCTATTGCAGCGAGCGCGAGATGCAGTAACCTGCTCCTCCGTCGTATCTGGTCCTTCGGACTAGCATACAGACAAATGGGCTTTCCGTCAGGAACTGAGTCCGGCGGAGGTACGACGTAAAGATTTGAAGCAGGCTTCAAATCTAAAGTACGTCGGATTTCCGCAAAAATCCGACCGAAACGGTCCGTCGGAAGTCCGATGGAGACCACACACGGTCGGACTTTCCGCCGGACTTTGTCCGGCGGCGTCCGTCGGACTTTTGCAGGTGAAAAGTCCGACCGTGTGTACGCGGCATTAGGGTGGAAACGCATGCAAGAAAAAGGAGAGCATGCAAATTCCATGCAGATAGTGTCCTGGCCAAGAGTCAAACCAAGCACTTTAGTACTGCAAGACATTAGTGCGAACTAGTAAGAGCCATGCATAATGATCTTTTACCCTACTTTCGCCCCTATGCATTTTTTGGTGAGTTTTGCCATTTGCAGAAACGCACTACAGTCAATTTAACATGGTTTCCTATGGTACATGTTCACTTCTATGCGTTTTGCAGCCGGTGCGTTTTTGGAAAGGGTCAAAGGCTTTTTTTCCCCGCATTTAGCGTGTAATAGACTTCAATGGAGTCCCACCAGAAATGCAAGTGTTGCGTTTTTGAGATGCAATTTTTGATGCGTTCTGTGTTTTGTGGGTCTTCCCTTTAAAAACACTGTATATAACTGGTTGCAAATGGAGCAGGCCGGGAATCCGGCTACCGCGTCCTTAACAACTGATGAGTTATCAGCTGTCAGCGGTGTTCCCCGCTGACAGCGGAATGTAAAAAAAAAAAAAGAATTGACAGCAAAAAAATTTGTAAAAGAAACGGCGTGGGGTCACCGCCCCCCAGATCCATACCATGTCAAAATGTAAAAAAACAATGTCGTGAGGTCCCCCCAGGGATCCTGGAGCCCCCTTTCTTAAAGAGGGTTTCCAGATTCCGATAAGCCCCCTGCCCGCAGACCCCCCACAATCACTGGCCAGGGTTTTGGGGAAGAGGCCCTTGTCCACATCAACATTGGGACAAGGTGCTTTGGGGTGCGGGGGCTGAGCCTGGTATGGGGCATATGGCCTGGTTGGGTTCAGGACGGGGGAAGGGGCACTCGCTCATCCCCTCCCTTTCCTGACCTGCATGCTCGGATAAAGGTCTGGTATGCATTTTGTGGGGGACCTCATGCCATTTAAAAGAAAAAAAATGGTGTGGGGTCCCCTCCAAATCCACACCAGACCTAAAGGGTTTGGTATGGATTTGGTGGGGGGGACCCCACGCCGGTTTTGTCACAAATTTTTTTGCGGGCAATTCTTTTTCTTACATTCAGCTGTCAGCAGGTAGTCTCCGCTGACAGCTGATGACTCATCGGTTGTTAAGGACACAGTGGTTGGCTTCCTAGTCTGCTCCTTAACAACAAGCTATGTACAGTGTGTTTAAAAAAAGCAAAATGCATGAAAACTGCATGCAAAAATGTATCAAAAACTAGATTTTAACAATAGCAAACCATGCCTGAAAAACGCATGAAGCACAGCCTGCATAGATGTGAATCTACATTTCGCCCCGATGCACTGCGGGGTTTAGCCACAGGCGGAGAACACAGGTGGCAACCTGTTAAACTCTAAAGGCTGACAGCTCCTGCGCCTGTCCAGTGTGCACAGGGCCTAGGCCACTACCCACAGACACAGTTTGGCGATTCAGTAATTGATACAACCGTGCCATTTCACAACTCGGCATGGGTGTAAATAAAAAAAACCTTTTAACAAGTCTGAACATTTTGAACTTGAAATTTCCCATTTTGTCTTCTCTTGAAGTTCTGAGAATACAATACTTTTCTCTGTGAAGTTACATCACAGCTGATAGTAGTCTGTGAAGTTTGTATTTCCTCGTGGGTGAAATCTGAGAGTGAGATGTAACCGAGCTGTGCCTCAAAATACCAGCTCCGCTATTTGATGTCACTTTGCCAAACGCCGTCCTGCTGCATTCTCATTAAGCGAACATGACACAATGAATCATCTTATGTCATATCGTCCACTGCGGGGTTTAAATAGCTCCCCGCAAATAACTCTTCCACAGGAATCCAATACAGCCGTCGCCTTGTAAATTATTATATCCCCCTAGTCAGGACTGCTGAGCTCGTCATATCGGATTTGACAAAAAGACAATGAAGACCGCAGCTCGGGTAGAAATGCACACTGGGGAGCCGGGAACGGAACTGCCAGCTAGTCCCCGCTTGCATGGACAGAGTGCGGTCAATAGGCCGATATATCTCATTTACATTCTTTTCATGAAGGCTTTGATTTTCAAGAGAAGTTAGTTCATGAATTAATTCAGGGATGGATATAAAGACAATTTAGGAGATAATATGAAGAGAAGATATTTATATCTATAAGCAAAACTTTTTTTTTCTTTAATTTTGCATGGTTATATGGTTGTCATTTTCAACCAGGGTTCCTCCAGAGATTGCTAGGGGTTTCTTGAGTTGTGGCTGACTGACCTTCCATTTGATGGTGCCCAGATAGTTCTGCAGCCAATGCCACTCTTTTTGATCTAATATAGTAATTTTCAACCAGGGTACCAAAGAGCCCTAGGGTTCCTCCGGTGATTGCTAGGGGTTCCTTGAGTTATGGCTGATTGACCTCTTTTTTGATATATTGTACCAGGTCTTTTTCCACCTGGGCAGCAAGGCACCAGTTATAGTTTTAGCTGGTTGCAAGGATGGCATTCTTTCAACTGACCACCACCGTAAGAGACTTTTTCCCCTTTGATCCTCAAAGAGTTGGTTGTAGTAAGGGTTCATCAAGACCTGGAAATTATTTTAGGGGTTCCTCTAAGGTAAAAAGGTTAAGAATGACTGGCATAGGGAATGGTTATAAATTCTGTTGAGATTTTTGTTCTGAATCTTGGTGATTCTATGGGTCAGCTCTTTGGGTACCATGTCTTTTACACTTGAAAGCCTTTTTT
The DNA here is from genome assembly GCA_037952925.1 of Lithobates clamitans. Lineage (NCBI taxonomy): Eukaryota > Metazoa > Chordata > Amphibia > Anura > Ranidae > Lithobates > Lithobates clamitans. Next base: position 297,516 of record JBBGZY010002269.1, on the reverse strand, counting down.
TCATAGGATTTTCTTGGCCAATTTTTTTTACGAGGTAGGTCTCCAGGTCCCCACCCCTGTTGTTGAGGCTTGGGACTGTAGAATGTGATAATGCATGTACAAAGCCAATTTATACACACACATACTAGAGCCAAAATACGTATTAGCATGTCTTTGGGAGAAAACTCATGCAAGTACAGGGAGAATATACAAACTCCAGGTAGATATAGTCTTGGCCTAGATTAGTGGCCAAACTTTGGCCCGAGGGCTGAATGTGGGCCTTTGCTTGCCTTTATCTGGCCCTTGGGGCATTGCGTCTCCAACTTACACCAATGATAGGAAACCATTTTTCCCACTGACACCATCGATCGGGCACTATTCCTTCTACTGATACCAACAATGGGGCATTGTTTACCCCCACAGATACCAACAATGGGGCATTGTTTACCCCCACTGATACCCACAACAGGGCATTGTTTACTCCCAAAGCCCACGGTATGGCCCCCTTAAAGCCTGAAGGACATTTAACTGGCCCTTTGCTTAGACAGTTTGGAGAACCCGAGTCTAGATTTTAACAAAGGACCCTAGTACTGCAAGGCATAAGTGCTAACCATTAATTCCCCAATGCACACTGCGCATTTAGCCACGGTGTATGGGGCTCTTGGGTTTAGCTACAGATAGAGTCACAGAAGGCAACCTGTTAAACTTTGACAACTCCTGTGGCTGGATGGTATACCGAGTGATATTTACATTTAGAGTAGCATGTGCCTAGGGACAAATGCCCGGAATGCAGAGTTCCAGGCTTTGTCCCTAGGCAAATTCTACGCTAAACATAAGTAAGGCTAGGTCCAGTTTGCATTGGGCCTAAGACTCTGTGCCACCCAGGTTTGTATTGCTGTCTGTTATCCCTTCTGGGGAGAATCACTCTCTTAATTTTCACTAGTACAGAAAGAGATGTGAAATCAAAAATGTTACAGTTGTCACCAAAACAGGGGATGAAGGGAAATCTTCCAACAGAAACACCTGATCCGGTGATAACATAGAGGTAGTTTGCACTCACGTTGGAGAAATTTCAGTTTATTTTCTGTTGTCTTCAGGACAGAAGGAAAGGCAAAGCTCTGTAATGAGACCTAGATAGGCTTTCAGCTCTTACCTACTCTATGCAAAGTAAAAAGAAATTTTTTGACCCTAGATATACTTGAATTCCAGTAAACCAGCTGCATATATAAAACCATCAACGCCATACTGTATAACTAGGTCAGTGACTTTTTCTTCATTTTGGTTAAGCTATACAGCTTGTTCACCAAACCACCCCAAGCCCATGGATTGGATAAAAGCCATATACTAAACCTAGCCATATGCAGCTTGATTTTCTCTTGGCTTGAGTGGAGCGTAAATAAGGGAGTCACAGGTGCAACATACAGCCTCCATTGCAATGAAGGGATGTTCCCTGTTATATGAGGGTTTATGCCAACACTCGCATAAACTCACAAATGCACACTGGTGTACAACCCTGAACACAGATAGAAAGCGCTGTGCCTAAGGCAAAACATGTCAGAATAGAACCTGTTCCTGTTGGCTATATTAATAAAGGAAGAATATTATTTAGCATCTTGGTGTGCTGCTTTTATGTTTCTGGTACAATTGCCTGGTTGCACACGATTGTTATTCAGGGCTTGGATGTTCATATGGCAGTTTATGCCAGCTCCAGTGTAAATCCTTATTCATTGCAAAGGGAGACTGTACGCTGCACATGTCACTCTCTTACACCAGCTATTTATGCTCCATGCACGCTGTATTCCCTATTTTGGCCATGTGCACAAAGCCTAAATTGACTTTTGTCAAGCTAGGTGGTGCTTGCAGGACCACCCATGGTTCAAATTTGGACTTGTCCGTGGCCAGTCTCATCAGTGGTTGTAAAGGCTCAAGGTTTTTTACCTTCATGCATATGAAGGTAAAAAACCTTCTGTGTGCAGTAGCGCTCCCATTTCCCCCTAATACTTACCTAAGCCCCATCTGGATCCTGTAATGTGCACAAGAGCAGTGGCTCTCCGTGGTTTCTACCGACTCATTGGCTGAGACAGCAGCGGGAGCCATTGAGTACCATTAATGCCAATCACAGCCAGTGAGTCAATGAGGAGAGAGCAGGGGCGGGGCCAAGCTGCGCTCTGTATCGGAATGGACAGACAGGGCAGCGACTCGGGTGCCCCCATAGCAGGCTGCTTGCTATGGGGCACTCAGCAGGAGGCAGGGCCCAGGAGCGCCGACGGGGGATCCAAGAAGAGGTGGATCTGGGCTGCTCTGTGCAAAACCACTGCACAGAGCAGATAAGTATAACATGTTTGTTATTTAAAAAACAATAAGCCTTTAATATCACTTTAAGGCTGAAATCCTGGGATAAGCAAATAATGTCAAAATCCATTCATCATGTGTATTCTTCTTGAATCTCGGTGTGCTTTGTGTATTTCTTCCAGATCTGTGCAGTAATCCAGTGTAAGACTTTCTATTTTATTGTAGGATCTTCCTGTAAAAAAGACCGCTCACTGCTGCTCTCTCTCCTTGTGCAGGGGGACTGGTCATGTCTCCGCCCCCTCCTTTCATTTTCTACAGACAACCTGTAGTGGGTGGAGCCTGTTGGGCCCCTCCCACTGTTCTGCTCTCTGTACAGGATATATAGAGCACAATGATGATGTCACTACCACATTTAAAAGGTAATTTCTTAGTTCACAAAGGTATTTGGCGCATACAAAGTGGATTAGAGCCTTCATAGCTTTTGAGGATTATATTTAAATGAAAGTTTCAAGGGGCCCATAGTTCATCTTTAAGTGAACACATAAAGCCAGTATAGGGTGAACTGGCAAATTTGCAGCAGAGCTACATGATTAAGCACTGACCCCATGTTGGTGTTATATGTTGATATTCTATGAACATGTAAGCATTTGGCACAATTAATCAGTCTGAACATACACTCACCGGTAACCCTAATTGCTAATCAGCCAATTACATGGCAGCAAGTCAATGCATTTAGGCATCTAGATGTGGTGAAGACGACTTTCTGAAGATCAAACCGAGCATCATAATGGGGAAGAAAGGCGATTTAAGAGACTTTAAACGTGGCAAGATTGTTGGTGCTAGACGGGCTGGTCTGAGTATTTCAAAAACTGCTGATCTGGGATTTTCATGCACAACCATCTCTCGGGTTTACAGAGAATGGTCCGAAAAAGAGAAAATCTCCAGTAGAGTGGAGGAAAATGCCTTGTTGATGTCAGAGGTCAGAGGAGAATGGGCAGACTGGCTCAAGATAATAGAAAGGCAACAGTAACTCAAATAACCACTCGTTACAACCAAGGTATGCAAATTACCATCTCTGAACGCACAACACATTAAACCTTGAAGCAGATGGGCTACAGCAGCAGAAAACCACACCGGGTGCCACTCCTGTCAGCTAAGAACAGGAAACTGAGGCTACAATTCACACAGGATCACCGAAAATGGACAATAGAAGATTGGAAAAACGTTGAATGATCTGATGAGTCTCAATTTCAGCTGCGACATTCAGATGGTGGGGTCAGAATTTGGCGTAAACAACATGAAAGCATGGATCCATCCTGCCTTGTATCAATGGGTTAGGCTGGTGGTGGTGTAATGGTGGGGGGGGGGGTATTTTCTTGGCACACTTTGGGCCCCTTAGTACCAATTGAGCATCGTTTAAACACCACGACCTACCTGAGTATTGTTGCTGACCATGTCCATCCCTTTATGACTACAGTGTCCCCATCTTCTGATGGCTCCTTCCAGCAGGATAATGCACCATGTCACAAAGCTCCAATCATCTCATCACTGGACAATGAGATCTCTGTACTCCAATGGCCTCCACACTCACCAGATCTCATCCAATAGAGCTCCACACTCACCAGATCTCATCCAATAGAGCACCTTTGGGATGTTGTGGAACTCTTCGCATCATGGATCTGCAGCAACTGCTTGATGTTATCATGACAATGTGGACCAAAATCTCTGAGGAATTTTTCTAACATCTTGTTAAATCTATGCCATGAAGAATGAAGGCAGTTCTGAAGGAAAAAGAGGGCCCAACCCGGTACTAGCAAGGTGTACCTAATGAAGTAGGAAAGGGGGGGGGGGAAACTGCGCTATATGGTGCTTGGAAAAATGTGACGCGAGTCAAAAAATGTATAAAAAAAAAATGTATAAACGGCAGCAATTCTAACAATAAGACACCAATATGTCACTACAAGAATAAAAAACAAAAAGAATTGCGCTAATAAGTGACAAAATTTGCATAAATTGTAAACAGTGACAAAATTCTTTTATTCATGTACCTAATAAAGTGGCCGGTAAGTGTATATTGCAATATATGCCAACAGGGACTGGACAAGGTCCTCTGTCACCCAAGGCAAGGATACCAAAGTGCTCCATTCCAGGCTGAAACAGACACGGATTTTCTTTAGCATAACTAAAATTTGGAAGTTAAAAATGTAAGTTGGAATATGTATCTCCCTGCGCTATGACAAGACCTGCCCCAGTTATCATAAATGGTGCTGGATAATTGGACCAGCGTGTCTGCATTGCGTGCAATGGCTCATAGTTTCCAATAAGCCACAGAAGCATTAAGATTTTTTTTAAAGCCTTATGGAGCATTATTTGTAATGTATTTGAATGGTGCTTGCAGAAAAAAAAAAAAGACACTAGTAAACAACTTTACGTGTTATTGACAGCTGCAATGACATAACCCCCATTCACTTTGTGAGCTCGGAACTCAGGCGGGGGGCTAGTAGTGAAATGGTTTTGAATAACGGACGGGTGCTAGAAATAGTCAAGGCCTTATAAGGGTAAGTGGGGAATCCTTCCCTTCTACAATCCCCTCTGTGCAGTGTTTCATATGCAGTCCCAAAGGATTCCTGTCGTAGTCTCTGCAATGCGTCACGCTGCTGCTGGAAGCTGAGCAGTTTACAGTGTGTTGAATGTGTGCCGACCAAAGCATTAGGGACAGGGCTCCTTCAAGAGCAAGCCATCGGTCATAATAAAATGCAGTGGGTGTGGAGAATTTCAGCATCTCCCTTTGTGTCTAGATCCACATTCTAAAAACTGAATTTATAGGACACGGCTCTCTGCTAGAGACAACTGGCTCTATCCTGCTGCTGCCATCATTTCATCATGGTGAAATGGGATCTGAGAATTAGAGAGACATCTTGATTAGCACTGCAGGGATATGTCATGTATGCAGTAGCTCCTGTACGAGACAGATTAGCAGCAGATGTAGTGACAAGTTTTAGAGCTGCTACTTAGGGCACGCCGAGTCCTTGTCATTTTTTTCGGATGTCACATTAAAGTGAACATTTCCCAAACACGTAAACATACCTGTACTTTCCTATTCTGCTCCATATGCTGCTTTACATTCACTCACTGAACATCCTGGCTGGACAGACTAAACAGTGCCGTTACCGATATGCTTATTTAGACATTTTTTTTTCAAAATCTCAGACTTCACCCCCCTGGCCTCTGACATATCCCATCCGCCTTGTAGAGAGCAGTGACACCACTGTAACAGGAAGGGTAGATGTGTCTTTGAAATGAGGGTTGTGATTAGGAGCCTGACTCCCCCCAACTCTATGTTATACAACTGGAAGGGTAGAGGTGTCTTTGGTTTGGGGTTTGTGATTGAGAGCAGTGAAACCACTGTAACAGGAAGGGTAGAGGTGTCTCTGATGTGAGGGATTGGATTGAGAGCTTGACCCACCTACTCTGTGTTGAACAATAGGAAGAGTAGAGGTGTCTTTGATGTGGGGGTTGTGATGGAGAGCCTGACCCCCCCCCCCCCCCATATGTTGTACAACATGAAAGATAGAGGTGTCTTTGATGTGGGGGTTGTGATTGAAGCCTGACCCCCCTACTCTATGTTATACAACAAGAAGGGTAGAGGCGTCTTTGATGTGGGGGTTGTGATTGAGAGTCTGACTCCCCCTACTCTATGTTGTACAACTGAACTGGAAGGGTAGAGGTGTCTTTGGTTTGGGGGTTGTGATTGAGAGCCTGACTCCCCTACTCTGTCTTCTACAACATGAAGGGTAGGCGTGTCTTCTATGTATCGATTGTGATTGAGAGCCTGGCCCCCCTACTCTGTGTTGCACAATAGGAAGGGTAGAGGTGTCTTTGATGTGGGGGTTGTGATGGAGAGCCTGACCCCCCCCCCTACTATATGTTGTACAACAGGAAGGGTAGAGGTGAACTGTTGGCGCTATATAAATCCTGTATAATAATAATAACCTTCTTGAGTAGGGCCGTCAGGCTCTCAATCACAATGCAATATTTCCAATGCACACATTCCTGTAGAGATGGCTGTATTTATAAGTGGGTGCTGAAGCGACCACTGACGGGAACCGTGTATAGTCAAAGAAAGTAATGTCACCAGCACACCAGGATCTCCAAAAATGGGTCCAAAGCTTGAATCAGTGAATACATCATTACAGCAGAAAGCGAAGTTTCTGAGCCATGCAGGACCCCTTCATCAGGCATATGACGTCACATGCCTGATGAAGGGGTCCTGCGTGGTTCCAAAAACATTGCTTTCTGCCGTAATGATGTGATCGCTGATTAAAGCTTTGGACCCATTTTTGGAGATCCTGGTGTGCTGGTGACATTACTTTCTTTGACTATACACGGTTCCCGTCAGTGGTCGCTTCAGCACCCACTTATAAATACAGCCATCTCTACAGGAATGTGTGCATTGGAAATATTGCATTGTGATTGAGAGCCTGACGGCCCTACTCAAGAAGGTTATTATTATTATACAGGATTTATATAGTGCCAACAGTTTGCGCAGCACTTTACAACATGAGAGGAGACAGTACAGTTACAATACAATTCAATACAGGAGGAATCAGAGGGCCCTGCTTATTGGAGCTTACAATCTAGGAGGGAGGGTCAAGTGATACAAAAGGTAATAACTTGGGGGATTAGCTGATGGAGAAAATAAAAGTACAGTTCTTAGGTGTGGGCAGGATAGGCCTCTTTGAAGAGGAGGGTTTTCAGGGATCGTCTAAAAGCAGAGTAGGAGATAATCGAACAGATTGGGGTAGGGAGCTCCATAGGGTAGGGGAGGCTCTGGAAAAGTCCTGAGGGCGAGCATGGGAGGAGGTGACAAGGGAGCTAGAGAGCACAAGGTCATGAGAGGAACTAATAGAACAATTAGGTTGGTATTTTGAGACTAGGTTAGTGATGTAGCTGAGGGCCGAGTTGTGGATGTCTTTGTAAGTTGTTGTTAGTATGTTTGAATTTTAGTTGGGTGAGCAGGAGCCAGTGGAGGGATTGACAGAGAGGAGTAGCAGACACAGAGCGGTTGGTAAGGTAGATGAGCCTGGCAGCAGCAATCATGATGAACTGAAGGGGGATAGCCTATCTAAAGGTAAGCCAATGAGAAGGGAGTTGCAGTAGTCGAGGCGAGTGATGACCAGGTAGTGAACTAGGAGCTTTGTGGTTTCATTGGTTAGAAAGGGGCATATTTTGGAGATGTTGCGGAGGTTGAGACGGCAAGATTTGGACAGTGATTGGACGTGAGAGAGATCAGGGAAAGTGGCACATGGGGGAGGAAATATTATGAGCTCGGTTTTGGATAGATCGAGTTTGAGGAAGTGGTGTGACATCCAGACTGATATGTCTGTTAGTAAATTAGTGCTACGTAAGGAGACTGAAGTGGTGAGCTGAGGGGTAGAGAGATAAATTTGGGTGTCGTCGGTGTAGAGATGGTATTGGGAGCCATGGGAGGCTATCAGCTGACCCAGGGAGGTGGTGTAGATCGAGAATAGGAGAGGTCTAGGAACAGAACCCCAACAGAGAAAGGAATAGGAGAGGAGGAAGTAGAATTGTAAGTAACGCTAAAGGTGTGGCTGGATAAGTAGGAAGAGAACCAGCGAAGAGTACAGTCACGGAGACCAAAGTCGTGGAGTTTTTTGAGGAGGAGGGGGTGGTCAACCAAAACAAAGGCAGCAGAAAGGTCCAGAAAAAGGAGTACAGAATAGTGTCCATTGGTTTTGCCCATTAGTAGATCGTTTGTTAGTTTTAGGAGGGCAGTTTTTGTGGAGTGTTGAGGGGGAAATCCGGACTGAAGGGAATCAAGAAGGTTATTCTTGGCAAGGTGGTCGCTGAGACGTTCAAGGAGTTTGGATAAAAAGGGGAGCAAGGAGATGGGGCATAGGTTGTTAAGATTGCTGGGGTCCAGTGAGGGCTTTTATGGGGGTGACTAGTGCATGTTTTAGAGATTTGGGGAAGATGACAGAAGAGAGGGAGAGAGATTGAAGATGTGAGTTAGAATAGAGCCAGAGGGTGAACGTAGCATTTGCGAGGGAACAGGATCCAGAGGGCAGGTGGTTAGCTGAATGTTATCAAGAAGTTTAGCGACCTCGTCTGTAGTGGTGGGGTTGAATGAGGGTAGTAATGATTGTACCTGTGGGCAAGGAGTGTTAAGTTAACTGTACAGCGGAGATCTACTCAAATTGTATCAATCTTATGTTTGAAGTGATTGCCTTTCTCCTGGGCAGTGAGTGAGTTAGTGGTGGAGGCAGTGGAGGATGAAGTAGAGAGATTAAGGTACATAAGAGTTCACGGGGAAGGGATGATAGGTTGTTAACGAGAGTGATAAAATGGGTCTACTTGGCAGTGAGGAGGCAGTAATTTTATTTTTGGAGGGCAGATTTATATTGTTTGAAATCTTTCTTGGTCTTACTCTCGCTCAGGAGCACAGCTATGTTTCTTCAGACTCCTGGTGTCATCTGTTTGCCAAGATTGTAGGGGTCGGGGCCTGATTCTGTGTGTAGTTAGGGGGACCGGTGTGTCCTGGGAGGATGACAGTGAAGCAGTGTAGACAGACGTGGCTTGGTTGGGGCAGGCTAGGGATGAGATTTTGTCATAGAGGTGGTCAGTAGAAGAGTAGAGAAGAGAAGAGTAGTGGTGTCCTCGATGTAATGGTTGTGATTGAGAACCAGACTCCCCTACTCTATGCTGTACAACAGGAAGGGTAGAGGTGTCCTCGATGTAACGGTTGTGATTGAGAGTCTGACTCCCCCTACTCTATGTTGTGCAACAGGAATGATAGAGCCTTAAAGTGTATGTCCAGCCACAACTTTTTATCTTATAGTTTTGGATAGTGTGGGAAAGAATCAGCACCCCTATCAGGTTTTTTTGGCTACTATATCCAGAGATTTCCCCTCACTTCCTGTCCTGGTGGTTTTATTACACAGGAAGTAAGGGTAAATCTGCAACAGCAACACAACAATCTTAGTTCAGAAATGTTATAGGTTTATTTTCATGCATTGCATGATACTCAATAACTGATAGTGTATCAACTCTGAAAAAAAATTACCGGTAGTAGTCAACTTTCTAGATATAGAAAGGATTCAAGTAAGGTTGTTGACACCACCTTGTTATAACAAAGGAGTTTGTCACTTTGTCCTGAGTGCGTAAAGTAACAAGCAGTCAACAAAAAAATAAACAAAACATGCAAGTTGACTGCTGCTTATGTGGATGGATGGATGGTTGGATGAATGGATGGATTGTCCAATGGATAACACATGTATATTTGAAGTTTGTAATGATTTTGTCTACCTGACTGCTTTTTATGAGGGATCGACTGATATTGTTTTTACAGGGCAGATACCGATTTTTCGCCTGCATTTCAGGCTGATAGCCGATATCAGGTGCCGATATTCTGTACATTTAAAGTTTGGCAGGCTGGCACCCTGCTGTGGGTGACTGGCTGGCTGGCACCCTATGGTGAATGGCTGGCACCCTGCTGTGGGTGGGTGACTTGCTGGTTGGCACCCTGCTGTGGGTGGGTGGCTGGCTGGTACCCTGCTATGGGTTGCTGGCTGGCTGGCACCCTGCTTTCGGTGGCTGGCTGGCACCCTGCTGTGGGTGGCTGGCTGGTTGGCACCCTGCTGTGGGTGGGTGGGTGGATGGCTGGCTGGTACCCTGCTGTAGGTGGCTGGCTGGCTGGCACCCTGCTGTGGGTGGTTGGCTGGCACCTTGCTGTGGTGGCTGGCTGACACCCTGCTGTGTGTGGGTGGCTGGCATGTCCTCTCTGGTCCAGCAGTTCCATGGCATGGCACTGCCAAGGCGAGGGAGGTGGCGGCCTTTGCCCTATCAGGGTAGAAGAAGCCAGGACTCAGTCAGACGGTCAGAACTGTTGCAGGCCCAGTGCAGTGCAAAACCTTGTGAGACCTGACTTCTTCTACCCAGGCTGATGACATAGTGGGCCCCAAAAAGATGGGTGCCCCAGCAGGGGGAGACCAATATTGGTAAGTGTGTGACCGATACCAATTCTTTAAAAAAGTGAATATCGGCCCCCGATCAGTTGACCCCTATGTTTTATACTTTGCATTTCTATGTACAACATATAGTACCGTATTTGGCAGCGTATAAGGTGACTGGGCATATAAGATGACCTCCTAATTTTCCAGCTAAAACGTTGGTTTTTGGATATACTCGCCGTATAAGATGACCCCCTTCCGACTAGTCTGTCTAGTAGCTTCAGGTAACATACTGAAACAGCAATAATAAATCTGTGCAACTTGATCACCAGCTTTGTCAAGCAATGCTACGGAGATAAATACCTCATGTGCCCGGCAAAATCCACTGTAGGGGGAGAACCAATGTGTGCAGAGCCAGATGGAGGGTCAGGTGCTTCAAACCAAAGCTCCGGTGGTGGTGGATGGCGAGATGGTCGTTGAAGGAAAAGAAGCCAAGGGGTAGCCAGAACAGGCATGATTTTGTCCAAAGGAGATGGTCGATCAGCGCATTAGGTAACATACAGTATACCGCGCTGAGCCAATCACAGCGAGTGATGTATTCTATTAATGAATACAAAGCCTGCTCGGATTGGCTTTGAGAGTCAGAGATGCGCGGGCTGATGATGTTCCAACTTCTGCTAATCCGAGCAGGCTTTGTATTAATAGAATACATCGCTTGTCGTGATTGGCAGAGGTGGGAACATCATCAACCCGCGCCTCTCTGACTCTCAAAGCCAATCCGAGCAGGCTTTGCATTCATTAATAGAATAAATCACTCGCCGTGATTGGCTCAGCGCAGTATACTGTATGTAGCTAAAGCTACATACAGTACTACTGCACATCCAGTGGGCAGCATTTTTTTTACCGTCGTATAAGACGACCCCCGATTTTTGGGCGATATTTTTAAGTATAAATGGCCATCTTATACCCCGGAAAATACGGTATATTTATTTTTAAACTAGATCACATCCCTTGCCCTCCACATCTGTAAAATACTGATTAAAGTTCTACTTTACAAATCACACATAATGTACAAGTCGCTGCTTAAAACAAACAGGTTTGAGGTCCCCTCTGAATAAACTTGTACGCTTTAACAGTCACAATAGCAGAAGATATTTTTATTTGTTTTTCTTATAATTCCAATTACATATGTACACATTGGGGACTTTCTACAATTCATTGTGCTGAATACTGAATGGGATTTAGTTACCTTAGCGGTGTAAATGTACTTTGTGTGTGGCATGTATTGTGTGCTCTGCTTAAGCTTTGTGTAAGTTCAGTTGTGAATGTGTTCAATGTGTGCTGTGTGCCGTGTGTGCTGTGTTTGTCATTGATCTGTTTATGGCCCATCTCTATCCCCCGACCTTTCATGGGCTGCAGTCATTCCATAGCATGTCCTTTGCATTTTAAAGCAGAGCTCCAGCCAACAGAAATAAATATGAAGTGAATACCCCATTAAAGTACCCTATATTCCAAAAAGTATTGTGACGCCTGCCTTTACACACACTTGAACTTTAATGGCATCCCAGTCTTAGTCCGTAGGGTTCAATATTGAGTTGGCCCACCCTTTGCAGCTATAACAGCTTCAACTCTTCTGGGAAGGCCGTCCACAAGGTTTAGGAGCGTGTCTATGGGAATGTTTGACCTTTCTTCCAGAAGGGCATTTGTGAGGTCAGGCACGGATGTTGGATGAGAAGGCCTGGCCCGCAGTCTAGTATAATTCATCCCAAAGGTGTTCTATCGGGTTGAGGTCAGAACGCTGTGCAGGCCAGTCAAGTTCCTCCACCCCAAACTCACTCATCCATGTCTTTATGGACCTTGTTTTGTGCAGTGGTGCGCAGTCATGTTGGAACAGGAAGGGGCCATCTCCAAACTGTTCCCACAAAGTTGGGAGCATGAAATTGTCCAAAATGTCTTGGTATGCTGACGCCTTAAGTGTTCCCTTCCTTGGAACGTTATCATTTTTGAATACTGCCCTGCGGCCCAGTCTCCGAAGGGAGGGGATCATGCTCTGCTTCAGTATGTCACAGTACATGTTGTCATTCATGGTTCCCTCAATGAACTGTAGCTCCCCAGTGCCGGCAGCACTCATTCAGCCCAAGACCATAACACTCCCACCACCATGCTTGACTGTAGGCAAGACACACTTGTCTTTGTACTCCTCACCTGGTTGCCGCCACACACACTTGACACCATCCAAACCAAATAAGTTTATCTTGGTCTCATCAGACCACAGGACATGGTTCCAGTAATCCATGTCCTTAGTCTGCTTGTCTTCAGCAAACTGTTTGCGGGCTTTCTTGTAGAGCTGCACGATTCTGGCTAAAATGAGAATCACAATTTTTTTGCTTAGAAGATAGATCACGATTCTCTCACGATTCTCGCGGCGTAACATCATCTTTCCCATTAACACACAAAAAAAATTGGGCTAACTTTACTGTTTTGTTTTTTTTTAAATTCATTGAAGTCTATTTTTCCCCAAAAATTGCATTTGAAAGACCACTGGGCAAACACAGTGTGACATCAAATATTGCAGCAATTGCCATTTTATTCCCTAGGGTCTCTGCTAAAATATATATAATGTTTGGGGATTCCAAGTAATTTTCTAGCAAAAAATATAGATTTTTAACTTAAGAAACAAGTGTCAGAAAAAGATTTAGACTTTAAAGTGAGGTTCCACCCAAAAATGGAACTTCCCCTCCGGTGTCACATTTGGCACCTTTCAGGGGGGAGGGGGGAGCAGATACCTGTCTAATACAGGTATTTGCTCCCACTTCCTGGCATAGATGACCACGGCGCTTGCGGTGACCTATGCCACTTCCAGCGCCTACCCCGTCCTCCCCCGCTGTATTCTGTGAGACACAGAACACAGCAGGGACCTGAGAAGACGCGCAGCGCGACTCGCACATGCGCAGTAGGGAACCAGGAAGTGAAGCTGCACGGCTGAGAGCCGAAGGACGGATCGGCTTCGGCTGCTGACATCGGGGGCTCCCTGGACAGGTAAGTGTCCTTATATTAAAAGTCAGCAGCTGCAGTATTTGTAGCTGCTGGCTTTTAATATTTTTTTTTCAGCGGACCTCCGCTTTAAGTGGTTAAACTTCCTGCATTTACACACAGAAGTTTAATCTAAGAAGGAAGTTAGTTACAATGTTTCATGTTGTTAAAAACTTGGCAGACTGGCGGAATTTTTCTTTACACACACAGAAGTTTATCCCTTTGATCTAAGAAGGAAGTGTTATGCCCCGTACACACGGTCGGATTTTCCGACGGAAAATGTGTGATAGGACCTTGTTTTCGGAAATTCCTACCGTGTGTGGGCTCCATCACACATTTTCCATCGGATTTTCCGACACACAAAGTTTGAGAGCAGGATATAAAACTTTCCGACAACAAAATCCAATCCTTTAAATTCCGATCGTGTGTACACAAATCCGACGGACAAAGTGCCACGCATGCTCAGAATAAATAAATAGATGTAAGCTATTGGACACTGCCCCATTATAGTCCCGACGTACGTGTTTTACGTCACCGTGTTTAGAACGATCGGATTTTCCGACAACTTTGTGTGACCGTGTGTATGCAAGACAAGTTTGAGCCAACATCCGTCGGAAAAAATCCTAGGATTTTGTTGTCGGAATGTCCGAACAAAGTCCGACCGTGTGTACGGGGCATTAGTTACAATGTTTCCTGTTAAAAACTTGGCAGACTGCCCGGATATTTTCTTTTGACAGCTGAGTGAGCAGATAAGTCTCTCCACTTGTTATATGAAAGAATCGGCAAACTCTGCATTGGAGATCATCAGGGGGGTTGAATCGAGATCACAATTTTTTTAATGATTAATTGTGCAGCTCTAATTTCTTGTGCATTATCTTTAAAAGAGGCTTCCTTCTGGGACGACAGCCATACAGACCAATTTGATGCAGTGTGCGGCGTATGGTCTGAGCACTGACGGACTGACTCCCCCACCCCTTCAACCTCTGCAGCAATGCTGGCAGCACTCATACGTCTATTTCCCAAAGACAACCTCTGGATATGGCGCTGAGCACGTGCACTCAACTTCTTTAGTCGACCATGGCGAGGCCTGTTCTGAGTGGAACCTGTCATGTTAAACCTCTGTATGGTCTTGGCCACCGTGCTACAGCTCAGTTTCAGGGTCTTGGCAATCTTCTTGTAGCCTAGGCCATCTTTATGTAGAGCAACAATTATTTTTTTTTTCAGATCCTCAGAGAGTTCTTTGCCATGAGGTGTCATGTTGAACTTCCAGTGACCAGTATGAGAGAGTGAGAGCGATAACATCAAATTGAACACACCTGCTCCCCATTCACACCTGAGACCTTGTAACACTAACGAGTCACATGACACCGGGGAGGGAAAATGGCTAATTTTGAGGGGACAGCAAATTTACACTGTTATACAAGCTGTACACTCACTACTTTACATTGTAGCAAAGTGTCATTTCTTCAGTGTTGTCACATGAAAAGATAAAATAAAATGTATAAAAAAAATGTGAGGGGTGTACTCACTTTTGTGAGATACTGTGTATACGTGATCCTGAGTACAGGGGTCACCATGTAGCTATAAAACTGGTATAGGGCTGTTGTTAAGTGACCAGACATAAATGAGTAATTAACCCTTGCAGTGCAGGCACAACCCCAATCCAAGGGATCATTTTTTATTTACCCGGAGTTGGGCTTTAATTATGGCCATCTTATATTTTTCTTACAACTTTTCTGTGCATAATCTCGTAGATCCAGTTTGGAACAGCCTGGTGTACGAGAGCAGCGGAGGAAGTTGATGACATTGGGTTTCCTTGTGCTTGCTTAGCCGGGTTGCTAGGAGACGAGCGCCAGAGAAGTATGTTTGTCTTTGCCTGGTCGCCGGGAGCCTTGGGATAGAAGATTCCTCTTATGGCTCCATATATAGAATCATCAGGGGAATGAAATTTGAAAAAATTAACTGTTTCCTTTGGAGAATGATGTCATTGGAAAGGTCAGCAGTCTTGGGTCTTTGCAGAGCTGAGCCTTTAAAAGAATAATTACTTTTTGAAGCATGCGGGGAATATCAAAAGGGGGTCCTTGGTTAGGGAATAGATCGGGGCTTTGGAAATCTTAGAGCGAGATGTTTATGCATTATATCAATGAGGATGTCATTAAAGTGGACTTCCAACCCAAAAAAAAAAAAAATAGTAATGTGTTTAAAAAAAATAAAAAAAAAACATTTGGAGAAAATTTTTTTTTTTACTCACCTCTAAATGCCTGTTGCTAGGGGGTCCCTCGTAGTCTGCCTCCTTCGGTGCCTGGGCTCCTGACCTCACTTCCCTCGGCGCAGGAAGGGAGATCACCTCTCCACCCTCCCTCCCACGTGACCGGTCCCAGATGATTGCGGGGCCAGTGACAGCGAGCGGCTCGCACATACGCAGTGGGTGCCCGGCTGTGAAGCCACAGCCGGGCGCCCACAGTTAGAATGCTGGCGCTGCCAAGTGGAGGTGGGGACGAGCAGGGATTCGATCCCTCGCATCGCTGGACCCTGGGACAGGTAAGTGTCCGATTAAAAGTCAGCAGCTGCAGTATTTGTAGCCAATGTCACTTCCTGTGCGCCTTCTGGGCATTTTCCTGCCTTTTTCCATCAGGTGTTCTGCGCAGGTGCGGGTTGGCGCAGTGAGGCGTCTTTGGCGCAGGGTCAGTTGGCACAGATTTCCTCTTGCGGCAACGCGCCATTGGTGCATGCGTAGTAAGCCCTGGACTCTTACACCTACTTTGTTGCTAAGATACCCCCAGTCAATTCAGACACATTTACATGCGCTCTCTCTCCCCTGTCACAGTAGCTCTAAGGTCAGTGATGCTGTGACGGGGGATAGAGTGGACCACGCATGTGTGGGGGTTTGAGTGCTCACTCCTGTGATGGTGGTGGTGAGCAGTAACGGCTGGAAGTGTCCTAGCAACATCCTAGCAACAAGACAAAATGATGTCATCTCTGGGAGTTTTTGGCCAGGCTTTGATGAAAATATAAATGGCCTACACCTATAATAAGGGTATTATTCAACTTTAGTCAAAACTGTGCATTTCTTTTTTTTTATCTACAGGCTCCGATTACAAACATAGAAACATAGAAATGTGATGGCAGAAAAAAGACTGAGTAGTCCATCAAGTCTGCCCATTTTTTTTTTTGTTTACTTTTTTGTCTGAGTATAGATCTACGTTCGTCCCAAGCTAATTTTAAGCCATTTACTGTTGACTGTCTCACTACCTCTGCTGGAAATTTATTTCAAGCATCAACTACCCTTACAGTAAAATAATACTTTCTAATGGCGTGTACACACGAGCGGAATGTCCGACAGAAAAAGTCAGATGGGAGCTTTTCATCGTATACTCCGATCATGTGTGGGCCCCATCGGACTTTTTACGTCGAAAATTCTTCTAGAAAGAGAACATGTTCTAAATTTTTCCGACGGAACCAATTCCTATCGGGAAAACCGCTCTTCTGTATGCTGTTCCGACGTACCAAAAACAACGCATGCTCTGAAGTAATTACGAGACGGAAGCTATTGGCTACTGGCTATTGAACTTCCGTTTTCTAGTCCCGTCGTACGTGTTGTACGTCACCGCGTTCTGGACGGTCGGAATTTGGTGTGACCGTGTGTAGGCAAGACAGCTTGAGCGGAATTCCATCGGAACTCCGTCAGAAAAACCTTCCGTTTATTCCGACGGGAAAGCCGGTCGTGTGTACAGGGCATTAGATTCGTTTTCAACTTTCCTCCAGTTAGTTTGAGGTCATGTCCCCGTGTTCTTGAGTTTGGTTTTATATTGAAAAAACTGCCCTCCTGAACCTTATTCATCCCCTTGATGTGTTTAAAGGTTTCAATCATGTCTTCTTTCCCTTCTTTCCAACAGACTGTACATATTGAAGTGATTGTAAATAATCACCTTGTAAAACAGCCCATTCAAATTAAAATTGAAATGAAAAGAAAAACATTTTTGTATAGAAATAAAAAAAAATAAATAAACATTATAAATGCCTTTTTTCCCTTTTTTAGTGGTGATCACATTCCCTCTGTTCTCAGCTGCATAGGAGCTGGGGGAGGAGAAGCAGCAATACACTGAGCTTCCCAATGAATGGCTGTGCCGCAGGGTGTGTCAGGACAAGTCTGATTATTGGTGGAGAGCACACTGAGTTCCCAACATAGCTAGAGAACTGACCACGATGTGCTCTCCCGCTTAGCATTGTCAGTTTTTTTCATAGAAAAACCAGGGGAATAGCAGGAACACCAGGGATTTCACACAAAGAAAGCATTACAAAGAGAACAGGATACTTTCTCATACAAGTATATGGTATGGAAGATACTTATCAGGAATATGAAGTGTTGGGGGAACAAACACCTTTAAAGTAGGGTTGCCACATCATCCCTTTAATCCAGAACACACATTAATTACACAGGTTCTGTGGCCTATTAAGGTGGTAATTAAACTCACTTAGTGCCTTATCTGCATTAAATTAGCCCCAGAACCTGTGTAATTAATATGTGTCCTGGATTTAAGGGATGATGTGGCAACCCTACTTTAAAGTGGTTGTAAATCCTAAACATTTTTTACCTTAATGCATCCTTTTACCTACCTGAGCCCTCATTTGATCCAGCGCAGTGCAGGTCTGCAGCTCTTCCCTCCCCTTACTTCCTGGTCTCGCTGGCTTTGCTGGGGCACCGGGAACCATTGGCTCCCAGTGCTGTCATTCAAAGCCGGGGGGCGGGGCCGAGTCCCGCTGTCTGTGTCAATGGATGCAGCAGCGGTGCTTGGGTGCGAGCAAGCACGAGCGCCCCCATGGGGGAACTGGACATAGGGGAGGGGCCAGAAGCGTCGGCGGGGGGGGACCCGAAAAGAGAAGGTTTCGGGGGCCGCTCTGTGCAATTCCACAGAGCAAGTAAGTATAGACATGTTTGTTTGTTTTTTTTTGTTTGTTTTTTTTAATTCACTTTTACAATAACTTTAAGTTTCTGAAGTCGCTCTCAATATGTTTTATCTTCCAGACCTTTCACCATTTTTGTTACCCGTCTCTGGACTTGTTCTGCATATACTATAGGCAGTTTTTTTTTGGTAAAGGTGAACACACCGGTCCTCTTGATTTCAAATGTTGATGGCAAACACATTCACACTAAAATGGAAAGATGAGTGGGAGAATCTTTCTGGAGGCTCCTTTAGACAATGTCAGCCATTAGACTGTCCCGTTCTTGCTCACCCCCCTGTCTCTATTTTAAATTTTGCACGGTGTCGTCTTTATTTTCTCAAGAACACGAAAAAAAGCGTGTGAAAGAAAAGTCTCATGGAGAAACCCTTTTTTTTTATTAGCGTGAGCTTAAGAAATTGCGATCCCATCTATTTATAGATGGGATCGCAATGAAAGATGTGCTGCAGCGAGGACTTTGAAGATCTCCAGCTGTGTATATTCATTATATCCTCGTCTGAGCAAAAGCGGCCTTAAAGCGTCGGACAATTCTTGTATAGATTTAACAAAGTGGTAAAAAGTGGCAGTAATGAATATGTGCAAGCCCAGAGCAAATTAGATAAAGCTGTCGTATCATCTGCAGAACAAGTCTTTAAACCTTTTCCTTAGAACAATATCACTTCAGTTAAATGTATTTACAGCTCTGTAGTTATTTATATGTAGCTGTTCGACCATCGAGGGCATTTGGGTTTTATTTTCTGTCTTTTTCATTCTTAGCATATCAAGTGCCGTATTTAGGGCTTGTATTATTATTCTTTTTTTGCAGTAAAATGTATTAGATTAAAATGACTGTAAACCTCTGAAATGAAAAATGAACAAAGCATAGTCTTCTATAGTGTGTACTTGCCTCAATCCAGAGCATATGGTGTCTATAAAAAGAGAAGGTGAATTGGGACTTTATATGAAGCACTTGGGGACTAATGGTGCCTCCATGCATCCCTGAGATTTACAATGAAAAAAGAGGGGCTACTGGGACTTTGAATGAGGCACAAGAAACAAAACAGGTACAAAAACATCAACATTTGTTTGGCAAATATATATGGTTTAACCACATCCAGTTTGAGAATGCTTCAATAGGAGACTAATATATGACCATGGCCCAGTACAGTGCATATGTGCATCAAGATATAAACATATTAAACAATGAATGATGACATAAGCCATAGTTGTTCTATAAAAAATAGCATATGGTGTCTACCGTGTCCTTCCTCTATCTGCATGCATCATTTCTTACAGGTTAAAATGAATCCAAGGGATCCAGGGCAATAGGGGGAGGGGAGCTCCTGCATACAGCCTGTGATTGACAGCCTCAGCTGTGCATGTTTCCCTATGAGATTGTGTAGGGGGTGGTCCATTCCCTCCACTCATGTCTCAGATTACACTAAGCTTGTTGCTCAATGCCAGGAGTCTCCAAACTGTGGCATTCAATTGTACAATTCCTATCATGCCTAGTCATGTCTGTGAATGTCAGAGATTTACTATGCCTCATGGGACATGTAGTTCCGCAAAATCTGGAGGGCCGTAGTTTGGAGATCCCTGCTCTATGCTGTTCAGTGTGTGACATCAGATTGCCACTCCCTGCCTTCTAAGGATCAGAAAAGCTGTGTCAGCCCAGGTTCACACTGAGCTGCAGGAATGAAGCCGCGATTTCAGAGACATCTGTTCGGGTCTCTGCACAGATGTCAATGTAAATTGCAGCCCGAAATCACAAAAAGTAATACAGAAACTACTTTTTCAAATCAGGGCAGTGCCGCAGATGCAGCGTCACACCGATTAGGACAACGCCATTGACAGCAACTGCCACCGATTAGACAGTCAAAATGCTTCAGTGTGAACCAGTGCTAAATTGTGCACTTTGAATAGCAGTGGATAAGAGAAGCAGTGAGCAGTGTTTACAGGAAAGGAGTGTAGAGGGTATGACAGCGGCCAGTATATAAAAGAGATAAGCCTAGAAGGTAAGACAGTGAGCAGTATGTAGAGGAGAGGAACATAGAGGGTATGGCAGTGAGCAGTATGGACCAGAGAGGAGCATAGAGGGTATGACAGTGAACCATGAATCAGATGGAGACAGAAAATGCAGATAAAATCACATCTTTTATTATAATGGTAAAAATTGTACAAATAGTAAACTTAGTCAAAACATAGCCAGGGTACGGTAGCCAAAGCGGGTAGTCAGAAAAAGCCAGGAAATCAGGAAGCCAGGGATCAGCGTAGTCAAAGGCAGCAGACAGGATCAGGAGCCAGAAGGGAAGTCAGCCAGGCAAGTCTTCAACAGGAACACATCAGAGAGTCTCCAGTTAGGTTTGACCAAGGCGAAAGCACAGATAAAGTGAACCAGGCAGTTTAAATAGCCAGAAGGGGCTGGCTGTAGGTTGGACTGACGAGCAGGAAATGATTACCAGGTGAGCTGCTTTGGAACGATGAGTGCTGGCAATTAACCGACAGCTGAGCAGCCTGAGCACTGAAAAGGGAGAGCTGAGAGCTCAGACAGACAGTGAGCAGTATATACAGCAGAGGAGCATAGAGGGTATGACAGTGAGCAGTATGTACAGGAGAGGAGCATAGAGGGGATGACAGTGAGCGGTATGTACAGGAGAGGAGCATAGAGGGGATGACAGTGAGCGGTATGTACAGCAGAGGAGCGTAGAGGGGATGACAGTGAGCGGTATGTACAGCAGAGGAGCGTAGAGGGGATGACAGTGAGCGGTATGTACAGGAGAGGAGCATAGAGGGTATGACAGTGAGCAGTATGTACAGGAGAGGAGCATTGAGGGTATGACAGTGAGCAGTATGTACAGGAGAGGAGCATTGAGGGTATGACAGTGAGCGGTATGTACAGGAGAGGAGCATAGAGGGTATGACAGTGAGCAGTATGTACAGGAGAGGAGCATAGAGGGTATGACAGTGAGCGGTATGTACAGGAGAGGAGCATAGAGGGTATGACAGTGAGCAGTATGTACAGGAGAGGAGCATAGAGGGTATGACAGTGAGCAGAATGTACAAGAGAGGAGCATAGAGGGGATGACAGTGAGCAGTATGTACAGGAGAGGAGCATAGAGGGTATGACAGTGAGCAGTATGTACAGGAGAGGAGCATAGAGGGTATGACAGTAAGCAGTATGTACAGGAGAGGAGCATAGAGGGTATGACCAGAAACGTAAATGTATTTTATTGGGATTTTATGTGATAGACCAACACAAAGTGGCACATAATTGTGAAGTGGAAGGAAAATGATAAATGGTTTTCAAATTTTTTTACAAATAAATATGTGAAAAGTGTGGCGTGCATTTGTATTCTGCCCCCCTTTACTCCCTAACTAAAATTTAGTGGAACCAATTGCCTTCAGAAGTCACCTGATTAGTAAATAGACTCCACCTGTGTGTAATTTAATCTCAGTATAAATACAGCTGTTCTGTGAAGTCCTCGGAGGTTTGTTAGAGAACCTTAGTGAACAAACAGCATCACGATGGCCAAGGAATACATCAGACAGGTCAGGGATAAAGTTGTGGAGAAGTTTAACCGCCTGCCGACCGCCGGCCGTCAATTGACGGCCGGGCGGCGCAGCTCTCCTTGCGGGCGGACGTCATATGACGTCCTCGCTTTCTTAGGCCACCAGGGGGCACGCGCGCGCCGGCGATCGCGCGCGCCCGCCGTGTCACCAGGCACCCGGTGCGCGTGCCCATCGGCCGCGATGTCCGCCGGGCACCCGCGATTACCGGTAACACAGCAGGACCATGGATCTGTGTGTGTAAACACACAGATCCACGGTCCTGTCAGAGGAGAGGAGACCGATGGTGTGTTCCCAGTACAGAGGAACACCGATTGGTCTCCTCCCCTAGTGAGTCCCCGCCCCCTACAGTTAGAATCACTCCCCTAGCAACACAGTTAACCCCTCGATCACCACCCAGTGTTAACCCCTTCACTGCCTGTCACATTTATACAGTAATCAATGCATTTTTATAGCACGGATCGCTGTATAAATGTGAATGGTCCCAAATATGTGTCAAAAGTGTCCGATGTGTCCGCCGCAATATCGCAGTCACAATAAAAATCGCAGATCGCCGCCATTACTAGTAAAAAAAAATAAAAAAATAAAAAATGTTATAAAACTATCCCCTATTTTGTAGACGCTATAACTTTTGCGCAAACCAATCTATATACGCTTATTGCGATTTTTTTTTTACCAAAAATATGTACAAGAATACATATTGGCCTAAACTAAAAAAAAATTTGTTTTAAAGAAAAAAAAATTGGATATTTATTATCGCAAAAGGTAAAAATTATTGTGTTTTTTTTTAAACTTGTCACTCTTCTTTTGTTTATAGCGCAAAAAATAAAAACCGCAGAGGTGATCAAATACCACTAAAAGAAAGCTCTATTTGTGGGGAAAAAATGATAACAATTTCATTTGGGTCGAGTGTTGTATGACCGCGAAATTGTCATTCAAAGTGCGACAGCGCTGAAAGCTGAAAAATGGCTTGGGCAGGAAGGGGGCGAAAATGCACTGTATTGAGGTGGTTAAAGTAGGGTTAGGCTATAAATAAATATCCCAAGATTTGAACATCTCTCGGAGCACTGTTCAATCCATCATCCAAAAATGGAAAGTGTATGGTACAACTGCAAACCTACTAAAACATGGCCATCCACCTAAACTGACAGGCCGGGCAAGGAGAGCATTAATCAGAGAAGCAGCCAAGAGGCCCATGGTAACTCTGGAGGAGCTGCAGAGATCCACAGCTCAGGTGGGAGAATCTGTCCACAGGACAACGTTTAGTTGTGCACTCCACAAATCTGGCCTTTATGGAAGAGTGGCAAGAAGAAAGCCATTGTTGAAAGAAAGCCATAAGAAGTCACGTTTGCAGTTTGCGAGAAGCCATGTGGGGGACACAGCAAACATGTGGAAGAAGGTGCTCTGGTCAGATGAGACCAAAATTGAACTCTTTGGCCTAAAAGCAAAACACTATGTGTGCCGGAAAACTAACACTGCACATCACCCTGAACACACCATCCCCACTGTGAAACATGGTGGTGGCAGCATCATGTTGTGGGGATGCTTTTCTTCAGCAGGGACAGAGAAGCTGGTTAGAGTTGATGGGAAAATAGATGGAGCCAAATACAGGGAAATCTTAGAAGAAAACCTGTTAGAGTCTGCAAAAGAGTTGTGTCACCAACTGCTTTCACCTTGTGTCACGAACCACCACCAATAATAAAGGTGTGCTCTTACCAGAAAGCGTTGCCCCCCTGTTACGGAGGGGTCAACAAGGGCCTTTGTGTCTAAGGTACTCCAATTCCTTTAAGGGATCCACATAAGGTATGCAGGTAATGCATCTTCAAACAGCCAGTGTAAACAACGAATCCTCTCAATCTTCTCTCTCCTCTCAGGGGTTCCAAAATGGCCTAAAATGAGCTACAATGAAATGGTTTAGAAGCCAGATCTACAATGGAATGGTTTAGATCAAAGCATATTCATGTGTGAGAATAGCCCAGTCAAAGTCCAGACCTAAATCTAATTGGGAATCTGTGGCAAAGCTTGAAAATTGCTGTTCACAGACGCTCTCCATCCAATCTGACAGAGCTTGAGTTATTTTGCAAAGAAGAATGGGCAACAATTTCACTCTCTAGATGTGCAAAGCTGGTAGAGACATCCCCAAAAAGACTTGCAACTGTAATTGCAGTGAAAGGTGGTTCTACAAAGTATTGACTCAGGGGGGCTGAATACAAATGTACCCCACACTTTTCACATATTTATTTGTAAAAAATTTGAAAACCATTCATAATTTTTCTTCCACTTCACATTTATTTGCCACTTTGTGTTGGTCTATCACATAAAATCCCAATAAAATAAATTTTTTTGTTTGCGACATTGTACCCAAACAAGATTGAAGTCCTTTTTTTCCCACAAATAGAGCTTTATTTTGGTGGTAGACAAATTTGAAAAAAAGCAATATTTTTTACTTTTTGCTACAATGAATATCCCCCAAAAATACTGTATATAAAAAACACATTTTTTCCTCAGTTTAGACCGATATGTATTCTTCTACATATTTTTGGTAAAAAAAATCGCAATAAGCGTATATTGATTGGTTTGTGCAAAATTTATAGCGTCTACAAAATAGGGGATAGTTTTATGGCATATTTATTATTAATTTTTTTTTATTGGTAATGGCGGCGATCTGCAATTTTTATTGTGACTGCGACATTATGGCGGACACATTGGACACTTTTGACACTATTTTGGGACCAGTGTCATTTATACAGCGATCAGTGCTATAAAAATGCACTGATTACTGTATAAATGACACTGGCAGTGAAGGGGTTAATCTTGATCTTAATCAGTGATCTCTGTCATGACACAAGGCAGAACGGGGAAAAACTTTGTTTACAAAGGCATCTCCCCGTTCTACCTCTCAGTGACACATTCGCGGGCACCGAGTCCGCGGGACCCGCGGTCACGGAGAACGCGGCGGGGGGCGCGCGTGCGCCCGCAGTGCTGCTTTTTAAAGGGGAAGTACCTGTACGCCCTTTTGTCCACGCGTGCCATTCTGCCGACGTATATCGGCGCACAGCGGTCGGGAAGCGGTTAAAGAAGGTCAAACCAACATTAAAAAACCAACCACACAGTGAGAGACACTTCAATATCAGACATTCTGCACCCCTCCTTCATCAAGACCTCAATGACGGCACATTGCTTCTACTTGGAATCCATTATTTATCGGCAATGAAAAAGAAGAAGTAAAAATAAGAGTTATTATAGATGAAGAGTGTGACAAAGGGCCTCGTTACAAAGAGTTACTCCACCAGCATGTGAAATTTGAACCACCTACTTAAGGTAATACAAAAGTTATGGCTACTTTTGCATACAGCCCTCGTAGATCCCCGTCATCATCAGCTTTCCTGGGAAAGGGTTAAATATTACAAAACAACATATTTTCCCCACAGCTTGTTCATAACCCAGTGCAGTCACCAAAATGAGTCATATTCCACATGGATCATGTGAAACAATTACTGCTAGAATTTCGGCATCCTTAATGTGGTCTCCATAACTGTGTAGTGTTTTCAACTTATCACAGAATTGCAGTCCAGCTGGAGTATCACATCATCCCACATGATTTGCTGATTACTGTGCAGTGCTGTAGGGTAGTATCATTTGGGACTATGGATGCTGAATTTGAAAATGTGCTCTGAGTCTATATTGGCACCACTCACTTAACTAGCAAACCGGTTTCTAAAAGTTGGAATTGGATTATCATATACCATCATACTCGAGTATAAGCCAAGTTTTTCAGCACATTTTTTTGTGCTGAAATTGCCCCCCTCGGCTTATACTCGAGTCAAGTACTTTTCTGCAGCAGAGAATGAGATTTTCCGAACCGACTTTGGTGCTAGGACTTAGTGCTAGGAACCCAAAATGTGGTGTGCAAACTGGAACTAGCACTACAACATATCCAAAGCTGGGGTTCCTAGCTCCAAGTGGCCCCGAGATACAGGGCCCCAAAGTCGGTTTAGGAAAATGTCATTCTCTGCTGCAGAAAAGTGCTTGACATTTTCCAACCGACTTTGGAGCCCCGTATCTCGGGGCCACTTAGTGCTGGGAACCCAAAATTTGGTGTGCAAACTAGAACTAGCACTACAACATATCCAAAGCTGGGGTTCCTAGCTCCAAGTGGCCCCGAGATACGGGGCCCCGAAGTCGGCTTAGGAAAATGTCATTCTCTGCTGCAGAAAAGTGCTTGACATTTTCCGAACCGACTTTGGGGCCCCGTATCTCGGGGCCACTTGGTGCTAGGAACCCCAGCTATGGATATGTTGTAGTGCTAGTTTCACTGGGTTTGCACACCAAATTTGGGTGGCCCCAAAGTAGATATGGGGCCCCAAAGTTGGTCAACTGTGTCCATCTGCAGCAATGTCATTTCGGGACCCTTTGGGTCCAGAGACCCCAAATTTTGGCTGCAGCTAGGGGGCATCTAGGAACCCTTAACTACCTAATTTGAAGTTCAGGGGGGCTTATGGCTGCAAATGGGCACAGTGAGGCTGCAAATGGGCACAGTGAGGCTGCAAATGGGCATTGTTGACCCTCTTTTCCACTTACAGTAGCTGCACATTTCTCACCCTAGGCTTATACTCGAGTCAATGGTAAAATTTGTGGTAAAATGTGGTAAAATTAGGTGCCTCGGCTTTCATTCGTGTCGGCTTATACTCGAGTATATACAGTAATAATAAAAAGCAAACCAGACAACAGAAGTGCAAGTGATGCGCAATGAAAAGCAAGAGTAGACTGATCAGCAAACCTCTGTCGGTAGGTTTGAGATAGTGGTTCGTTGCACTTGGCCTAAACATTAAAGGAGAAGTACAGCCGAAGCTCATTTGGCTGAACTTCTCCTGTGTAGCTATAGGTATTCTGAATAATAAACCGCCCTTTATTCAAAAATACCTCCACTGCGCCACTGAATAGAGTGTAACTAGATAAAAATTGTGATTAAGTGAATAACCATCTAAATAAGATGAAAATCTACAAAAAGAGCTGCCCCTTTAAAATAACTGAACAATAAATATTATTTGATCTCATATATCTGCTTTACCCATACGATCCTTCTATCAGATATAAAAGAAAAAATAAGAGGCGCTCACACCCCCCCAGTAGTGAAG
Source organism: Lithobates clamitans (assembly GCA_037952925.1). Lineage (NCBI taxonomy): Eukaryota > Metazoa > Chordata > Amphibia > Anura > Ranidae > Lithobates > Lithobates clamitans. The sequence goes on along the minus strand of JBBGZY010002269.1, from coordinate 270,596 downwards.
ATTAGGTGAACTACAATTACGCTGAATAATAGTGCATGTATCAACATGTGAACCTATTCATATACACAGTGCTTGCACACTCAATTAATGACCATACATAAATTAATTCACCATGTGTAAAAGGTGGAAAAATCTGTGCCAATGGTGTACTATATTATTCATATAGTATAAACCACCATATCATGTGATATAAATAAAGTCCATAGCTGTAAAAATATATATGAAAAACATAAACTATAAAAATCAGTCCAAAATCATGTGACAAAAAAATCGTGATATAATTGTGACAAAAAAAATCTTTAGCATAAAAATCTTCAATGGATGCTGTGATCTTGATAAGTGTATGATTCCACGTGTCCTTCACCTCACCACCGTGAAACGTGAATCCACTCCCAAAAGAAACTCACTCACCGATTTTTTTTGCCAGCACTCTCATGCACGGCAAAAAACGCTTTTTTACCACACTTCAGGGTACGGTAATCAGATATACGAATATCCCACAGTGTTTGATATACCGGTCCACATGAAAAATAATCAAAGTGCTCACATAGCGTAAACTAGCACGGCAAGTTTATTAAAACCACTACAATCTTCTAGAAAATCACTCACATTTAAAAGATTTAAAACAGCAGTGTAGTTCACAGCAACTTCAACAATCAGTGGATGAACTCAAAACACAAATGGTCACGGCGGACCCGAGGTGTGCTAATGCTTGGACTCACAGTCTCTTTCCCTTCCTCGGTAGTGCACCGTGAAATCAAAACCACCCTTCCTCCAATGCGGCTATCAGCGTTGCTCGTCACATCTCATAGCCACTCCCCTGACATGTTTCGTCATAGATTTGACTTATTCATGGGATTGGCTTGGCTCCCAGCCCCTCCATAGCTCAGCACTCATGTGAGTGCAGGAGGCAGACCAGAGAGCTGCTGACTGACAGTCACCAGTTCTCTGCTCACGGAGCTCTGAAAACCGAGCGATCGGCGGTGTTAGATAGCTGAGTTCTCAGTCTTAGGGGAGCCAGGGGGCTCTAATCATGTTCTTCAAAAAGACTCTCACCCCCCCCCCCCATTGGAACCCATAGTCCGGTGCCCTGTATGTAGATCAAAAGTAAGAAATATGCGATTGGGGATGATTTATACTGTGTAATGCGTAGTAAGAACTTAATATAATGGAATCCTTAAAAAGAAGCATCGGAGGGGGAGAGTTTACTCCCGCTTTAAGCTGAGAAAGCCCCTCCTCTCATGAACTCTCCTGGAATGTATGACACCTTTTTGGCCTAGGCCAGAAACCAGGAAGCAACTGAAGAAATGTAAAAAAAAGAAAAGAGTAAAACAAGTAAATATAATGTACCTTCCTATCTATTTACTAAAGATAGCAGCATAGAGATTAAAAATAGTCATTGTTGATTGAGAGAGTTTAGTTCTCTTTTAAATACTGATCAGTGAAGGAAGTTGAATAAACACAACACTAGAGATCATTGTATCGCCGGTTTGTTGGCTCTGCAATGATTTTCAATTAGAACTACGTAAAATGAAGTCACTTCTGTTCACAGGAAGGTGGAGATTCTTCTTTTTCTAATAAAAGTATATTTGTCCAGGGATTTCCAGCTTTAATTTGCTGGCAGTTTTAGATCTGTGTGCACAGTTCTGTGTATTGAGGCCAGGAAGCTTTGGAAGTGGTCGTAGTAAACAAGAGGGTGGACGGGGTAAGTAAAGCAGCTGGGTGGGGGTCAGCTTATTCCCTTTCATTGTCCCCATGGACGCAATGTTATGGTAGTTCGATAGATAGAATATTTCATCAATCTTTGTAATGAAATTAAAGGAAGATTATAGTCCCAGCTTACATTTTCTTTTTCTAACATCATCATTGTAATAACAATGCAAACCATAGTTGTTTTTGACAATCCAATATAAGCTAACTTGAAAAATCTCCTTTCATGTTGCGAGTGCTGTCTGCCTGCTGGCCGTCTCTTTCCATAACTTCCTGGATTCCCTGAACGCTTTGCAGCTTCTCCTCAATTTCTAAGGACTACATATCCCATGTTACCTTGCTGCCTGCAAGCAGAGATTCCTGCACTGGCTCCTCCTTCCGTAACCACCTTATATACCCTTTACAACCACTTTTACCTACAGGTAAGCCTATATTAACTTCCCTGATGGTATTCCAGAGTGTGGCTCGGGGTTAAATTTCAGCACCATTAGCGGTAACCCTGAGCCACACTCTGGATTACATCTCAGGATCCTGGTGCGGCGTTACTTACCTTGTCCCCAGTATCCTGCGATGTCCCCCCGTGCTGTCTGCGGGCTCCGTCCTCCTCCGAAGCCCCTCTGTGCCAGGCTCCGTTCCCTGCAAGCGTCGCAACGCACAGGGGCGGAGCCTGGTGGCCAATTAAAAAGAATGTAAAAATCATAACACATACAGTACTGTAATCTTACAGATTACAGTACTGTATGAAATCATTTTGAATCCCTTTTGTTCCCAGTGCTTTGTCCAATGCCCTACATGCAGTTTTATAATATATATTGTTCTTTCTGCCTGGAAACTTGAGATTGTCCATAGCAACCAAAAAGTGTCCCTTTACGTCAAAAGTGGCTTTAGACCAGCTAGAAAACAGCGATAGTAAATTAGAACACTTGCAGAATTGAGCGATAGTGAGGGAAATGTATTTTATTATCATTATATTATTATTTTTTTTTAAATTATTTATATTTATTTATTATATTATAATTTATGATTTTGTGTTTCAAACTTTATCATACCCGGGATGACAGATGTTTTGTGCACTGGTACAGATGTTGATTGGACACTGACAAATGTTTTGTGCACTGGTACAGCTGTTGATTGGACACTGACAAATGTTTTGTACATTGGGGACACTGTGACAGATGTTCATGGGACAATGGTGCTTGGTGTACTATGTGTGGGGATGGCTGCAGTCTGTGTCACCTGTGACAGCTCTCTGTGTACAATCATTCCTTACATAGAGAGCTGTCACAGAGGCTGTCACAGAGACAGGTGTCGGTTTACACTGTGCGGGCTGTGATTGGACACAGCCATCACATGATCGGGAGGGCCAATCACAGCACCCATATCACGATCTGTGTTTGTATGTATGCGAAGATCACAACCATCTCAGGATTGCGCCGCTGGGGCTGCGCGCGGGCACCCGTTCTGAGGGGCGTACGGCTACGTCCACTTCGAACAGTGAAGCGTCCACCTGCCCGTTTATGTACATTGGCCGGGTGGGAAGCGGGTAAACTCCTCGTCTCGGCACCTCTGTAGTACAGAAGGCAGGTTCTCTGAAATGTGTGACATAGCAGTGCCTACTCACAGGTCATAGTGACTTTTTGTCACAGAATTCATAGAAGTAAATGTGTGGGGATCTTCACAAAGTAAATTTACAAACTTCAAGATTGTTCAGAGTAATAGGAGTAGACTGGAAATAATTAAAATATACTGTGGAAATTAGTATATGATTTTGCATTTTAACCATAAATATGCTTAAATACCAAGCTGAGGAGGGAGGAGAAGCAGACTTCCTTGCTGTTTCTTTGTTATGTGATGGGAAACATCCTTGAAAACCCTTCATAGGGAATCTACATACATATTTTATTTATTACGGCAAGGACTAAAGAAAACACAATTTCTAAAAAAAAATGTGTTCTATTGGGGTGATTTCCCTTCACTTCCTGTCCCATAGCCAAAAGAGGAAGTGAGAAGAAATACCTGGTTCTCACCAAAACTAATGTCCTCAGATTTCCCCTCTATTCCTGTTCTAGTGAAAACTCAAAATTTAGGGTTTTCTTTTATTTTTGACTTTCGGTGATAACAGTCAACAGGACAAATAGAGAGGGTATTCTAATCCCCCCGTCCCTTGATCACCCGCCTGAACAGGGGCATGCAGCCACTCAGGGCTGTACATATGTTCAAGCACAAGCCCTAAAGGCCCATTCACACATGAGGCTAAAATAGCCGTTTCACTGTGGAACGCTTTCAGAGGGCATTTGGCAGGCAGCATTGCGGTGATATGTCGCTTGCTCACCACCTGTTTTTAACCCTCAAAATGCCGTACCACCCCCCATCGCTACCATGCACACTGCTGGTTGCAACATGGCCCCATTCAAGGAGTTGTGTAAAGAAACGGCCAGCAGACAGGCAGCACTCACAGTATGAAAGGAGATTTTTCTAAGCTTATACTGGATTACAGGGGCGTTGCTAGTTCTACAAAAGATCTGGGGCTATAGCCCATAGCAGTGTAGTAAAGAAAGTCATACGCTTGGGTGGGCATACAAATGTATATACAAATGTATATAAATGTATATAATATACGTGTGTGTGTGTATATATATCCCCAGAGAGTTCCCCCCCTTACATCAGGGTCCCAAGAGAGCCTCCCCCTTGCATCAGGGTCCCCAGAGAGCCCCCCTTACATTAGGGTCCCCAGAGAGCCCCCCCTTACATTAGGGTCCCCAGAGAGCCCCCCCTTACATTAGGGTCCCCAGAGAGCCTCCCCCTTAAATCAGGGTCCCCAGAGAGCCTCCCCCTTAAATCAGGGTCCCCAGAGAGCCTCCCCCTTAAAGCGGTTGTATACCTATTTTTTAAACTTTTACCTACAGGTAAGCCTATAATAAGGCTTACCTGTAGGTAAAAAAAATATCTCCTAAACCTGTAAGGTTTAGGAGATATTCCCCTCGCAATGAGCCGCTGACTGCAGCGGCGCATGCGCACAGGGGATTCTCGGCTGAAAGCCCGGCAGCCGCCGGCCCTTGCCGGAAAAAAAGTCTCCCGCCGCGTTGCGCGGGAGTGACTACATCGCGGCTCCGGCCACTCACAGCGCCGGAGCTGCGATACCCGGAAGACACGCCGAGGGGAAATGTCAGCTCCCTCGGCGTGGACCGTTCCAAGGTAAGTATCTCATAATGAGCTAGTATGCGGTGCATACTAGCTTATTATGCCTTTTCCCTTACAGGTGTAGGGAAAGAAAAAAAAAGTCAGCGGGGGACCCGCTTTAAATCAGGGTCCCCAGGGAGCCCCCCACTTACAACAGGGTCCTAAAAATAGGCACTGTCACTGTACTAATGACACTGGCTGGGAAGGGGTTAACATTAGGGGCGATCAAATGTGTGCCTAGCCTGTGTTTCATTGTAGTTGGCGAGGTGCTTTTACTACTGGAAGACATAGATCCGTATCCCTACTTTGCAGGAACACAGGATCAATGCCTTCCCTACTGACAGAACAGTGATCTGCCTTGTTTACATAGATCGCCATTCTGCCTGTGTACTGAACAATCGGCGGATGCAGGCGGACATCGAGTCCGTGGTACCCGCCGCTGTGTGTGTGATCCCTGAAGTGTCTAGTGAACTAGGTACGTGATCTGGCACAGAGCGGCCGCCCTGCCGCAGTATATATGTATGGTGGGCGGTCTGACAGGTGGTTATTGTTATCAATGTTGTGCAACAGTCAAAACCAAAGTCACATCCAAGTCACATCCATCCAAAGTTGCATAAGAGTTACAAATTACTTTAGTACTTTGATGTAAAACATCGGGGTTATGGCAGCAGAGATATTTTTAAACGGCAGACAATCCTCTTTTTGATAAAAGTGGTCTCCGTGGCGGATTGGCCGCAAGATCACTTTTATCGGGGGGAGGGAGAGGTCCTCTCCCCTCTGAGACGTGGAGCCGAGTGAGGGAATGATGGCCCCCAATTAGCTCCATAATATTGGATGACGGAAGCGACGTCAAACGTTACTTCCGCCCAATGGTCTTAAAGGGGAAAAAAAATTTTGGCGAAAAAAAAAGACATTTATTTATTTATTTATTTAATGCATTTAAGTGTAAATGTGAGATCCCAGATCTTAAATTTAAGAGGTCCTTTCATGTTTTCTTTTCTATTACAAGAGATGTTTACATTTCTTGTAATAGGAATAAAAGTGACTCAAAAAAATCTTAAATGAAAAAAAATAAGAAAAAAAATAGATATAAATTTAAAGCACCCCGTCCCGTCGAGCTCAAACGTAAGTCGCGCCCGCATATGAAAACGGTGTTTAAACCACACATGTGAGGTATCGCCACGATCGTTCGAGTGAGAGCAATAATTCCAGCACTAGACCTCCTCAGTAACTCAAAACTGGTAACCTGTAGACATTTTTAAAGGTCGCCAATGGAGATTTTTAAGTGCCAAAGTTTGTCGCCATTCCACGAGCGGGCGCGATTTTGAAGCGTGACACGTTGGGTATCAATTTACTCGGCGTAACATTATCTTTCACAATATAGAAAACAATTGGACGAACTTTACTGTTGTCTTATTTTTAATTTAAAAAAGTGTGTTTCTTCCAAAAAAAATTGCTTTTGTAAGACTGCTGTGCAAATACGTTGTGACATAAAGTATTGCAACGACCTCCATTTTATTCTCTAGGCCTAGGGTGTCTGAAAAAAAAAAAATATATATATAATGTTTGGGGGTTCTAAGTACTGTATTTATTGGCGTATAACACTCACTTTTTCACCATGAAAATCGGGTGCAAATAGCGTGTGCGTGTTATACGCCAATACTTCAATTTCAGCTGCCTCGGAGGCAACGGGGGGGGGGGGGGGCGGGATGAGTGCCGTCAGATTACATACAGTGAGAATCTCCTGTTTACCGTATATACTCGAGTATAAGTCGTTCCGAGTATAAGTCGAGGCCCTAATTTACTACAAAAAAAATGGGAAAAACTTATTGACCCGAGTATAAGACGAGGGTGAGAAATGCACAGCTACTGTAAGTGGAAAAGAGGGTCAACAATGGCCATCACTGTGCCCATTTGCAGCCATAGGTCCCCTGAACTTCAAACTCGGTAGTTAAGGGTTCCTAGATGCCCCCTAGCTGCAGCCAAAATTTGGGGTCTCTGAACCCAAAGGGTCCAGAAATGACATTGCTGCAGATGGACACAGTTGACCAAATTTGGGGCCCTGTATCTCGGGGCCACTTAGTGCTAGGAACCCCAAATGTGGTGTGCAAACCCAGTGGAACTAGCACCATTAAATTTTCAAAGCTGGGGTTTCTAGCACCAAGTGGCCCCGAGATACAGGGCCCCAAAAATCAGTTCAGAAAATGTCAAGCACTTTTCTGCAGCAGAAAATGACATTTTCTGAATCGATTTTGGGGCCCCGTATCTCAGGGCCATTTAGTGCTAGGAACCCCAGCTTTGGATATGTTATGGTACCAGTTCCAATGGGTTTGCATACCAAATTTGGGGTTCCTAGCACCAAGTGGCCCTGAGATACGGGGCCCCAAAGTCGGTTCGGAAAATGTCAAGCACTTTTCTTCAGCAGAGAATGACATTTTCCGAACCGATTTTGGGGCCCCGTATCTCGGGGCCACTTAGTGCTATGAACTACATTTTTGGATATGTTGTGGTACCAGTTCCACTGGATTTGCATACCAAATTTGGGGTTCCTAGCACCTGGCCCTGAGATACGGGGCCCCAAAGTCGGTTCGGAAAATAAAATTTTTTGCTGCAGAAAAGTGCTTGACTCGAGTATAAGTCGAGGGGGGCACTTTCAGCACAAAAAAATGTGCTGAAAAATTCGACTTATACTCGAGTATATACGGTACTTGGTGGCCTCTGTAATAGGAAGTCAATAGATGGCAATGGCGAGGCTGCTGCATTGATGGCAATGGTGAGGCTGCATTGATGTGGACTAATAAGGCTGCATTGATGGCACTTGTGAGGCTGCAGATGGGCACTGACCCTTATTTTGCTTCAAAGTTCCTTATTTAAAATTTAAGTTTTTTCCTGAAACTTCCCTCTTAAAATGAATGTGCGTGTTATACGCAGATAAATACGGTAATTTTCTATCAAAAAAAAAAAAAACTGATTTTATCTTGTAAACAAGTTTGAAAAATAGGCTTGGTCCTATAGGCTTGGTTAAACATACTAATAAGGTAATTGGCTTATGGGAAGTGTTCAGCTTTCTCTGTAAAAAGCTGGAAAGTATAGTAGCATTATGAAAACCTCATTTTTCTATTCGCACACAGAGATCCTTATATGAGTATCTGTAGAAATAATGATTAATGGCTCCTAATCCTCTCTCACCTTTCCTCCTCCAGTATTCCTATGCTGTGTCAGTGCTGAGAGAGTGCAGCAAGCTGCGTCCCACAGACCCAACTGTTCTGCTCCTCGCTGCCAAGGTCTGCATTGGGCCTCTTCACTGGGTAAGTCCGCCGAAGGAAAGAGTCTTACATAATGCACGAGGCTCCGCAGTGTGCTATCATGGTGTTTAAAAATAGGTACAGCATTTACATCTGGAGAGGGAGTTGCTGGAGCCACATTTATTAGAAGCAGAACATTTTTTAAGGATTAATGTAGAAACACAAAATAGCCGCTACGTCAGCTCAGGGACCTGCGTTCTGCCTTCGCTAACTGCAAAAAAATAAGAATCTTGTGACTCCAGCAACATAAGGCAGGCCATACATTGTGCAATTTTCTTTCCTTCAACCCATTGCTCGATTCCCCCACCAATACAGTCAAGCCCCATACACACATTTGCGACGGGAAATGTGTGATGACAGAAAGTTGGCGTAAAATCCGACCGTGTGTATGCTCCATCGGACAATTGTTGACGGACTTTCCGCAGACAAATGTTGGATAGCAGGTTTTAAAATTTTCAGTGGACAAATGTCTGTTGTCTGATTTTCTGATCGTGTGTACACAAGTCCGTCGGACGAAAGTCCAAAGTACAAACACGCATGCCCGGAAGCAAGGACGAGCCAGAAGCGGTCGGTCTTGTAAACCAGCGTTCGTATTGGAGAATTAACATTCGTGACGCGGCAAATTATTAAATCTCCAAATGCAGCGCACAATTCTCTTCTTCTTTAATGGGATAATAATGAAGCTGCTTTGCTGGTGATAATGATGGAGTTATTGCAAATGAATTTTCAAAGGCTTTTTTTTTCTAGTGATATCAAAAATATTATTATTATGTTTTTTTTTTTTCTTTTTATTTGGGCACAAACACAACACCATTATCTCGTAGTTTTTAAGATTAAAGATACAACTATGTTGGTGCTCCTTGTCAATTTTACATTGTATTTTTAAAATGTAACTGCCTACTCCCAAACTGTCATTTGAAGTAAAACACATAGCCAAGTATTATTCTCCACAATTTTTTTATTGTGCATTAAAAAAAGAAAACAAATAAAATTAGACATGCTATCTGCCAATAGAACTTAACCAAAAAGTGCATTCTATGCATCCAAAAATATAGAAAATATACCAAATCAAATCATTATTCAACCAAAAAATAATGTCACAGCAATAACTCCAAGGCCAATAATAAATAACAAGTTATCTCCTCCGATTCTGCAAAATGTCTGGTTGCCGAACGGCCATTCAGAAACGAACTGAAAAGTGCAAAATGAAAAGCGCGAATCAACATTCACCAAACTTCTACTAATACGAAAATTAGCAGAAGGAGCCCAAAGGGTGGCGCTAAAGAGCTGAAAAACAACGTAGTATGTCACTACATTCATATTTGTTGGCCAACAATTGTGTGGCCTTGTGTATGCAAGACAAGTTTGGGCCAACGCTCTTCGGACAAAATTCCACGGTTTTGTTGGCGAACAATCCGATCGTGTGTACGAGGCTTCAGTGTTAGGCTGGATTCACACTTATGCAGTTTTAGTGCTTTTTGCATTTTGTAGATTTGCACTACAGTCTATTTAACATGGTTTCTTATGGAACATGTTCTGTAGTGCAAATCTGCAAAATTCAAAAAGCACTAAAAATGCATATGTGTGAATCCAGCCTTAATGGGGGAATCCCTCTCTTGGAGCCATTGTATTCTGACAGCAGGAGGTTTCCCAGCCATCAGAATACAATGATCACTGCTATAGCCACCAGCAGTGATCGAACGACAAAAACATTTAAAAAAAAGACAGGCTGCTTGTACTGAAGTCGATCCATAGATCGATCATAATTCGGCTGGTTCAGCCTTTCACCAGGAAGCCTTCCATGGCGTCATAACTTTAGCTTAGGTTTACATTGACTGCAGCTTGGAAATCGTGCGCCTTCATCTGAAATCGCACGGTTTTCAAAGCTGCATGTCAGTGCGATTTAGGGGGGCGACTTGGAAGACATTTGTGCGGCTTAATGCACAGATGTATATTCAAGTCGCACCCAAAATTCGCGAAAAGTAGTTCAGGAACTGCTTTTGCAAATCAGTGCGGCAGTGCAAAGTCGGCGTCGCACCGATATGAACAGTGGCATTGCCGGCAATATTCTGTGACCTGTCATGTGACTTGACCTGTCAAATCGCATGACAAGTCGCTCCAGGGTCCAGGGCCCTGGAAAGTACAGGCCGGCAACTCGACCCAAGCTCTACCGCTATATAGTATAGTTGGTGTGTAGAGTAGTCGGTGCTCTGGCTAATTAAGCTCACAAAAGATCCATAGAAAGTACAGGCCGGCAATTCGACAGCTTCTCCATAGAAAATATTTATTTAAGCATTACAGCAATAACATCATCCAAAATACTGACGCGTTTCGGCCTTAGGCCTTTGTCAAAAGCTTTTGATGAAGGCCTAAGGCCGAAACGTGTCAGAATTTTTGAATGATGTTATTGCTGTAATGCTTAAATAAATATTTTCTATGGAGAAGCTGTCGAGTTGCCGGCCTGTACTTTCTATGGATCTTTTGTGAGCCTAATTAGCCAGAGCACCGACTACTCTACATATCAACTATACTATATAGCGGTAGAGCTTGGGTGAGTTTTTCTCTTGCTTCTAGGTCCAGGGCCATGGTCCTTTCCTATGGCAGCCAGATCGAGAAGTCTTCTTTGTGGGTATGCCAACCATTGGGGCTGAAGTTTGGTTCCCTTCAAGAGAACCTGCAGCGTGGATAAGGAAAAACAGGGTCTCCCTCTATTAAGACCATGTCCTGTTTTTTTTTTTACATGTTATTCATTTTAGTGTGTTTTCTGGAAGACCTTTACCAATCACCCAGTGATTCTTCCATAGACCACCTAATCATCGCCAAGACAATGATTCCAACTTCCGTAAATCCGGCAGCTATGGACAAGGCAGTACTGTCATGCTTCTAACCGGTAATAATGTTTACCTGCCGCTGATGCCATTAAACTGTAAATGTCTGATGTGCTTTAGCGCCGTTTCTACATTTGGGATGTGTCTGGGACAATGGGTAATAAATAATGTTTATAAAGTTGATTATTTTGCTGCCCCGCTTCTTAATATCAAATTTGTCGGCTAGGCAGAACCGCTTCTGCTTTAACAAAACCTGCGGGACAACATTTCTGCTGATAAATTAAACAGGTGCAGCACCCTCATGAGCGGCGGATCATTTGCTGTGAAGCTCACCATTCCAAAGCTTTAATGAGAACAGCCTTTGGTACAGGAATTGAACGGCATCGGTGCCTCGCATAATAAGCAATCTGCTTGTAACAATGGATAGCATGTCCTAAAAACCTGCTCACGCTATAAAGTCAGTGCAGATCCAGGCTTACCTGTATATAGGAATTGTTTGTATACCCTTATGTGCATCAGCAAAAAACTGGACGTTACCCCACTTGAGGGCCAGGCCTTTTCTGACATTTTTTGTATACAAGTAAAAATCTGTATTTTTTGCTAGAAAAAGTCTGAGAACCCCCAAACATTATAGGTATTTTTAACAGAGGCCCTAGAGAATATAAGAGTTGGTTGTTGCAATTTTTTATGTCAGACGGTATTTGCGCAGCGTTTTTTCCAACGCAATTTTTTTGGGGAAAAAATATTCTTTAATGAAATTTAATGCAAAAAAAAACACAATATATAACAGTTTTTGGTAAAATATAAAATATAATTTGGAATGGCAACAAGCTACGATACTTAAAAATCTCCATAGGTGACGCTTTAAAAATGTTTACAGGTTACCAGTTTATCTTTGTATGCGTGCTCACGGGGGGGGCTTTTGAAAAAATGTTTTTATTTATAAAACATAGTTTATATTTTTAGACTTACCCTTTAAAGCAGTTGTATACCCCTTTTTTTTAACTTTTACCTACAGGTAAGCCTAGAATAAGGCTTACCTGTAGATAAAATTAATATCTCCTAAACATGAACGGTTTAGGAGATATTTACTTTGCATGCAGCCGCTGACGTCAGCGGCGCATGAACTGTGAAGGCCCGGCTGAAGGTCCGGCAGATGCTGCCAGACCTTGCCGGGAAGAAGACTCCCGTGCGCATGCGTGGGAGTGATGTAATCGCGGCTTCGGCCACTCACAGTGCCAGAGTTGCGATACCCAGAAGAAACGCAGAGGGAACATGTTGGCTCCCTCGGCATGGACCGGGATCAGATGTCGAGGCCTCGTTCTATGGTGAGTATTTCATAATGAGCTAGTATGCACTGCATACTAGCTCAATATGCCTTTGCCTTGCAGGTTTTTTTGTTTAAAAAAATAAATAAAATAAATCTGTGCGGGTATACAACCGCTTTAAAAAAATTTTAAGCACTTTTTTTCTGTTACAAGAAATGTAAAAAATCCTTGTGATAGCAATAAAGCATGACAGGTCCTCTTTGGGCCTGATTCTCACCTAGGCATTTTTTGTACGTTTTGCATTTTTCAGATTTGCACTACAGCCCATTTAACATGGTTTCCTATGGAACACATTCTGTAGTGCAAATCTGCAAAATGCAAAAAGCACTAAAAAATGCATAGGTGTAAATCAAGCCTTATAGAGGACATCTGGGGGTCTATAAATCCCCCAGTTCCCTCCTCTACTCTTGAAAGTATGAGATTAAAAAAAAACCCTATTGATCTCATGCTTTCAAAAAAATGCCTCTGTTTACACTTGCCCTAACTGTAATTGACGAAATGCTCATCGCTTCTGGTCTCCTGGACCATAGAGATGATTGGAGACTTTCCGGTCCCTGATCAGCTCTATTATCAGTTGGCATAACGGCTGCAGTCATCGCCACGGTATAACCACTTGAATATATATGTATATTAGTATGTATGTGTGATTTTTTTGGCAAGTGGTTAATGCCCACACGCCACACATATGCATCACTGGGAAGGCAAGGCCCAGTGTTGGGGTACGCTCCCAGCACAAAGACCGAGCTGCCGAAAAAACAGCTCTCTGTCACAAGAACACATCAGTAGCCAACGAGACGGGCTTCACAGTGGTCACATGATCGCTGATCCTTCCCGCCCTCCTGACCTGTTAATAGCTTTTAAAGGGGACGCCAGGGTGGGTGGGAAGGGGTTAAAGCTGAAGTTTAGTTAAAAAGCATTTTTTCTCTATGGCTTTAGTTACATTACTTACCTGTAATGAAGGATGTCCCATAATGCGCAGGCTGCTGGATTCTGTAGAAATCTTCACTGCAGGGCTGCCCTGTCCTCTTCCTGCTGCTGATCTTCCAGCGCTGTGGGGGTTAACAGCTTCAGGTTTTCAGGCTCAGCTGTACCAAAGATGACCGACCAGGACACACCTATGGAGAAAACGGTCATCTTTGGTGCAGCTGAACCCGTAGACCTGAGTGCTGGAAGTTCAGCAGCAGGAAGAGGACAGGGCAGCCCTGCAGTGAAGATTTCTACAGAATCCAGCCTGCACATCATGGGACATCCTTCATTACAGGTATATAAAATAACTGAAGCTAGAGAGAAAAAATATTTTTAACTAAAAATCAGCTTTAAGTGTCGGTTCACACCATGAAGGGCGCTGCGCGTTCCTGTGTGATTCCCATGCGATCTAGGTGCAATGTGAATTCATTTGAATGCGCTGAAATCACACTGCATTGCACCAGAAGTAGTGCATACACTACTTTATAAAATGCACAGCAACCAGATCACATGGTACTACCGTATCTGGTGCCAGGAAATGCACTCCATTTGTGACCTGCATTTGGGATGTTGTTAAATTAAAGTGATATTAAGATCTTGTTGTTTTTTGTTAAAAAATAACAAACATGTTGACTTACCTGCTCTGTGCAGTGGTTTTGCACAGAGCAGCCCTAATCCTTCTAGCCTTCTAAAGGTCCTTCAAGCAGCCTTCTAAAGCGCCCCTGCCCACTGATATCAATGGGCAGCGCCGCCGAACCGCCAACAAAGCGCCTGTAAAGAGCCTCCCCTCTCACTCCAGTGTGAAAGCCTGAGTGCTTTCACACTGGAAGCAGCATCTTTGCAGCGCTGTAGGAGCGGTGTATACACTGCTCCTAAAGTGCCCCTGCCCGTTGACATCAATGGGCAGCGCTGCCAAACCGCCGGCAAAGTGCCACTGCAGCGGTGCTTTGCGTGCGGTTTTAACCCTTTTTCGGCCGCTAGCAGTAGCTTTACCGCCGACGCCTTGGTGTGAAAGCACCCTAAAAAAAGTCCTGCAAGCATCATCTTTGCAGCGCTGTAGGCGCGGTGTACACACCGCACCTAAAGCGCCCCTGCCCATTGAAATCAATGGGCAGCGCCGGCAAGCGCCACTGCAGCGGTGCTTTGCGGGCGATTTTAACCCTTTTTCGGCCGCTAGCGGGGGTTAAAAGCACCTCACTAGCGCCCGAAAACCTCAGCAAATATGACGGTAAAGCGCCACTAGAAATAGCGTCACTTTATCGCCATCGCCCCCAACGCCCCAGTGTGAAAGTAGTCGTAATGTTTGGAGCTTTGAAATTTTACATTAGTTTCTGGTTCCTCTGACTCCCACCCCCCTCCCCACACCAAATCCTCAGGCTGCACGTACCTTACATTTGTCGGTATCTTTTTTCAGTGTTTGACAAACAATTTTTGTCCTGCAACTGCTGCAGCAAAACTGTAATTTGGACGCACATAATTACAGATACGTTCACATTTTCCAGGACATTTCACTGCACATACCCAGCAAATGACTACTTGTCATGTTTATACAAACTCCATTCAAAAGGAGCGTTTTTGAATTAAATCCAAACGTGGAAATTATATTTAGCTGCCAAAGTGGGTTCAGCAAAACATTCATCGCAGTAATGTAGAGCATCTCCTAATGTAGCCTGAGATCCGTGCTCGATAAAATTCCCGCATTGATTTCCATCGGCACAATTTGAGCGCCGTTAGTAATAATTAGGTAGAGTGTAAATCAATGTGTATGTAAACCATAATAATCAACTTTTCGTGTTTGCTCTCTTGTTCATCTGTTAAATATTCTGTTAAAGTAAAACTCTATCTGGATTTGAAAAAATCGGCACCTGCAAGTACTGTAGGTTCTAGTTTATTTAGAAAAAAAAAGTACTTACCAGCCCAAGAAGTCCAGCACTGTCATCTTACAAGCAAAAGTCTTCACTGCTCTCTTTGCTCCCACACCAACACCTTGGATTTGGGAGCTGTCTTCTCTCCCTCACCGCCACCTTGGATTTGGGAGCTGTCTTCACACCTATACTGCCATCTTGGATTTGGGAGCTGCTTTCGCTCCCACGCCGCCATCTTGGATTTTCAAGCTGTCTTCATTCCCTCACCGCCATCTTGGATTTTCGAGCTGTCTTCTCTGCCACACTATCATCTTGGATCTGGGAGCTGTCTTCGCTCCCATGCCGCCATCTTGGATTTGCAAGCTGTCTTTATTCCCTCACCGACATCTTAGATTTTCGAGCTGTCTTCGCACCCACATCACTATCTTGGATATGGGAGCTGTCTTCACTCCCACACCGCAATCTTGGATTTGTCTTCACACCTATACTGCCATCTTGGATTTGGGAGCTGCTTTCGCTCCCATTTTACCATCCTGGATTCAGGAGCTGTCTTCGCTCCCACACCATCATCTTGAATTTGGGAGCTGTCTTCCCTCCTACACTGCCATCCTGAAATGGGAGCTGTCTTTGCTCCCACACCGCCATCTTGGATTTGGGAGCTGTCTTCCCTCCTACACTGCCATCCTGAAATGGGAGCTGTCTTCACTCCCACACCATCATCTTGAATTTGGGAGCTGTCTTCACTCCTACACTGCCATCTTGGATTTGGTTGCTGTCTTCACCCCTACACTGCCATCTATGGATTTGGGAGCTGTCTTTGCTCCCACGCCGCCATCTCGAATTTTCGAACTGTCTTCGTTCCCCATCTTGGATTTGGGAGCTGTCTTCGCTCCCACGCCACTATCTTGGATTTGGGAGCAGTCTTCACTCCCACGCTACCATCTTGGATTTGGAAGCAGATTGTGACTTCCTGATCACCCATAGACAAGCCCCCTACTGAACATATGTGTCATTTGGAGGAGACTGTCCTGTTGCCTTCTGGGATGTGTGATGTGAACCCTGGTTGATGTGGGGAAGGGGGGAGGGGTTGTTAGCCCCAGCACAACATCATCCTTGCCTAGGCAAGGAATGAGGAAGTGGGAGCAAGTACCTGCTTGCTACTTGCAATCCTCCCAACCCCACCCCTACCCCCATTCAATAAACGTATTAAGCAATTGATAAAAGGTGCAAAGAAATCTTGTGAGCTGACTGTGCCCTCTGCCTCTAATACCTGCTATCAGTTCTCATTGTTCCCAGCTCTCTCTGATATACAGTACACCTTCCTAATATGTTATGGAGATAAGGGTGTAAGGTGGTGGTCCCACCTCAGGTTGGCAACTGCTTCTCTATACAGTACAGGAAGTGAGAGTTGTCACCCTATGACAGGAAGTGTTACTGGTGGAACCATGAGGTGAAACTGAAGGGGGAAAAAAGCCTTTAAAAAAAATGCAGCCACCACCTCTAAGAAGTGGTAAGCTGCGATATAATACATTTTTGTTCTTCAGTTTAGATATACAGTACTTTAAGGGGGTGAGCACCTTTTGTTTCAATTATTGGTGGAGGCTGGTAAGTTGAATTTAAACAATGTCAGAAATTTTGTTTTAGTCACTGCAGAGCCAAGCAGAAGAGTCTCACTTCTCTTAAGTGAAGCACACTTAAATGCACATCTTTAATAAAAACAAATAGATTGCACTTTCATAGAGAAGAGCATGAAGAGCTTATCAGATGTATACCATTCCAAATTCCTTTATGCACTCCTGTGGCCAGCAGTGACCAATAAAGTTGGGTAAAACACCAGCATCTGAAGACAGAAACATGTCCTGATGCAGACTGGTGAAAAGGTGGAATTCTCCAAAATGCATTCGGTCCAGTACACATATGCAGAAGTGGCCCTGTAGAATAAACCAGTGGCGGTTGCAGTTGGCAGGTGTTTATTAAAGCAATATTGTCAGGAAAAAATACACTAAAATCTATTTTAGTGCACACAAACATAAAATAATAACATTTTTTTGTAAAGTATAAAAGATGGGATTGCATTGCGTAAACAGATACCATACCATGTCAACCCTTAAAATTGTGTGTGCCCGTAAAGTGGAGAAGAACTACGGTACCCAAAATGGTCCGTAGATGACAATTTACTGTTCATCTGTTTAGAGTTAGCTATGAATGAGGCCCCCAGAATTTATTACTCTCACTCCGACATTTGCAGCGATACCTCTCATGTATGACAAAATCATTGTTTACATACACGTCTACGTTTGCAATTGTGTGTGTGTGTGTGTGTGTGTAGGGTTATAGGTTTGCATTTATGTATTTTTTTTATTGTAATTTATTTTATTAGCAAGCCCCCAATGTGATAGCATTGGGCAGGCGACAGGTTCCCTTTATGTAAACATCAGGGGTCATCAGGGGTCTGGCCGAACAAGCGGAGGAATGAACTTGATTGTTTGTTTACCCAGTATTTCAGCCAGAAGGAGCTGAGTGCTTCCAGGTTCATTGATTGCAGAGCTGTTGAGGGAAAGGATGTCACCACTCTTCTCTCGCTTGCCATTCTGATGTCATTTACCATGATCTCTGGCTCTCTGGAGGGAGAGCCTGGAAAGCACAGGTGAGGTAAGGGTTAAATTGATGAGGTGGGACACCTTCATGGTAATAGTGATCTGGTGACTCTACACCCCCCACATCACATTTACTAAATAGCCAGCGGCACTAGGCCGCAAGCTTGATTTAACCACTTGGGGTCCAGGCTGTTTATAAACAACCTGTCAATGGCAATTGGTTAAAACCCAATTCCAGGAATTCAGGCATTTTGTAAAAAAATTAAGGCACACTATGAGTTAAGTCCAACTAGGTGCATGACATCTTCTGGACTTCTCTCTATTATTTACATTTGCTCTGCCAGAGAGACACTCCGGAATCTGAGAGGAGAGAAACACACAGAGCAGCTATGCCCGCTTCTCCCCTCTGCTACCTATTCACAGAAGCCTTGGTATTTTGTGAATGTCATGCACCTAGCTGGACTTAACTCATAGTGTGCCATAGTGTAGCAACTCTCCTGTTGAAGCTGCAGAGATTAGAAGGATCAGCGTCGGGCTCTCGGAAATGCAGTACTACAATCCTTTCAGCTATAAGGCAAGATATAGCGGTAAGCCCAGAAAACATCATGCACCTCCTTGGACTTAACTCATAGCGTGCCTTCACTTTTTACAAAGAAGCTGAATTCCTGGATTTAAATTCATACAGTAGGACAGTGCACTCTTTCCCTTCCCTTATGGTTTTTCAGATGAGTTTCTATGAATTCAGGAATGGAACGTCCTTTCATTTGGTGTGTATGAGGCATAGATTTGATGTGGATGCACCACAGATGGAATTTTTTTTGTTAAGCTTCTAACTACTGTTTTGGATCGTTCCCCATTGGCATTCCATGGTTATGGGTCAGCCATGGTGTGTTAAGTCTGCACAATATCAGAGGCTTTTATTGCAGCAGAGTGGAGTAGAAGGAATGTGTCAGCTTTTCCACCTGCCAAATGTGGACTTTTAGAGGACCCATTGACTTCACATTGGCCTTTGCCCAACAATGATCTTAAATGTGTTGTTTGTAACTTTTGTACCACATATGCAGACGTATTTATCATTCCTCCAGTGAACGGCTTTGGAGAGAAATTCATTTTTGCTGCAGAGAAATATGTTTGGAGGAGATAGAGGTCATAAAAGGCCCGCTGGTCTTAGGTCTACACAGAGCGGAATTTATAATATGGCATGTACATTGTTTATGCAAATGCAAGGCAGTTTTATTTTGCAAAGTGAAGCAAATATTCATTAGGACTGTTCTATCTGACCTCCCAATATGTAGGTTCCCGGCGTCTCTGCACTCTCCTTCTTCATGGTCTAGGTATTGCTTCATGAGCCTGTCAATCATAATGATAGATTGGTAGAGAGCAGAGCCAGCTGCAACCGCAGAAACTGAAGTCACTTTATGCCTATTGCACTTTCAAGTATTTCTTTGCACCAGGGAATAAGTTTAGGCATGTTCAGATCCTAGTTTGAATCCAACTGAGTTTTCCCGCCAGGAAGCTGTCACTGTCCTTGGCCAATCATAAGTGGTCAAGGCCAGTGGTGGCTGGTGGTATATTTTTCGGGAGGGGGGCAAACAATCCACCCGCTGACACCCCCCCAAACCCACCCTCCGGCGTCAGTCGGTCACCAGCCTTGCACTTACCCCATCTAGGTCACGGGCAGGGCTTCCTGCGAGCGGCGTGTCCTCCTCCTGGTGCTTTATAGCTGCCTCCCCTGCGTCTCCTCCCTTTTCCTCCTCAGCGGTCAATAGGATCGCTTCTCCTCTCGGCCAATCGGGTGACGGGTCTCAGGACTCGCTTCCTGATTGGCCGGGAGGAGAATCAGGAAGACAATAGCAAATATTAATTTGCTCTTGTCACACAACTGGGTGGGCTTGGGGCGCAGTGCTCTGCGCCCCGAGCCCACCCTTTTTTTAAGCCTATTAGAGCCTCAGGCTCTAATCACGTGCTTCCAAAAAAAAAAAAAACATAAACCCCATTGGAATCCATGCATCCGGCGCCCCGCATGTAGCTTAGGGGGCATATCAAATTTAAATATTACAAATATAATTTCATGATTAAATAAAATAATGCATCCTAAAATTCAACGCGTTTCACAAATCTCTGTTAACTTCCTCAGGAGTATGTGCATATTTAAATATCTGTAAGTCAGAACATCAGTTTTTAAATACACAACAAAATTAGTAATGATTACTGTTACTGTATTCAAAGATCAAGGGCCGCCATAAGGGACCCAATACTTACAAATCAGCTAAGATTGGATACACAAAATGGCATTTCCAATGGTGACCTCTAGGGATGTCTGACCCGAAAGCTGTGGAAATAGGATCCGCGAGGACCCAGGGGACAAACAGAGGGTGAATGGCAACCAAAGGGTAAAGATATATCCAATCCATTCTGTTGCCTAAATTGATAACTAAAAGGAAAATATGTCATGAATCTGCAGTAATGTTTCATGCCCTGTCTGTTTGCTTACCTCTCTGGTTTGTGTTTCAGCTTAGGGACCGCGCTCTCACACCTGCGTGTTTAACCACTTCAGCCCCGGAAGGATTTGCCCCCTTAATGACCAGGCCATTTTTTGCGATACAGCACTGCGTCGCTTTAACTGCCAATTGCGCAGTTATGCGACACTGTACCCAAACAAAATTGACGTTCTTTTTACCCCACAAATAGAGCTTTTGGTGGTATTTGATCATCTGTGCATTTTTTTTTGCGCTATAAACAAACAGAGAGCGACAATTTTGAAAACAAAATTTTTTTTTACTTTTTGCTATAATACATATCCCCCCCAAAAATATAAAAAAAAACATCTATTTATCAGTTTAGACCACTATATATTCTATTACATAGTTTTGGGGGGAAAAAAATCGCAATAGGCGTATATTGATTGGTTTGCGCAAAAGTTATCGCGTCTAAAAACTATGGGATAGATTTATTTTTTTATTGTTTTTACTAGTAATGGTGACGTTCTGCGATTTTTTTTAGTGGGACTGCGACATTGCGGTGGACAAATCTGACCCCAAATCACACTTTTTGGGGACCAGGGACATTATTACATTGATCAGTGCTATAAAAAAAAATGCACTGATCAATGTAAAAATGACACTGGCAGGGAAGAGGTTAACACTAGGGGGCGATCAAGGGGTTAAGTATGTTCCCTGGGTGTGTTCTAACTGTAGGGGGGTTGGGCTGCCAGGGACATGACAGAGATCACTGTTCCCGATCACTGGGAACAGAAGATCTTTGACATGTCCCCTGTCAGAACGGGGATCTGCTTGTTTACACTGGCAGATACCCGTTCTGCCTTTGTACTAGGCATACAAGTACAGCGTACAGCGATTCACGCAGCGCTGCCAACCTGCCGTGGTATATCTGCGTGAGCTGGTTGGCAAGCGGTTAAGTAATCTTCTCTCAGCATGGCTCCACCCCAGCTTCTAACAGGAAACACTATATAACTCTGTGCACTGGGAGCCAGCCTTGCCCGAGCAACAGTTGTGTTTAGGCTTCTGGTGTGGCTTCCTGCTGTATCTTATCTGTTCCTCCTCCATTCCTATCTGCTAGTAACCCTGACCTTGGCGTGCCTTCCTGACCATCCCTGTCTGCTAGTTTCCCCGACCTTGGCTTGTGCTCCTGACTATCCTGTGCTTAACCCAGAACTGCTGCTTCCGCTGTGTCCACCAGAACCAGTCCTCGAGCATGAGCTGAGAGACCCCAGGGGCTGCGACCTGGAGTCAACTGCAGCCAAATCCATCCTCACCAATAGTGACTAGTGGTAAATACCTGCTGGCTCTTATACCCCGTACACACGATTGGATTTTCCGATGGAAAATGTTCGATGGGAGCTTGTTGTCAGGAAATTCCAATCATGTGTAGGCTCCATCGGACATTTTCCATCGGAATTTCCGTCACACAAAATATGAGCTCTGGATCTCAAATTTTCCGACAACAAAATCCGTTGTCATAAATTCCAATTGTGTGTACACAATTCCGACGTAAAAAGTTCCACGCATGCTCGGAATCAAGCAGAAGAGCCGCACTGGCTATTGAACTTCCTTTTTCTCGGCACGTCGTACGTGTTTTACGTCACCACGTTCAGAACGATCGGATTTTCCGACAACTTTGTGTGACCGTGTGTATGCAAGACAAGTTTGAGCCAACGTCGGTCGGAAAAAATCCATGGATTTTGTTGTCGGAATGTCCGATCATGTGTACGGGGCATCAGACTCCGCGCCCTGGGGAATCTTACGCTCTAGCTTCCTCCTTGGTCCGTGTCAGTGTTCAGGTGGAGCTGCTTCAATGAACCACCCAGAGCTCCATCCACAGCAACCAGCTGAAGGGTCCACAACCTTAGCGGTGTTCTCCTAACCCCAATAGTGTGCATCTATCACCTGGCCTCACATGACCTGACAATATGTACCCAGTTTGGTTAACCACTTGCCGACCGCCCTATATCAGTTTTATTGCTACAGGGCTACCATATGTATCGGAATACATATTGGTCTATATTTATGAAGAGGTTTGATTTTTTTCCATTTTTTATGGGATATGTTTAATAGCAGAAAGAAAAAATATTGTTTTTTTTTTTTTTCAAAATTGTCAGTAAATTTTATGTTTATAGCGCAAAAAAAAAACAAAAACGCAGAGGTGATCAAATATTACCAAAAGAAAGCTCTATTTGTTGGGAAAAAAGGGCAAATTTTATTTGGGTACAACATCGCACCAAGCAAATGACAGTTAAAGCAGCGCAGTGCCGTATCGCAAAACAAATGGTCGGGGGCGGGTGGGGGGAAAATCTTCTGGAGGTGAAGTGATTATATACCTAAATCTGACTATAATATTGTCCTGCATGGGCAAGGTGACAGGGTCTCTTTTAGGTTGCGCTCACATGGGTGGGCTGCTTTAGCGCACAAGTGTAAAGGTGCGTTAAAAGGTGCGTTAAAGCAAGCCATTCAAATGAATCATCTATCATCTGCCTAAGGCATCAAAAAAGTTGCATTCAGCGTTTTTGGCAAGGCGCGCATTTTTGGCAACGCACGCGTTTTTGGCAACGCACACATTTTAGTGCATTGAGAAGGTGCATTCAGGATTGATGACACTGCATCACATTAATGTATGTAATATGCAATAGTGTGAATGGCCCATTTCTTGAATTTCCATCCCCTCCACATCATTACCTCTCTGGCATAACTTTTCACAGCTCTCAGATATGGATCTCTTATTATACAATGTGTTTTTCAATAAGGACAGAATTTCACAATTCTTAAGAAGCCGTCTATGGATGCAGCCAATAACAATAAGCCAACTGTCAGTTTTCTCACGGCGGGAAGGCTGCAGGTTGGACCTCTAATGACGCTTGCTTGTTAAAGGTGAATTAATGCCTGGATTTCATGCTCCAGTTCTAGTAGTTTCCATCGCGGCCACATTAATGTGCATCTGGCGTACAGGATGTTCCTAGGTGCGCTATTGTTGCAGATTTTACACCGAGGCTCCTGAAAGGGCTACACATGTGGGGAGCAGGTGAAACGAGGACACCGGAAGACCCTGACTTCTCTTTACCTACCGCCAGATTCTGCAGAAATTAATAACAGCACAAAGCAGTCTCTTGATAAAACAGATTTAAACCTGACAGTTGTTCATGTATTATGTATTTGTGGTCTCTGTACAGTGCAACCTGAACGAAGGAGATAAAGGCGACGTGCTTATATTACCATGCATGCCAGTATCTTCTGCAGAGACTGGGAAGTGCAACTCTAGCCTAAGATGAAGCTCTTGCATATCCAATATACAGTATCTGACAAAAGTGAGTACACCCCTCACATTTTTGTAAATATTTTATTATATCTTTTCGTGTGACAACACTAAAGAAATGACACTTTGCTAAAATGTAAAGTAGTGAGTGTACAGCTTGTATAACAGTGTAAATTTGCTGTCCCCTCAAAATAACTCAACATACAGCCATTAATGTCTAAACTGCTGGCAACAAATGTGAGTACAACCCTAAGTGAAAATGTCCAAATTGGGCCCAAAGTGCGCTCCTCCACCTTCCGTTTCAGGATGCCCCACAGATGCTCAATAGGGTTTAGGTCTGGAGACATGCTTGGTCAGTCCATCACCTTTACCCTCAGCTTCTTTAGCAAGGCAGTGGTCATCTTGGAGGTGTGTTTGGGCTCGTTATCATGTTGGAATACTGCCCTGCGGCCAGTCTCTGAAGGGAGGTGATCATGCTCTGCTTCAGTATGTCACAGTACATGTTGGCATTCATGGTTCCCTCAATGAACTGTAGCTCCCCAGTGCCGGCAGCACTCATGCAGCCCCAGACCATGACACTCCCACCACCATGCTTGACTGTAGGCCAGACACACTTGTCTTTGTACTCCTCACCTGGTTGCCACCTCACACCATCCGAACCAAATACGTTTATCTTGGTCTCACCAGACCACAGGATATGGTTCCAGTAATCCATGTTCTTAGTCTGATTCTTTTCAGCAAACTGTTTGCGGGCTTTCTTGTGCATCATCTTTAGAAGAGGCTTCCTTCTGGGATGACAGCCATGCAGACCAATTTGATGCAGTGTACAGCATATAGTCTGAGCACTGACAGGCTGACCCGCCACCCCTTCAACCTCTGCAGTAATGCTGGCAGCACTCATGAGTCTATTTCCCAAAGACGAACCTCTGGATATGACACTGAGCATGTGCACTCAACTTTTTTGGTCAACCATGGCGAGTCCTGTTCTGAGTGGAAATTGTCCTGTTAAATAGCTATTTGGTCTTGTCCACTGTGCTGCAGCTCAGTTTTAGGGTCTTGGCAATCTTCTTATAGCCTATGCCATCTTTATGTAGAGCAACAATTATTTTTTTTAGATCCTCAGAGAGTTCTTTGCCATGAGGTGCCATGCTAAACCTCCAGTGACCAGTATGAGAGAGTGAGAGTGATAACACCAAATTTACCAAACCTGCTCCCCATTCACACTTGAGACCTTGTAACACTAACGAGTCACATGACACTGGGGTGGGAAAATGGCACACTCACTACTTTACATTGTAGCAAAGTGTAATTTCTTCAGTGTTGTCACATGAAAAGATATAATAAAATATTTACAAACATGTGAGGGGTGTACTCACTTTTGTGAGATACAGTATATACAGTGGAGACGGAAAGTATTCAGACCCCCTTCAATTTTTCACTCTTTATTGTATTGCAGCCATTTGCTAAAATCATTTAAGTTCATTTCTTTCCTCATTAATGTACACACAGCACCCCATATTGACAGAAAAACACAGAATTGTTGACATTTTTGCAGATTTATTAAAAAAGAAAAACTGAAATATCACATGGTCCTAAGTATTCAGACCCTTTGCTCAGTATTTAGTAGAAGCACCCTTTTCATCTAATACAGCCATGAGTCTTTTTGGGAAAGATGCAACAAGTTATTCACACCTGGATTTGGGGATCCTCTGCCATTCCTCCTTGTAGATCAACTCCAGTTCTGTCAGGTTGGATGGTAAACGTTGGTGGACAGCCATTTTTAGGTCTCTCCAAATATGCACAATTGGGTTTAAGTCAGGGCTCTGGCTGGGCCATTCAAGAACAGTCACAGAGTTTTTGTGAAGCCACTCTTTCATTATTTTAGCTGTGTGCTTAGGATTATTGTCTTGTTGGAAGGTAAACCTTCGGCCCAGTCTGAGGTCCTGGGCACTCTGGAGAAGGTTTTCGTCCAGGATATCCCTGTACTTGGCCGCATTCATCTTTCCCTCGATTGCAACCAGTCGTCCTGTCCCTGCAGCTGAAAAACACCCCCACAGCATGATGCTGCCACCACCATGCTTCACTGTTGGGACTGTATTGGACATGCAGGCTTTCATGTGTCTTGCACTGAGGAGAGGCTTCCGTCGGGCCACTCTGCCATAAAGCCCCGACTGGTGGAGGGCTGCAGTGATGGTTGACTTTCTACAACTTTCTCCCATTTCCTGACTGCATCTCTGGAGCTCAGCCACAGTGATCTTTGGGTTCTTCTTTACTGCTTTCACCAAGGATCTTCTCCCCCCGATAGCTCAGTTTGGCTGGACGGCCAGCTCTAGGAAGGGTTTTGGTCGTCCCAAACTTCTTCAATTTAAGGATTATGGAGGTCACTGTGCTCTTAGGAACCTTAAGTGCAGCAGAAATTTTTTTGTAACCTTGGCCAGATCTGTGCCTTGCCACAATTCTGTCTCTGAGCTCTTCAGGCAGTTCCTTTGATCTCATGATTCTCATTTGCTCTGACATGCACTGTGAGCTGTAAGGTCTTATATAGACAGGTGTGTGGCTTTCCTAATCAAGTCCAATCAGTATAATCAAACACAGCTGGATTCAAATGAAGGTGTAGAACCATCTCAAGGATGATCAGAAGAAATGGACAGCACCTGAGTTAAATATATGAGTGTCACAGCAAAGGGTCTGAATACTTTGGACCATGTGATATTTCAGTTTTTCTTTTTTAATAAATCTGCAAAAATGTCAACAATTCTGTGTTTTTCTGTCAATATGGGGTGCTGTGTGTACATTAATGAGGAAAAAAAATGAACTTAAATGATTTTAGCAAATGGCTGCAATATAACAAAGATTGAAAAATTTAAGAGGGTCTGAATACTTTCCGTCCTCACTGTATAAAGGAAGAAGAGTGCCCTCGTAGTGTAGTAACTTAGAATGAATTTATTAAAATCATAACATCATACAGTGCACTCACACTGTATGATAAAAAGCAGAGTAACGCCGTATATCCATGAGCTCCGAACTCGTTCCACAATCGCGTCACTTCCGGTATGCCTCCACTCACGCCCAACATGTTACATCGCGGTCACGTGACTTCATCAGGGGATCATAGCTAGTTAACTGTCAGCGCCTCACTACTCTCTAACAATTTATTTATGAATAGTCAAGGATAAGCTATTTAAGTGAAGGCGGCAGGCTTGCTATACATTTTTTACCCTACACAGAGTGGTAGCGCTCGAGTAACACATAACAAATATCAGCTTGCGGCCCCTTGCAGACGCGCGGATCCTTATTTAGGCATCCGCTTGCTCAGCTGAGGCGGCGGATCACAAGTCCGTCTCTGCACACTGTCAGAGAGACCGCTGTCCTCAATGGGGGTATCGGATGATTACGGACCGCCTGTCCGTTTTCATCCGATCCGATCCACCAGACAGATGGAAAATAGGAAATCCATCCATCTGGATTTTGCGGAGCGGATCAGATCAGGGCGGATCGGATGTCAGCGGACATGTCACCGCTGACATCCATCGCTCCATAGAGGTGTATGGAGCGACCGTTCAGATCCGCCAGAAAAAACTGACAGGCGGATCTGAGCAGTCCACACGTGTGAAAGGGGCCTTAGGGTTTGTTTGCACTCAGATTCCAAAAAAATATTTTGACTTTTTCTAAATGGTTCTGCAAGCAGAAGAATACCAAGCTAACTCGCTCAATTTTTGTGTGTGGTTGGAGCCCAATAATAGTCCATTAGAGTGCTAATAAAGTGCTACGTAAACTCTTATAAAGCATTTTGTAGGTGTTTAGCAGTTAACTGGCATTAAAATAGCTTTTTGGAAGTTTATTGTTATAGGAAATGATCCAGAAGTCTCCTTGGAGAGGACATCTTTTTCTACCGAGCAATCTCTTCCCACAGTGGCCTCACAAACTCTTCTTTCTTCTGTTTCAAGTTTCTTTTTTTTTTTTAAGACATCAATAGAGATACAATGGAAATAAATGTAGCACAATTATGTAGAATCGAATGTTACATATTGAGTTTTATAATTAGAATTTAAAATTTATACCTATTGATTATATTGTTGCATACATTAAACAATAGATAATATTTGGTTAACAATTATACCAATAAAATTAACAAACAATGGCTATGTGTGGTTTAATATGTTTGCCCTTTGATCTTTATATATATATATATATATATATATATATAGTATTCCAACAGTAGGCCTGTACTTGTGGAGAAAAAGAAAAAAGAAACAGGGGGGGGGGGGGGGTTAGAGATGATTGAAGGAGGGTAGGGCATTGCCAAGATCATCAATGTTTAGTTGTGTATTTAGTTGCAATACAGAGCCTCCTTCTCCAGACTCCCCACCAATCTCAGCTCCATCAAAAACATCTCTCAAGCTAGTGCAAGCTAGTGCAGTCCAGTAATGGGTGAAAAAGTTCTATTCATGGTTCCCAGATGTGTAAGATATTTAAATGGTTATTGTTTAAATCATTTTTTCATTGGGTATGATATTAATTAATTAATGTTTCTTAAATTCTCATATTTGTGGAAGAAGAGGAAGGATAAACTTTGTTCCCCTTTACTTCCCTTATTCCAAGTGCTCATGCAGTGTGATAGTAACCCTCTCTATATAGTAGTGGTGGCTCTTGTTTTTTTGTTTTTTTTCTGGTGGGCGGCAAACAACACACCTGGGTGGGCTTGGTTCGCTTTCTCTGCGCCCCGAGCCTACCCTATTTTGAAGCCTCTGGCTCTAATCAGGTGCTTCAAACCCCCCCCCCATTGGAGCCCATGCATCCATGCAAGGGGCTGGACGCATGGATAGGGGGGCAAGTTCTGTGCGCCCTTAATGGATGGGCCTGCTTTATAGAGATACCACAGGATACCTGCTTCTACCTGTACTAACTAGAGGACTGCATCTTTTTGCAACTAATTTCATTTGCCACAATGGACCAGAATTCCTCAGCATCAAACCTAAGACCTACCAACTGGCATTCCACCATTCAATGAGAATGCCTTAATAGCTAAAAAGGGCACTCAGAATGCACAGGAAATGGTAGTTGGTATAATTTAGTCCTGAAGTTCAAAACTCTATTAACAAAGTGGTTTTAGAGAGACACATTAGGTCTTCCACCCAAGAGTCACACATTTTCACACAAGATTCTATTTGACAGTAGGTGGATCTTTGGTGGCAGTAATATGAAACTTGAATAAAAACATTGATAAATAGACCCCACAGAGAATGGCTGGATCTCCAACTATAGTGATAACGAGCACTTTGTAGTGTCTGCTCTTAGGAAAAATAAAGTTTTATTATGACTGACAGATTTACTTTAAGGTTACAAGAACATTGCAAATACAATATCCGAATCCTGGCAATTTGGGTGATATTTGGCTGCTTGTGAGGTATACAGGCCACCATAGATGACTTTTGGAGACTTCTGTTGGTGGACAAGTCTGGCTGAGTGGAAAATATTTGTTCCCCTGCATCATCTTACCAATAACAGCAAAGTGGTGATAGCTGTGTCCCATGCTTCCCCATTCTTGGAGGACTACTATCATCAACCACTTTCTAAGGTCTACAGAACCCTTATATCCTTCAGAGTTTGCCAACCTAATGGCATCTTTATACGGATGGCACATAGCAGGAGTGAAGCAGGGCACCATTGACTCATGGTTAAGCAAAAGAAAAAAAACTACTGTAGAGAATTAGAGAAGTGTTAGGAAAAATAAACTTTATCCTATACTGAGACCACTACATCATTTCCAGGTTATGTTGTGTATGACACCCAAAGAGTTAAACATGCCAGTTCTGTCACTGGAAGAGTTATATCTGGTGTGATGTTAAAAATGACAATGAAATCAACATACACACACGCACACAGTTAATGACAAACAGACTTTTCCTAAAGATCCATAAATCCAGGATCATTAGTAACTAAATCAATGTTGGCTTGGGGCCAGATTTCTTCTAGGAACACAACCTCTGATGCCCAAATAAACTCATTTTAGGTCAGCTTCACACTGTGCATTGCAAAAATGGCGTGGGGGTCCCCCCAAAATCCATACCAGACCCTTATCCGAGCACGCAGCCCGGCCGGTCAGGAAAGGGGGTGTTGACGAGCGAGCGAACCGTACCGGGCCGCATGCCCACAACATGGGGGAGTGGGTGCTTTGGGGAAGGGGGGCGCCCTGTGGTCCCCCCCACCCCAAAGCACCTTGTCCCCATATTGATGAGTACAAGGGCCTCTTCCCAACAACCCTGGCTGTTGGTTGTTAGGGTCTGCGGGCGGTGGGCTTATCGGAATCCGGTAAGCAACGGCTTATATAGGCATGGGGCGTGGTCACCGGGTGATGTCACCCGGTGACCCTGTCCCTTATGACGTCACAGGCCCGGGGCATGCTGGGACTCTGCCGTCATATGGGGTGGTGTCACCACCCGATGACCACGCCCCATGCCTATATAATTTGTTGCGCACCGTAAACACAGCATTACAGTGGGAGAGAGCGTTGTGTCAACATCGGAAGAAGAGAAGAGGGAAGAAGACGATGGAGAAGACCGGGCCACTGCTAGCAAGAGAGCAGCAAAAGAGCAGAAGATAGCGGAGGAGACCGGCAGAAGAACCGGAGAGCGGAGAAGAGGCCGGAGAGCGTGAGAAGAGCTGGACACCAGGAGAAGAGGCCTGAGAGCGGGAGAAGAGGCCAGAGAGAGCGGAGAAGTTGGAATAGACCCCCGAAGTTGGACGAAGACCCCCAGAGCTGCCTAATAAATTACTTTAAAAACCTGTCTAGTGTGTCTTTCTATTGACACTTTTTCCCTCAGGTGAATGGGTAGGGGTACGATGTACCCCATACTCATTCACATAGGGCGGGGGGCTGGGATCTTGGGGCCCCCTTATTAAAGGGGTCTCCCGGATTCCTATAAGCCCCGCCCGCAGACCCTGACAACCAACGGCCAGGGTTGTCGGGAAGAGGCCCTTGTCTTCATCAACATGGGGACAAGGTGCTTTTGGGGTGGGGGGTCCGCAGGGCGCCCCCCTTCCCCAAAGCACTCACCTCCCCACGTTGAGGGCATGCGGCCTGGTACGATTCAGGAGGGGGGGCGCTCGCTCGTCCCCACCCCCTTTCCTGACCGGCCAGGCTGCGTGCTCGGATAAGCGTCTGGTGTGGATTTTGGGGGGACCCCCACGCCGTTTTTCTGGCGTAGGGGGTTCCCCTTAAAATCCATACCAGACTGGAGGGCCTGGTATGCTCTGCGACGGGGCTCGCAAGGTGTAAATCTCAACGATAAAAGCACCGAGATTGACTTACTTTTCTAGTCCCGTCGTACCTCATCACGTACCTCAAAATGAACGCACTTTAGTCCGCGTGTGGGCAAGTCCATTCTTTCGGAAGTCTACCGTAACTCCGACCGTCGGTTTAGTAACACTTTAAAGCGGAACTTCGGTCATTTTTCATCTTTCCATCTATTAAATCTTCTGCCCTTGTTGTTTTAACTTTGAATAGTAAAACATTTTTTTTTTCTGCCAGTAAATACCTTATACAGCCCACTTCCTGTTTCTTGTCTGGTAAAAAGCCTAAGCTTATGATGACATGCACAGCTCTCTCTCTCACTCTGGTGAGAGTTTGCCAGGAAGGGAGGGGGGGATGAGTCATAAGAGGGCCAATTAGAGCTGCAGAGCTGGAAGTGTGCCTCTGTGTATCTGTGTAAATCCAGGAAGTGAACAGGCAGCAGCTTCAGCTGCCCACAGTTAAAATGGCTGCAGCCAGACTCAGTGGAGGGAGATTTCTGCAGCATATTTGGCAAGTACAGCATCACAGTATATATAAAATAATATGCAAAGTGGTTGGAGGGAAGTTTCAGAATGGCAAAGATGCTTTTTTATTACAAATAATGTTCGCAGATTGCAGTTCCTCTTTAACTGTGCATGCTTCCCATGTTTCCTTATGATACTGATAGGGGGGTATCCCTTCCCTCCACTTAGGTCTCAGATTACACTCAGTTCTCTGCTCCATGCTGTGCAGTTGTGTGACATCAGATTCCCGCCCCCTTCCTTCTGGCGCTAAGGAATGCCATGTAAAAAGTGTGCTTTAAGGGGCTGTAGAGAGACCTGTCTATAGTGAAAGAGCTGCAGATAAACATTTACAACTCTTGTAAGAAGATTTGTTTAATCTCTGAGGCCAGTCACTTCAGTGGGCATATGTAGCCACTATAAGTTTTATTTTTGGATAGTTTTCATGGGTGCAGGGGACTTTAAATGGCTCCTGAGGGTTACAGAAGTTTCATCTACGCTGAACTTGTTCTATTGACTTATTAGTTGGTCACATAACATTCAATATTGTGGAACAGATAGACCCTAATGCTAACCTTAATTCATTCTTTATGGACAGAGCCATGTGATGTGATGTCAGCACTGGTGACTGTGTTAGGGTTGACTCAGGACTGTCAGGGTGATCACATGGTTTTGTCCTAAATCAGTGCACATGGTGACATTTAAGAATCTTTTTGACTACATTTCAGCAAAGGCAATGTCTATCAGTCCGCTGCAAAATTACTTGAGGCTAAATTCCTCCATTGATCCCTATTCCTGTCATTGTATTCATGTACATTATACCTTTACTATAGTAGCCCTGCCTGTCCTAACTTTGTGCAGAGCCGTGGAATATGTTGGTTCTGTATATTTAAAATAATGCTATTTAAAATGCTATGTATACAACAGATGCCTCAGCGCCCTTGCAGCTGACATGTTTATTTCTGGTTTCTTTCCTGTATTGCAGTTGGAAGAAGGGGAGCGTTTTGCGAAACAAGTGACAGACATGGGAGAGGGAGCAGGAGAGTCACTCGCAAAAGGATTCCTGGCACTGGGACTGGTGTACAGCTTGCAAGCTACTGATGGTAATATCCTCTCTCTTTAGATGTTTTTCTTTCTGCTTGTGCATAAAAATAAAAAGCAGTTTTACCATTAAAGAGGACCCGTTATGGGGAAGGTGTGCCCAAGGAGCAAATGATTTGTCACCAGTATTTCCTGCAGACTCCCTTAAGCTGAATATTTTCATTCTTTCTGGGTCCTGCAGCATTTGGATCCTTACAGGTAACGCTAGAAGGGGTAAGTCCCATCTTGGTAGGCAAGTGGATGTCAGAAAGGCTTTGGTGAGAATGGAGGAGGCTGCCTAAAACAAAGAGAGAGCAAGCCAGGGGAACAATTCTTGGTTACAATCCAATAAAGGAACAGTTACAACCGGTGCTAGAGAATTTGTAGATCCTACAGTATCAGTCAGCCCCTTCTCCATACTATAGAGAACAGGCATCCAGGGAAATAATTGGAAAACAACTCACATCGCTAATGATCAACGAAGTGGTGGAAGTGAATCCATTCAGGTGAACGCCTCACGAGGAGAGGTAAAAAAGCAGACTATTTCTCTGTCTTGAACCCTCAGATGAGGCGGGAAAAGGACGCTGTAATGGAGTCCGCAGGGCCGCTTTTACTTGGTCAAATGACTTCTGAAGCTTTTGTGTCTCCACAGAATAGTCGGGAAAGATTAGCAGTTTAGTGTTCTGGTAAGCGATGTCATCCTGCACCTGGCAGCAAGGAGAACCTCATCCCTGTCCCGGAAATTGAGAAGCCTCAGGATGAAAGTGCAGGGTGGGGCTCTAGGCTTAGGTGGTATGCAATCGGCTCTCTCCACAGTGTAGTAGGGAGAGAACCGGGCTACAGATAACAGTTGCGGAAAAGTTACTCAACAAAGACCGTCATCTTGGGTCCCTCAGCCAGGCCCACAATGTGAAGGTTGTTCCTCTGATTTCTGTTTTCCGCATCTTCCGCCTTGTATTCAAATGCCCGGAACTTTGTCTGCAGGGAGCAGAGAGCAGTTGTATGCTCAGTGACCCCGTCCTCAGTGTGGCCTAAATGCTGCTCCACGAAGGACAGCTGGGAATGCACCTTGTCAATGTCCTGGTCCTACATCCAGCTGTACAGCCTCTATTTGGAGGTAACGTTGCCTGACAGCAATCGCCACCATAACATTGACCAAATCTGGCTGTGATGTGGCAGCCGGTTCCTCTAGCTCTGTCTGCAATGCCATGTTGAAAAAGGAACACAAACTTGAGCTTCTTACCCAGACCAGAAGATGGGGCAGATGATCGGCTGTGCATCAGGGTGTCAGCGTGTTACTATGCGGGAAGGAGAGAGCACAGAAATTAGAAAGATTGCGGGTGAGACCAACAGAGCTCCAGCCGAATGCTTCCACTCAGGTTGCCATCTTGTTTTCATTCTTTCTAATGGCTTACCGTGCTATGTTCTTCAATACATCTGATGTCCTTTTAAGAATATCAGAGAGGGGTGGTAAGAGGGGTTCGGGGAGTGGGGATCCCATAGGTACACAGGATCATTGGTGTGTATATATATATATATATATACACACCAAGTAAAGATGTTGGGAGCAAACAAAGAGAAGGGAAAAAAAAGGAGTTAAGACAGGGGCGTATGTACAGGGGTCGCCATTGTGACCTGGCCCCATGCCCCAGGGGGCACGTGCGATCCCCCTGTACACCTGGATAGGAGGGTGACGGCATGTAGAGGAACCGATCCTTCCATTAAGTCACTGAATGTCCGCTTTTTCTCCTCTCCCTCCCGCAGATATTCAGAGGCTGCAAGAGCCGCTGCTGCTGCCTCCCTATCACTGTCCTGCTGCCCTGGGCCACCTCCTGCCGGCTGCTGCAGATTTTTTTTTTATTCATACATAGCTGAGGCATAGTAAACTTTGTGGTGGGAATGTCATGGTCTGGGGCTGCATGAGTGGGGCTGCATGAATGGGAGCTACAGTTCATTGAGGGAACCATGAATGTCCACATGTACTGCGACATACTGAAGCAAAACAGGATCCTTTCCCTTCGGAGACTGGGCCGCAGGGCAGTATTCCAACATGATAACGACCCCAAACATACCTCCAAGACGACCACTGCCTTGCTAAAGAAGTTGAGGGTAATGGTGGTGGACTAGCCAAGCATGTCCCCAGACCTAAACCCTATTGAGCAACTGTGGGGCATCCTCAAATGGAAGGTGGAGGAGTGCAAGGTCTCTAACATCCACCAGCTCCATGATGTCCTCACGGAGGTGTGGAAGAGGCCTTCAGTGGCAACCTGTGAAGCTCTGGTGAACTTCGTGCCCAAGAGGGTTTAGGCAGTGTTGGAAAATAATGGTGCCCAATTTGGGCCCAATTTGGACATTTTCACTTAGGGGTGTACTCACTTATGTTGCCAGTCTTTTAGACATTAATGGCTGTGTGCTGAGTTATTTTGAGGGGACAGAAAATTTACACTGTTATACAAGCTGTACACTCACTACTTTACATTGTAGCAAAGTGTAAATTCTTCAGTGTTGTCACATGAAAAGATATTAAAAACTTTTACAAAAATGTGAGGGGTGTACTCACTTTTGTGAGATACTGTAGATTGTACATTCACATCAGTCCTGGTTATTACATTGACAACTCTTCTTTCAGCCACATATCATACAGAAGAGCCATTTCTCTAAAGGCATTGTATACTTTCAAATGTAAATCTTTGTTTTAACTAGGTATTAATGAAGTTATATTCCCTGTGTTGTTTGGTTGCTTTACCAAGGCTCACATGTTGTGGCTGCAGTTTGAGGTGTAATGGCTGATCAATTCCCTTATGTCCATGTATTTCTTCAGCTAGCTGGTCTCTTTTGGCCAAGGGGATAGGACAATTTCCTTTCAGGGTCACACTGCATCCAATGCATACCTCGCCACCCCCTCATTACAAATATGGGAGTGCTAATCTGATGAAACCCTACATGAGTGAGCTCTCTGTCTGTCTGTAAATGCTCTGCCTGTTTGTGTCTGTGTCCAATCTAATTACCGTGTAGCTCTCACCTGCATGAGCGCTAGACTAAGAGATACAGGAATTGTGGGATATTTAGTTTCTTCACAGGAAGTGTTTGTTCTCACACTACAAACAGAGGTCAAGCATTAGCCTGTACAGTGCCATGCCGCATGCTTCATGATTTGGAAACAAATAGAAAGTGCTGACACTGGGCAACAAATGACACAATGAAACTACATTGTCAATGCACATCTTATATAGGCGAAAAACACAAGGTGCAAGTTGGAAGGCTTATAATACCTTTAAAAAATATATATATTGGTATTTTGTATATAAATAAACATTTTGTCCATACAATAATAATAAAAGCACTATTAGATGTAATTTTCAAAGCTAACATTTTGTTACAGTGAAATAGTGTGAATCTATTTGTTCTAATACATAAACTGTTTGTGGTAGCTCAAGTGTGGTAAACTTGAGCTGTAATTAAACTCCTGGGACCTGGCAAGCCGAGGAGACAATTAACCATGTGCTATTGAAGACACAAAGCACTCCAAAATTATATAAGACCAGAGTTTAAAAGTTATTATAATATATTACAATAATTGTATTTTATGACTTCCAGTTTTAAAGAGAACATCTCATATATCTCACAGGGTGCCAGGCACTCACCTGTGGCCCTGTGTGGTTATGCTTCCATATCATGGTTAGCTATCTGGACATGGTTGGGAGTTGAACAAGGCTGGTGGTTAGGTGTTAAACAGGCCAAAATTTGATATGTGTATAGACAGCTTAAAGCACGCCATGCATGAATCATTATTTTTTGATCAGCTGCAGATCTAACAAATATTTTTCTAGTTCTGTTTGAGAGAAGTTCATCATTAGATCAACTTCTCTTGAACCGGAAATGGCCATAGACAGATCGAAATTCATCCAGTCCCTGTTAAACTGGCTGAATTTGGATCCATCTATGACCAGCTTAAGCCTTTCTTCTCTTTGGCCCTTCCTGCTTTTGCCTAAACATATGTGCACTTTATACCCTTAGGCATTCTGTTTACCTGCGGAAGCATGGCTGGTCCAAAAGTAATTGGTTGTATGTATTGGTTGACATTCTTATTGCTGAACTTCGTTTTTTTTAGGGCAAAATGTCCAATTTTTTAGGTTGGCTTTGAGCTACTTAGGCCATCCTTGCTTGTCTGCAACAATGCTAACACTGGTCTGGGATCCTCACAGAGGTTTTTGTTTACCTTTCAAATGTTGGTTTATTAGACTTCCCACTATAATTATGATGTTAATTAGATGTTGTTCATCTTCAAAGCCCTTAAAGTATAACTAAAGGCAGTTTTTTTAAATTTTGTATAGAGTGGAGAGGTATTGGAACACCTGTCAGTTTTTATTGCTGTCTGTGCCCCCATTAAGGAGATTCACCCTCTCTATTTGTCCTGTTTACCGTTATCACTGAAAGTGAAAGAAAATCCAAAATTTTGGGTTGTCACCAGAACAGTAATAGGGGCGATAGTTCTGGTGAACCAGGGAATGCCTTACTTTGATGGGATTTCCTCTTACTTTCTGTTTCTACTATGGGACAGGAAGTGAAGGGGAATCTCCCCAATGTGACACAAAAAAAAAAAAAAAGTTTTGCTTTTAGTTCTACTTTAGGAAATATTTTGTCAAAGTCGACTTGTTGTTAGGCATTAGCACAAAGGTAACCTTTAGGCTGGGTTCACACTGTGCAGCCATACATATTGCATGGTTGAATTTGCTTCGCATTTGCACCAAAACGGTGCAGGACCCTTCTTTTGGTCTGCGCTGGAATCGTATCGCATGGGTGTTCAGACCTATGCAATCCGATTCCTGCACCATTTTTACCTTTTCGAACCAATCTGGGGGACCCGCAGCGGTTCGCATAGGGCAGTGTGACATGTGATGCGGCAACCCGTATTGGAATCTCATGGGTTCTCGCATCGCATATGTGTGAGCTGAGGCTTAATGTGAAATGATGGGGTTTCATGTTTAGGTGGTCAAGAAGAAGTCCTAAATTCTGACACTGATGCATTTGTTTAGGTTTAGGAGCTTTTATCTGATGGTTTATTTTATTTTATTTTTTTCTTCCAAAATTAGAAATTTTCAAAGCAAGATAGAAAATAGAAGTTACAAGCAGTCTAATATAGCATTTCCACGCTTTCGTCAGTAATAGAATACATGTATAAATGTTAAACTGGACATAAACAATGTGTATAATAACAAGAGGAGTATTTCAAAACTGAACAAATAGAAATTATCATATAATTCCACAACATATTGGTGATATTGGTCATGTTACCGTTACTTCCGGACACCCTTTATGGGAGCATACTGTGTCCGGGTGGGAGCATGGTCAATCATCACACTGTGTATGATTTTTTTCTTATTTTTAAATAAACTGTATTAACTGAATACTTATTAGTAATGTATTTAGAATTTACAATTAAGAATATGAACTCTTAAGCCATTTTGCCTTTGAGATAGGTTTCAAGGTCGGTGGATCTAATTGTATTAGCAAAGTTGTATCAAAGCGATGTAAAGGTTTTATTATTGAAGTAAAAAGGGGTTATGGGAGGGAGAATAACTTGGATGTTCGAAGAAGGATTGGTTTGTTGGTATATCTTGTAAAGAATGTTTAGTAAGCTAATTAGGGGGATCTCCGTGTAGAGAATTTGAGTAGTGGATCCAACATGCCCAGGTTTTACTAAATTTGGTGGGGTTGTCTTTCATTATATGTATCATATAATAGCTTTTCTATTTCAGCTGTTTGGTGTACATAGCGCATCCAATCTGTTACTGTTGGTGGGGTAGAAGAGTTCCATTTCAGTGGGATGCATCTTTTAGCAGCGTTGACAAGATGCAAGGTTAGGGATTTGTGGTAATTGAAGTGTGGAAGGGAGGAGTGGTGTAGAAGATATTGTGCGGGTGTAAAGTCTAGTGTGTATGTGGTGATCTTTGTTATAATGTCGTGTATCTCTTTCCAAAAGAGTTGTATTTTTTAGCACGACCACCATATATGTAATAGGGTACTCCGTTCAGTTCCACATCTCCAGCAGAGAGATGTGGATGATGTGTGGAAGGATTGACTTAACTGGATGTGTGTAAGGTACCAGCTTGACAGTAGTTTGTACCCTTATTCTTGGATTGTGACGTTTACCGAACCTTTATGAATGTTATGTAGGATATTATTCAATTCTTCTGTAAAAGATAGATTTAGATTTTGCTTCCATTTTAGACATGGTCTGCTGGATTTCGCCTCTTGGTTTGAATATAATAGGGCATACATGAAGGACACTACATGTGATTGTGGGAAAGATCTAGTACAAAAGGCCTTGAATGGCGTGTGTTCTCTATACCATTCTGGGGAGATGTTTGGATATTTGAAAGAGTGTCTCAACTTAACGTATGTCCAGAAAGGGAAATTGGAGTCATTTTATCCTGGAGCATTTCGTATTGGATTAAGGAACCTTTTTAAAAAAATTGTTCAGCTCTGGTCTGTTCATTTGGCCATCCATTGGAAATGGAAGGAGAGGTCTGGTGTGAAATTGGGTTTATGTCTGATAGGGGAGATGCCTGGATAAGAGGTTAGTTTTAGGTTTTTTTTAATGAGTTGTAGGCAATGAAGGGATGGACCTATAGTTGGGTGGTCTTTGTGGTGTTTTACTGTATGTATGATCGGTAGCCAAGCTATCAATTGTAGGAGTATTTGAGCTCCAGCATTTTCTATTTCAATCCATGTTTTACTTTTTGCGTGTAGGTTCCAGTCAGGTATTCAAGCTATGTAATATTTGTATATGTCTGGTAGACCAATGCCGCCTTTTAATTTAGGTAATGTGAGTATCCTATACCTGAGTCTGGGACGTTTGTGTCCCCAAACAAAAAGTATACAAGCCCTCCTATATGAAACAAATAAAGCTTTTCGGGAGTCGAATCGGGATTGTCTGCATAACATATAGTATATGAGGCAGGATGTTCATTTTTATTATGGCAACCCTGCCAAACCAAGAAAATGTGCCTTTATACCAATTCAGAAGGTCTTGTTGGATATTTTTTAGTATGGGTATATAGTTAAGTTGATATAAATCATCTAGGCAGCTGGGTAATTGTATACCCAGATAAGTAAAAGATTGTGTCTTCCATGAGAAGGGAAATTTAGTTTTACAGTCTGTCACTTCAGTTGGCAGTAGAGTTATATTTAGGGCATATGACTTAGAAAAATGTGTTTGTAGATTGGATAGATAATTGTATTGTTCAAATTCTTTTAGTAAGGTAGGGATGGTAGTTTTGGGGTTAGTTAAGAAAAGTAGAATGTCATCTGCGAATGCTGCTATCTTGTGTGTCTGGTCTGCAACTTCAATCCCTGTAATGTTTTAGTTCATTCTAATGCAGTTTAATAAAGGTTCAAGGGAGATTACGTAAAGTAGGGGTGAAAGGGGACATCCCTGTCTAGTTCCATTTGAGATGTGGAAGGCATTTGATAAGTGGCCATTAACCCGGACTTTAGCAGATGGTGAGGAGTATAGTGTGAAGATGAAATTGAGCATTCTCTGCCCTAAGCCTGTTCTTTCTAAAACCACTTTCATATAGTCCCGGGCCTCTCTATCAAATGCCTTCTCTGCATCTAAAGATAGAAAGAACCCTTTCTGATTGGTTTTAATCATCCAATAATGTAGATTTAGGGCTTTCAGGGTATTATCCCTGGCCTCCCTACCCTGTATAAAATCCACTTGGTCTTTGTTGATCAGAGATGTGTGTTGATAAGCAATTAGCTAGGATTTTAGAGACGATTTTAAGATCTACGTTTAATAGCGAAATGGGTCTGTAGTTTGTTACCAGTGTATGGTCTTTATTTTCTTTTGGAATAACTGAAATGTGTGCTTCCAGTATTCCTTGTAGACCATTGGGTTTGGAGGCCAGGGAGTTGAAAGTTTCCAAAAATGGTGTAGAGAGTGTGTCTACAAAAGT
Organism: Lithobates clamitans; assembly: GCA_037952925.1. NCBI lineage: Eukaryota > Metazoa > Chordata > Amphibia > Anura > Ranidae > Lithobates > Lithobates clamitans. Next base: position 230,216 of record JBBGZY010002269.1, on the reverse strand, counting down.
TTTGTAGTAAGTTGAAGATAGGCCATTTGGGCCTGGGCTTTTTCCTAGTTTTAGTTGTTTCAATTACATATTTAGTTCTTCTGGGCGATCTGGTAGGTTTGAGTCTAATGTGGATAGCGTTTTTGGGCTGTATTGAGACAGGAAGTTTGTGATTGCTGTTTGACGGGTGACTTGGTCTTTTTTTAGAGGTGACTTCAGGGTGTAAGTTATATAGTTTTGTACAATATTGTACGAATTGGGATGCAATGTCTTTATTAGAATATGAGAGACTACCGTCTGGTGCCTTTATGTGGTGGATGGTGGATTTGGTGCGTGTGGCTTGGAGCGCTTTTGCTAGCAACTTTCCACTGTTATTTCCCTGTTCGTAAAACAGTTTTTTTGTAAGTGTGTATTTTCGTTTAATATCTCTTTCAAGTTTTTCCAGTAGTTACATAGTTACATAGTGGGCAAGGTTGAAAAAAGACACAAGTCCATCAAGACCTATGTGTCAGTATTACATTATATATCCCTGTATGTTGCGGTCATTCAGGTGATTATCTAATAGTTTCTTGAAGCTATCAATGCTCCCCGCTGAGACCACCGCCTGTGGAAGGGAATTCCACATCCTTGCCGCTCTTACAGTAAAGAACCCTCTACGTAGTTTAAGGTTAAACCTCTTTTCTTCTAATTGTAATGAGTGGCCACGAGTCTTATTAAACTCTCTTCTGCGAAAAAGTTTTATCCCTATTGTGGGGTCGCCAGTACAGTATTTGTAAATTGAAATCATATCCCCTCTCAAGCGTCTCTTCTCCAGAGAGAATAAGTTCAGTGCTCGCAACCTTTCCTCATAACCAAGATCCTCCAGACCCTTTATTAGCTTTGTTGCCCTTCTTTGTACTCGCTCCATTTCCAGTGCATCCTTCCTGAGGACTGGTGCCCAGAACTAGACTCCAGGTGTGGCCAGACCAGAGCCTTGTAGAGTTGGAGAATTATCGTTTTATCTCTTGCGTTGATCCCCCTTTAATGCATGCCAATATTCTGTTTGCTTTAGTAGCAGCAGCTTGGCATTGCATGCCATTGCTGAGCCTATCATCTACTAGGACCCCCAGGTCCTTTTCCATCCTAGATTCCCCCAGAGGTTCTCCCCCCAGTGTATAGATTGCATTCATATTTTTGCCACCCAAATGCATTATTTTACATTTTTCTACATTGAACCTCATCTGCCATGTAGTCGCCCACCCCAATAATTTGTTCAGGTCTTTTTGCAAGGTTTCCACATCCTGCAGAGAAGTTATTGCCCTACTTAGCTTAGTATCGTCTGCAAATACAGAGATTGAACTGTTTATCCCATCCTCCAGGTCGTTTATAAACAAATTCAATAGGATTGGTCCCAGCACAGAACCCTGGGGAACCCCACTACCCACCCCTGACCATTCTGAGTACTCTCCATTTACCACCACCCTCTGAACTCGCCCTTGTAGCCAGTTTTCAATCCATGTACTCACCCTATGGTCCATGCCAACGGACCTTATTTTGTACAGTAAACGTTTATGGGGAACTGTGTCAAATGCTTTTGCAAAATCCAGATACACCACGTCTACGGGCCTTCCTTTATCTAGATGGCAACTCACCTCCTCATAGAAGGTTAGTTCTTTCCTAGCTTGCATTAGTTCCTGTAGTGTCTGTTCGGCACGTGATTGTTTGTGTTGCTTCGAGTGATTTGATTCTTGTTATAATTTTATCAATCTGGGCTTGGTGCTCTTTTCTTCTATGGGATGCTGCTGCTATAAATTTTCCTCTTATTACGCATCTATGTGCCTCCCAAATTGAGATAGGAAATAGAGAGAGATCAGTGTTTTCTTTGAAGTATGTTTGCAAACATGAGGTAAATCTTTTGGTTAGTTCCCTGTCTGCGAGCAGCAAGGTTTCTAGGCGCCATATTTTAGTATATGCTTCGTGGGTAGGTATGGTCAAGGTCATGGTAATTGGGTTATGATACAATAGAATAGCTGGTTCTATGGTGGAATTAGTCAATAAATGTAGGTCTGTTTGTTGTGATAGAAATTGATAATCGAGTCTGGAATATTTTTTATGTGGGACAGAGAAATGGGTGTAATCACGGGTGTTTGGGTTTAGAGTACGCCAGGTGTCGAGAACCTGAAGTTCTTGTAAGGAGAGGTTGATCCTTTTCAGAGCTCAAGAGGGAATGGATATAGTGCTAGTTGATGTATGTAGCATGGGTTGAAGGGGAACATTTAGATCTCCTCCAACAATCAGAATCCCTGTTTTGAAGGTGGAGAGTTGTGATGAGTTTGAGTTGATAAATGAGGTTTGTTTCGTGTTTGGGCAGTATATATTCACTATTGTATTTGGTTTGTTGTATAAGTTGCCTTTTGTAAAAAGATATCTTCCTTCACTATCGACAAGGGTGTCTGTAATTTTTATGGGTAAATGTTTTGCTATTTGTATAGATAACCCTTTAGTTTGGTCATTGGTATCGTGGTAAACCGAAGGATAGAAATGATTAGTCAATTTAGGTGTTAGGTCAGTTCGAAAGTGTGTCTCTTGGATGAGTACAATGTCTGCTTTATGTTTCTTCATTAGAGTTAATATTTGTGATCTTTTTTCTGGTATGTTTAAACCTTGTGCATTGATAGATACCAGTTTCAAAGTTTTGGAGTCTTGTTTTTTTGGTGTCATGTTGCTCATTTATGTTGTTTATGAGGTTATTTAGCGTGTTAGTTTATGAATAACGTATAGGACTTGCTGTATTGTGAGGGGAGGGTTGGGGGAACAATGGAGTAGGTGTCAGGAAATGTATTAAGGTATTATGACGTTTGGGGGGAGGGATGGATGAGGAGTGAAAATCACCCTAGAAGTGGGGAGACTTCTGCTTTAGGTATATAAATATTTATAGGTCTAGTATGTGTAAAGTAGAGCTGAGGAGGGGGATCGGATAGGATATACCTGGGAGGCAAGGAAGAACCTGTTAACTTGCCTAGTGTAATGGGGTGGGATTCTACCGAGTACCCACAGAATCGTAAGGTACCGCTTTGTCTCTGCTTCTCCTCCTTAGCTGCAGCCCAGTCTGTTTTCTTGTCCTGTACCTTGCATATCGTTTTTTGGCTGTACAGTTTTAATCTGGATTAAAGACATTTTTACACTATCCAAGCTTTTTGTGGCTTTTATGAGAGCCACTCTTTGCAGATTTGGTTGGTGAATTGATATACCGAAGGCTTAGGTATAAGAAGGTAGATATTATACACTCCTGCTGTCCGGTGATTGGAGTCTTTCTGCCAGGATACTCGGAAGTCACCTTTGATGAATTTTAATATCCGATCTTTTCCATGCCTGACGGTCACTCTGTGGCCATTATTGTCTGGTGAGCGCTTAGATATACCACTTCGGGTGAAGCACGAATAAGATAAGCCTATGCACTCTTATTATGTGGTGATTGGATCTACTATGAAGATTGTGTTTTTGCTCTATATCAATTAGAGAACATTTATTTTTGCACTGTATTCACTTTATTGGCATTATATTTATTGCACATGCACTGTTACACTTAAATATATGACAACACAGTCAACACGATAAACATCCATCTAATATGCACTATTGATGCGCCCTATACTGTTTGTTTATTGTTTATTAGTTATTTACTAATTTAGGAGCAGCATCAGGTTGTAAAAGTACACGTTCCTTATTTGGCGCCGTGTCCATTAATATTTTTAACTTAGTTACGATTCTTGTCTGGCCCTCCGATGAGCTGGTGAGGCAGTAGGGCTTGGGCCTTGAAGAGATCTGCGGACGTTCTGATGAGGTGCGTCTGCTCTTGGTGATCTGTGGCGTCTGTATCAGGATGTTTGTATTTCCATTCTTTCATCTCTGCGGTGTTCTGCGATGGAAGAGGGGGTTGGAATTCTGCGTACCAGTCAGGAATTTGGACAGTGGGGATGCCTAGGCGGTCGCAGAATTGCGGAAGGTCTTCTGGTACTTTAAGTAGAGCTGTTCTGCCTGCTGTGAATGCTGAGAGACAGAATGGGAATTTCCACTTATAGTGGATTCCTATTGTCCGCAGGACATCTAGCAGTGCTCTGAGATGTTTACGATGCTGTAGCGTTATATTTGATAGATCTTGGTATATCTTGATGTCTGCTGATTCATGGGTAACGTTTATTTGGTTGCGAGCTTTTCTAAATATCTCTTTTTTCATGCGGAAACTGGTTAGGCAACAGATTATGTCTCGAGGTGGGTCAGTATCTCTTCCTTTTGGGCGTAGTACCCTATGTATTCTTTCCATCTCAATGGGTTCTGTGGCTGGTCTGTCTAAGAGATTATTGAATATGGCTGTTACTGTTTGTTATATTTGATCATATTCGATTGATTCTGGGATACCACGTACTCGCAGATTATTCCTGCGTCCACGATTGTCTAAATCTTCCACATGTCTTTGTATTTCCTTTAACTACAATGTATAGGTATCTTGAACATTTTGCAGTTGGTTTATTTGTGTCTCATGTTGAGATGCAGAGGTTTCCACTTCTTGCACTTTGTCTGCAATCTCTTGTATGTCGAGGCATAGATCTGCTATGGCTGCAGAGAAGGCAGCTGTGAGTCTGTCCTTAATGTCTGCTGCTACTGCCCGCAGATCGTTTAAGCTGAGAGTGGGTTGTTGTGTAGACGCTGGTGGGGAGTAGGGTTGCCACATCATCCCTTTAATCCAGGACACATATGAATTCCACAGGTTCTGAGGCTGATTTAATGCAGATAAGGCACCAAGTGAGTTTAATTACCACCTTAATCAGCCACAGAAGCTGTGTAATTAATACGTGTCCTGGATTAAAGGGATGATGTGGCAACCCTAGTGGGGAGGCTGAGTCTCTTACCGAGTCTGGTGTCTGCTGTGTCGGCTGCTGGAGTGTAATAGATTCCGCTGATGAGGTTTGTATGGCAGGCGGGGAGGCCGCAGTCATGGTGGGAGCCTGTTATTTTACTGACTCTTGGTTTTGTCGGCTCTGCTGTGCTCTGGAGTTCCGGGGGCATCTGGAGCGGGAGGAGGAGCGGCTCCGGTTCTGTTTCCCCATGTTGGTGAGTCTCAGTTATGCAATTAATTATTCCTCTTTCAGCTGGAACTCCAGATCTAAGCGTCCATCTTAGTCTGCGGCTATGACACGCCCCCCCCATGGTTTCTCTTTTATGTCTAAACTTACCATTGGATAGCATAAGCACACACTAAATGGGTGGAATGTGGTCTTCAAGGACAATATCTGCATTTTTTACAAACACTCTTTTGGAGTCAGTGCAAGACCCTGCCACTGTGAAAATGTAGATGAAAATGACACATGATTCGCATTAAGACTTTCGTTTCTGAGCGGAGAAAGCTGTGTTTTTGTTTTTCTATGGATTCTATAGTCTTGGATCGAGACCTGAAGCTTGAAGGTTTCAAAGTGTATTGGGTGGGATGGAACCAACCTTCCGTATTTTACCAGGTGCTTGTGACCTGTGTGAGTATAAAAGTGTGCAGGGTTGTTATATACTCAACAGCAACAAAATTCTTCTGCGCATAGGTGTGATAATCCAAGTCAGGATAGAACTCCGTAATCAGAAGTAGCTATTGCTTTAGAGCCTTGCTGCCCTCTAGGACTGGGGTTGGCCTAGAGCATTATCCAACAGCAGTTTTATTAAAACTTAAAATATAAAATTTCAAAGCCGGAGGCTGTGATGAAAAAGGAAATACCTTTGAAACACCTTAGCAGGGACCCTGGTGAGGTCCTCCTTGAGTGAGAGACTTTGGCATTGCTGGGAGATTGTAGCCATATGCAGTGGCTGGATAAGCGCTTTCACTACCTATGCTTGTGAGTAGCCAAATTTTATGTTTATTAAAACTGCTGTTGGATAATGCAGTAGGCCAGTCTGCCCTCTGTTGTTATATACTCAAGCCTGAGGATAGCTCAGAGCTCACAGTTTGGAGACAGAAGATCTCACCCAGGGATCAGAGGAGCCCCAGCCAGGAGCCAAGAGACAGGTGTTCTCAACTAGGGGTCAGAGGTGCCTAGTCAGCAGCCAGGAGGTCTCATTCCAGGAATTCAGTGGGTTCCTATCGGGGTGTCAGGAGGAACCCCTATCCAGAGACCAGGAGTGAGCCGTGCAACAGGACGCTGTGACCAAAGGCTAAGAGAACCAAGTAAACCAGGAGAGCTGGGCAACACAGTCAAAGGGACTTGTAAGAAGAGCAGCAGGGCTACTGACAAGGGAGCCAGGTGGCTCATCATTTTCAGTTGAGTTTTCATGTTGATGGTGGAAACCACTGCGTGGGCAACAAATTTCTTTGTGAACTTTCTGTTTTGTTCAAGTGTAAAAGTGGGCTGCTAAAATAAAGTTTGGACTGGCACAACTTATTAGCAAAGCACCTACCACATGAGTATACTGTAATCACCCTAATACCACACCATATACGGCACAGTTTGTTTTTTGTTCTTCTGGAAACTAGAGAGTGTTTTGCTGTAAAACAAAATATGGCAGGACAGATGCTAAATATACTTAAATTAATTTTTTTCACTGTGTTTCACATTTGTAAAGTTTCATCTCTTTTCGATTTTGACAAGTCAGATTTGCCATCACTTGCTTTTGTGAGAATATTGTTATAAACAAAACTTTTTGTTTCTGAGACCTTCACTTTTACATTAGCCCTTTTATATATGCTGGTCTGCCAAGCAATTTTGCACATATCACCTGTCACTGTTATCTTTGTTTTTCCCCAGGCTTTTAGATCTGCCATTACATGTCCAGGCAACGTTAAACATTGCTCTGCTTATATGCAGCTTGTCTTTATCCTGTAATGTAACTACTGACAGGGATTGAAAAAAGAAGAAGGTGTCTACTTCCCTTACATGTTTGATTCAATGATTTCTGTACTGCTCTGCCCCATGCAGTCATTGGAGATCACAAACTGCAAAAGTGCATTTTTCTGTTTTTTCTTCTACATGGGAGTTCAGAAACCAAGACTTGCTAAATATGCAAAGCCAGCACTTAGATAAGTCAGTCCCACATTCCATAAGGCTATGCACATAATTTACCTACCAATTGAGAGGTGAAAATGGTGCTTGCTTTTATCTTGATTTTATCTCCATGGGTTTGCAAAAAAGGGCTACAACTGTTTCATTTTTATTTTGCAATGAACATTTTATTATACTACACCTGGCAAGGAACTGTTGTTAAAATGTTTTATATTTAATCTGCAGGCCTTCATTTAAACACTGAGCTCCTGGAAGATAAATACTTAGAGGATGAATTAGCTTCTCCATAACTTTAAATTCTTTGCTTAGCCATTCAGAATTTATTATGTTTAGCTGATCTCAACAGAAACATTTCTCATTGTTGCAGCCACTCAGAAAAGCACTCAGGATGATTGGAGCAAGAAGGCTCTCCAGGCATTACAGAAGTAAGATGATGATTATGTGTACTTTAATCACACTCGTATAGCATAGTTGAAAGTAAGCATAGAATAATAGTGATCTATACATCCATACTATTAGAACAGTCCGCTGTAGCCATGCAAACGTAGATTTCCTAATGAATTCAAATTAGTGACCTAAAAGTGACTTTGTCTTTTTTTTTGTATACTTAGAATTCAAGAAGAATTCCATGTATGAGATGTTTGTATAAACGGTAGTTACATTGGTTCAGCTTGGGCCAATATAACTATGAATGTACCATACCTATGGAACCCTCTAGAACAGGCATTCTCAACCAGGGTTCCTCCAGAGGTTGCTATGGGGTTCCTTGAGCTGCGGCTAGATGACTTCCTATCTGATGGTGCCTTTGTAGTTCCAGGACCATTGACACTTGGCAGAGTCAGTAGCATAACACCAATGATCTTTTCATTCTCTTCATCTTTGACTATAAGGGTGGCATTCTTACAAGCACTGTATGGGGTCATTTCTTCCACTGACCACCAATGTAAGGGGCAGTTTTATTGTGACCACTGATGGACTTAATTTAACAGGGGTTCCCAGACAGCGGAAATTATTTAAAGTGTTCCTCTAGGGTAAAAACTAGGTTGGGAAAGGCTGCTCTAGAAGCAGGAAATCACCGTAGTAGACATTCCTATCACAGTAATATCCATTAGCTTCCAGGTCCTGTGCCAAGCAGCTGCCCTGCTGCATTCTGAACACAGAAGGTTGGCCATTGGTGTGGGCGCCATTTAGACATCACTTTGCATGTTCTCAATCTGTGCAAAACGCTCTCAGATTGGACCAGGAGGAGAGGTGGGGTGGTGGCGGCACGTTCTCCATTTCCTCCAATCAGAAAATGCTTTGCATAAATTGAGAAAATGCAAAGCATTATCTAATTTGTTCCTATGCCTGGCGGTCAAGCTCCCATGTTCAGATTGCAGTAGGGCAGCCACTCGGCATGGGACCTGGAAGCTAGTGCAGATCACTGGGGTAGGGGTCTCTACTACAGTGATTTCCAACTTCTAGATAGGGTTTCTCAACTAGGGTTTCTCCAGAGGTTGCTAGGGTTTCCTTGAGCATTGAGCAATTTCTGCCTCTCCGATAAGTTCCCGCTGACACCATTGATCTTTTTAACTATCTGTAAGGAGCTAATTCTTTCCAATATCCACAAGTGTAAGGGGCATTCTCCACACTGCTCATCACACTAATGTATCATGAGTTGTAGATATAGTTCCCTGAGACCAGAAAATTATGTCAAGGGTTCCTCTGTGTTGAAAAGGTTGGGAAAGTCTGTTCTAGAGGGATTAAACAGGTATGGTATATGCATAGTTACAATAGTCCAAGCTGGACCAATGTAACTAGCTAAAAATATCCATACCTAGAATTTTTCTTTAAAGGCATACCTGCAAAGAAAATAATGAATACTTGTCCCTCCCAACATCTGCACTGCCAACCTTTATTGTCTGTACAAGTTACACCGGCTGAAAGATCTTCAGCATCCACAACTTTCATGATTGTCAAACGCTTTGTCCCCTCTGCACTCTGTGGCCCTTTTTCCAAACCCTACATTACTGCAGAACCCAATAATGATGTAAGAGTCAGAGGGAGGAACCACAGCCCTGTGGGGGTCCAGACATCTGACACATCCAAAAGTGTGCCAGATATTGAAAGTGTTTCAGCCAGTGTAAATTTGAAAGGCAGAGGAAATCAGTGGCTTAGGCAGCAGGAGGGGCAAGTATTAATCATTTTCTTAAGGAGACTGCAACAAGGTTCTAAGTAACATTGTATAAATAGCTGTTTTATTCTTTGTACAAAAATGGCAGTATATAAAAAAAAACCTCCATAGAGACTTTTTTATATTTCAAGCTTTTCAACATCTTTTTCCAAGCACTCAGTACTTTTTTACATTAAATAAGAGATATTTAAAAGCTTGTATGTAGGAAGGACCTCGTCTTGGAATTCTCACAGGTTTGGGAGCCTCAAAGTAAGGCAGGTGTTGTTTTTTTGTTCTTTGCAGGGATGTCTTTGATTTTGAAACGTAAAAGCTGCAAAGTCACTCTAAAGTGATAGCAAACACAAAAAACACAGATTCTGAGATTTTCTATGAGATTTTCTCCTTTTTTACTTCAACAAGCTGTGGCCCAGGCCATTCCTGCTCAGCTACACTGCTAAACAAAGAGGCAGGCTGCAGGGTGGTAATGTCCCAGCCCGCAGCCCATTGGAGTAAAATGAGATCATAAATTCAGATTTCGGCTAAAGGTGAGTTTGGAGGGTGCTCAAGCTCATGTCTAGTCCTGAGGAAGTGGATTCTACAGTTAAAAATGTCAGCAAAGTTTTTGGGTTATGCATTTGGTAACCATTGTGTCATCTCTGTCTAAAAGGAAGACTGAAATGTACACTCAATCATTTTTCATAATGTATATATGCAACATGGAATTTAAACTTTTGTATTTAAAAAAACCCTGAGATTTTTTTTTTTTTTGTACAATTGTCCTCTCGAGTGTTGTCACAGAAAATTCCAGGTTCTGTGTTTTTTGTGTTTGCTATACAATTATGTATTTGGTGTGTCTCCACTTACAAATGGTCATTTTAAAGTGTCCTTCATGATGACTAGCTGAAACTATTCTGTATACATGTTGGCCACTGATGCATACCAAAAAGTGCCTGTTTTTGCCTTTTCCACAAGGGTCTCTTGTATACCCTATGTAGAGAAAGGAAGGTTTGCACGGAGGTTTGATTTTCTATGATTACGACCTAAGCCCCACCTAGTGACACAAAGCCTGCCAACCCCCAGTCAAATAAGAAAGCTTAGCTTATTAATGAGTCACCCAATCACGGAAAGTCAAATGTCCATATCAAGGTGAAAGTACTTTTACGTGAAGCATGAAGGATGGGAAAGGTAATAGCTGCCACCTTGTGAAATTTGCTGATTTGTATTCCCGTTTTCAATATGTTCCAGTCATGTATTGGTTGGTCAAATCTTAGCCATGACTTTATTAATCTCTCACCCAACATTTTTTGTACTGTACTGGTCAAAGCTATTGTGGACACCACTCAAAATTATTCAGGCCAGGTGTTTCCAGTGAAGAGTCCTTCTAATTCTTCAGCATGCAAAGACTTTTAGGACAAGACAATTTTGTGGCAGCCGTTTGGGGAAGGCCCTTTTTGTTCCATTTGGCCCTGTGCAGATAGCTAGCTCCACCAAGCCATACGTTTTCTATGAAGGAACTTAAGTGACCTGCACAGAGCCCTTACCTCAGCCCTACTGAACGCCTTTGGAATGTATTGGAATGCAAACTGCAAGCCAGGTCCACTCTTCCAACATCAGTACCTGGCCTTACAAATGCTTTTTTGGCTAAATGGGCACAAGTTCCCACAAACGCCCACCAACATTTTGTGGAAACCCTTCCCAGAACAGCAGAAGCTGTCATAGCAAAAAAAGGGGGAACCACTCCATAGTAATGCCCATGGTTGTGAAATGGGTCCAACAAGCTCCTATAGATGTAATGGTCAGGTGTCCACAAGCTTTTAGCCATGTATATATGTTTTTTGATGTTTTTTTTTTTTAAGCATGGACACCAAAGCATAAGAAGCTATCTGTGATAATTGAGTGCTGTTGTTTTGCAGGGCACATGAGTTAGATCGAGAGGACTCTCAGATTATCCTTTACATGTCACTTCAGCTGGGACTCGTCCGGCAGGTAAGTGAGCCATATTATGTGCAGGGGAGCCATGCACAGCCATCAACTGACCATAAAGCTGGTCATACACTAGTAGCTTCAAGAACATTTGTTTCATTGTCTATTGTTTAGTCAGAATGACAATCGTTTTCAGCTGCAGTGACAAGGAAATTAGGGGAAGGAAGATGGGAAATTTGTCTTGAATTAACAGATTTCTAACGGTGAATGTGGTTTTCGTTAGGTAAATTCCATTCGTTCCAAAATCAAAAGTTAAGTAGCAAATTAAATTTAAGTAAATAAATTAAAGTACTGTTGAACTACATTTGACAAGTCATCAAATGTACTGTGAATGTTCATATGAATATTTGTATGAACGTTTGAAAAATCTAATAGCTTAACCTGTTGCCACATAAAAACATACACTATATTACCAAATGTTTTGGGACGCCTGCCTTTCCATGCACATGAACTTTAATGGCATCCCAGTCTTAGTTCGTAGGGTTCAATATTGAGTTGGCCCACCCATTGCAGCTATAACAGCTTCAAGGTTAGGAGTGTGTCGTTGGGAATCTTTGAACATTCTTCCAGAAGCGCATTTGTGAGGTCAGGCACTGATGTGGACGAGAAGGCCTGGCTCGCAGTCTCCGCACTAATTCATCCCAAAGGTGTTCTATCAGGTTGAGGTCTGGACTCTGTGCAGGCCAGTCAGGTTCCTACACCCCAAACTCGCTCATCCATGTCTTTATAGACCTTGCTTTGTGCACTGGTCCAAATCATTAGGTGGAGGGGGGATTATGATGTGGGGTTGTTTTTCAGGAGTTGGGCTTGGCCAGTAATGGGATCTCTTAAGGCGTCAGCATACCAAGACATTTTGGACAATTTCATGCTCCCAACTTTGTGGAAACAGTTTGGGGATGGCCCCTTCCTGTTCCAACATGACTACGCACCAGTGCACAAAGAAAGGTAATATAATTTTGTAATATAGTGTATGTGCAGCGACAAAAGAGTGGGCTTTAATGCCCAAATGCCACACATATGCATCACTGGATGGTCAATGTTTCTATGCTGAGAGCATGCTCACTCCCATCACAGAGACCAAGCTGTCAAAGACTAATGATCAGTGGCCGCCGGGACCAACTCCCCATCATGTGACCACTGTAATAGCCAATCACAGTATAATATGAGATACAAAAATGCTGCATTCCTAAACAGCCCAAGTGCAAAGAAGGATAGAAACCGGCCTTAGCCTAGGCTCCTTCCAGGCAATAAACTCTGATGCGTTTCACCCCACCCACAGGGCTTGGTGATAAAGAGACACCAGCACCTGGATTCAGTGGAGCATAACCACGGTCACATGGTCATTGATCATTCCTGCCCCAGGCGTAAAGAGCCTTTTAGAGTCTACTACTAGAGTTGGGCGGGAAGGGCTTAAAGTCTGTGTAGCTTATAACTGCCAATCAAATTTCAGATATCCTTTTGCTAGCCTGGGTTAAAAACTGAAAGATAATAACTAATTGGCTGCTACGAGCAATTAATTTAAAAAAATAATGCACGCTTTTAGTTTTTACTGATCATATGGTATTTATTTTAGATTATAGTTAATTTTCTTATCAGAAAACTATTTATTCTTCATTTTTCAGCCCACAAAAATAAAACTGAATATATTGACTTTCTGGCTAACAGATCTGATAATTATTATTTGGATATTTTCACATACAGCAGATTGTATTTATTGTTATTTTTCACAGATAATCATCTACCTCTCTCAGTATTCAATGAGAAATATGGCTCATGTTTAGGGAGAGTCTATTATATTTATATCACTTACAGTAGGTGCAGTGCCGATAAACCCCCGTTTAGGTGACACTTCCAGCTGTTTTCTTAATGTAGAGGTGCTGCTGAGTATTAGTTGGTGTTTTCATGATTCAGCTTACAAAATGACTGCATTTGTTATGTTGAAAGCTGAACGCTGGGATAAACAATTGTCTAAACCAATTCATCATGTATTTTCTTCATTAAATCTTGGGGTGCTTTGTGCATTTCTTTTGGATCTGTGCAGTAATCTAGTGTGAGCCTTTGCCTCTGTGCAGGAGCTTCTTGTAATAAAGACCGCTCACTACTGCTCTCTCTCCTTGTGTGGGGTGACTGGTCTTGTCTCTACCCACTCCTGAAGTTTTCTGCAGACAGCCTATAGTAGTTGAGGTCTGCTGTTCAGTGAGTAAAATAAGTATTTGATCCCCAAGCAAAGCATGACTTAGTACTTGGTGGGGAAACCCTTGTTGGCAAGCACAGAAGTAAGACGTTTCTTGTAGCTTCTTCTTGAGCCAGTCCTTTGTTGCCTTGGTTGTTATGTTTTAGGTCATTGTCATGCTAGAAGACCATCCACGACCCATCTTCAGCGTTCTGGCTGAGGGAAGAAGCTTCTCATCCAAGATTTTATAATACACGGCCCTATTCATTGGTCCCTCAATGCGGCAAAGTCGGCCTGTACCTTTGGCAAAGAAACAGCCCCAAAGCATAATGTTTCCACCTCCGTGCTTGACTGTAGGGATGGTGTTCTTAGGGTTATAGTCATCATTTTTCTTCCTCCGAACACAGCGAGTCGAGTTAATGCCAAAGAACTAAATTTTGGTCTCATCTGACCCTAGCACGTCCTCCAAATCCTTCTCTGAATCATTTAGATGTTTATTGCAAAACTTCAGACGAGCCTGTACATGTGCCTTTTTTGAGGAGGGGGACCTTACGGGTGCTGAATTATTTCAATCCATGGCGGCTTATTGTGTTACCAATGGTATGTTTGGTGACTGTGGTCCCAACTGACTTGAGATCATTCACAAGCTCCTCCTGTGTAGTTCTGGGCTGATCCCTCACTTTTCTCATGATCATCCTTACCCCATTAGGCGAAACCTTGCATGGAGCTCCAGACTGAGGGCGATTGATGGTTATTTTGTATTTCTTCCATCAGTTCATTCATCATTCCAACAATTGTCTCCTAACCAAGCTTTTTGCTGATGGTCTTGTAGCTCATTCCAGCCTTGTGCAGGTCTACAATCTTGTCCCTGATCTGACAGCTCTTTGGTCTTGCCCTTGATGATGAGGTTTGAATGGAAGAAAGATTCTGTGGACAGGTGTCTTTTATACACATGAGTTGTCATTAGGAGCACCTTCTTTAATTGACAAGACTAATCTGTGTACCACATGAGCACCTACTGTAGCCAATCTGTGGGAGCCAGAATTATTGTTGGTTGGTAGGAGATCAAATCCTTTTTTTCTCACCGAACTGTAACTCAATTTATAACATTTGTATTAAATCTAATTAAACAGTTCAAAGGGAGGTGATTGAAGAGTGAACCTAGTTGAAATAGAAAATGCCCCAGTGTTGGTGGAAGTAAGAAAATTACATAGTGCCTGTGGTCTGTAAGTCCGTAGGAGGGGGGATCATGCCCCATCAATGTTGTCAGTGGAAGGAATAGTATATCATTGTTGGTGTCCATGGGAGGAATAGTGCCCCATTGTTGGTTCAGAAAGAAGAAAAATGTCCCATAATTGGTGTCAGTGAAAGGAATCGTGCCTCATTATGGGTGTCAGTGCAAGGAATGGTGTCTCATTGTTGGTATCAGTGGAAGGGATAGTGCTTTATTGTTGGTGGCAGTGGAAGGGATGTTGCCTCATCGTTGGTGTCAGTGCAAGGGATTGTGTCTCATTGTTGGTATCAGTAGAAGGGATGGTGCCTCATTGTTGGTATCAAGACAAAAAGGAGAGTATGTATTGGGACTTTAAATATACCTTTAGAGATAAAGTACAGAAACATCAAATAAAAACATATACAACTTTATTATAGCAATATTTAAATATACAGGTTAGAAAAAACATAAAATTCTAGTAATTTATTAATCGCATGTTCCTAAATCCAATATTAATAGTTCCACATATCATCAAATAGAAGAAGGTAAACCGCTGGATATGTAAGGGTCCATCTGAAGATCGACACAATTCTTGGGAACCCCCCCCCCCCCCACCTTATCAGGACCTTGGATCTCAAATACGCTTAATGTATGTACACTCTAGTCTCAGGTCCATAAAAACATGGATGAGTGAGTTTGGGGTGGAGGAGCTTGACTGGCCTGCACAGAATCCTGACCTCAACCCGAGGCCTTCTCGTCCAACATCAGTGCCTGACCTCGTCCAACATCAGTGCCGGACCTCACAAATATGCTTCTTCAAGACTGGTCAAACATTCCCATAGACACGCTACTAAACCTTGTGGACAGAATTCCCAGAAGAATTGAAGCTGTTATAGCTGCAAAGGGTGGGCCAACTCAACATTGAACTCTATGGACTAAGACTGGGATGCCATTAAAGTTCATGTGCGTATAAAGGCAGGCGTCCCAATACTTTTGACAATATAGTGTATCTCCACAGGAAAGGTAGCTCCCCCCCACATAGTTCAAATTGGCACCAAACCTAGCTTTAGTTTTCCTTCAGCGTGTCCAATAAAATTCATTTTAATGGGAGGATTGAGACCCTCTTGTAATGGCTGCAGCTCTTGGACAGATCTGGGAAACCAAAATTGCATAGAGGTTATGGGGCCAGTACTCATGCCGATAGCACTAAGCAGAGGTCCCCTTTAAGAAAGCAGTTCTATACATTAAGGATCTATTTATTCGCTCTCATGATGTATGGATGAAGGAAATTACATTTGGACAGATGAAGTCTTTACGTTCGTTCGGTTCTAGCAAGCAAGACAAATAATCATTAAACTTGATTATGCAGAAGTTTTCTTGTTTTTGGCAAGCAGCAGTGGCAGCATTTCCACCAAATTAGTTACCGCCCTATGGACCATTAACCCCTGATTTTTTTTTACAGCGCGCACTTCCCTCCCAATGCTGTGTCAGTGCTTTCATGGCATTTTGCTTTATGGCCTTGCCCTTCACCACGGTCGGCCGTACAGTACATAACATCAGAGTCGTTCCACACCTAAAAGCACCGAGCGATGAAGGCGATGGCGGCGAGGAGCCCGCGGCAGGCCCCCCGGTAGAATTGGCAGTCCAATCTGATAGGAGAGAGCTGCAGAGCTCAGCACTGGCTGCGAATCCAAGCTGGCAAATGTGCCCAGGTCCCGGAGTTTCAGAACGCCATCTGGGAAGCCGAACTTCCATGTTCCTCGTATTGCACCGCTCCTTGATGAAATAAGCAGTGACATCTGTCAGTAGATACTTGGCTGTGCATAGCAAAGAATGAAATCTGGAGCTAAGCGAACTGTACGGCTGACATAGGTTGCCCCCTGTGAAGCCCTTTTATTCATACACATGTTCTGTGCCACCCGCCTGATGTCTCCAAACTCCAGGAAAACCGCTAAACACACAAATGAATCACATACGGAGCTGTTGTACCTTGTATTTTTGTCCAGTCAGTGCTGAGAAATACACAGCTCTGCCACTTAGTAGCAGGGCAGGGGACCTAATTCTTTTCTGTTGCAGTTAAAGCGGTATTAAACCCAAAAGCAAAAATATATTACATGGCAGCTTACCAGTTTTTAGATGTGGTGGCTGCATTCGTTTTTCATTTATTTTCACCTGGCGATCGGGTCGGTAAGTCTGTTGTTTTTTCTAACAAAACAGGCTCTACCACTGACATGGGTGCTTACAATGATCAGCTTTTATTTATTAATGTAAGACCTTTGTCCCAAAGGGGGAAAAAGAGTTCGCTGTAACTGATTATAACATGTGAGCTGGAATTTGGCTTCAGTTTGTTAGGTTATCTAAATCTGCTAATACATTTACCCCCCCTCCCCCCCCAACTGACAGTGCTGCTGTCTGCTGTTCCTACTGTGCCCATTCATCCAGAGTGGGGGCACTCTAATGAAGAGGTGTGTAACTGGTCAGATCACCAGGTGAAAACAGAGGGAATAAAAGGCAAAGAAAAGAAAGCTGATGCATCAACCACATCTAATAATTGGAAAGCAGCAAATTAATACATTTTTGTTTTTGGGTTAAATACTGCTTTAAGTAACACTTAGGGCGGGGCTCAAAATTTCAAGTCCTGAGCTACTAGCCAGGCCTAGGAGTTAAGCTGGCCATACACCATACAATTTTCCTGTTCAATTTTCTTTAGATTTACCTTCAACTATGTAGTACAAGGGCCTGCCTGATTGCATCCAAATTGAAAGTGTTTAGGTTTGACCTCCTATTATATGGTTTTGGTAAATCTAAAGGAAAGTTGAACAGGAAAATTGAATAGTGTATGGCCAGCCTTACTCGCCACCAGTTGCCCCACCCAACCCCTACCCTGCCCCACCCCTAATTCCACCCCTAAACAAACCCTTGTAAATTATCTCATGAAATGACACTGTTAAATGTTTCATGCAGACTTAAGGTACAAAAATAAATATTAACAACAGCAACTTCATCAGTGCCCATCAGTGCAGCCTATCAGTGCCCATCAATGCAGTCTATTAGTGCAGCCTCATCAGTGCCCATCAATGCAGTCTATCAGTGCCCATCAGCGCAGCCTCATCAGTACCCATTAGTTCAGCCTCATCAGTGCCCATCAATGCAGTCTATTAGTGCAGCCTCATCAGTGCTCATCAATGCAGTCTATCAGTGCCCATCAGCGCAGCCTCATCAGTGCCTATCAGTTCAGCCTCATCAGTGCCCATCACTGCAGTCTATTAGTGCAGCCTCATCAGTGCCCATTAATGCAGTCTATTAGTGCAGCCTCATCAGTGCCCATTAATGCAGTCTATCAGTGCCCATCAGCGCAGCCTCATCAGTGCCCATCAGTTCAGCCTCATCAGTGCCCATCAATGCAGTCTATTAGTGCAGCCTCATCAGTGCCCATCAATGCAGTCTATCAGTGCCCATCAGCGCAGCCTCATCAGTACCCATTAGTTCAGCCTCATCAGTGCCCATCAATGCAGTCTATTAGTGCAGCCTCATCAGTGCCCATTAATGCAGTCTATCAGTGCCCATCAGCGCAGCCTCATCAGTGCCTATCAGTTCAGCCTCATCAGTGCCCATCACTGCAGTCTATTAGTGCAGCCTCATCAGTGCCCATTAATGCAGTCTATCAGTGCCCATCAGCGCAGCCTCATCAGTGCCCATCAGTTCAGCCTCATCAGTGCCCATCAATGCAGTCTATTAGTGCAGCCTCATCAGTGCCCATCAGTGCCCATTAATGCAGTCTATCAGTGCCCATCAGCGCAGCCTCATCAGTGCCCATCAGTTCAGCCTCATCAGTGCCCATCAATGCAGTCTATTAGTGCAGCCTCATCAGTGCCCATCAATGCAGTCTATTAGTGCAGCCTCATCAGTGCCCATCAATGCAGTCTATTAGTGCAGCCTCATCAGTGCCCATTAATGCAGTCTATCAGTGCCCATCTGCGCAGCCTCATCAGTACCAATCAGTTCAGCCTCATCAGTGCCCATCAGTTCAGCCTCATCAGTGCCCATCAATGCAGCCTATTAGTGCCCATCATTGAAGCCTCATCAGTGCCCATCAATGCAGCCTCATCAGTGCCCATCAATGCAGCCTCTCAGTACCCACCAATGCAGCCCATCAGTGCCCATCAGTGCAGCTTCATCAGAGCAGCCTCTCGGTGCCCATCAATGCAGCCTCAGCAGTGCCCATCAATGCAGCCACAGGGAGGAATTGGGAGGCGATTCGGCCAGAGTGAGGGAATCAACCGTTGCGGCACAGCTTGGATCTTAAACACCAGCCGCTGTCAAACAAAGTACCGCCTCCTAGACCGGCTCCTATGATAGACTTCACACTACTTCAATTTCCCGGCATTGGACCAGTGTGCTGTCTATCATAGGAGCCGGTCTAGGAGGCGGGACTTTGACAGCGGCTGGCATTTCAGATACAAGCTGTGTCACAGAAGGAGTTTCCCTCTCTGTGTGATCCGGTCGGCTCTCCTCTTCCTCTCCATTCCCCACAGTTTCCTGGCCGAATGTTCGGGACATTCTTTGAAAGAGCATTTGACAGGCAGTGAGGATACATTGTATCGCCTCCTCATCACCTGCTTTAACCCCTTGATCGCCGCATTAGCGCGGTGCAACCGCATGCATTGCACACAGTTGCTGGGTGCTTGCCAAGCAGCCCTATTCACTTGAATGGGTCGCATTTGGTGGGCGCTACACCCGCTGAAGGCGACAGGGGGTATAATTTCAGGTGAATCGCACCTCGTTGGGGTGACGATACAAGCTGTCACACTGACTGGACTGCGAGGACACTATGATGAACTTTAAAGAGGCTGTCCAGGAATGAGCTAAAGAGGTTGTAAACCCTCACATATACCCAGTGAAGTGACTGGCCTCAGGTGATAGACAGAGATGAAACAAATCCTCCTACATATGTTGTACCTGTTTAACTGCAGCCTTCTCTCTCGTATAGCTATTCAAAGTCCAGAATATATGCACAGCATTTCTGAGCATTAGAAGGCAGTGGACAGGGATCTGATAAGATACGCTGTACAGTATAGAGCAGGAAGCTGAGTGTAATCTGAGATTTGAGTGGAAGGAATGGACACACTCCCCTGCTGTGTGCTGGATAGGAGGACTGTCCCTGCCGATTGCTTGGTGTATGTATAAATGATCATAAGTGAGTCATGCAGATAGCAAAAGGTGGAGAGAAAAGCCTGTAAATTCCACTAGGTGCTTTTTTTTTTTTTAATTATTTTTATTAAAGGTTTTTCACATAGAAAAAGAAGAATACAAACAGAGTAAACATTCAGCACTACAATTTACCAGCACCGGTGTACAATGCAGCTCCCGAACCAAATACAAGAAAACGACAGAGATCCTTCCAGAGAAGAATCATAGCAAGGAAATAAAGGGGGTACACACAATACATATTCATTATATGCAGTACAATATCCCCTCCCTGCTGTACTAGAGGAAATGATAGGCGCCCATCCAGGCTTACACAAGCCTCACTGCTTGCCACATATGACAACCATCCACCAGGAGGCAGTAATTCTGTTTTTTTTTTTCAAACCACCCCACACCTTTTTAACCACTTCCGGACCGCCCACCATCGTTATACGCCGGTACTTTGAAGAGCAATATCGTTGTTATGGCAGCAGCTAGCTGCCATAACCCTGGTATCCTCTTCTTCAGCGGGCAGTCCGCTTCAAGATAAAAGTGGTCTCTGAGGTAGATTCGCCGCAAGATCACTTTTATCAGCGGCAAGAGAGGGTCCCTCCCCCTCCCCTCCCGCCGTGCTCCGGTGCCTTCCGCCGCTTACCGGAGCCGCCGGCAGCAGTGGAGGCAATTGGATGTTCTCCCCTGTGTGGTATGGAGAGGAGTGAGGGGAAGATGGCTCCCACCCGTCCCCATATCATTGCAGGGCGGAAGTGACATCAAAACGTCACTTCCACCCATAGCTCTTAAAGGGCCATTTTTTTTTTCATTTTTTTAAATGACAAATGTATTTTTATTTTTTTATTATTGCATTTTAGTGTAAATATGAGATCTGAGGTCTTTTTGACCCCAGATCTCATATTTAAGAGGTCCTGTCATGCTTTTTTCTATTACAAGGGGTGTTTACATTCCTTGTAATAGGAATAAAAGTGACACAATTTTTTTTTGAAAGAAAGGTGTAAAAATAAAAAATAAAAGGTAAAATAAATAAGAAAAAAAAACATTTTAAACGCACCCTGTCCCGACGAGTTTGCATGCGGAAGTGAACATATATGTGAGTAGCGCCCGCATATGAAAGCGGTGTTCAAACCACACATGTGAGGTATCGCCGCGATCGGTAGAGCGAGAGCAATAATTCTAGCCCTAGACTTCCTCTGTAACTGAAAACATGCAACCTGTAGAATTTTTTAAACATCACCTATGGAGATTTTTAAGGGTAAAAGTTTGTTGCCATTCCACGAGCGGGCACAATTTTGAAGCGTGACATGTTGGGTATCAATTTACTCGGCGTAACATTAGCTTTCACAATATTAAAAAAAATTGGGCTAACTTTACTGTAGTCTTTTTCTTTAATTCAAAAAGGTGTATTTTTTCCAAAGAAAGTGCACTTGTATAAGACCGCTGCGCAAATACGGTGTGACAGGAAAGTATTGCAACGACCACCATTTTATTCTCTAGGGTGTTAGAAAAAAAATGTATAATGTTTAGGGGTTCTAAGTAATTTTCTAGCAAAAAAAAAACCTGTTTTTACCAAACAAGAAATCTCAGAAAGAGGCTCGGTCCTTAAGTGGTTAAACTTATCATGTACCCCTCTATTGAGATACGTGTCTTCACGTAATCAATGCCTTCCAGGCCATAGTGGTAGGGGCATAGGTGTGCGCAGCCTATTGCAATAGGGTGTGCACCCCAAAGTTCCAACACACATAAATGCCACCTTCTGTCACAGGAAGGGGGCTCTGGTGGTGGGAGGCAGTCGATTGGGAGCATATTATGGTACACCCTAAATACTGGTGTAACGTGTTCCTAAAGTTGAACCTAGACTTTTATATAATGGGGCCATTTACACTGGCCACTGGCACCCCCGACCACCCACCTGGTGCTGCTTCTGGATAATGCTAATGCACATGGGGTGATTAGGGTGTGCCCAGGCACACCCGGCACACCCTGTGCGCACGCCTATGGGTAGGGGCCAACGGTTTCTTCCACGATAGGATAATCACTTTGCGCGCATAGTACAGGAGCAAGGTGAGCAAAGTGCGGATCACATTTTTGGGTTGCTAATGTGTCTACCAAGCCCAACAGACAGATTTCTATAGATGGTGCAATGGTTATCGTAGTGACTGACCTAACACAGTCCAGCACCCCCACCCAGAACTGCCGGATGTGCGGGAAAAGCCAGAAGATGTGCAGAAAATCTGCCCCACACCTCCAACAGTTCGACGGGTGCGCAGGGAAAATCCTTGTTAGTTTAGCGGGGGGTGTATTAGATCCTATGAAGAAACTTGAACTGTATCAAGTGATCACCAGTCTGGCCAACATGGTGCTCCATACATCATCCCAATCATCATTGTCAAGCTGCGGGAAATCCGACATCCATGCAGCACGACAGGATGCTATGTAGTATCTATGAATAGTTCCTTGTAGATTGTAGACAAGGCTTTAGGTAGGTCTTTGTCCCTGAGCAGTGATTCTGGGTCGTCAGCCCGCACGTTCAGGGTGGAGGAACCAAATTGGGCAGAAAAAGCATGTCTGAACTGGAGAAAATTAAACAGGTGCAAGCTAGGGAGCTGGTACTTACTTCTGAGCACATCAGATGTCAACAACACCCCATTTCCAATCACCGCACCCACTGTTTTTATCCCATATCTGGTCCAGATGATTGGATCTGGATATGTAAAAAAGCGAGATAAGCTTGGATTGTGCCACAGAGGAGTATAAGGTGACACCACTCCACCCCTGAAGTTCAGCCCTTCTAGTCAAGTCCCATGACTGAGCGCATGGACCTCGTAATAGGATAAGGAGCCCCTCTCCCCCTGTACAACAGGCCAGACAGTGCCTCATAGGAACCCACTACTGCAGCTTCTAAAGTTACCGAAGCATCTTCATATGGCTGGGTCAGCCATCTATGTGCAAAGCCACTAGGTGCTTTGAATAGAGGCAAGTACACACAATAGAAGGATATGCTTGGTTCACTTTTTATTTTACTGGTCAGGATGGATTTGATTTAAATCAAGTCAATTTAAATCACTAGTAAAAAGGCTTGATTTTACTGTTAAAAAAAAAGGCTTGATTTAAATCAACTTGATTTAAAGCGGAGTTCCACCTAAAAGTGTAACTTCCGCTCATTTGTCTCCTCTCCTCCTCCGGTGCCACAATTGGCACCTTTCGGGGGGGGGAGGGGGGGCCTGTCTTTGACAGGTATCCTGTTCCCACTTCCGGGAGTCTGGGCCGCGGCCCATGACATCACCGCGGGGCTCCCTCCTCCTCTCCATGTCCCCAGGCCAGTAGGAGAGAGGAGCAGGGCCTCGTGCATGCGCAATAGGGTTCCCGGCATGAAGCCTTAGTCGCAATGGCGGCGGCAGCACCCAACAGCTGATGGAAACATCGGCTGCGGTCCTGACATTGCTGGACTCCAGGACAGGTAAGTGTCCTATTGTTAAAAGCCAGCAGCTGCAGTATGTGTAGCTGCTGGCTTTTAATGCTTTTTTTTTTTTGGGCGGAACACCACTTTAAATCGTGATTTTTAGGGCTCATGCACACGGGACGTTTTTACAGCTGCTGTTAGGGGCGTTTGACATTTTTTTTAACTGCCCCTAAGAGCCCTTTCACACTGGGGCGGTTTGCAGGCGCTATTGCGCTAATAATAGCGCCTGCAAACCGATCCGAAAGTGCCGCTGCTTGCATTCCAGTGTGAAAGCCCCGAGGGCTTGCACACTGGAGCGATGCGCTGGCAGGACAGTAAAAAAAGTCCTGCCAGCAGCATCTTCGGAGCGGTGAAGGAGCGGTGTGTATACCGCTCCTTTACCGCTCCTGCCCATTGAAATCAATGGGACGGCGCGGCTATACCGCCGGCAAAGCGCCTCTGCAGAGGCGCTTTGCGGTGGTATTTAACCCTTTCTCGGCCGCTAGCGGGGGGTAAAACCGCCCCGCTGGCGCCGACGCCCCCCGCCCCAGTGTGAAAGGGCTCTAAAAGCCCCTCCATGTTAGCCTATGTGTCTGTGCACACATAAACTGTCAGAGGTGTTTGGAGGCATAATAAGTGTTTAGGGGCAGTAAAAAGAAATGAAAGCCTGTGCTTCCAGGAGCAGTACAAAGGAGAGGACTGACTCACAGGCTTTTTTGGGACCTGGAATTTTGGAGGTTCAGAGTGACATTAGGGTGGAAAAAAGACGCGTTTTTTGGCGTTAGCGTTATTGGGCATTTTTTTCATTAAAAACACTCACTATAATGTAAAAATGCCTAAAAACGAAAAACGCATCAAGCCACGTTTGACGTTTTTAGGTGTTTTTACATTATAGGGAGTGTTTTAAATAATTGAAATAATGCCCAAAAACACTAACGCCAAAAAACGCAGGGAAAGGTGCCATAACGCTAATGTAAAAACGTGGCTAAATGCGCAAAAACTGGCGCTGCTGTTTTTAAAACGTCCCGTGTGCATGAGCCCTTAAAGAGCAACTCTCATCTCTGTCCCTCAGTGGCTCCTCCTCTGACCCGCTGTTGATTCACAGACAGTTCCATTCACTTTAATGAGACATCTGGTGATGCGGCAGTGACACAACAAGGTGAGGGACGTGGCGGCAGCAGGTGAGTGGATGCCCGCTAACAGGCGCTGCCATGATGGATCTGAAATGACAGGTGCTCTTTAAATGTAAGGACGTATTCTTACTGGTAGTTAGAATCTTTATTATTTGCAAACAAAATGAAGGTTTCCTTTTTACAATAATAACCTTTCAGGTTAGTAAAACAGCGATATCAGAACCGATTCAATCATACAGTTTGTAGTGTACATAGATTTGCAAAACAATGGGTTAAGAAATATTCTTGAACTGTGTTTTATCTCATGATTCCTGTGAAATTGTGTGAATGCATCAATGCAGTGCATGTGATCTCAGCTTGCAGGGCTTGGATTCATTGAATGAGTTTACCAAAAATGTAAATATTGCAGAATATACAGCCTCATGCTACATAACTAAGCTCCATTTCATGCTGAATAAACTACATTATTAATGTATCCTAAATAGAAAACTATCTTTAAATAGATTTTTACTCCAAAAACATTTTATTAAAATAAATTTGATAAAAATCAAAAAAATCTGATTAAAATAAAAAAAAAAAAAAACAGATTTTTTTTTATATATATAATTGATTTTTATCCACCCTGACAGTGGTTTACAACCATTTTCAGCTCCTTCCATTAGCAGTGTAAAGTTCAGGGGTATACAGTAGCTCCTCGGGACCACATGCAAAGTATGCTTATGTGCTTCTTCCTGGAGGCTGCTTAACCCAGCAGGGACCGGAGTCACCATAGTCAGGAGTGGAGGTCCTTTTCCCACCCGAATGTCACTCCGGACCTCCAAAATTTCGGGTTCCAGATAAGCCACTACTAATGCAGAGAGGACTGCGAGTCGGTCCTCTCCTTTGTACAACTGTCCCGAAATCCCTCACCCTGTACAGGTGAGACCCCTGAGTACATCCACCTATCCCCCTTAAAGGGACCACAACACCAATAGCGCTGCCACATAGCACCCGTCCAGGACCCACCCTTGGCGTCCTGTATAGCAGGTAGAGGTTGTTCTGTGATTTACACCTTTCAGCTCATTAAAGCAGAGTTCCACACAAAAATGGAACTTCCGCTTTTCGGAACCCTCCCCCCCCTCCAGTGTCACATTTGGCACCTTTCAGGGGGGAGGGGGGTGCAGATACCTGTCTAAGACAGGTATTTGCACCCACTTCCGGCATAGACTCCCATGGGAGTCTACGCCTCTACCTGTCCCTCCGCGCTGTCTCCTGGGAAACACACAGGTCCCAGGAGAGAGCGGGGACCACTTACGATGCGCAGTAGGGAACCGGGAAGTGAAGCCGCAACGCTTCACTTCCTGATTCCCTCACCCAGGATGGCGGCGGCAGCTGCCGAGAACCGAGCGGGTTCTCGGCGTCGCCTGCAGACATCACTGGACCCTGGGACAGGTAAGTGGCCATGTATTAAAAGTCAGCAGCTGCAGTATTTGTAGCTGCTGGCTTTTAATATTTTTTTTTTTGGGCGGTGTGGGTGGACCCCCGCTTTAACTTTCATAGAAAACCCAAGACTGCCAAGTGCCAGCCCTAAATCTGTAATGAATTCTACAAAATAATAGCCTCTATGGCAGCACCTCCCCTTACAACCAGTCAGCAGAGCTGAAGATGGGGGGGCTAAAACATCAAACAGCTCTTTTCTGCCCTGCATAAGTTAATGAGCTGAAATCTTTAAGTCACTAAACAGCCCCCCCTTGTGGCTAGTGTGAAAGAGTGAAAGTGTTACTAAACCCACAACAGTAAAATCAGTCTGTATATGCAGTAAAGCATGCTTGTTTTACTCACTGTAGAACCTAAGGAGTTAATCTTCCGCATTGTGTAAAAAGGCTATTTGATCCTGTCTTCTCTGATCCTCCCCTTTTTTCGCAGTCCCCAATCCATCTCCTGACAGTACAGAGCCTTGGGGGTGCACTCTGCACATGCTCAGTTTGATGTGTATTGCTAGAGAGTTTTTTTTTTCTTTTTCTTGGGAGAGTGTATGTGTGTCAGAAACCATGCAATCAGACTGAGACAGAAGTACAGTTAAATCACACAATAATAAAAGTAAATAGAACAAAACGTCGTCAAAACATAGGCAGAGTTCAGGAACTGGAATGGATAGTCAGACAAGCCAAAACGTCAGGGAGCCAGAGAAGAGTGTAGTAAAACGGCCAGCAGGATCTGGAGCCAGAAGGGATGTCAGCCAAGCAAGTCTTTAACAGGAAAGCAGGAGATAGTTTCTGTGATGTTAACCAAGGCAAAGGCAGAGAACCTCTGGGCTGGACGGCTTAAGTAGGCAGGACTGACGAGCAAGATATCATCAACAGCTGAGTAACTGTGGAGAGATAGGAGCTGGCAATTAGCTGACAGCTGAGCGGCCAGCTCAGAGAAGGAAGGGCTGAGCCCAGCCCTGACAATGTGATCAGCACAGAGCCAATCAGCACTGTCCAGACAGAGGATCAGGGGTCCTGCAGCCTCATAGGACAGTTAGAGGAGAATGAAAACTCCTAATGCAAGCTTTAACCAGACACTGATAGAAGTCACAAGACTGCCATATACTGCTGATGAGAAAAGGTATTTAGCAGTTTATATTTACTAAAATAATTGTATTTCCATGTTCTGTGTACTGTGGGAGACCAGATATAGTGAATGCAGGCTCCTGGGTTCAGTAACACGTTAGTTCCTGGAGAACCTCTTGACATTACGAGATTTTGTCGGGTTAATGATATGTCAATAATCAAATGAACGAGATAAGAGGCCGGGGCTATAATCACATTACAGCTGCATAATGTAAATATATAGAGGAAGCTAAAGGAATTATGTCTGGTCACAGCGACTCTCCATGTAGTAGGGGGCGATCCATGGACTGATGATGCCAGCCGGGTTCTGAACACACAATGAATCACTGATTACATGAAGAATATCTCCACTCTTCATCTTGCCGGGATTTGATTGGTGGGATAACGGAGAACAGAGACGCCCATGTTCCGAGATTTTCCAACAATTCGTCTGCTGGATATTTAATATCATGTTCATGTAATCCGATCATTAAAGACCAAGGGGGCTACCATTGCCGACCTTCTGTAAATGCTAGTTGCCTGGTTCTTATGCTGATCCCCTGGTTTAATCTATTTCCACCTATGTAATATGTGCTGCAGCAAAGAGGGTGAGCGCTCAATAGTAACCATCCCCTCTGGGGGATCTTCACTATATTACCAAAAGTATTGGGGCGCCTGCCTTTACACACACATGAACTTTAATGGCATCTCAGTCTTAGTCCGTAGGGTTCAATATTGGGTAGGCTCACCCTTTGCAGCTATAACAGCTTCAACTCTTCTGGGAAGGCTGTCCACAAGGTTTAGAAGTGTGTCTATGGGAATGTTTGACCATTCTTCCAGAACCGCATTTGTGAGGTCAGGCACTGATGTTGGACGAGAAGGCCTGGCTCACAGTCTCCGCTTTAATTAATCCCAAAGGTGTTCTATCGGGTGGACTCTGTGCAGGCCAGTCCACCCCAAAACTCGCTCATCCGTGTCTTCATTGACCTTGCTTTGTGCACTGGTTCAGATCATTTGGTAGAGGGGGGATTATGGTGTGGGGTTGTTTTCCAGGGGTTGGGTTGGCCCCTTAGTTGCAGTGAATGGAAATCTTAAGGCGTCAGCATACCAAGAGCTTTTGGACAATTTCATTCTCCCAACTTTGTAGGAACAGTTTGGGGATGGTCCCTTCTTGTTCCAACATGACTGCGCACCAGTGCACAAAGCAAGGTCCATAAAGACATGGATGAGCGAGTTTGTGGTGGAGGAACTTGACTGGCCTGCACAGAGTCCTTACCTCAACCTGATAGAACACCTTTGGAATGAATTAGATGGCAGACTGCGAGCCAGGCCTTCTCGTCCACATCAGTGCCTGGCCTCACAAATGCACTTCTGGAAGAATGGTCAAACATTCCCATAGACACTCTCCTAAACCTTGTGGACAGCCTTCCCAGAAGAGATGAAGCTGTTATAGCTGCAAAGGGTGGGACAACTCAATATTGAACCCTACAAAGGTAGAAATGCACTTCAGGACAAATGCACTAGATGGCGCTTGTGATCATAGGAAATAATCATATTATTCAAAATACGGCGATTTCCCATTGCAGCTGTGCAAATGTTTGTCATATTTGTACAGTAATGTTTTTATGAATAGACCCCCTAAAGCGAAAACAGAAAATGCAGTGACAAGGAGAGAGGCTCATCATGTGTTTGATAATTGAACACTCCTTCTTGGAGAATGGATGTAAATGGTGTCTGGAGACATTTGACCTGATGGTGAACATGATCTTCTCAGGTCAGTTGAAGTATGTGCAGAATGATATTACAGAACAGCTGGTATGTGGACTCCAGCATAATAGCTCCATGGTCACAGTCCGGAGGCATGTTCTGCAGGAATAACAGGATTTCAGCTGTCTGCGGAGAGCCTGGGAAGCACGTAGGTCCTTCAGGCTGTTTTTACCAACAGTTCTTAGTGCATTCATTTTTTATAACTCAGATAATAGTTCATAAAATCTTGATTTTTAACATTTCTCCCTGCACAGATATGTAGCGTGCGCACATTTAATCGTAATAGAAAGTAGACGAACTGTCTGACCAGATTTTTAATGGGCTTGACTCAATTGATTTAACGGTTTCTTAAAAAAGGCATGCCACAAATTATAACTCTCACAGTTGCTTGTGCTCTTAACCAAACTGTCAAGCCAAAAATGAGTTGTGTCATAAATGGTAATGGTGTCATGGTATTATAAATGGTAATGGTGTCATGATGATGGTCATGGTGTCATAAATGGTCATGGTGGTAGTCAGGGTTCCATGGTGTAATAAATAGTCGTGATGTCATTGTGATGTTCATGGTGCCACAGTGTTATAAATGGTCATGGTAATGGTCATGGTGCCATGGTGTTATAAATGGTGAGTGCCATGGTGTCATAATTATGGTCATGATGATGGTCATGGTGCCATGGTGTTATAAATGGTCATGGTGGTAGTCATGGTTCCATGGTGTAGTAAATGGTCGTGATGTCATTGTGATGGTCATGGTGCCACAGTGTTATAAATGGTAATGTTCATGGTTCTATGGTGTTATAAATTGTCATGGTGATGGTCATGGTGCCATGGTTTTATAAATGATCATGGCCATGGTGTCATAATGATGATAATGGTGTTATAAATAGTCATGGTGCCATGGTTTTATAAATGGTAATGGTGTCATGATGATGGTCATGGTAATGATCATGGTGTTATAAATGGTAGGTGCCATGGTGTCATAATAATGGTCATGGTGATAGTCATGGTGCCATGGTGTTATAAAGGGTCATTGTGTCATAATGATGGTCATGGTGTTATAAATGGTTGTGGTGTCATGGTGATGGTCATGGTGTTAAAAATAATCATGGTGATGGTGTCATACATAGTCATGGTGTCATAATGATGGTAATGTGGTTTATGGTGCCATAGTGTTATAAATGGTCACAGTGCCATGGTGTTATCAATGGTCACAATGTCATGGTGATGGTCATGGTGTCATGGTGTTATAAATGGTTACGGTGCCATGGTGTTATAAATGATGACCATGTCATGGTGATGGTCATGGTGCCCCGGTGTTATAAATGGTCATGGTGCCATGGTGTTATAAATGATGACCATGTCATGGTGATGGTCATGGTGTCATGGTGTTATAAATCGGCGTTTCTCAACTCCAGTCCTCAAGGCGCCCCAACAGGTCATGTTTTCAGGATTTCCTTTCGATGAAATGGCTGTGGTAATTACTAAGGCATTGAAACTAATCAAATCACCTGTGCAAAATAATGGAGAGCCTAAAAACATGACCTGTTGCGGCGCCTTGAGGACTGGAGTTGAGAAACACTGTTATAAATGGTCATGGTGCCATGGTGTTATAAATGATGACCATGTCATGGTGATGGTCATGGTGCCCTGGTGTTATAAATGGTCATGGTGCTATAAATAGTCACAAATAGTCACATATGCAGCACTGCAGATTGAACAGAGACTAGGATGGCAGCTGCCATGTCTGTAAAGGATAGGAGGGTTTAGTTCCACTTTTAAATTGATAAATTAGTTGATTCTATGTGAACAATGTTTTTGCTTGGGAATTATCTCTTCAATATGAATTATGTTTTGTAAAGGTATGTTCAAATAGCTAATACCACATGCAAACTTACAATTTTAGAGGTGAAAATGTTTTTATTGTTTCACATTTTACACAAAGGAAAGGACACAACAATAAAATATCCATAGGTCAACATCAAAGCATGACATATACAAATCAAATATTCTGAGCTGAGGGTTGTGTCACATAAGGAGGACCAGGCTAAGCATGGATACCGTAAATGAACAGAATGTAGAGGCATCATATGGTTGAAATATCAATTACGTAACGTATGTGACAAGACCACTAGGGTGTTCAACATCTTGACACATATGATGGACAATGAAGGCGTAGCCTGGTACAACATGAAGTCACATAACTATTCATAAAAGAAAGTGAACTAAAGGGGGGAGAAAATGGAAAAGGAAGAAAAAGAGGAGGGAAGAGAAGGAGAAGAAGAAAGGAGAAAAAAAAAGAGAGGGAAAGAGAATGAGACTAGGAAGAGAGAGATGAAGGACCTAGTGATCCATTGGGCTGAGAGAGGTATCAAATATTTAAAACAATACAATAAAAGGGTAATCAAGGGAAAGGGATATCTGTGGGATTGCTCTGCACGGTAGACCTGTACTAAGGATCCAAAGGATCTTGGAGGTTTTCAGAGTTGCCCCCAGCCTAAGGGGGAACATATGGTGAGCCACCAGACGTAGTGAGCATCTCTGTGAGGGTGTCAGAAGAAGAAAGAGTCATTATCAAGTGCTAACATTTCTTCCATTTGCATAACATCATTCACCAAACTTACAATTTTAGTCCATCATTTAGTTAAGCAGGACACCCCAGGGGTCACCTTCCCAGAGTTCCCTGCACCATTACAACCAAACTGATATCCAGGGGCCATGGGTGAGAGGACGTAAAGCCTGTACTACACACCTAGATGTATACAGGGACCTATACAGCTTACAGTAGAGCTGTAGTAAGTATTGATGTGGAATTAGAAGGTTATATTACATACTCTACAATGTATTAGCTACATACTTATGGACAATAAGTTATGCCGAGGACACTAATTGATATCCTTATTCCCCAAAAAGAATCCATACACATCCACTGCTTAATGGCCCTGTAATCGAATTTTCATGAAACCACTTCTTACCGTGTTTTTCTGTCCCTTTGTAACATCCACCATGAGCTCCTAAACCTCTCCTTTTCCCACTCACTTGCGTTTAGCCACCTATGAAGGCAGCAGACTACGCAGCTAAACTACCGTGTGAAAGTACAGTAGCCTATTGATCTCTATATTGCTCTGTATGTTATAGACATTCTTTGTCTTTACAGATATCAGATGCAATAGAACATCTACAGAAAGCACTCCAGCTCTGTAAGGATGACATCAGCTCTCTGCACCTCCTGGCCCTTTTATTATCGGCACAAAAACAGTATAAACACGCCATGGATGTCATCGATATGGCCATTTCCGAGTACCCAGAAAACTTCAGGTAGGTGTCCATTCCTCTTTTGTCTTTTCTTTTTTTTTTGCATAAGCTGGCTAAACACTAGCAGAATCTTGTTCAACATTTTTAGTTTTAAGAACATTCGTTCAATTTTCTAACTGTTAATAAAATCAAATCAACATACTTTTTCGACCACAGTGACAAGAAAATTCAGAGCAGTGGAATGGAAAATTTTACAGAAATTAATGAATTTCTAAGGTCAAGTTTAGACGTGCGGTTGGGGGGCGTTCAAAACGCGTGGTTGAGCCACATTTTTATCCCAAGCGCCCCTCCTTAAGCTGCAATGGCAGCGAATGGGAGTGTTTATATTCTGCAGTCACGGCGCTTCACTTGGTGACCAAGACAAAAAAAACAACTATCCAACATATGGGGATCTGCAGGCAAGTGAACATGAATTGCGTGGTTGTAATGCGTGTGTTCAGCAAAAATGATGTTAAAACAGGTGGTAAGGAGGAGTCACATTGCCTCCTTGCTGTCTGCCCATCTCCTCCAGCACTTTGGGGCAAAAGAAGAGTCTACGCGTTTTGGGCTACTTAATGGATGGAAGCCACGATTAAGCGCTGATGTAGACTGAAACGCATGGACTTCTCACTCCAAGAATGTCCATCTTTATTCTATCATAAAAGCAACATAACAGCAGCAAAACACTGTAGGGCATGAGAAGAGCCTACGCTTTTCAGGCTACATCATGGATGGGAGTCATGATTAAGTGCTTGTGTAGCACGAAACACGTAGACTTTTCTCACTCCAAGAATGTCCATCTTTACTGAATCATAAAAGCAACCTAACATAGCAGCAAAACACTCTGGGGTATGAGAAGAGCCTATGTTTTTCACACTACAGCATGGATGGGAGTCATGATTAGATGCTGATGTAGCACAAAACTTTTCTCAAGTGTTTTGCTGCTGTTATGTTGCTTTTATGATTTGGTAAAGATGAACATACTTGGAGTGAGCATAGTCTACATGTTTCATGCTACATCAGCACTTAAAGTGATTGTAAAGGTTCATTAAAAAAATAAATAAAATAAATAACAAGCATGTTATACTTACCTGCTCTATGCAGTTGGTTTTACACAGAGCAGCCCAGATCCTCCTCTTCTCGGGTCCCTCTTTGCTGCTCCTGGCCCCTCCTATCGAGTGCCCCTCAGCCAGCAGCTCTCTATGGGGGCACCCGAACCGAGTCAGAGCTCCATGTATCCATTCAGACACGGCCCGTGCCCCCTCTCTCCCCTGATTGGCTGACTGACTTTGACAGCTGCGGGAGCCAATGGCGCCACTGCTGTGTCTCAGCCAATCAGGAGTGTCCTGGATGGCTTAGACACTCTTGGACATCGCTGGAGAGAGATGGGGAACAGGTAAGTAATTAAGGGGTGCTGGGGAGGCTGCTACACACAGGTTTTTTATTTTAATGCATTAAGATAAAAAAACTTGTGTCTTTACAACTCCTTTAATCATGACTCCCATCCATAATGTAGTGCGAAATGTGTAGACTCTTCTCATGCCCTACAGTGTTTTGTTGCTATGTTATGTCGCTTTTATGATATAATAAAGATGGACATTCTTGGAGTGAGAAAAGTCTACGCGTTTCACATTAAATCAGTGCTTTATCAAGACTCCCATACATAATGTAGTGCAAAACGCATAGACTCTTCTGATACCACACAGTGTTTTGCTGCTATGTTATGTTGCTTTTATGATTCGATAAAGATGGACATTCTTGGAGTGAGAAAAGTCTACGTGTTTTGTGCTACGCGAGCACTTAATCATGACGTGTTTCATGCTACATCAGCACTTAATCATGACGTGTTTCATGCTACATCAGCACTTAATCATGACGTGTTTCATGCTACATCAGCACTTAATCATGACGTGTTTCGTGCTACGCGAGCACTTAATCATGACGTGTTTCGTACTACATCAGCCCTTAATCATGATTCCATCCAGGATGTAGTGCGAAATGTGTAGACTCTTCTCTTGCCCTACAGTGTTCTGCTGCTATGTTATGTTGCCTTTATGATATAATAAAAATGGACATTCTTGGAGTGAGAAAAGTCTATGCGTTTCGCTGTACATCAGCCCTTAATCATGACTCCATCTATGATGTAGTGCAAAATGTGTAGACTCTTCTCATGCCCTACAGTGTTTTGCTGCTATGTTATGTTGCTTTTATGATATAATAAAGATAGACATTCTTGGAGTGAGAAAAGTCTACGTGTTTCGTGCTACGCGAGCACTTAATCATGACTCATCCATGATGTAGCCTGAAATGCGTAGATGCTTCTCATGCCCTACAGTGTTTTGCTTTCTATGTTCTGTAGCTTTTATGATCTAATAAAAAAGACATTCTTGGAGTGAGAAAAGTATACGCGTTTCACGTTAAAGCAGTGTTTTATCATGACTCCCATGCATAATGTAGTGCAAAACGCATAGACTCCTCTGATGCCCTACAGTGTTTTTCTGCTATGTTAAGTTGCTTTTTATAAAGATGGACATTCTTGAAGTGAGAAAAGTCAACGTGTTTCATGCCATATCAGCACTTAATGATGACTCCCATCCATGATGTAGCCTGAAACGCATAAACTCTTCTCATGCCCCATAGTGTTTTGCTGCTATGTTATGTCGCTTTTATGGTATAATAAAGATGGACATTCTTGGAGTGAGAGAAGTCTACGCGTTTCGTGCTACATTAGCACTTAGTCAATACTCCCATCCATGATGTAGTGAGAAGCGCGTAGACTTTTCTCATGCCCCACAGTGTTTTGCTGCTATGTTATGTTGCTTTTATGGTATAATAAAGATAGACATTCTTGGAGTAAGAAAAGTCTGAACTTATGTGCACATACATGCTTCAGTAGGGACCCATGGGAAAAATGGTGGGCGGGACTATGACGGAGCACCATAGTATGATTCATGCAGTGTTTCTCAACTCTAGTCCTGAAGGCGCCCCAACAGGTCATGTTTTCAGGCTGTCCATTTTACACAGGTGATTTGATCAGTTTCACTGCCTTAGTAATTACCACAGCCGTTCCCCCTGAGGGAAATCCTGAAAACATGACCTGTTGGGGCACCTTGAGGACTGGGGTTGAGAAACACTGGATTAGTGTATACTACCCAGCTTTATATCATTAGACAATGTGCAACATGCAAAAACACAATAGCCAACGGGATCTGAATAGGGCCGCCGTGTCTGAGACAGAGAGGAGAAATGTGATTGGTTGATTTGGATTCCGAGAACTTTATATTGAGGAATAATGATAAAGATGGTCTCCATTATTTTCTCTTTCATAAGCAGCACTGTGAAGTCTTCAGGCTCCAGCACACTGTTGGCTAGGTAGAGACGATTATGCTCAGACAGATCTTTACCGGTGGCGGCTGCTAATTAGCGCGGCAATGTGGAATCTTGTGCTTGGCTGTGCAGTAGCTCCCTATTCTTATCCTGATCATTAAACCTCTTCACATTTCCCCAGACTCTCTGACATTAACTGCCAAAATTCATTCCAAGGCAAGATCACACGTCTCAGTAAAGATACTTGTATTGTAATGTGCCGAAATGTCACTAACAACTCACATTCATCGCTTCCACAGAGACGAGGGCCTTTTCATGCAGCTGGTATTTCACTATTACTTCATATTACACAAATCGCCTCTTATTTAAAGGGTAACTCCACTATTAAGGGAAAAATGATTGCAAAAATAAATATATATATAGCATGTACAATTGCAGCACAAGCCATATTGTAATATAAAGGTATTAAAAAAGCCCTTTCCTTTTCAATCAGCAGCCCAGATTTTCCCAGAAGTCTGCACTAAGAATCAAGTCACATTTTGGGCATCCCCTGCAACAAAAATGTCATTTTTGATTAGATACTACCAAAGGAAAATCGTCTAAAGGGATGCAGACCCTGCCACTTTCCTCATTAGAACCCTGCAAGTGCAGCAGCTGATCAATAATTAACCACTTGCCTACTGAACACTTTTACCCCCCTCCTGCCCAGGCCATTTTTCAGCTTTCAGCGCTGTCACACTTTGAATAACAATTGCGTGGTCATCCTACGCTGTACCCAAATGAAATTTTTATCATTTTTTTTCACACAAATAGAGCTTTCTTTTGGTGGTATTTAATCATCACTGGGTTTTTTTTATTTTTTTGCTAATCAAATGAAAAAAGACTGAACATTTTGAAAAAAAAACAAACCTTTTTTTATAGTTTGATAGAAAATTTTGCAAACAGGTAATTTTTCTCTTTCACTAATGTGCGTTGATGAGGCTGCACTGATGGGCACTGATGAGGCGGCACTGATGGGCACAACTGATGGGCACTGATGAGGTGGCACTGATAAGGAGGCACTGATGAGGCTGCACTGATAGACGCTGGTAGGTGACATTGTTGGGCACTGATAGGCATCACTGATATGTGATACTAATGAGAGGCGCTTATGGGCAATGATTGGCAGCACTGATTGGCAGCACTGGTGGGCACTGATTGGCAGCCCTGATGGGCACTGATATGTGGCACTGATGAGCACTGAATGGCAGCACTCATGGAAAAGTTTTACAGACAGTTAGTGCAACTGTGAACGCAGGTTACCCCCTCTAAGTGGGGCGATTTATTTGGTGAGTGCAACTACCCGGGGGGGGGGGGGGGGGTGTCACGAGTGACACAGTGACACACGGACACGGCTCGCTTGCGTGGAAATTGCAGCATCTTTTTTCACCTGTTAAACTTTTTGGCTTCTATTACAATTTCACCAGTGGATTTTTACTATAGTAATTTAATGCTGGAGCACTTTTTAAAATTATTTATGCACGTGGAACTTTTATATATACAGTATACTGTATATATATATATATATATATATATATATATATATATATATATATATATATATATATATATATATATATATATGAATTTGGTTTGATATTTAGGTATTGTGGAATTGTTTAGTTTATTTATATATATTATATGGTTATGTTTATCCTGGCTTAACACTTTTGAACTTGCACAGCCTTTTTACTACCTATCTTGCCTAACAAAAAATAAATAAGTACAATAAAAAATATCTAAAAAAAATTGAATATTATAATTATATATAATTACTGTATATTTTAATTATATTATAAATATAATTATATTATATAATATAATAATAATAATATCATATTAAAAATTATATTAAAAAAAGATCTGTGTTCTTACCTACTTCAGCCTGCTCTGGTCCTGTGCCGTGATCCCGCAGCTCTGTAAGGGAGCACTTGACTCCCGAGTTCTGGGAGCCGTGATGTCACCTATAGGCTCCCATGGCCCAGTCATTGTTGGTGTTCCCTCTTCACCCCTGCAGCAGCCACTCACTGACACAGGGGAGCCGGAGCTGTGGGATCACGTGACCGGACCGGCGTGAATTAAAAAATTAAAAATAGGTAAGTACACAGATCTTTTTTATACAGATTAGGCAGGATAGGTAAGAAGGGGGGGGGGTATTTTTAAGAAAAGTTATAATTAGGCTTTTACTCATTTTAAACATGCTGGGCTACTTTTTTAAATTTAAGTGCATCTATGGTCAAAATTAAAAATCATGTATTTATTTCCACATTGTATTCCACTTATTTCTAACATACTCCTATTATTTTAGTGATTTGGAAATGAGTAAATTTACTTTGTGACAATCCCCACACATTTACTTCCAATTAATTCTGTGACACATAGTCACTATGCCCTGTGAGTAGGCACTGCTGTGTCACACATTTCACAGAGCCTGCCTTCTGTCCTACAGAGGTGCTGAGGGGAGGAGTTTCAGGAGGCGGTACAGGAATCACTGCTTGCGGGCAGCAAGGTACCATGGGATATGTAGTCCTTAGAAATGGAGGAGAGGCTGCAAAGCACGCAGGGAATCCAGAAAGTGGTGTAAAGAGACGGCCAGCAGACAGATTTTTCAGGCTTGTCAAATATAATTGTATGTTAATATAAAAATATATTTTGCGCTCACCTAAAAATCAAATACTCATATATAAAAGTGCTGCAACTTATAAAAGTCTAAATACTTAACCTAAAACATATATAAAATGAGTGCACAACCTAAAAACAATAATATGTAAAATATTGGAATATACATATATTTTTTTTTATGTTGCGCACTTATTCGTTTTATAAATATGATTGTATCACTCCGCCGCCAGATTTCAAACTGGAGAGAATTCTCCTGTTCTCATACAAAACCTCTATATGTGCTAAGAACCAGGAATCCGGAGTTTAAAGTGCTGTCCCGATAGTACCATACACCTGTCAAAATTCATAGGATGTTCCCCAATGCTCAGATCTTTGTTGGAGGTGCGGAGAGGAAGCTGGTTCTCTTCTCCACGTTTTCTGGTCGTGTCGCTTACTTGAGCCTCACTGTACATCATATAATCCAGAAATTCACTGATCGTGAGCCACTGAGGGATCCTGCGCTCTTCCTTCTGCACCACCACCGGTTCTCGAGTAAGGCTTATGCCGCATACACACGGTCGGACTTTCCGGGACGAAATCCTTTTCATCGTCTATTCCGATCGTGTGTGGGCCTCATCGGACTTTTCTTTTCGAAAATTCTGACGGACCTAGAAATAGAACATGTTTTAAATCTTTCCGAGGGAACCAATCCCTATCGGGAAAACCGCTCGTCTGTATGCTGTTCTGACGGACCAAAAACAACGCATGCTCTGAAGCAAGTATGAGACGGAAGCTATTGGCTTTTGGCTATTAAACTTCCTTTTTCTAGTCCTGATAGACGTGTTGTACGTCACCGCGTTCTAGATGGTCAGATTTTGGTTTGATCGTGTGTAGGCAAGACAGCTTCAGCGGAACTCCGTTGGAACTCCGTCGGAAAAACCTTCAGAGTTTATTCCGACAGAAAAAACAGTCGTGTGTACGTGGCATTAGAGACGTTCCATTTTACCCCTCCTAAATATAGCGTCAAAGCTTTGTATTCCACTGTTTTGGAAGCAGGTGCAGGGACCATCAATAGCCGTCTGGCTGAAAATAGTAGTTGAAATCAATGAGATAGAACACCTGGTGGCCACGAAGAAGGGCCTCCAGGAAAAATTCTTTAAAAAGTGGTTCTACTGACAGGAATTTGTCTATTCTGAGGAATACAAAACTCTGATGGATTAAACTCACTCACTTGGCATGTGCTCTGATGGGTCTCCTGGTTCTGTCGGTTTGGTGGTATGGCTGGTTCCCTTTCCTACTCCTCCCTTCCCTTCTCCTTGCCCTTCTCCTTCACTTTTTTTTTCTTTTGGTTTCTTTTAATTGAAACGACCCTAATGGTCTTCTTCTTACTGTTTTTTTCTTACATATTAGTGGTGTTAACTGTGTAAAATGTTGCGCAGGGTACAGAGACTCCCTAGTACCTGGGATTCTGGGTCTCTATAGTATCTCACATATTGATCTGCATCCAATGCATGTAAAGGTTTGTTTTGTTGTGCTGACCTTTCCATGTACATACACCCCCAGATAGCAAGGATAACTTGTCACAAATTTCTATCTGTGTGTTGAATTTTAAGTCTGTTAACTTGCTGCACATTTTCACTGGTAAGTTGTACACTTGAAGAGCACTTGAAGCACAAGTTCTAATTGATGCTTTTCCAATTTTTATCAAATTTGTGTGTCAAATCTCTATCAAGAGCAAAGTTGCAGTGGTAAGTCTACAGCAAGAGCTCTGCAAGTCTACAGCATGAAAATTCAGCCACAGTGCCCCCTGTGGTGGGATGACTATTGCACAACATAACTGAACCAGAACTTGCAGAATGTTTGCAAAGAAAGTTGATCTGGAGTCATGCAATGCGGACTTGCTGCAATTGTGCAACAAACTTGTGAAGCCTGGCAAGTCTAGAAATAGCTTAGCAAGTCATTTCAAACCTGCACCACAATTGCTTCCTATCTGGGCTACAGTAGTGTGAATGGGGACTTATGGCAGGTGAGATAGCTCCTGTATACAGTATATGTAGTTTGATGGTGTATTGTTTTCCAGGATTATAGCTGTAAATAAATACTCTAAGGCAGGGGTGTCAAACTTGATCTCATCACGAGGCAGATCAGCATTATGGTTGCCCTAAAAGGGCCGGTTGTATCTGTAAGATTACCTGTCCAGAGCACCCCACCCCCTCTTACATCACAGTGCACCCCCTTGCCTTATGCTGCTGCTGGGAAGAGGCTGGGGGCAGAGCTGGAAAGCAGGCAGTGCAGGGTCTGGAGGAGGACCAGAGGAGGGCTGGAGTCAGCTGCAGGATCTGGCGGAGAAGTTCTATCCTCCTCTCTGCTATGACAAGGTGATGGTGAAAATGAGGGGGTGCCGCAGCTTCAGGCACATAAAATGGCCTAGCGGGCTGGATTCAGCCCACAGGCCTTGTGTTTGACACATGTGCTCTAAGGGCTTGTTCACATGTATGGCAGGAACATTTATGAAGCCGCACAAACGCCTGTTAACGCTCGCTCTGTGACCCAAAGTTGATGAGCTGATTTTCTCTGGTCCTCAGGGATCGGGGTGCCGACATGTATATTGACTTATCCCCCCGTTATAAATGCATTGTCCGTTAAGACACCACACTCCCAGCTTGACCACAGTGTGGATTTGGATATGGAATGGCCTCAGACAGATCTTCTGCAAAGGCCAGGCCTCACTGGTGCATTTCGCCCCACTGGGGCATAGTCATGACGAAACGCGTCAGTGCCTTGGCCTGCAAAGGAGACCTGTCTGAGGCAGTTCCAAATCCACAAACACACTATGGTCAGGCTGGGAGTACGGCTTCTTAACAACTTCCTGCCCAACAAAGTCATATGACATTGTTGACTTTGAGTGGGGATATCTGAATGATGCCCGCAGTTACAGGCATCATTCAGATATCTTCTTTTAGAGCCGGCAATTTCCTGCACCATAAGAACAATCATAGCACTGTTCAGCCACTTGATCGTTTTTACAGGCAGCGGGAGGGGACGTCCCCCCGAACCCGCCCCTCCCATCGCCCTCCAGTGCTTCTCCCGACTCGCTCTTACGATCGGCGAGAGGGAGAAGGAATTGGTCCAAAGTTTTACATAGAGAATCCGACTGGTCAGATGGCCCCCTGGACGTCTCTATGATCTTTCGAAGGCCGGGCGCGATGTTATGACGTCACGCCCGGCCTCTGCATTTAAAAAAATGCCACCACCTTGGCTGGAAAGCCAGGAGCGTTTTTTTTTTTTTTTTCTTAGGCTTCCCAGCCTAGAGGCGAGATTTGGGGACTTGACCCCAGATCTCACTGTAAAAAGGACCTGTCACGCACTATTACTGTTACAAGGGATGTTTACATTCCTTGTAATAGGAATAAAAGTGATAAAAAAAAAAAAGTAGAAAGAAAGTGTCAAAATAGAAAAAAAAAGGAAAAACAATAAAAAAAATGTAAAGCGCCCCCGTCCACCGCGTGCTTGCGGGCAGAATCGAACGCATACGTAGGTCGCGCCCACATATGTAAGCGACCTTCAAACCACACATGTGAGGTATCACCACAAACGTTAGAGCGAGAGCAATAATTCCAGCACTAGACCTCCTCTGTATCTCTAAACAGGTAACCTGTAAAAAAAAAATTTTAAAGCGTCGCCTAAGGGGATTTTAAAATACCGAAGTTTGGTGCCATTCCACCAGTGTGTGCAATTTCAAAGCGTGACATGTTAGGTATCTATTTACTCAACGTAACATCATCTTTCACATTATGCAAAAAAATTGGCCTAACTTTACTTTTTTTTTTTGTAATGCATGAAAAAAAATTTTTCCAAAAGAAATATGTTTGGAAAAATTACTGCGCAAATACTGTGCGAGATAAAAAGTTGCAACAACCTCCATTTTAGTCCCTAGGGTCCCTAGGCATAAAAAAAAAACAAAAACAAAAACATATATAATGTTTGGGGGTTCTGAGTAATTTTTTAGAAAACAAAATGATGATTTTTACATGTAGGAGCGAAGTATCAGAATTGGCCTGGGTAGCGAGCGGTTAATAGACAATGCCCGCTCTGTGTCAGTTGAGTATATTGCAGTCGACAGTGTTGTTCACATGGTTGCGTTCGCATTGCGTCATGTAGCGTTCACTCCCCAAACGCCTCCATTCGTGTTCATGTAAATGCACTGCAAACACGTCGCAAAAACACCCCCCCCTACGGCATTTACAGCACTTTTTGAAAGCGTTACTATCTGAGATGATCCATACAATAGAAAATCAAGACAAAGCAGGCGTCTCGGAAAGCGTTACGTAACATGATAGGCGCGGTAATTGGCATCCATTGTATCTACAATTTCAAAGCACGTCTAAACAAACCGTTAATGGCGAAGGCCCGTACGAAATAGCGACCGGAGAAATCAAATCTGCGTATCTCTATCAGACAATCATTTCCCTCCTCCTTCATATGCCCAACAAGCCTGTCGTCTTGATGCATTTCCTCCATTAATATCCTATAACAAGGAGCCAATACGTATAAAATAAATCCTGATTTATTAGGTGTCATCCCTGCCTGACTAATAAAAGCTCCTGCCGTTCCTGTGTACAGTGTATATTGCAGCGTTTCCATAGCAGCTCGCTCTGGCAGCTTTTTAATATGGAAACAAATCTGCTCTCTCTGTTTAACAATATCTAGTGCATGAATCTTGTCCTCATTACATTTCCTATTCCAGCCCAGAGAAAGCCGCTATTCCCAAACAGATGTTTTCCTGAATGCAACCTGAGCCCCATACAAACTCCAATCCACAATCAACAATTACCTCTTGTAGCAGAAATTCAGTGGTTAAAGCTGAACTGCGGGGAAAAAATCTAAATATCCAGATGAAATATCTGCTCAAAGAGTTTTATTTCTGTACATCCAGTTCAGAGATTTACACAGCTCTGCCACTCGACACAGCCTTGTCTGGTAGGACGGGAGGCCTGATTTGTCTCTGCTGCAGTTCTGTAAACCTGGGTTCACACTTGTGCGGTGCAGGACATCGCATTTGATTCGGATAGGAATCACACTGCATCCCTATTCAAATCCCATGCGATTCTTTGCAGTGCGATTTGAGCCCGTTCATTTTATATGGGCTCAATTTGCATCGCACAAAACAGGTGCAGGAATCTTTTTATTGTTGCCACACCGGAATCAGATCACATGGGTGTGATCCAATTCTTGCAATAGCACTGCGTTTTGCAACCTGTTTTGGGGGTGTCATTAATTTAACATTGACACCAGTGGCAGAGCTGGCGTCTCCTTCATTTGCATGGTTAAATCTGGTTGTGGGGTCCACTGACGGTGGAGGCGTGTCTGTTGGGACTTGTAGACCCGCTGGCCCACCGCTGGGTGGTAAGAACCCTTCTGGGACTACTAATTTACTATGCACCTGTAGCAAGGTCCCCAGACTCCTTTGGTCTAATGAGAACCTCCAGGACCAGAGATAGCTGACATCCTTCTGTATATGTGGTGGGAGAGAGGGTTAGGGCCAGGACAACCTTTGGTAGTTGTAAGATTAATTGTCAGACTCCGAGACTTCAACAGGAGGACAGCCATGCAGGGAAAGGAATCCAGCAAGGCGCCACATCTGCATGTGTAGGAATGTTGTCTCCTATGGTAACAGTCTTTAACAGTTCCTAACACAAAGTGTAATAGGGCGTACACACGGTCGGACTTTGTTGAGACATTCCGACAACAAAATCCATGGATTTTTTCAGACGGATGTTGGCTCAAACTTGTCTTGCATACACACGGTCACACAAAGTTGTCGGAAAATCCGACCGTTCTAAACGCGGTGACGTAAAAGATGTACGTCGGGACTATAAACCGGGCAGTGGCCAATAGCTTACATCTCTTTATTTATTCTGAGCATGCGTGGCACTTTGTCCGTCGGATTTGTGTACACACGATCGGAATTTCCGACAACGGATTTTGTTGTCGGAAAATTTTATCTCCTGCTCTCCAACTTTGTGTGTCGGAAAATCCGATGGAAAATGTCCGATGGAGCCCACACACGGTCGGAATTTCCGACAACACGCTCCAATCGGACATTTTCCATCGGAAAATCCGACCGTGTGTACGGGGCATAACAGTTCCTTCACTTCCACTACAATCACTTCTTGCAGTTCTTCAGCCCACTGAGCTCCCAGTCTCTCTCTCACTAGACTAGATGATTCACTGTCACTGAATCCCTTGAGCTCCTCCAATCTTCACGGTAGTATCTTCCTCAAGCGTCACCCCGACCTCTCTGCTGGGTCCCTAGCTTGGCACTCCAGATACCTCCCAAGCTTCACCCCACTGGCCCGCTCAGTCCCTGGCTTGACACACAAGGCTGCTCTGCAAGCGTCACCTCTGCTGGCTGGATCCCTGGCTTGATGCTCGCTGAAGTTACCCGATTCTTCACCGTCCCTGGTTGGTGAGAATACTGCTCCGGTACTTTCTTCAGCTACTCACAGTGGTCCCAGGTAATAAGGTGGTTGGTCCCTTAGTGGCGACAGCTTCCCCTCTACCTCTGACCACGACAGGTTCTCCGGCCGGCAGAACTGGCAGTTTTGGTTGAACTGCAAGCCGCCATCCCAACCCTGTGCTGCTCTCTTACTTCTGGATAGGCCCTCAGACAGCCAAACAGCCAGATATCCCCGGGATAGGCCCAAACTCCAGCCTAGCAGCCCAGGCAATACATCACACGTCCACCCAGACAGCCGCCCAGGTGGCACAGAACACTGATCACCTGACCTCACCCAAATATATAGGTTCTCCCAGCAGGCCAAGGGATTTAAGGAAACCCCTGCCCATTGACTGGGATACCCCCATATACCCATAATCTGACCTTGCATTGCCCTTCAATTATTTAATGCCACCAGGTACCCGGCTACCTACAAAAGAGAGAAATGCAGCAATTACAGACTGAGACCGGGTTCACACCTATGCCAATTAGA
This sequence comes from Lithobates clamitans, assembly GCA_037952925.1. Lineage (NCBI taxonomy): Eukaryota > Metazoa > Chordata > Amphibia > Anura > Ranidae > Lithobates > Lithobates clamitans. Next base: position 185,333 of record JBBGZY010002269.1, on the reverse strand, counting down.
TGCGGGTTTCCCTGCATCCAATTCGCATTGCAGGAGAATATGACTGGCTCCCTATGGAGCCGGTTCACATATCTCCGTTGCGGCTGCCGAGCACACTGCACAGAAACGTCTTTGGCTCCGTTTCAGAGCCGAACTCAGGCATAGATTCGTCCCTGATTCGTCCCTAAATCGGGAAACGGAGACGCACAGCGCTCCTGTGCGATCCGCAGCTGGTTCCAGTGTGAACCGAGCCTAAGAGTGAAATCAATTGATCCTCACAATTACCTGGCAGGTAAATTTAGGAGCAGCCCTGCCTAAACACCAGGGTGCTACACATGTAAGACCAATGTGCTTTGGTGGAAATCCCCTATTGTACCATCCATTAATTTTTGGAAACGACTAGTTAACACAGCCCTACCACTATACAGGGCCACTTATCTATCTAGAGGTTGTGCTGGGAAATTCCATAAAATGTGGAATATCTAGGTGGAATCTCCATTCACAAACACAGACTCTCTAGATGACTAGTGAGTAGCCTGATATGTATTTAGCCCTCCTAGGTTAGTAGAACCTTGTGTATATTCCCCCCAGGGTGATTGATTGTCAAGGTACCTAGGTTCTGGGAGAGTATGCTTCTCATTACTGAGCCTGCCACTGAAGGTTGTTTGGTGTAAATCCTGTAATCCAGTCGGCCTTGTTGGGGGTAGGGGGGGGGGGGGGTCAGAGCGTACTGATTTTTGTTTGCTTTAGGATGTCTTCTTGTTTTTATTGTTTTCTTCATTTTTTGTCTGTTGTGAGCTGAGCCTTGGCATGCCCAAGAGGCTCTGTTTTGTACCTGACAACTGAAAATTACAATAAAAATAATAAAAAATAAATAAAAAATCTGGTCGTGGGGTGAATGGAGCCTGGTTTGATTATCCAGTTAAAGTTCCTAATTTGATCTGAGGACACATCTCCAGCTGATGACCCCTGCAAAGATTATTACATCAAGCCTGTTTGACCCTTCATAATAAAGGCTCCACTCTCTCTGGTTGCTTGTTATGGTGGTATCTGCATGAGGTGGAGGGTCTTCTGGATTCATCTGCAATTTCACAGATTTGTGTTTTTTTAAGTTTTTTACAATTGGACTTTTTTTCACTATATGAGCAAAATTTATGTTTAGTGCAACATTTTTTTTGTATATACCAGTGGCAGATCGCATGAACGGAGTGCGGTGCGGGAAATGCTCAGGATTCGCCGGGGCTAACACTATGAAATTCAGGTAGACCCATTCTTCTTTATGGAGCAGTGGATGACATTCGCCGGCATCCAATCTGATCTGGTCCGCTAAAAACAAACAGAGAGGGATCCGTTCCCCATCCGTCCAGCCGATCGGATCAGATAACTTTTTTATGATTTGGGTTTAGTGACACTTTAATGTTATTGCTGTACTGAATCCTAAAGGGTTAAAGTGTGGTTATGCAGGGGGTTATTGCATGCTGTGGTGTCAGGAAGGGGGTAAATCCTTTCGGAGCTGAAGTGGTTAAAAAAAAAAATAATAAAACATGAGACTTTACAATCACTTTAAGAAAAATATCTGGTTTGAATGACTTTAGGAAGAGAGAATGAGAGTGTGCAGCGAGTGTGAACCTTCATGTTAACCTTCGGGGTGATGGAAAGTAAAGATTAAAGGGCAGTAGAAGAAGGCAGCTCGGGGTGGAGGTGGTGGTGGTTGGTGACGGTGGTTTTTGTCGGGAGAGATGGACTGGTGGCTGTATTGCTCGCCCCTCCAAGTGGTACGGTCCTCATGTTAGGGCCCGCTGTGTAATGGAACCCTCCAGGGGACTCAGCCTGGACCATGATGCGCTTGGCCTCGCAAATTTTACAGCAGCTTCGCTCCATGCTTTCAGGTTGAAGAGTAAAGTGTATCATGTAACATGTATAAAAGAGCTGGTGGTGGGAATCCATGCGCAGGATGCTCTCTCTCCAAATGTCTCTGTAGTCACTCCTGGGACAGGTGTCACTGACAAGTGAAAAGACGTTATTCTGCCTGTGTGGGGCACGATGCAGTTTTACGTTTTTCTTTAAAGTTTTGGATAAAGTAGGGAATGATTCCCCCTGTTAGTTTAATTTTTGCTGGCTGCGTACCATTAGGGGAAATTTCCCTTCATTTCCTGTTCCGGAGATGCAACAGGAAGTTAGAGGAAATCTCACAATTTAGGTAAAATTTCCCTCATAGGGCTCGTTTACACTTGTGGCCTTTATTGCTGCCCCTCTGAAAAGCAATCCATGGTGGATAAGAGGCATTTCAAGCAATATGTCACCTCCCGGATGCCTGTTTTAATTATTGGGGAAATTTCCCTTCACTTTCTGTTCTAGAGATGCAACAGGAAGTTAGAGGAAATCTCCTTAAGTGAGGGGAGTTCCCCTATTAGGATTAGTTTACACTTGCAGCTGTCTTTGTCACCCCCTCGCCTCCCCGACACCTGTTTTAACCCTTGAAAGCTTGCAGGGTAGTTGGAGTGTGGCCCCAATCACTTCAATGGGTTGAGTTTGGCAGTGGCACTGCCTGCCGACAGCAACGTGTAGTATAATTTTCTTGGCAGTGTGTACTAACATAGCTATGTTAACTTGCGGCTGGGCGGTTGAGGGGGTGGTAAAACCAAGACTCAACCACCAATTTTTACCTCCCCCTGGCGGTCTGTGTATACAAGGTTTGGGTGCATACTGACCTAAAGGTATGTGCCGCTAGGTGCACCGTCCAAACACAGCAGCTGTCAGCCTCCCATAGAGGGCTGGATAGTGCCCTCCGCCTGTAGCTAAATGCCTGGAGCCTCATAAACCGGGGCTAAACGCCTAGTGTGCATTAGGCCTTAAAGCGGTAGTAAAGACTCTTATTCAATGTAAAATAATGGGCCCCCTGCAGGTTTGAGTCACAATGTAATAATATGCATTGCATACTATTACATTAGGACAGACTTACCTACAAACTGAGCCCTCCAGCGCTGCGTTGTCACGCCGGCACTTCCATCTTCACCCAGTCTTCCTTCCGGGTTCGGAATCTTCGGCCGCTTAAATGGCTGGGCAGTGACTGGGCACTTCCGCACATGCACATTACGTCGCCGCAGCCAGTGTTGGGACAAGGTCATCTAGCGGCTAAAAAAATGCCAAATGGCGCCCCCCCAAATGTATAAGCATTATGTGTCAGCAAAAATTCCCTCCCCCTCAAAAAAAATTGAGCACTAATTTGCACGCCTACCCCCAAGCATAAATTCCCTTTGCAAGCCAGAATTCTCCCCAAACAAAAATTTCCCCATTTTTCCAGTACAAATCCCCCCTCCCAGCACAAATCCCCCACACCTCAAATTTCCATTCTGAGCAGAAATCCCCCCCCCCCCTTCAAAATCCCTCTCTTAGCACAAATCCTCCCACCAAATCTTCCTTCCTAATGCAAATTCCCCCTCCTTATACAAATCCTCCTCCCAGCACAAATTCTCCACCCCCCCCCAGCACACATTCCCCTACATCACCCCTAAGGCAAATCCTCCCCACCCCCCCAATTTTTCCTCCTAAAATAAATTGTATACCACTGCAGCCCCTGAATTTCCTCCTCCCAGTACAAATCCTCTCCCCCTAATCCCCCTCTTTGCACATAGCATCTTCTCCCTCCCCCTCCCAGCAAAAATACTCTCATCTAAAGCTGCTGTCACTACTCCTGCCAGCTTGTAAGTAGGAACTCTCAATACAGCGCCCCCCCACCTCACATGATACCCCCGCGCCCAGGGCAGCCGCCCCTCCTGCCCCCCCCCCCTCCAGGCCCTGACTGCGGCACATAGAGCGGGCCATAAATGTGGTCTGAACTGCGCATGTGCGGCTTACGCCCTGTACACACGGTCGGATTTTCCGATGGAAAAAAGTGCAAACGGATTGTGTTGTCGGACATTCCGACCGTGTGTGGGCTCCATCCGACTTTTTCCGTCGGAATTTCCGACACACAAAGTTTGAGAGCAGGCTATAAAATTTTCCGACAAACAAAATCCGATCGTTTAAATTCCGATCGTGTGTACACAAATCCGACGCACAAAGCGCCACGCATGCTCAGAATAAATAAAGAGACGAAAGCCATTGGCTACTGCCCCGTTTATAGTCCCGACGTACGTGTTTTACGCCACCGCGTTCAGAACGATCGGATTTTCTGACAACTTTGTGCGGCCGTGTGTATGCAAGACAAGTTTGAGCCCAAAATCCGTCGGAAAAAATCGGATGTCCGATCAATGTCCGATCGTGTGTACGGGGCATAAGATCACATTACCCGCTGACAGGCAGAGGGGAGATTTAGGACAGAAGGGCATTTACCAAGTTAACTGCCACTTTAAGGGTGATAGAGAGCAAAATGGAGAATCAAGAATAAAGAAAAAGGGGCATAAAAATAAAGGAGATTGTAGTACGGCACAGAATGATTACGATACGAAGACTTTTCTTATTTTTGTTCCTCTCCTGATCCAAGATTGCCGTTAATTACCTTGGATGTTTCTCCAGAGTCGGAGAATTGCATTACACAATCTTGCTGTCTCCATGTACAGCGGAGCGGTGTAATGACATTATTCCTTCCAGTTGATCGGAGTTGTTTGTGAATCTCTTGCTCTAGCTTTCCCCTAGCGACAACCAGAGGTCTGACCCAATAGGAAAACAGCAAGGGCAGCCTTTAAACTCGGCCCGCCATCCAATCAAGCCGGTTCATAAATCAGGAAGCTATCCGACATCACCACGGCAACCAGGAAGCATTTCTTCCTTCGCTGAGAAGCTGCTGTAGGGCACAGAATATTGAACAGGGATGGCATGCTATATTTAGTGTATGTCACATCATACAGGAGGAAGAATCATGCCGGCTCGTCATTTGTTTGTATTTAACCACTTAAGGACCGCAAGGATTTACCCCCTTCCTGACCAGGCCATTTTTTGCGGCACTGCGTCGCTTTGACTGACAATTGCGCGGGCGTGCGACGTTGTACCCAAACAAAACTGACGTCCTTTTTTCTCCCACAAATAGAGCTTTCTTTTGGTGGTTTTTGATCACCTCTGCGTTTTTTATTTTTTGCGCTATAGATAGAAAAAAGCGACAATTTTGAAAATATATATATTTTTTTTACTTTTTGCTATAATAAATATCCCCAAATTAAAAAAAAAAATTCTTCATCAGTTTAGGCCAATATATATTCTTCTACATATTTTTTTTTTTCCAAGAAAAAGTTTATTGAAGGATATATATTAGAATAGGAGCTTGTTAAGTAAAATTACATCAAGTTACAATGCATGGATAGCAAATGTATGAAGCAATAACTAATAAGCAGAATAAAAAAATAAATAAATAAATAAAAATAAGACATTGGATAAAAACAGTAAGATAAAATAGAGAACAATAGATAATAACCATAAAGACATGGCATATTAAATTATATTACAAGCCCTGGCCTTCCACATGAAAATCAGATCTAATCTGTAATAAATTTAGAGTGGTTCTAGTACATTAGTATGTTTGTAATTAATAATAGTGCGGAAAACACTTCTACATATTTTTGGTAAAAAAAAAAAAAAAAATTGCAAGAGCTTTCTTTTGGTGGTATTTGATCGCCTCTGCGGTTTTTATTTTTTACGCTCTAAACAAAAAAAAAAACTGACAAGTTTGAATAAAAAACAATATTTTTTTACTTTTTGCTATAATAAATATCCAAATGAAAGAAAAATGTAAAAAAACAAAAACGAATTTCTTCATCAGTTTAGGCTGATACGTATTCTTCTACATATTTTTGGTAAAAAAATAATCACAATAAGCGTATATTGATTGGTTTGCTCAAAAGTTATAACGTCTTAAAAATTGGGGATAGATTTATGGCATTTTTATTATTTTTCTTTTTTTACTAATAATATTGGTGATCTGCGGGACTGTGACATTGCGGCATACAGATCGGTCACTTTTGACGCTTTTTTGGGAGCATTGACACTTATACAGCGATCGGAGCTAAAAATAGCCACTGATTACTGTATAAATGTCATTGGCAGGGAAGGGGTTGAGTGTGTTCCCTGGGAGGTGTTTCTAACTGTATGGGGGGCTGGGCTGACTGGAGGAGGAGAGAGATCGCTGTTCCTAATCACTAGGAACAGCAGATCTCACTCTTATGCCCTGTACACACGATCGGACTTTCCGACGGAAAATGTTTGATGGGAGATTGTTGTCGGAAATTCCGACCGTGTGTGGGCTCCATCGGACTTTTTCCATTGGAATTTCCGACACACAGTTTGAGAGCTGGATCTAAAATTTTCCGACAACAAAATCCGTTGTCGTAAATTCCGATCGCGTGTAGACAATTCCGACGCACAAAGTGCCACGCATGCTCGGAATCAAACAGAAGAGCCGCACTGGCTATTGAACTTCATTTTTCTCGGCTCGTCGTACGTGTTGTACGTCACCGCGTTCTTGACGTTCGGAATTTCCGACCGACTTTGTGTGATCGTGTGTATGCAAGACAAGTTTGAGCCAACATCCGTCGGAAAAAATCCGATGGATTTTGTTGTCGGAATGTCCGATCGTGTGTACGGGGCATAACTCCCCTGTCAGAATGGGGATCTGTCTGTTTACATTGACAGATCCCTGTTCTGGCTCTCGTTCCCGTGATCACGGGTGGCCGGTGGACATCGCGGCCACCGGCCACGCACATCAGATACTTTTTGCTATAATAAATATCCAAAAAAAAAAAAAAATCTAAAAAAAACAAATTTCTTCATCAGTTTAGGCCAATATATATTCTTCTACATATTTTTGGTAAAAAATAATGGCAATAAGCGTATATTGGTTGGTTTGTGCAAAAGTTATAGCGTCTACAAAATAGGGAATATATTTATGGCATTTTTATTATTTATTTATTTTTACTAGTAATGGCGGCGATCAGTGATTTTTAGCGGGGCTGCGACATTGCGGTGGACAGATTGGACACCTAACTGACATTTTTTACACTTTTTTGGGGACCACTCGCGCCCACAAAAGCGAGATCCCGCACAGACGTACACGCACAGGCGATTCGCGAGATCGTGCCACCTTGCCGCAGTATAATGACGGCGCCTGGTCGGCAAGCAATTAAAATCACTAATCTGGTTATCACACTGTCTGCGTTTTGACAAATAGAGGATGCCGAGGACAGCGGAATGATGGGATTCTTACAAATAATGTGCATTTTTGGTTTCAAAAGTCTCAATACGCTCAGGGCCGCTGATAGAAATCATGGGGCCCCGTATAGCCTACCTAACGGGGCCCCCTTCAGCCCCACCCCTGGTCCCGCCTCTGGCCCCTCCTTCAGCCCCAACACTGGCCCCACCCCTGGTCCCTCCCAAGACCCTGCCCTGAAACAAAGTGCAATGCTGCCAATGCCATAATGTGCCGTCTGAATCATCCCCAAGCAAGACAGAGCTGAGCGCCATGAGTGGAGGGAGATAAATCCCTCCGCCAGGGAAGGCAATATGCAGGCCGGGACTTGAGCCAAGAATAACATGCGTAGCGGGCGTGTAATTGACATGCGCCCTAAATAGAAGAAATAGTCCCTCCCACACACCCACCAGAACATCATTCCAGAGGGAACCAGAAGGTGGAAAATACACCCAGATAAGTTAAGCGGGGGGGGGGGGGGGGTTAGCTCCAATCCTCCAACCCCAAAATTTCCCCTCCAAGTACACATCCTCCAAATCCCCCCTCCCAGCACAAACCCCCCCCCAACCCCCGAAAAAATGCCCTCCTTAAACAATTCCCCCCCCCCCCCTCTATCATATCACCTCTTCTAGCATAAATCCTCCAAACCCCCCCTCCTAGGCCCAAATCTTCCCCCCCCCTCCCCCGCAACACAAATCTACCTAAGCAACCACTCCTAGCTAGCACACCTCACTAAATTTCCCCTCCTAGAACAATTCTTGCCCCCTGCCGCCCCCCAAATTCCCTCTTCCAACACAAATACCCTCCCTCCCAATATCCCTGCCCCCCCTCCCCCACCACAGCCTCACATAATACCGCAGCCGTCCCTCCTGCCCACCCCTTGTCCCGGCCCTGATGGCACCTTACCAATCATTAGATGTGGCTGCATTCGTTTTTATTTCTTTGGATTTTTTACCTTTGTTTTCACCTGGTTATCTGGCCAGTAGCATAACTCCTGCACTACTGGATGAAGAAGCATGAGCTTCTTACTGTGGTTTTATGCCTCCTTGTCCTCTATGAGCTCCCAAACCTCTCCTTTTTCCCTCTCTTTTCCATTTGTTTGGAAAGAGCAGTGCACGTTAGTTGGGCTCATGTACATTGCTCTATGCACCCTACAAAAACCATGGTCCATCTCGGGAGTGAGACAGTGAGACAGACAGTGGGACATTGGAGAATGGACGTAGCCACCCTCTAGCACACGTATGTCAAGCACAAGACCTCACTGTCACTTGTAAACACAGAAGCCTTATGTGTTTACAAGGGACCGCTTTGCTGTCAGCGGCTCCCGTAACTAACAGATCCATGCATGCACTCACGGCGAGTACAGATCTCCAGAAACTGAGAGAGAACGATCTCCCTGCAACGTGAGGTAGAGCCGCCTACGACAAGAGCCAGACAAGGAAGGAAAGAAATGCAAGGATGCTTTGAGGAGGGGTTGGGGTTGTGCACTGTGCATAGCGCACCCCTAAACCCTGCACTCCATACACAGCACACCCCTGGACTCTGTACATAATGCACTCCTGAACTTGACACTCTATATACAGCACACCCCTGAACTCTGTACATAACGCACTCCTGAACCCTGCACTCTGTACATAGCGCACCCCTGAACTCTGTACATAATCCACTCCTGAACCCTGCACTCTATACACAGCACACCCCTGAACTCTGTACATAATGCACTCCTGAACCCTGCACTCTATACACAGCACACCCCTGAACTCTGTACATAGTGCACTCTGGAACCCTGCACTTTGTACACAGCAAACCCCTGAACGCTGTATGTATCGCACTCCTGAACCTTGCACTTTGTACACAGCACACCCCTGAACTCTGTATGTAACGCACTCCTGAATTCTGCACTCTGTACACAGCACAGCCCTGAACTCTGTATGTATCGCACTCCTGAACTCTGCACTCTGTACACAGCACACCCCTGAGCTCTGTATGTATTGCACTCCTGAACACTGCACTTTGTACACATCACACCCCTGAACTCTGTATGTATCGCACTCCTGAACTCTGCACTCTGTACACAGCACACCCCTGAGCTCTGTACATAGTGCACTCTGGAACCCTGCACTTTGTACACAGCACACCCCTGGCGTTGTATGTATTGCATTCCTGAACCCTGCACTTTGTACACAGCACACCCCTGAACTCTGTATGTAACGCACTCCTGAACTCTGCACTCTGTACACAGCACACCCCTCAACCCTATATGTATCACACTCCTGAACTCTGCACTCTGTACACAGCATACCCCTGAACTCTGTATGTATCGCACTCCTGAACCCTGCACTCTGTGCACAGCACACCCTGAACTGAACTGTGCACTTTCTGCATAGCGCACCCCTGAACTTTGCACTCTGTACATAATGCAACCCTGAACCCTGCACTCTGTACACAGTGCACTCCTGAACTCTGCATTCTATATTTAGCATAATCCTGAGCTCTGCACTCTGTATGTAGCGTATTACTGAACCCTGCACTCTGTACACATCACACCCCTGAACTCTGTACGTAATACACTCCTGAAACCCTGCACTCTGTACACAGCACACCCCTGAACTGTGCACTTTGTGCATAGTGCACTCCTGAACTTTTCACTCTGTACATAATGCAACCCTGAACCCTGCACTCTGTACACAGTGCACTCCTGCAATCTGCATTCTGTACGTAGCATAATCCTGAGATCTGTGCTCTGTACATAACGCACTACTTAACCCTGCACTCTGTACATAGCGCACCCCAGATACAACCGGCCCTTTGAGGGCAACCATACTGCTGATGCAGCCCGCAATGAAATTTAGTTTGACACCCCTGCTCTAACAGAACACAGCTGAAAATGCATGGCTTCCAATGACTCCCACTGAACCAGAAGCAGGACAGGCCAAGGCTACACATCAAACTGGCTCACTGCTTAAGGAGAAGACTTCTGCAGGGACCAGCCAAATTTTGATCCATGTATGGGCAACCTGGTTGTATAGAAGTTGATCTAACTGATTGACTTCTGTACAACAGTCTGTCTGTTTTTTCCCTATCGATCAGTGGCTGTAGCTGGAAACATTGATCATTGTATTCTGACGGTGGGGAAGGCTCCCTGCAGTCAGAACACAATAGCACTGTGGGGAGATTCCCCTATCCACAGCTAATGTGTGGATGGGGGAATTGGATCATTTTTTTTGTGCAACCCACTGGTTGAACAAAAAATAAATAAAAATGAATGTATTGGCTGCCTTAATTTGCGCATTATTAGTCCTCTCAGCTTCAACATCTGGGCCAACGCTGTTAATCGGTTTTATTTATAGATGTAAACAGCTCAGCTATTAGAACATCTAGAATGCGGTTTTCTCTATACCAGAGAACATTTCTAACTGGATTTAGATTATTGTGCACATTTATGATTGTTCATCTATAACACCAACAGATTTGTTGAGTTGTGTATGGAAGCCAAAGTTGACTTGGCTAGCAATACACTAGGGGGCGGATTTACTAAAACTGGAGCACACTGAATCTGGTGCAACTGTGCGTGGTAGCCAATCAGCTTCCAGATTTTATTCTCAAAGCTTAATTGAACAAGCTGCAGTTAGAAGCTGATTGGTTACTATGCACAGTTGCACCTTCATTTGACCACTTTCGTTCCAGAAGATTTTACCCCTTTCATGACCAGGCCATATTTTTGCTATTTAGCACTGCGCTACTTTAACTGGTAATTGTGCGGTCATGCAATGCTGTACCCAAACAAAATATATATAATTTTTTTCACACAAATAGAGCTTTCCTTTGGTGGTATTTGATCACCACTGGGTTTTTTTTTATTTTTTTTATTATATAAACAAAAAAGAAGACTAAAATCCACAATATTTTTTACTTTCTGCTATAAAACATATCCAATACAAAATCTTTAAAATCAAATTATTTTTAATTAAAATAATTTTTTAATTAATCTTCATAAATTTTGGCCAAAATGTATTTTGCTACTTGTCTACAGAGATTGCTTCCTCTGTACAGAGCCCTGTGTTGATTGTCTGTGATGGGCTGTGATTGGACACTGAATCCTTGGCTGGGACCTGCTGACAGACCCTCACTATGTACAATCACAGAGCAGCAAGCAACAATGTATCAGTATGTCACTTTGCCTGCACGGAACACCCATCCACAGTACACTTTGGGGGGGGGGGGGGGCAGTCCGCAAGTGGTTAAGTAAAGCCACCCCTAGGTTTTGAAGACTTTGGTCTCAGGAATGGTTGTTCGATTTCCAAATCCTTAGCAGGGTCAAATCAACGCTCGTTTTCGTCTGCAGTGACACGAAAATTTGAAGGAGCGGGAAGGAATTCCTTTCTATCAGTGTATGCGGTTTTCATTCAGGAAGTCCATTCATACCAAAAGTGAATGTCAAACGGAATGTTGTCAAGTCATTGAATATGTACTGATGAGGATTTTTGTACAAACGTTTGTTCGAAAATCTACTGGCCAGTTTAACACTTTCTTGGAATGACCACCGAGTTGCAGTATTAAACCAGTTAATCACCGGTAGTAAAGGCTATACCATACCTCCCAACAGTTTGAGATGGGAATGAGGGACACCTACTAGCAAATGTATGTAGGCATAGGACACGCCCCCTGCCAAACCCCCTTAAAGGAGAATTAACCAAAAAAAGGTTTAATAAATCCAGAAGAGACTTTTTTTTTTTACCACTACTATTTCTTTATATTGGCTTTTAAAATCTACAAATGCAGCATTTTAGAAATCAGATGAAAGGTTTAACACTGGGAAACCCTTTCTGAAAGATAAAAAGTGCATTTTATATACAACTATATAGATCAGACCAAAATGAGGGACAAACGAGGAGGAAAGAGGGACAGAGGGACAGAGGGACATTGCTCCAAATCAGGGACAGTCCCTCGAAATCAGGGACAGTTGGAAGCTATGACTGTACCAAGAATACATCAGTTTCTGCTTGGTAAATCATGCATATTAGTGACACTTTTGGAGGACAGTATTGGCCACCAGGGGCAGTGTTCTCCTGCACAATACAGATAAGATGTTATATAATCAGCCTAGTAGTAATGAGTTGATATACGTACTATGCTCCTTAGAAATAGAAAAAGTTATACATATATATATATATATATATATATATATATATATATATATATATATACTGTATATATTTATATATACTTTTTTTAATTGCATTTCATTCTAAACAGCATAGTACGCTTATCTAATGTATAGAGTTGAGTGTGTGTGTGTATATATATATACAGTATATATATATGTATGTATATATATATATATATATATATATATATATATACTGTATTGTATTGTACTTGTACTGTCTGCCCTAATGTTATAAAGCGTTGCGTAAACTGTTGGCGCTATATAAATCCTGTATAATAATAATAATATATATACACATATATATATATATACATATATATATATATATATATATATATATATATATATATATATATATATATATATATATTTATTACAATTCCAAAGGAAATCAAGGCAAAAAGGTATCGCTATGCTGCTGCTTGTAAATAAGGTTTGCTATATCTGTATGCTTTTCCATGTTTGCAGCCAAAATTAGATAATTTTTACCTAATAATTATATTTGTTACATGTTCCCATTTACTTAGCATACAGTTTAAGAAATATTTAAACATTTTTGCTTACATTTAAATTTCTTTGTAGTTCCTAAAAATAATATTTGTTTTCCCCTTCTATGTAATGTTCAGATTGGGGGGGGGGGGTATATTTACCATAATTAACGCTATCTATATTGTGCAGGCAGATCTCATTATCAGTTGTACACTAGGTGTGTGGTTTGTCCTGGGAAAGGGTTAAAGTCCTCCTCTTGGAAATCTGGAAATTCTCCCTTTAAGTGAGGCTGCACTCAGACTGCAAGGGTTAACTGCTCGTTTAGTTTTAGGGGGCGAAGAAAAGAAGATTTGCGTAGCATGCACCGTATAGGAGATATTGACAAGTTCTGCAGCTGGTGACATCACTGGCGCTTGCGCACTGCGTTTTGGATTGAAGGGAGGCACACTGAATGTGCCCTCAATCCAGAGTGCTGTACCACGATCGTGGCATCTGCATGGAAGTGATGTCATTGCAGCTCGACCGCATTATATGAACCCGGAAGGAAGACCAGGTGAAGATGTAAGCCCCGGCACAGGGATCCGATTCATGGATAAATCTGTTATAATGCCGTGGATACTAGAACATTATGCCATTAACTTGCGGGGGGGGGCTTTTTTTTTCCCTTTTTTTCTTTTGTTTTGTTTTTTTAAGACTTCACTACCGCTTTATTGCACTTTTGAAACAAAAATTGTCTTTCAGTCTGTCCCCTAATTGCACATTCAAAGCTATTCTAAACAATAGAAGCCGCCTATTGAGTCCTATAAATAAACCCGCCGCAGGAGCAATTAGAAGGGTAAGAAAGATGCTTGTAACAATATATTTTTAAGTAATGTGCTGTGTGAATGGGAATGCATGGCATATAGTGGGTGTTTCTCAAATTTGATTGCAAAGGTGGAAACCAAGCATTTTACCAAGCAAATATACTCGGGCAAATTCTCTGATGCTTAATCCGATACCCGGACAGTCTGGGATGATCGGCGCTGCGCTAGGGGGAAGTTACAATAACCGATCTCCCTATATACATTTCAATAAAGAAGCTGACAGCCGCTTTTCCTCCTCTCCATGCCCCCCCCCCCAGCGTCTTTCAGCTGCTTTATTGAAATGTATACAGGGAGATCGGTGATTGTAACTCCCCCCCAGCGCCGCACTGATCGTCCCTCACTGTTCCCCATATCCTCCTCCAGTCCCCCTCCGCGCTCTTCCGATTCCCCTCCATGCTCCAGTCACCCTCCCTACTCTTTCGATTCCTCTCCATGCTCCGATCCCCCTCCATGCTCCTCCTCGGTCCCCCTCTGTGCTCCTCGGTCCACCTGCATGCTCCCCCGCCCCCTCTGTCCTCGATCTGTGAGGATGGAGAGCGGAGGAAGGAGTCGGTAAATATGTCATTTACCGGCTTCTTCCTTTTCCGAAGGCACAGAGTCATGCTCCTTGGTCCCCCTCCATGCTCAGGTCCCCTTCCGTGCTCCTCCTCGGTCCCCCTCTGTGCTCCTCGGTCCCCCTCCATGCTCCCACGCCACCTCTGTCCTCGAACTGTCAGGATGGAGAGCGGATGAAGGAGTTGGTATATATGTAATTTACCGGCTCCTTCCTTTTTCGAATGCAGACTCTGTTCATTCATAACTGTCACTGAGCATTGTAAACTGTGTTTACAATGCTTCAGTTTATGAATGGAGAGGAGCCGCTATCTCCTGTCCATTCATCCTCATTGCAGCTGAGAAAGGGACTGGGGAATCCCTGTCCTCATTCCCTTTCCATGTCTCAAAAGGGAGATGTCAGGGGTCACCAGAAAAAAAAAAAAAAAAGAATTGTAATAAATAAATATTGAAAAGCTTAAATTGTAAAAATAATAAAAAATAAAATAAAAAACACACTGACAACGTCCATTCCCCCCACCAAAGAAATAAATAAGTAAAGCATTGTAAAAAATAAATAAATAAAAATAAAAAATAAATTTTTTTTTTTAAACTAATTAAAAAAATGAATAGAAAAAATAAAATTGTAAAAAAAATAAATAATTAAAATAAAAACTCAGTGCTGCCTATTGCTGCCTACTGTCACATGACATTAAAAAAAGTATCGGTAATCGGTATCGGCAAGTACTTGAAAAAAAGTATCGGTACCTGTACTCAGTCTTAAAAAAAGTGGTATCGGTGCAACCCTATCAGTCAGTATGCATGTATATATTCATACTAGGGCCAATTTACACAGCAGCCTATTACCAATTACCAGCAGCCAATTAGTTTATGGAATTCAAAGCCTAATTGATTGCTGTATGTGTTGCCCATATCAGCCAGTCTCAATTCAAAATGTCACTGTCAGATTTTGATAAAAGATTCTGATCCTTGCTATGAGTTAGGCTGGCCATAGATGATATGATTTTCTTTCCTTCCACTGCAGGTGGATGGAAAGAAAATTGCTTGACAACAAGGGGTTACACAGGATTTGGGCTGCTGCTTTGAAGAAAAGGAATGGTGTGGGTAACCTTGTGAATGTGGGTTCCAATGGGGTTTCTTTCAGAGAACGTGCCACTTGGCTCTAAATAGGCAAAATGACAAGAGTCACTTTGAAATGGAATGTTGTGATTTTGTTTTTTTTTGTCATATTACATGGAGGTCTTTCTAAAGAGTTTGTATATAGAGTGCAGGTACTCATGTTTGAGATATCCCACTCTAGGAGAGCTTTCATGGATCCTCCAAGCAGGAACAGATGCTATAGCTTTATGTACTCAATGTGCCTATTCATCGTAGGCAGCTTGTGGGAACTGTAAGTTGCTCTGTTTCTTTTTTTACACCTCACATTTACAAGTTCTATAAGCAGTTATTTAGGCTCAGTCTAGTGCTCAGCAAAGCTTGTCTGCACTGGACATTACAGGCCTAGCTTACAAGTGACCTATGGGCTAGTTAGCCATGGAGTGTTTTCCAGGTCCAGAGCCACTGTCTTTGTTTTAGCACTTAAGAGCTGTACACACAGGCCAAATGTCAGGGGGCATCGGCCGGTTCAATAGAAACTGGATGACATTTGGCCCATGTGTACAGCAGCTGGTCCAACAGAAGCCGACTGTTCAGCCAGCTGCAGTCGAAAGGGTATGACCAAAAATGGTCTGTCAATCAGTACCTGATCAGCGCTGTCAGCCAATGGCTGAGAGTTGTCACTGGTGTGTTCTCGTGGGGGGACAGTCCCCCTGTCAGAACACAATAGCTCAGCAGGGAGATCACTGTACTAACATCGGATAGTTAACCCAGTGGGCTTCACAAAAAAAAACTGATGGGCTCAGGCGTAGATCCTGTACTAACTATCCAATGTTTGTACAGTGATCCTTCCAACTGAGCTATTGTGTTTTGACAGGGGGACTGCCCCCCCCCCCCCCAAAACACACCAGTTAGCGAGTGCCGATCAGCAGACCTTTTTTGATCATGCCCCTTCCACAGAAGATGACCGAAAGTTTTTTTTGAGTAGGCTAATCAGGCAGAGGCCCAGGAGCTACTTCATTTGCTTGGATCGCTCCAACCAAGTAACAACACTAAAGCATAGTACACATGATGAGAAAATTGGAAGAAATATACCACTCTCGGAGTGATCACCCAATGATCTGATCATTAGTACACAACTTTCGAGAGCCGATCACGACAGTTCATGCGAAAATATCCAAAGGGACGAGTACGAAAATTTCTCCTGTACGATAACAAAACTAACAAATTTCCTTTAATCAGTACAGTATTCGTCCATAAAAAATCGAGTTGACCAAGGCTACACATGCTCAGAAACAAAAGAATTACAATACAATACAATGCATTACATCATTGAGGGAAGTTGTATTCTGTCTTACTAGAATTTTCGTAACTCTAATAACTTATTCATTTTTCGATATGAGACTAGCATGCAAAACAAAATGGACGATCCAATATTCTCATTGTGTCTACCAGGCTTAAGGGACTGACATCATCTGCTGTGTTGAGTGTCCCACATGCTCAATACTCTCTTTCTTGCAATTCAGTGTCAAGTCAACCTGGAATCCGGTTAACCTATTACCCTTTTGTCATATGCGTCTTTCCTAGCTCCTCTGGATGTGTCTTGTCAGCCAAAGTTTCCACTACAGCCAAGCAAGACTTTGTGACTTGATTCACCCAGTTCCTTGTTAACTCTGATTGTAGAGTCTATAAGTGTGCTCTCAAGTCTTTCCTTTTCGATTCTATATCTGAACTGCTCATGGCCTTAGTGACTCTGAAGCCATCAGTCGCATCGATTATATCTGATTCTGAGTTGCTCTAATCTTTACCTGATGAGCTCTTCTTTGAGCTCTTATTTGCAGTTTTCTGTTATTACTCTAAAGTTGAAAGAGACCATTTTGGTGCTTCACTCTGGACCTGTTTTTTCCAGTTTTGGATCTTTTAGATTTTTGCATTGTACCTGATTATTGAGGTCTTCCTGTGCAGAGATTGGAAACACACTGATATGCCTTTAAACACCCCACACATTTACTAGACTTGTTCCCATTTGGAGGTGATTTTGTCAAACAGTTGTCCATCCACACTGTGGATTCATCAGGGGCTCACCTTTGAAGGTGATCACTGTGGTAGTAGGGGTTTCCCCTGTATACAAAGACCCTAATGATGAGAAGTTGGAAACCTTCTTTAAAACCTAGTTCTTGCTGGCAAGCCCTCCCCTTCACTCTATTTTGGCAGTGATTTTACTTTGTCAAACCATGGCAGAATTGTCAAAAGCCCTTAAGAAAGATCTCTCCATCGAATCATTGGATCCTTCACTGATAGAGCATATGGAGCAAATACATGGAGCTTTACACTTCAGCTATGATGGCCTGCTTCAAGCATCAGGGATTGTCTGTTGTATTGGGCTTTCATAAATACACATGCGTAAAGCACTCTGGTTAAAGTGTTGGTCTGTGGATCCTGCATCCAAGGAGCATCTGACCCACATGCTCTTCAAATGACAATGCCTCTTCCATCAGGCCCTTGGTATTATTATCAGGACTGTCACTGGAGGCAAGAACACCCACATGCTTCAGCGCAAGAAGCCTAAGAAAATGTCTGCAAAGTCTCCCCCTTTTTGTTTGTCTGACTGTTCATATGTCACAACTATTCAGTTGGATCCCGAATCTTCAGAAAATGGCACTGAAGTTGTCTCATATTCTAATCCTACAGTCCACCAGTTGCCTGCTTCTCAACTGGTTTTAATGAGAGTCATGGGTATTCCCATTTTTTTGCCCTAGACTGCCTAAGTACTACACTTTGCTGTTGTGGGACAAGTTGACCAAGTCCCTGAGCACACCAATTTGTCCACCCTTGGGGACTAGGACATCCTGATCTGGTGTATCAAGCAGCCCATACAGGTTTTTTTTTTCATTGAATCGGTAGGTTGAACGAAAAAAACAATAACTCGGTTCATGCTCACTGTAGATTGGGGAATCACTTCTGCTGAGGTATTGAATTCTGACAATGGGCCTTCCTAACAGAGGAGACATTTTCCAACAAGGTAGGCACACACTTTGGACCCCCAAAAAAATAAAAGTAATGTTTTACACATATTTATTACTATGCTAAGAGCGATGTAAAAGAAACTGTTAGAATGTCAAACTGTGGCCATTTGCTTGCCTTTATCCAGCCCTCGGGGCAATATTCCTCCCACTGACATTAACAATGGGGCATAATTTCTCTCACTGATGCCAAAGATGGGGCACTATTTCTCCCACTGACATCAACGGTGGGGCACTATTCCTCCCACAGGCCACAGCGATGGAGCACGTCTCCTCCCTCTGACATCAACGATGGGGCACTATTCCTCCCACTGACACCAACAATGGGGCACTATTCCTCCCACTGACACCAACAAGGGGGCACTATTCTTCCCACTGACACCAACAAGGGGGCAATATTCTTCCCACTGACACCAATGATGGGACACTGTCCCCCCCCACTGACACCAACGATGGGACATTATTCTTTCCACTGACACCAATGGTGGGACGCTATTCCTTTCACTGATGCCAATGATGATACACATTTACTCCCACTGACATCAACAATGGGGCACGGTTCCTCCCACTGACACAAACAATAGGATTCTATTCCTCCCTCTGTCACCAATAGTGGGACACTATTTCTCCCACTGACACCAACTATAGGGCATTTTTGCTTCTACTGACAACAGCGATGGAACACTGTTCCTCCCACTGACACCAATGATGGAGCACCATTCCTCCAACTGGCACAACAATGGGACTCTATTACTCTCACTGATGCTAATGATGGGACACTGTTACTCCCACTGACAACGACAATGGGGCACTATTACTCCTTCTAATACCCAAAATGTGGCATTGTTTACTCCCACTGAATCTGAGACATTTTCTACCCCCACTGGCCACAGCCTAGCCCCTGTAAAGTCTGAAGGACAGTAAACTGGCCCTTTGTTTAAAAAGTTTGAAGACCCTAGCTCTAAATGAATGAGAGATTATTTATCCCACTTGATTTTATGATGTTTCCAAGCATTGGTACGTCTATATCAGTGGTCTCCTCTAAAGATCCCTTGGCAGCTCTTATGACCTTGGCCATTCAGAAAATAAATTTACTAGCATTGGCAGCCATAAAGAGTTAACAAACAGGGCAGCCACCTGCCCGAGATGAATGCCAGGATATAAATTATGACCCACTCAGCAGGCAGACCATCCCCGAGTAAGCGTAAATAGAACATTTTCATATTTATCTCCGAGACAGTATACATCTAAACTGACCACAGAGCACAATTCCAATGCAGTAAAGTTGGAATTTTGCGAAAAAAAAAAAAAGAGTCAATAGCATATGTTGAAAATAGAAAGTTAGGAAGACTTAGTAATTGTATGTTGCCACTCCTCTATAAAATTTCATAACCTAGTAGGTCTTGATGGAAAACCACTGCTGAGTGCCTATTGCTGATCTACGTGAAAAGGTTTACAGGTTTGGAGTTCCGACCTCCTTTGCTACGTGCTTTTAGGTCACTGGCTCAGCGACGACCTGTACATCATCTGGTTGACTGGGTTATATGGGGATGATGCCTGCAGCAACAGGCATCATCCCGGTATCTTTTTTTTAACTGGCAATGGGCTTTAATTTAAAAGCGATCCTAGCGGCTAATTAGCTGGTGGATAGCTAATAAAGCCTTCCTGCCGCATTCTTGGGGTCTCCCGTCCCACCGATGAGCCTGGGACTAAAGCTGGCACTTCCTTCCACTTGCTTTTTTTTTTTAATAAGATACTTTTTTTATTAAGATTTTTTTTTACAATATACAACAAAACTAGTACATACAATACATGTATGTATGTACATGTAGCTTCCACTTGCTGATCAGAGATGACCGAGGGACCAGAACGCCCCGGATCATCTCTATGGTCTAAGACAGTGTTTCTCCACTCCAGTCCTCAAGGCGCCCCAACAGGTCATGTTTTCAGGCTCTCCATTATTTTGCACAGCTGATTTGATCAGTTTCCCTGCCTTGGTAATTACCACAGCCGTTTCATCTGTCTGGGGGAAATCCTGAAAACATGACCTGTTGGGGTGCCTGAGAAACACTGCTCTAAGAAACCGGAAGAGACTAGTATTTTTTCATTTCCGATTTCGGCTAATGTAAACAGGCCGTTACCGGGCCTTGGTGACTCCCTGTGTGACTCTAAACTGGTAACATGTTAAAGGGTTAGAAAGGGTTGCCTATAGAGATTTTTAAAGTGGTTGTAAAGGAAAATGTGTTTTTTTTTTTGCTGGTGCCCCCCCAATAAGAAGCCGATTCCCACGGGGGCGGGACTCGTGCAGAGCCCTGCTGCTGCGTCCATTGACACAGACAGCGGGACTCGACCCCGCACACCCACTCCCTTGTCACTGAAGTTGATTGACAAGAGCGGGAGCCAATGGCTCCCGCTGCTATCGATATTGTACAGGCAGGAGGGACAAAGCCAGAAGAGCCACAGCTCTAGATCGCGATGGGGTTCAGGTAAGTGTAAGGAAGGGTGAGGGGACGAGTCTGTGACACAGAAGGTTTTTTACCTTTTTTTATCTTAATGCAGTCTATGCATTAAGGACAAAAACCTTGAGGCTTTAGAACCACTTTAAGTACCGTAGTTTGGTGCTGTTTTGAAAGACTGCTGCGCACACACAGTGTGACATAAACAATTGCAACACCCAGCATTTTATTCTCTAGGGTGTCTGCTTAAAAAATTTAATGTTTGGGAATTCTAAGTAATTTTCTAGCAACCTGCTTTTATGAGCCGGTTGAAGCTTTCCTTCCTGTGTGTAGAATTTCAACCATAATAAGTACAGGCAGGGCTGGGACAAGGGGTGGTGGGCAGGAGGGGCGGCTGCCCTGGGCACAACGGTTTATTGCAGAGATGGAGGCGGCCTCACCCTAACCCTAAGAGAAGGGTGGGGGGAGTGCAGTTTAACATCTTTGCCCTGGGCGCTGGATGACCTTGTCCTGGCACTGAGGACAGGTACATACAGTGCAACTCCCATTGACTCCCTGTGACACCCTATGAGTTCGGTGAGCATGCACAACGAGTGTTGTCTCACAAAATGAGCAGAATTCAAGCTAATGTGGTGTGCAGTACCGCATTTGGCCAGAGGTGCGGGGGTGCTGGTGACACTCGGAACGGTTCGGAGCTGTTTGGAAATACTCGGAATCACTCGGGAACACTCGGAAATACTCAGTTCCAGAGTGTTTCCGAGCCTTTCCAAGGGCTTTCTGAGTTCAGCTGAGCTGTCCCCGAGTTTTTCCAAGGCTCTCCGGCGCCCCTCCCACCTCTGGCCACATGCGGTATTGCATGCTGCAATAGAAGTCAATGCGGAACAAATTATCTTCGTTTCCATTGACTCCTATGGGGAAACTCGCTTTGATATGCGAGTGCTTTGGATTACAAGCATTTTCCTGGAACGGATTTTACTCGCAATCCAAGGTTCCACTGTACAGCTCTCATAGATGTACAATATTTGACTGTGTATTTAGCTGTTTGCCTGGATTTCAGCTGAACTCCATACAGTTATAAAATACCCATGGTAATGTGACTCTCTATTTAATAATACTGTGCATCAATAAATATGTTTTTTTTTTTAATGCAAGCATTGCAAATACCTGAATTTGACCTAACATCAGCCTCTTGGAGTCACTTTACAGCAAAGCTGGAGTGTGTAAAGAAAGAAGCAGCACAAGAAGCTGATTGGTTCATGTGCTGACAAGGAGCATGCCGATAGGTGGAGAGAGCAGAGTGACAGAGCTTATCACTGTGCTGCTTTGCCTTACACTGCCCAGTCACAGGCTGGGGGTGGGTCCAGGACAGCCTGGGCTCAGAGGAAGTGAGATGAATAATTCTGGCCATCAGAGGACAGCTAATGGCAGAAAAAAGTACTGTGGGAGAAGTCTCCGGATTGAAGCTTAAATTTGCAGCAAAAGCTGGTTTTGTTATTTTATCTTTTTTATGGGCTGTGTATTTCTATTGCGTTATATTTGGCTGGAGTTCAACTTTAAGTTTAAATTATTTAGTTTATCTAGGGTTTGTGTCCATTCATTCTTTACAGCTAGAAAGGTGCGTACATTGTTTTCAATTTTACATACATCTTTAATTCCATTAGTACTGCTTCGTAGTAAATCTGTTAAAGTATTAATGAAGGCAGTTAAGTTGCTTTTCTTCTCTGGAAACAGGAGAAAGCCCGACCTGAAATACTGCTTCAACCTGAAAGACTAGAGCAGTGGCCTTCAAACTGTGGCCCACGGCCCGAATGCCGCCCTTTATTAGTCTTTATCCAGCCCTTAGGGCACCATTCCTCACACTAACACCATCAATGGGGCACAACTCCTTCCACTGATACCAAAGATGGGGCACTATTCTTTCCACTGATACCAAAGATGGGGCACAACTCCTTCCACTAATACCAAAGATGGGGCACAACTCCTTCCACTAATACCAAAGATGGGGCACTATTCTTTCCATTGATACCAAAATCGTTTGTTTCTATTGTGTTATATTTGGCTGCAGCAATGCATCCAGCTTCTTCCCAGCAGCAGCATAAGGAAAGGGGGTGCACTGTGATGTTAGGGAGAGTAGGGGACTCAACTTCTGATGGTGGGGGGGCTCTTGACATCTAATCTTACAGATACAACCGGCCCTTTTGAGGACAATCATAATGCTGATGCGGCCCACAATGAAATTGAGTTTGACACCCCTGTTCTATAAGGTGTATATATGTGTGTGTTTGTGTCCATGTACAGTGCCTTAAAGTATTCACACCCCTTGAAATTTTTCACATTTTGTCATGTTACAACCAAAAACCTAAATGTATTTTTATTGGGATTTTATGTGATAGAAAGTGGCACATAATTGTGAAGTGGAAGGAAAATGATAAATGGTTTTTTTACAAATAAATATGTGAAAAATGTGGTGTGTATTTGTATTCAGCCCCCCGGAGTCAATACTTTGTAGAACCGCCTATCACTGCAATTACAGCTGCAAGTCTTTTTGGGGATGGCTCTACCAGCTTTGCACATCTAGAGAGTGACATTTTTGCCCATTCTTCTCTGCTAAATAGTTCAAGTTCTGTCAGATTGGATGGAGAGCGTCTGTGAACAGCAATTTTCAAGTCTTGCCACAGATTCTCTATTGGATTTAGGTCTGGACTTTGACTGGGCCATTCTAACACATGAATATGCTTTGATCTAAACCATTCCATTGTAGCTCTGGTTGTATGTTTAGGGTCGTTGTCCTGCTGGAAGGGGAACCTCCACCCCAATCTCAAGTTTGCAGACTAATGCCCCGTACACACGATCGCACACAATCTGACAACAAAATCCATCTGATTTTTTCCGACAGATGTTGGCTCAAACTTGTCTTGCATACACCCATGGTCACACAAAGTTGGTCGGAAATTCCGAACGTCAAGAACGCGGTGACTTACAACACGGACGACGAGCCGAGAAAAATTAAGTTCAATAGCCAGTGCGGCTCTTTTGCTTGATCCTGTGCATGCGTGGCACTTTGTGCGTCGGAATTGTCTACACACGATCGTAATTTACGCAAACGGATTTTGTTGTTGGAAAATTTTAGGTCCAGCTCTCAAACTTTGTGTGTCGGAAATTCTGATGGAAAAAGTCCGACGGAGCCTACACAGGGTCTGAATTTCCGACAACAAGCTCTGATCGCATATTTTCCATTGGAAAGTCCAAATGTGTGTATGGGGCATAACAGGTTTTCTTCTAAGATTGCCCTGTATTTGGCTCCATCCATCTTCCCATCAACTCTGACCAGCTTCCCTGTTCCTGCTGAAGAAAAGCATCCCCCCAACATGATGCTAACACCACCATGTTTCACAGTGGGGATGGTGTGTTCAGGTTGATGTGCAGTGTTAGTTTCCGCCACACATAGCGTTTTGCTTTTCGGCCAAAAAGTTTAATTTTGGTCTCATCTGACCAGAGCACCTTCTTCCACATGTTTGCCGTGTCCCCCACATGGCTTCTCCCAAACTGCAAACGGGACTTTCTTTCAACAATGACTTTCTTCTTGCCATTCTTCCATAAAGGTCAGATTTGTGGAGTGCAGAACTAATAGTTGTCCTGTGGACAGATTCTCCCACCTGAGCTGTGGATCTCTGCAGCTCCTCCAGAGTTACCATGGGCCTCTTGGTTGATTCTCTGATTAATGCTCTCCTTGCCCGGCCTGTCAGTTTAGGTGGACGGCCATGTCTTGGTAGGTTTGCAGTTGTGCCATACTCTTTCCATTTTCAGATGATGGATTGAACAGTGCTCCGTGAGATGTTCAAAGCTTGGAATATTTTTTTATAACCTAACCCTGATTTACAATTCTCCACAACTTTATCCCTGCCCTATCTGATGTGTTCCTTGGCCTTCCTGATGCTGTTTGTTCACTAAGGTTCTCTAGCAAATCTCCGAGGGCTTCAAAGAACAGCTGTATTTATACTGAGATTAAATTACACACAGGTGGACTCTATTTACTAATTAGGGGACTTTTGAAAGCAATTGGTTCCACTAGATTTTAGTTAGGGGTATCAGAGTAAGGCTGGGTTTACACTATTGCGAATTGGATGCGGGTTGTGGCCGGCTCTCTATGGAGCGGGTTCACACATCTTCAGAGCAGCTCCAGTGCGAATTGCACTGGAAAAAATTCGGACTAAAATTGGAACGGTGAATCGCACTGGACCCCTGCTGTGAGCCGCTCCATGCGACAGTGTGAACCCAGCCTAAAGGGGGCTGAACCCTCTAGATTGTAAGCTCTAACGAGCAGGGCCCTCTGATCCCTCCTGTATTGATTTGTATTGTAAGTGTACTGTCTGCCCTCAAGTTGTAAAGCGCTGCGCAAACTGTTGGCGCTATATAAATCCTGTATAATAATAATAAATAATAATAATAATACAAATGCACGCCACACTTTTCAGATATTTATTTGTAAAAAAAAAAATAGAAAATCATATACCTTCCACTTCATAAATTGTGCTACTTTGTGTTGAACTATCACATAAAATCACCAAAAAATACATTTACATTTTTGGTTGTAACATGACGAAATGTGGAAAATGTCAAGGGGTGTGAATACTTTTTCAAGGCACTGTATGTGCATCTGTGTTCATTCTCTGCAGCTAAAAAGGTGCGCGCCTTGTTTTCCGTTTTACATACAGTAAGTCTTTGATTCCATTAGTGCTTCTTCATAGTAAATCTGTTTAAATATTAATAAAGGCAGTTAAGTTGCTTTTCTTCTCTGCAAACAGGAGCAGCCCCAGACTTAAATACGGCATCACCCTGAATGACTAAATAATAATCTTATACGGCTCCTCTGCTGCTGTATTTAATTGGAAAAACAATTCTGCTCAGCCTGAAGACGCTGCATTTAAATTAGAACTTTGTGTGTTTCTTACTTGGAAGTCGCTAAAGCGTTTTCCTCTCCCGGGTTTTTTTTTTTTTTTCTCCTTCCCTAACCCTCTGCATTAATGCTTCATTTCAAAGTAGGCTGCTGCTCCTGATTGGCTGCGTAGACCTGCAGCAAGACTGCAGTGTGTCTAAGGCCAGTCTTTGCAGCTGTAAATCTGAGCTAGCAACACAAAAAAATGGAGGAAGGCTGAACTTTACACCCGAGTCTGCAGTTCCCGGGGACCTGGCCTGTCCTATGACCTGCTGCACCAGAGCGTCCTCCCTCTTCTGAGCTATAAAAATAAAACAGGTCGTTAGAAAGCATTGCAGATCATCTGGGTAATAGAGAGTCTGCTGTAATGTATACTGTAATATCAGCATTCAGCAAGAAAATAGATATATACAATGTAACTCCAGCTATAGGATCAGTTGGCAGAACATATATATTCACCATACAAATCTTTGTTGGATTATTGCAATAGATTATTGTATAGATTGCTGATGCAAATAACATCTATAGAGCTGACACATACATGTCTATAGAGCTGACACATACATGTCTATAGAGCTGACACATACATGTCTATAGAGCCGACCCATACATGTCTATAGAGCTGACACACATACATGTCTATAGAGCTGACACATACATGTCTATAGAGCTGACCCATACATGTCTATAGAGCTAACACATACATGTCTATAGAGCTGACACATACATGTCTATAGAGCTGACACACATACATGTCTATAGAGCTGACACACATACATGTCTATAGAGCTGACACACATACATGTCTATAGAGCTGACACATACATGTCTATAGAGCCGACACACATACATGTCTATAGAGCCGACCCATACATGTCTATAGAGGTGACACATACATGTCTATAGAGCTGACACACATACATGTCCATAGAGCTGACACATACATGTCTATAGAGCTGACACATACATGTCCATAGAGCTGACACATACATGTCTATAGAGCTGACACATACATGTCCATAGAGCTGACACACATACATGTCTATATAGCTGACACACATACATGTCTATAGAGCTGACACACATACATGTCTATAGAGCTGACACATACATGTCTATAGAGCTGACACACATACATGTCCATAGAGCTGACACATACATGTCTATAGAGCTGACACATACATGTCCATAGAGCTGACACATACATGTCTATAGAGCTGACACACATACATGTCTATAGAGCTGACACATACATGTCTATAGAGCTGACACACATACATGTCTATATAGCTGACACGCATACATGTCTATAGAGCTGACACATACATGTCTATAGAGCTGACACACATACATGTCCATAGAGCTGACACATACATGTCTATAGAGCTGACACATACATGTCCATAGAGCTGACACATACATGTCTATAGAGCTGACACATACATGTCTATAGAGCTGACACACATACATGTCTATATAGCTGACACGCATACACGTCTATAGAGCCGACCCATACATGTCTATAGAGCTGACACACATACATGTCTATAGAGCTAACACACATAGATGTCTATAGAGCTGACACACATACATGTCTATAGAGCTAACACACATACATGTCTATATAGCTGACACGCATACACGTCTATAGAGCCGACCCATACATGTCTATAGAGCTGACACACATACATGTCTATAGAGCTAACACACATAGATGTCTATAGAGCTGACACACATACATGTCTATAGAGCTGACACACATACATGTCTATAGAGCTAACACACATACATGTCTATAGAGCTGACACACATACATGTCTATAGAGCTGACACATACATGTCTATGTAGCTGACACACATACATGTCTATAGAGCTGACACACATACATATCTATAGAGCTGACACACATAGATGTTTATAGAGCTGACACACATACATGTCTATAGAGCTGACACACATACATGTCTATAGAGCTGACACATACATGTCTATAGAGCTGACACATACATGTCTATAGAGCTGACACATACATGTCTATAGAGCTGACACATGTCTATAGAGCTGACACATACATGTCTATAGAGCTGACACATGTCTATAGAGCTGACACATACATGTCTACAGAGCTGACACACATACATGTCTATAGAGCTGACACACATACATGTCTATAGAGCTGACACACATACATGCCTATAGAGCTGACACATACATGTCTATAGAGCTGACACACATACATGTCTATAGAGCTGACACACATACATGTCTATAGAGCTGACCTGCATGCTTTGGCCAATCACAGCGCGCTCTGCTGCGAGAGCCATGATTGGCCAAAGGCATGGTGCCTTTGGCCAATCATGGCTCAAGGGGCTGAGTCCATGCCCCACACTATATAAGGCTGCTTACACGGCAGCCATACATAGTTTTATGAATGAGAGCAGCAAAATGACATTTGTAAAGGAAAAAATTTAATGTAAAACTGCTCGCGGCTGTAATGTATTGTCGAATCCCGGCAATATAGATAAAAATCATTGAAAAAAAGGCCAAAATAAAAAACAAATTGCGTGGGGGTCCCCCCCCAAAATCCATACCAGGCCCTTCAGGTCTAGTATGCAAATAAAGGGGAACCCTGCGCCTAAATTGATTTATTTAATATCACTTTAATGTGACTGTGTGCAGGTGTCTATTTTGACAATACAGGTGCTGAATTACAGACTGGTGAACAAATGGAGCTGTTGCCTTTAACAAATTAATCAAATTTCATTTAATAAAAACTGATGTAATGCTCTGGACAACAGCTTGCCCTCCTATTTCTTTGCTCTAGTCTCCAATTCAGCTTCATGGAGCAAGGAACCACAGTGCAGCTACACCAACCAATCAGATCAGATCATGTCACTATTGTCTTGTTGGACTGATGAAAGGTGGTTTCTGATTGGCTGCAATGGGTTACTGCACTCCGCATGTTGCTCCTAGGAAAAAATAGAGGTAAGAAGGTCTCTCTGAAGAAATATGAGGCAACCTGGGTATTGCTCTTTAGACATATTACACTAATTGGCTATAAACGGTTGACTCGGCAAACTAAAGCCAACCAATAATGTAATTACTGTAATTGTCTGTTGAGTAAAATAATTCACGGAGTATTGATGGGGCCCCTGACTCCGGCTCTCTGTGTGCGCTCTTCAAATGATATATTGGAATGATAGGAGAACAGAATAGTAAGCAAGAAGGAAAAGGACACGTTTTCATGACATTCCTAAGAACTGCTATTCTGTAACCAACTGAAATTTTTATATATTTTATTTTAATTAAATTTTTTAAACTGGTTAAAAAAAAAAAAATTCTATTCAACTATGTATTCTTAAAGTGGAGCTCCACCCAAAAGTGGAAC
This sequence comes from Lithobates clamitans, assembly GCA_037952925.1. Taxonomy (NCBI): domain Eukaryota; kingdom Metazoa; phylum Chordata; class Amphibia; order Anura; family Ranidae; genus Lithobates; species Lithobates clamitans. The sequence continues at coordinate 156,204 of JBBGZY010002269.1, read as the reverse complement.
TACCGCTTGATTGCTTCCCCCTCCGGTGCCCCCCCCCCCATCCCCTCGCGCGCATGCCGGCCGTGATTCCGGGTTCCCTTACCTGGAATGGCGGTAGCTGCACCCGACAGTCGATCCGAAGATCGTCTGGGGTGCCGACATTGCAGGATCCCTGGACAGGTAAGTGTCCTTATATTAAAAGTCAGCAGGTGCAGTATTTGTAGCTGCTGACTTTTAATTTGTTTTTCCCCCAAGGTGAAATTCCGCTTTAGCTCCTTCCCTCCTGGTAGCAGCGTTTTGGCAGAAAAAAAAAACGCTTGACGCTTGTAAACGTGTGTAAATGCGTCTAGACGCGTTTAGGCGCATTAAGGGCTTGGGCGTTAATTAATTTCATTGGCCAGCTCTGTATTCATTATTACATTGTTAAAATATGTTTTTTTTAAATGCAAGCAGGGAATATTGTACTTGCTATCAGCTTCTTGCAGTCCCTGTACAGCAGAGCTCAGATTGGAGAGGAGGAAGTAGCATAAGGATACCGTCAGTTGTGCTGCTGCCAGCAAGGGACACACTGATAGGTGGAGAGAGCAGAGTGACAGAAAGGAGCTCATTGGTCTTCTCCGTGTCCTTTCACTGTCCCGTCACAGGCTGGGGGAAGAGAAAAGACCTGTAAGTGTAACTGCAGCATAGAAAAATCAGGTCTCTTGCCCTGCCAGACAGGCCCTGCATGGGCAGAAATAGAAATCCTTTGGCAGGTAAAACTGTTCCCTTATGTGCAATTCAACCTTGTATTTAGCTGTTAAACAATAAATTGTGAGTCCATTCAATGGGTGTTTAAGAGTCCATAATTTCACTTTTCAACCAATATCAAGTGTTCATAAACTAACACAAATCTTCATATACACTTAAAGCAGACCTTCAGACATTTTTTTCATCTTTCCATCTTTGGATAGTAAAACATTTATTCTGCCAGTAAATACCTTATACAGCCCACTTCCTGTTTCTTGTTTGGTAATTAGCTTAGGCTTATGATATCATGCACAGCTCTCTCTCTCTCACTCTTGTGAGAGTTTTCCAGGAAGGGAGGGGGTGAGTCATAAGAGGCCCAATGAGAGCTGCAGAGCTGGAGGTGTGTCTGTGTAAATCTAGGAAGTGAAAAGGCAGCAGCTTCAGCTGCCCGCAGTTAAAATGGTTGCAGCCAGACTCAGTGGAGGGAGATTTCTGCAGCATACTTGGCAAGTACAGAATCACAGTATATATAAAATAATATGCAAAGTGGTTGGAGGGAAGCTTCAGAATGGCAAAGATGTTTTTATTACAAATTATGTGAGCAGACTGCAGCTCCTCTTTAAGTGATTGTGTTCCATCTCCACGTGCTATCACTCCACCTCTAGGTGCAATGGCTGCTCACCTTAGTAGTGCATTTGTGCTTTATGTTGGGTGGTCTATGTGGTTTCATCTCCAGCCTTTTGCAGCTACTTCACTCGCATGGTTCTATAAGGAATCCATGCCTGCTTACGTACATCCAGTAGTGACTCAAAGGGAGTGGAGAGTATTCACAGCACACCCTGTATTAAGATTAAACATGGAAATATGCACTCACAATTGAATCAAATATACAGAACAATATTCCAGCCAACAATATGGAAATCCTCACCGCACTTCTGGTTTGCGAATGACGGGAAGTGACATCACCGGCACCGCCCAAAGTGTTGTGTCACTAATCCTATGAAGAAGTCGTAACGCCGCTTGGCGTCATTTCCGGTCATTTCTATAGTTCCAGGAGTATGCTGATAGCAGAACAGAGCAGAATGATAGGGAGAGAAGTTCATTAGCCTGAACTTCTGAATTAAAAATACTTTAGTAAAACAGCTACAATGCACAATAACAAACAAAGGCAAATGCTTTAATAACAGTTGCAAAGAAGATATTATTAAATACAATTTCAAAGAGTACCCAAAACCTAATTCAAGCGGCAAAGTCCTAACCTCCAAGGGCCCTGACTAATGGAGAAGCCCTAAATATGGGTTATATACAGTACAATCTGGGACTATTAGTCACCGTCCCTCCTCTTATCTTTCCACTGGCCAGTAGTAAACCTGTCGACGGCTGGCGCTGGGGCCCAAGTTTATGTTGGATTGCTCCTAAACAGAGTTTATTTGTAAAGAAAAAGAGAGTGATTCATAAACTGTATCTTAGGAGGATCCTAAATAGATGGTCGCTGTCTCTTTTAGAGCAGAGCTACCAAGATGGTGGTCAAAGGCCTCTTACCACTCAGAAGTCCATTGTGGAATCTCCCTTCCTGGGAAACTGGACACATCATTAGGTTGCCTCCTGTGATCTCCAAAGGCAATCACACCAGCTCTGGGCGCTATTGCAGCGATCCCGGGCAATGTGTCTGATGATCAGAGAGAGAATGTCCTCTCCTGGAGCTCACTGGGTTTCTCTGGCTACAGTGACCTCTGGATAGGTGCGGCCGTATAAGGATGTACTGGTATTCAGCAGCATCACCAGCCTCCGCAAAGTCAGCAGCACAGCAGCAGCTTCATTCAGCACTGCTTTCCACTTCTCTTCTCTCCATGGGAGACTCCCCCCCCCAGCCCAGAATTTCCAATCCATTTTTCCTGCGGTTCTGGCAGCCGGTCTTCCTGGGACTTGTAGTCCCACACAGTCTAACAGTTTCTTAGTGCAAATTTTCCAGGTGGGGACTACATTCCCTACAAGTCCATGCAGTGATTGAGCCGGCTCCCTCTCTTCCTAGATGCTGTATCCAATCACTATGTCTCTGTCCTGGGCAGTGGGTGGGACTTTTCTACAGCGGCTGCAGGTGCAATGTCTGGGTCCTCTCTCCTCCCCCTTTTCTAGCCACTCCCTATAATTAGAGCAGGGGATAGGGGAAAGACAGCGAGGTGTATATATGTGACAGCCAGGCCCAGCGGCTTCCATGACAGTGGTGCCGTGGCCAGGGCTACATACAGTATCTCCCAAAAGTGAGTACACCCCTCACATATCTGTAAATATTTTATTATATCTTTTCATGTGATGACACTGAAGAAATGACACTTTGCTACAATGTAAAGTAGTGAGTGTACAGCTTGTATAACAGTGTAAATTTGCTGTCCCCTCAAAATACCTCAACACACAGCCATTAATGTCTAAACCACTGGGGACAGACGTGAGTGCACCCCTGAGTGAAAATGTCTAAATTGGGCCCAATGATCCATTTTTCCTTCCTGCTGTCATGTGACTCATTAGTGTTACAAGGTCTCAGGTGTGAATGGGGAGCAGGTGTGCTAAATTTGTGTTATCGCTCTCACTCTCTCATACTGGTCACTGGAAGTTCATGGCACCTTATGGCAAAGAACTCTCTGAGGATCTGTAAAAAAGAATTGTTGCTCTACATAAAGATGGCCTAGGCTATAAGAAGATTGCCAAGACCCTGAAACTGAGCTGCAGCACGGTGGCCAAGACCATACAGCGGTTTAACAGGGCAGGTTCCACTCAGAACAGGACTCGCCATGGTCAACCAATTAAGTTGAGTGCATGTGCTCAGCGTCATATCCTGAGGTTGCCTTTGGGAAATAGACGTAGGAGTGCTGCCAGCATTGCTGCAGAGGTTGAAGGTCTGGGGGGTCAGCCTGTCAGTGCTCAGACCATACGCCGCACACTGCATCAAATTGGTCTGCATGGCTGTCGTCCCAGAAGGAAGCCTCTTCTAAAGATGATGCACAAGAGAGCCCAAAAACAGTTTGATGAAGACAAGCAGACTAAGGACATGGATTACTGGAACCATGCCCTGTGGTCTTATGAGACCAAGATAAACTTATTTGGTTCAGATGGTGTCAAGCATGTGTAGCGGCAACCAGGTGAGGAGTATTAAACATAACGACCCCAAACACACCTTCAAGACCACCACTGCCCTGCTAAAGAAGCTGAGGGTAAAGGTGATGGACTGGCCAAGCATGTCTCCAGACCTAAACCCTATTGAGCATCTGTGGGGCATCCTCAAACAGAAGGTGAAGGAGCATAAGGTCTCTAACATCCACCAGCTCTGTGATGTCATCATGGAGGAGTGGAAGAGGACTGCAGTGGCAACCTGTGAAGCTCTGGTGAACTCCATGCCCAAGAGGGTTAAGGCAGTGCTGGAAAATAATGGCGGCCACACAAAATATCGACACTTTGGGCCCAATTTGGACATTTTCACTTAGGGGTGTACTCACTTTTGTTGCCAGCAGTTTAGACATTAATGGCTGTGTGTTAAATTATTTTGAGGGGACAGCAAATTTACACTGTTATACAAGCTGTACACTCACTACTTTACATTGTAGCAAAGTGTAATTTCTTCAGTGTTGTCACATGAAAAGATATAATAATATATTTACAAAAATGTGAGGGATGTACTCACTTTTGTGAGATACTGTATATATTTTTAGTTATTTTATTGGTGTATTTAGCTGTTTGCCTGGAGTTAAGCTTCAAAGTGGTTGTATTGTCCGCTTGGTCATTTTTACCTACAGGTAAGCCTATAATAAGGCTTACATGTAGGTAAAATGAATATCTCCTAAACCTGTACGGTTTAGGAGATATTCACCTTCAGCGGCGCATGCGCAGTGAAGGTCCGGCATATCGTGCCGGAACGGAGGGCTCCCGCACGCATGCCTGGAAGAAACGCAGCGGGAACATGTCAGCTCCCTCAGCGATGACTGGGCCGTCCTGTGGGAGCTTCGTTCTAAGGTAATTCAAGGTATGCGGTGCATACTAGCTCATTATGCCTTTGCCTTACAGGTTTTTTGTTTTTTTTGTGGGCATACAACCGTTTTAAAGCAGATTCACTAAATATGAATGTAGAAAACAACAATAAAAAGATAATATTGAGGCACAATGATATGGTGAATAAGGCTGTGACAGTAGAAATAACTAATTAGTAAAAAAATAATACCAACAGGACCAAAAATATGTACAATGCTTCTTTCATTGCTGACTCACCAAGGCAATTTTTGTGTTCCTTCACCACATTGCTCTATTGAAAAGGAACTCTTTAAAGTGGATCTCTTAAAGGTCAAGCAACCTCCATTGTGATTGCCCTCCTGTGTGATTACACAAATCTATCACTTATTATGAGGCCTCCGTGTGTTCCTACATGAAATGCATCCCGCAAATCAAAATCCAATGTGTAGCGGACCATGAAGAAACAAACCTCTAATAGCGTAACTTTATTATATAAAGCCATGTAATAACATGGATTGCACTTATATAAATAAAGTAAGTCCTTCAATAAATGACTCATATATAAAACAACACTCATGAGAATGGGAGAATGGCGGTTCCAAGCATGATTGCGTAATTTGTACATTTGAGTTCAATAAGTGTTGTTATGCTTTTGAGAGAAATGAAGGAACAGTTTTAATGGTACTGGGACCTCTAGGGAGGGGTCTAAGTTCACATTTATGTAAAAAACCCCAGCCCCCATCCCTACACTACAGTCGGTTTGCGACAACATCCCCCCTTCTTCTCTGCAGGTCTGGACTAAACTACGGCCTGGTATAAATCTAGTATCAGGATGCCATGCTTGTGCGCTGACAGCATTGCTTCTACATTACGGGTCTGCAGTACGGCCCTTCAGGTTTATGGGATAGTGTCTTAGTGTGTAGGCCTAGGCAGCCCGGCATTACATTTTTACCAGCTGGGCTTCAAACAGCGCAGAAGTACAGAAGATATAAGCAGGGGTGGGGAGGAGGGGCGGCTGCCCTGGGCATTGTGGTATTATGTGGGGTGGGGGGGGGGGCACCACAAGGAGATTGGGGGGAGGGGATTTGTGTTGGGTGGGGGAATTTGGGGGGTGGCAGGGGTTAAGAATTGTTCTAGCAGGGCAGATTTGGGGAGGTGTGATATGAATGCTAATTTGAGGGGGGGATATGTGTTGAGAGGGGGAATGGGGGAAGAGGATTTGTGCTAGAAAAGTAATATGCTAGAAGGGGGTTGTGCTAGTAGAAGTGATTGGAGATATTTGTGCTAGGAGGGGAAATTTGTGGGGGGGGGATTTGTGCTTGGATAGGGGATTGGGGGAGGGTGGTTTGTGCTGGAAGGCGGGGGGGGGGTTCATTTAGAGTGTGGGGGGATTGTGCTTTGAGGGGGAATATTTATTTATTTGGGGAGGGGGATTTGTGCTGGGGGCAGATGGGAGAGAGAGGATTTGAGCTTGGTGGTTAGGGGGTGAGCATGCAGATTAGCGATCCATTTTTTTTTGGGCGGGGTTGCTGACACATAATGCTCATACATAAAGTGGGGGGTGCAATTTGGCATGTTTGCCCTGGGCTCTAGATGACCTTTTCCCAGCACTGGATATAAGTACAGACCAGTGGGGAGGGGAGGTTGTCGGTGGCACAGCTGGTTGCATTGTGGGCTGGAGGGACTTTTGCATAAACGTGAACTTGTGCTTTACCATCATATTTGGTTGCCCATAATAACCTAGTGCTGGCACCAAATATGGATTTCTCTTATGCCCCGTACACACGGTCGGACTTTCAGCCAACAAGCTCACATCCAAAAATTGTTGTCAGAAAGGCTTAATTTTCACTTGAGGTTGGGTGGCAGTAAAAATAGGTTGAGCATCGCAGTGCAGAAAAAAATTATCGCCTTGCTGCCTTTGGTGGGCAGTACTGTCAGTGAACTTAGGCGAAGTGAATGGGCCAGGCTGCAACCACAAGCTAAACTCTAGGACTGCACTTGAGGCTTAGTATTCCCATTAAAAAAGGCCACTTGACTGTCAAAACCGCTCTGTGAAAAGCGATCCTTCACAAATCGGTTTTCACAGACCGATGCAGGCGTAAATGAATCCTTATGGTCTTGAAGAAAAACACATTTTTAATTCGCCCATCCACCGAATGAGGCCTGTTTATATTCTTTTGAAATCTTTTTATGCAACTAATCTTTTGCAATAACTATTATAGCACTGTATGGAATTGGGAGCATTATTGAACAGTTTGGAGCCCTTAAGAGCCCAATAAACATGGTGCAGTGCCCTACAATTTAAGACCAGGGTCTCCAAACTTTTCAGGGCCACATTGTATATTTAAATATTTGTTGGCTGGAAAAATATAAATTTTATAAATGAATAAATTGTAAATTAAATAATACACAAACTCCAAGATATAATAAAACTTAACTTCAGAGGCCTTCCATCACTTCAGATGTCCCCCATCACATCAGGAGCCCTCCATTACATCAGAAGCCCCCCATCACATCAATGTCCTCCCTTTAAATCAGAAGCCCCCCATCACATTAGAAGCCCTCCGTTACATCAGATGTCTTCTCTTCACATCAAAAGCCCACCATCACAGAAGAACCCTTCACATTAGAAGTTCTCTCTTCACATAAGAAGTCCTCCCTTCACTTCAGAAGTCCTCTTTTCACATCAGAAATTCCCTATCACATCAGAAGTCCCCTTTTCACATCAGAAGCCCCTCTCCCCCTTATCAAATCAGAAGTCACCCCATCACATCAGAAGCCCCCCATCACATCAGAAGTGATTTCTTCACATCAGAAGTCATCCCATCACATCAGAAGTCCTCTCTTTACATCAGAAGCCCCCCATCACATCAGAAGTCCTCCCATCACATCAGAAGTGTTCTCTTCACACCAGAAGCCCCCCATGACATCAGAAGTCCTCCCTTCACATCAGAAGCCCCATATCACATCAGAAGTCCTCTCTTCACAGACTCATGTCCTCCCTTCACATCAGAAACTCCCCATCACATCAAAAGTCCCCTCTTTACATCAGAAGTTGCCCCATCACTTCAGAAGTTCTGTCTTCACATCAGAAGCCCCCATAACATCAGAAGTCCTCTCTTCGCCTCAGAAGCCCCCCATCACATCAGAAGCCCCTATTACATCAGAAGTCCTCTCTTCATAAACTCATGTCCTCCCTTCACATAAGAAACTGCCCATCACATCAGAAGTCCCCTCTTCACATCAGAAGCCCCACCCCCCCAATCACATCAGAAGTTGCCCCATCACTTCAGAAGTTCTGTCTTCACATCAGAAGCCATCCATCACATCAGAAGACCCCTTATCACATCAGAAGTCCTCTCTTCATATCAGAAGCCCCCCATTACATCAGCAGTCCTCCCTTCACACCAGACGTGCTCTCTTCACATCAGAAGTCCTCCCTTCACTTCAGAAGCCCCCATCACATCAAAGCCCCTATCACATCAGAAGTCCTCCCTTCACATCAGAACACCCCCCTCTCCATCACATCATAAGCCCCCATCACATCACAAGTCCTTTTTTCACATCAGAGGTCTTCTCTTCACATCGGATCCTCCCTACATTTTACAGTCCCCCCTACATCAGGGTCCCAATCAGAGGCAGAGACCAACTGATCTGAACCTCTGCCACTGAACCTAGCTGCAGCCTGGATAAAACCTTATAACAGGCCAGATGTGCCCCAGGGGCTGTAGTTTGGTGGCCCCTGCTTTAAGACAATGGATAAATCTTTCAGCATATTTGTTAAAGTGGAGTTCCACCCACTTTTACAACTCTTCAGCATCCCTCACTAAACTGTGCACTGTAAACGAATTGGATATTTAAAAAAAAAATTCTCAGCACCTACTGTATATCTGCTGTATTCATTTTTCACTTCCTCCTCCCTGGCCGCGGCCCATCGCATCATTTCCTGTTTGCAATGCCTTCTGGGAAGGGGCGGCAACTCCCTCTGACACTGCCGTTGCTATGGAAACCTGACCTGAAACCTATTACACTGCTTGTGCTGCACTGAGCATGTGCGAGATCTGCAAGGATGAGATCCAGGAAGAAATACAGTCTGGCTTCAGATGCCCACACTTAAGATGGCCATGGCCTGCTGCAAGTTTATAAAATAACAAACTACTGCTATAAACTAACAAAACAGACCTTAGTTTACAGACTAACTTTACTAGAATACATTAAGCTTGTGTATTATAGGGGTATTTTTATTTAAAAAGTATAATTTCGGCCGGAACACCACTTTAAGCACAATTAACATTTCTAAATGTCCCCTAAAAGACAGCAAACTTTCCCTATTTGATTTCAGTTCCACTTTAACAGCAGGTTGAAGCACATATTTTCTGTTATTATAGGCATAGATAGACATTTTTTGGGGATCTTCTGAATACATCTGGATTTTCATTCTTCAAAGTGGCAATCCTCAGGCTACACACCCATTAGTAAAAGATAAGCTGTTTGTTTTGGAACATTATGCAAAACCAGAGTCTTTCTGTGCATTGATATAAACCAGATTAGTCAGTAAATAATGTGTCTAGTTCTCTTTAACCAACCAGATAGCAGGTTTTATCCGTTCTTTTCCACGTACAAAGCTTCCCTTTGAATTGGCAATTTCTGATAATAAAGAAGGCTTCCTTAAGGGAAGAGGAGTCGGTATCTGTAATAGCAGATGTCTTACTTACAGCAGGCCTAGCATATCCAGCAAAGCATTTCATGATTGCTCTGGGTCTTGTGAGGCGCTTGGCCTACAATGGAGCATAGCAGCCAAAATCATAGCGGATCGTAAAAACTGTACTAACACCAGAACGAGGTCATGAAATGACATCACCTGGAAACGGACAGCGGAGTCATTTTTATTGATGGATTAGTAGTCCACCCTTGTCTTCCTTAGCATCTTTCTGTAGATTTTCAGCACACAGCATGTGGTCCTGTTCAAATAACTATTGAAATGCATGCATCATGGGCAAGAGGATGAATTATACTGCAAATGTTCAGAAGCCACCTTCTCCTCGTTCACTGATGTGCATTATGGAAGGACATATTTATTACAGGGCATATGCAGAAGGAGGATTAAAGAGGGAAAGCACTTCTTTTATGTTATATATGACCACCTCTGAACACTTATCATAATATTCATTGGTTAAGAAGCCATAAGTCTTGAGCAATAGATGTAACTCTTCCATTGGTCTGCAAGATTTTGCTTAAAGGCCAACTACAGAGATAAATATTTCATTCTTGTAACTATATATGAGTAATACCTGTAATTATATTATTATAATTAGAATACAAATTCCATTTTCTTTTCAATTTTTAAAATACATTTTGTTTAAAAGAAAGGAAAACCGATATAATGTCAACAGTATAGGAGGAACGCATTTTGAAGAACTTGGCAATATATGTGAATGATGATTTTCAGGTTCTGGTAATATTTGGTTGTTGGAACATTACCGCTTCTACCTTCAAGTAGAAGACCCTATCAATTAAAGAAGAAGTACAGCCAAAGCTTATTTGACTGTGCTTGTCCTGTGGATCAAAGGAGGGCAGTTTGTTCTGCACTGCTGTGACCCGTTTTCAGCAGACAAAGGGCTGAAGCCCTCTGTCAGCTGACGTCACAAAGCCGGTCCAGGCTCGGGAAAGATTGCAACCATATAGTCAGGATCCACCCACATGCCTGGACCGGCACCCGGCTTAGCCTTTTAGCGAGGCTCCACTCCGGCCCCCTCCACAGCCCAGCGCTCCAGTGAGCGCGGGGGGAGCAGAGCAGAGAGACCGTGACTGACAGTCAACAGCTCTCTGCTCAGAGTGCTCAGAGAACCAAGCGATCGGTGGTGTTCGATTGCTCGGTTCTCAGTCTTAGAGCCGGCGGGGAACAGATGCTGCATCGGACTAATGCTGCATCCACCTAGGTAAGTATGATCCCCCCCCCCCACCACCACCATCAATGATATTGAGGTCAGGAGACTGAGATGGCCACTCCAGAACCTTCACTTTATTCTGCTGTAGCCAATGACAGGTCGACTTGGCCTTGTGTTTTGGATCATTGTCATGTTGGAATGTCCAGATTTGTCCCATGAGCAGCTTCCTGGTTGATGAATGCAAATGTTCCGCCAGTATTTTTTGATAACATACTACATTCATCTTGCCATCAATTTTGACCAGATTTCCTGAGCCTTTGTAGCGCACACAGTTGATTGATAATAAATGGCTTCAGCCAAACACTAACCTGAAAAATTCTCTGAAAAATGGCTAAGAAATCATAAATTCTGCCAGGGTATGTAAACTTATGAGCACAACTGTACACAAAATCTACCAAGAAATGTGACCCAGCAAAGCTTGGTCAGGTTACTGTAAATGTAACATTTCCTGAATGTCCACATTCACCTAGTGCTTAGGGTAATTATTTATGGTGAATGTGACTTTGGAATGCCATAAAAATGCCAGAAAGACAAATAACCCACAAGAAGACTGACAGGCAATTTTTTTATTGAAATCTTCAAAACATATTACTAACGAATTATTAAAATATCTTGATAATCTGAAAAAAAAAACATAATGTTAACACAGTCCCAAATATATATATATGGTAGTATAATTCTAAATGATAATTAACTATATTAAAGAGTATCTATGGTCAAAATTTAAAATCATATTTTAGTTTCTACATTGTATTTAAATCATCTAGCCTACTCCTATTAATCTGAATTATCCCCACACATTTACTTCCTTAAATTCTGTGACACATAGTCACTATGCCTTGTGAGTAGGCATTGCTGCGTCACAAATTTCACAGAGCCTGCCTTCAGATGTGCTGAGAGTTTCAGGAGATGGAGTCAGTGGAGGAATCACTTCTTGCAGGCAGCAAGGTACCATGGGACATGTAGTCCTTAGAAATTGAGGAGAAGCTGCAAAGCATGCAGGGAATCCAGGAAGTTGGCTAGAAGACAGGCAGCACTTAACGTAACCAGTTGCCGACCGCCTACCGCAGATGTACTGCGGCAGGTCAGCTCTATTGCACGGAACGATGTACCTGCACATCATTTCTTGCAATAGACACTGGGGGGCGCGCACATGCCGCCAGAGGCGCAATCGCACGCTGATTGGACAGAGGGGGAGCCAGTCAGCAATCAGCGGACCCGATGTTCGCCGGCCACCCGCAATCGTTCCCAAAAGAGGCACTGTCTTCACCCAGTCAGAGCACCCCCCCCCCCCCCACAGTTAGCAAGCACCCCCTGGGGACACACTTAACCTTTTGATCGCCCCCTGATGTTAACCCCTTCCTTGCCAGTGTCATTAGTACAGTAACAGTGCATATTTTTAGCATTGATCACTGTAATAATGTCACTGGTTCCCAAAAAAATGTTAGTTAGGTGTCTGATTTGTGCGCTGCAATGTCGATGTCCCGCTAAAAATCGCTGATCGCCTCCCTTACTAGTAAAATAAATAAAAATGCCATAAAAATATTCCATAGTTTGTAGACGTGATAACCTTTGTGCAAACCAATCAATATATGCTTATTGGGATTTTTTTTTACCAAAGCAGAATAAATTTTGGCCTAAATTGAAGAAATGTTATTTTTTAATTTTTTTTATTGGATATGTTTTATAGCAGAAAGTAAAAAATACTGTTTTTTTTTTTTTTTTTCGAAATTGTCGCCCTTTTTTTTGTTTATAGCGTAAAAAAATAAAAACTGCAGAGGTGATCAAATACTATTACTAATACTAATAATGGTCATTAAGGGGGTACAACCTTCTGAAAGGCTGATGTGGTTAACTTATACTAGATTGCCAAAGTAGTATATTAATTATTTTATATTGCGTGCATTGTTATTACAATGCTGATGTTATTAACTGAAAGTGTATGTTGTGTCCATAGAAACTCTTGAATTAAACATATAATACCTCTCTTCATCACTCATGGTAAATATGTCAAAGATTAATGTATTTGTTATATAACTTAATGGTATATAAAAAAAAAGACAGTATTAGAATTCATCAAAATAAATGTTTCTTTGCCTGGAGAGCCATCAGCCCAAGATCATGAGAATGATCTTGATGTAAGATACTGTAAAAGTACCCATCAGAGATCAGATGTCAATGACTGACAAAATCTGTTGAAGGCCCTCGACCCCTGTAGTGGGGAATGTCTGTGGACAGCTTAGGGCTTTATGTACCCTAGCCTATAGTGGCAGCTCCTAAACTTGAGTTTAGGAGCTTTGCCGTTTTTTTGCTAAAGCTCCTAAACTCAACTCCATAAAATCCTATGTGCCTATGTAGGCTGCCGTGTTTAGGTGAGCTTCAACCTCCCTCTCTTGAATGTGGAAGAATTGGGTTCAGGATAGGACGTTTCACGTTTTGCCATGGCCGCAGTAAATGTCGGCCAGTGTATATGAAGCGTAATGCCGCGTACAAACGGTCGGACTTTTCAGCTACAAAAGTCCGACAGACTTTCGACGGACTTTTGGCGGGCTTGCGGCAGACTTTCTTACGAACGGACTGGCCTACATACGATCACACAAAAGTCCGACGGATTCGTACGTGATGACGTACACCGGACTAAAATAAGGAAGTTGATAGCCAGTAGTCAATAGCTGCCCTAGCGTCGGTTTTTGTCCGTCGGACTAGCATACAGACGAGCGGATTTCTGGGTCCGGCATAGTTACGACGTAAAGATTTGAAGCATGTTTCAAATCTAAAGTCCGTCAGATTTGCGGCTGGAAAAGTCAGCTGAAAGTCCCGGGAAGCCCACACATGATCGGATTGTCAGCCGTATTTTGTCCGTCGGACTTTTGTAGACGAAATGTCCGACCGTGTGTACGTGGCATAAGTCAACCTGTTGTGTCTATCAAAGTTTACAGTATATGACGGTTTAAAGTCTTTGCCTTCACTTCAGTTCCGTTGTGTCCAGGTAGAACCTTCATCCTTGGTCTAAGTGTTGTTCTCAACTGCTTTCCCCAGAGTAAGAAAAGAGTTACCCGTGGACAGTGCAGTCTCCATCCAGTTTGTTAGCTTGGGGAAGGGAGGGAGGAGGAAAAGGAAGGAGGAGCAAGGGAGTGCTTTGCACACAGTGTGGGGAGACACAACCCTAGTCCCTACCAGGGACAGCAACCATGGCACCAGCTTAAACTGGCACATAGGCAAGGATTAAAAGTAAAGAAGCTGCATACTTTGTAGGTGATTGAATCAGCTGTTGAAAGTAGTGGTTTCATATGACAAAAAGACATTATTGAACATTTTTGAAGAATGATTCTTTTTGAAGTTATGAATTAGATTGTAACATGTCCATCAGCAAGCATTTCTGGGTATCTCCATCATCGCCACTTTATTTCCATGTCTATGGTTTCCCAAACACAGCATGCTTTCTGTCCTTAAGTTTGTATATATCCTTCCCAATGTCTCTTTCGTCTTTGCATATTTCAATACAATTCTTGTGCTGCCCCTCACCCTTGTGCTGTCATTGAGGTCGGTATAGGCGCTGTATTTCCAGTGTGATTGATTCTAACACCTTGTCCATATGACTTTCATCCTCAACCGAGAGAATTTAATTCCTGTATGAATGTGTCACAGCGGTCGTTATCAGTATACATTGTATGTTCAGACCATGATTTCTTGTGTAACGTGTTCCTGGACTTTTTCCAAGCTGGAGATGAGAAGACATTGCGGGTAAACTATGAGCTATACACAGATGTGACACATTGCAGATCACCCAGAGGACAGCAGACAGCTTTCTTTATCAGGTTCAATAATTTGCCCTGGGAAATCAATGCAGGAAATGCATTCCAAGAGAACTAGATAGTAGGATAGTAATGAAACAAATATAAACAAATGTCAATAAAATCATCCGATGCAATTTTACAAAAAATGAATACAGTCAAATTTGCTTGGATATTGATGCAGGGTTTGCTGATGTTACAAAGCGGTCTAAAAGTGACCCCTTAATATTTGGAGCAATGCTTCTGATTTATTTTCAGGCCATAAAGGGTTAAATCACAAGTTAAAAGCAGTACTTTTGAGGTGCTATGGAAAATGGTAACTGGTCCTCCACCATGCACATGCTACATGAAAATGTAGGCAGAGGACAGCCATTCTCAACCAGAGTTTTGTGGAAACCTCCAGGGTTCCTCCAGAGATTGCTAGGGGTTCATTGAGCTGTGGTCGATTGACCTCCCCATTTGATGGTTCCTGCATAGTTTTGGGGCCAACACCACTTGGCAGAGCAGGCTGCATGACATGAAAGATCCTTTTAACCAACCTTTCTGACCAATATAATAGATATTTTTCCACCAAGAAGAGGAGCCAGGAGCACCAGTGGGGGACCCAAGAAGAAGAGGATTGAGGCTGCTCTGTGCAATCCCATTCCACAAAGCATAACAACATGTTTATTATTTTAAAGAAAAAAAATAATTACAAACACTTTAAACATGGGTTTATTTTTTCTCTTTTCTATATTTTTTTGTATATTGTATGGACCTTCTTTCAAGCAGTGGATGTGAATAGCTTCTGGTATGTGAATAGTATCTTCTGGTGTGTAGTTATATTTATTACATAGTCACTGTTCATTTCTTGATATAACTTTAGCGTTCTTACAGTTACAGTGTTATTATATACATAGTCCGTTAATTGCTTCCTTGCTGAGGATTTATTCAACTGTTTCTCATTAATATATTATAGAGGAAGGTCATTGGTGATGCAGTTGATCTATAAAGATAATTAACCTGCCTTTTAAAGGGTAATATCAGCAATTGAAACATAGGTTATATTTAAAGAATGTTATTATTATACAGGATTTATATAACGCCAACCGTTTGCTCTTTACAACATGAGGGCAGACAGTACAGTTACAATACAATTCAATACAGGAGGAATCAGAGGGCCCTGCTTGTTAGAGCTTACAATCTAAAAAGGAAGGGTCAAGTGATACAAAAGGTAATAGCTGTGGGGATGAGCTGGTGCAGAAAATAAATGTACAGTTGTTAGGTGTGGGCAGGATAGGCTACTCTGAAGAGGAGGGTTTTCAGGTATCGTCTAAAAGCAAACAGAGTAGGAGATAGTCAGACAGATTGGGGTAGGGAATTCCATGGGATGGGAGAGGCTCTGGAAAAGTCCTGGAGGTGAGCATGAGAGAAGGTGACGAGGGAGCTAGAGAGCAGAAGATCTTAGGAGGAACGAAGAGAACGATTAGGTTGGTATTTTGAGACTATGTTAGTAATGTAGCTGGGGGCCGAGTTGTGGATGGCTTTGTAAGTTGTTGCTAGAATATTATTATACAGGATTTATATAGAGCCAAGAGTTTGCGCTTTACAACATGGGGGCAGACAGTACAGTTACACTACAATCCGATACAAGAGGAATCAGAGGGTCCTGCTCATTAGAGCTTACAATCTATAAAGGAGGGTCAAGTGATAGGTGCGCAGGATGAACTGATTGAGAAAATAAAAGTATAGTTGTCAGGTGGGGACAGAATAGGCTTCTCTGAAGAGGAGGGTTTTCAGGGATCATCTAAAAGCAAACAGAGTAGAAGATAGATTGGGGTAGGGAGTTCCATATGTTGGGAGAGGCTCGGGAAAAGTCCTGGAGGCGAACATGGGAGGAGATGACGAGGGAACTAGAGAGCAGAAGGTCTTGGGAGGAACGAAGAGAACGATTTGGTTTGTATTTTGAGACCAGGTAAGTGATGTAGCTGGGGGCCGAGTTGAGAATGGCTTTGTAAGTTGTTGTTAGTATTTTGAATTTAATTTGTTGAGTAAGTGGAAGCCAATGGAGGCATTGGCATAGAGCAGGGGTCTTCAAACTGTGGCCCTCCAGTTGTTCAGGAACTACAATTCCCATCATGCCTAGTCATGTCTGTGAATGTCAGAGTTTTACAATGCCTCATGGGATGTGTAGTTCCGCAACAGCTGGAGGTCCGTAGTTTGAGGATCCCTGGCATAGAGGGTTGGCAGACACGGAGTGGTTGGTAAGGTGGATGAGCCTGGCAGCAGTATTCATGATGGACTGAAGGGTGATAGCTTGCATAAAGGTAATCCCGTGAGGAAGGAGATTGCAGTAGTCGAGGCGAGAGATGACCAGGAAGGGAATTAGAAGCTTTGTGGTGTCATTGGTTAGGAAGGGGCGTATTTTGGAGATGTTGCAAAGGTTGAGGTGGCAAGATTTGTAAAACTATTGGATGTGGGGCCAAAAGGAGAGTTCAGAGTCCAAGATAACACCTAGAACGTTGGCATCCGGGGACGGGCTGATAGTAGTGCCATCAATCAGAGAAAGCAGGGGAAGAGGCACGTGGAGGAAGAAGTATTATAAGCTCGGTTTTGGATAGATTGAGTTTGAGGAAATGGTGTGACATCCAGATATGTCTGTTAGTAAATTTTGTTTTTTGCTTTGTCAACATATAATTTTTTTATTTTAGATATTTTGATATTAAGTTACATTCAGAAAGCACATAGTCTGGTACAACATGATCCCATATATCATGACATTAGTAGAACAGGAATATGGCAGTCCTTCATAACACTTCTTAGGAGCTAAAGATAAGACCATTATAAATATGCATTCCCACCTGTTCATCAAGAACATCAATACTGTGGTAACCAGTGTTTCCCAAGGGCAAGAGATTTGCCCAAGAAAGTAAAACAAAAAAAGAAAAAAAAGAAAAAAACATAAAGCAGAAGAAGAAAAAAGTTGGTAAATTAGTGATACGTGAGGAAACTGAACGGGTGGGCTGAGGGGGTAGAGAGATAAATTTGGGTGTCGTCGGCGAAGACAGTGTTAATTGCTGACATTTTTGCATTTGTTTTTAAATTCTTAAAATGGACGGTGTGGTACACATGTAGAATTATGATTAAGTGGCGGTTTATGCCAGCGCAGCTTAAAAGCCGTGCGACTTTGAAGGCAACATCCCTGCATAACTTCATCGCTGCTTGCATGCGACTTCTTTAACAGAAGTCAATGCAAGTTGTGTTGAAGTCGCCCCAAAGTAGTGCAGGAACCTTACGGAGTGATTAGAACGGTTCCATTGACGTTAATAGGGCGCGACAAAGTCGCATGACAAGTCGCGGCAGTGTGAACCGGAGCTAAGTGATATCTTCTATTCCCAGGTCTTGTGTGCATGCTTAAAGCAATACATAATTTTATATTAAGGTTAAAATAAACCTAATTATTAAAGTGTACCTGATCCTTTATGCAGCAAAAAAACTTTAAGGCAATACAGAAATCTTCTCAGTGCTATCCACAGCAATTTAATACAAGAAAAAAACTTTCCAAATGTTCTCATTGTTGTAAAGCAGTAACTCAACTGCCATTTTGTACAGCAGGCTTTGTCAGCCAGGGGTCCGTGGAATCCTAGGGTTCCTCTAGAGCAGGGGTCTCAAACTGGCGGCCCTCCAGCTGTTTCAAAACTACAAGTCCCATCATGCCTCTGCCTGTGGGAGTCATGCCTGTAACTGTCAGCCTTGCAATGCCTCATGGGACTTGTAGTTTCGCAACAACTAGAGGGCCGCCAGTTTGAGACTCCTGCTCTAGAGGTTACTATGGGTTCCTGGAGCAATGAGCAGTTTCTACCTTCTAGATAAGTTCTCACTGACACCAAAGATCTTTTTTAGCTATCTGTAAAGAAGGATTCCAATGACCACAAATATATGACACATTCTTTCCCACTGACCATCATGCTAATTATCAATAAACTATAGATTTAGAAATTATTAGCAGGTGTTCCCTGAGACTAGAAACTTATTTAAACTTAAGAAACTTATTTTTTATACCAAAAACATGGCATCTTGTTTGGTATACAATTCTTTAGCAAAGTAGGTGTCATCAAGTTAGGGTTTAGGTTATTTATTTATTACCCTGTTTCCCCGAAAATAAGACCTAGCGCGATTGTCGGTGATGGCTGCAATATAAGCCCTACCCCCTAAAAAAAGCCCCACCCTGTTTACCTGAAAATAAGCCCTACCCTGAAAATAAGACCTACAAGGACTTTAACTAGGGCTTATTTGGGGGGTAGGGCTTATATTGCAGCCATCACCCACAATCACGCTAGGTCTTATTTTCGGGGGAAACAGGGTACAGGTACTTATATAGCACCATCAATTTACACAGTGCTTAACATATTCATTGTATATTCACATCAGTCCCTGCCCCCCAAGGAACTTACAATCTAAGGTCCCTAACTCACATTGATTCATACACATACTAGGGCCAATTTAGACAGGAGCCAATTAACCTACCCATACCCGGAGGAAACCCACACAGGCACAGGGAGAACATGCAAACTCCAGGCAGGTAGGCCATGGTTAGTATTCAAACCAGCTGTCAGATCTACTTTAGTAATCCCTATACAGTGTACAGCAGGATTTCTCAACTAAAGTTCTTAATCAGAATTCCATGTTCCACTGACATTCAATGCAAGGGGACTTTTCCCACAGTCCAATGATGTATAGGGGTGTTTTTCCACTGACCCCCAATAAGGGGACAATCCTGTGAGGGGGGGTGGGGGGAGCAGATGAACTATTTTCATATTATTTTCAATATTATTTCATATTTCATATTTAGTTTAATTAATAGTTTAGTAACACTTTAATTAGCACCTTAATCAGCCACAGAGCCTGTGTAATTAATATGTGTTTGGGTTTAAAGGGATGAAGTGGCAACCCTAGCAAAACATGCAAAACAAAACCAAAGAATATTCCCAGCTCAGCTCGCCAGCCAGTCTGCAACCAACCAAATTATCCTGTCTAAAGCCTCGTACACACAATCTGATTTTTCGTCCGGGAATTGTGTGATGACAGACTTTGCCTAAAATCCGACCGTTCGTACGCTCCATCAGACAATTGTTGTCCAACTTTCCTCCAAAAAATTTTGGATGGCAGGCTAGTAAATTTTCGGCAGACAACAGTCTGTTGTCAGATTTTCGTCTCGTGTGTACACGAGTCCACAAGTCCGTCACACAAAAGTCCAAAGTACAAACACGCACGCTCGGGATCAATGCTCACCAAACACGACATTAGCAGAAGGTGCCCAAAGGGTGGCGCTCAAGAGCTGAAATTCCACGTAGTACGTTACTACGTTCGTGTTTGTGGCACGACAATTGTGTGCCGTTAGTCTGCAAGACAAAATCCAGGCACACGCCCTTCGGACAAAAGTCTGATGCTTTGTTGGCCAACAATCGGATCGTGTGTACGAGGCTTTACAGTTTGCGTTAAAAACAGGGATTTAGTTTGCACACATTTGCAAATACATGTGTGAGCTACAGAGGCACCCCATTATTATCTGTACTCCTAACTCTTGTAATAATAATAATAAAAATGCTATAAATCTATCCCCTATTTTGTAGACAGTATAACTTTTGCACAAACCAATCAATATACACTTATTGCGATTTTTTTTTTACCAAAAATATGTAGAAGAATCCATATCGGCCCAAACTGAGGAAATTTTTCTTTTAAAAAAATGGGGATATTTATTATAGCAAAAAGTACAAAATATTGTGTTTTTCTTTTCAAAATTGTTGCTCTTTTTTTGTTTATAGCGCAAAAAAGCAAAACCGCAGAGGTGATGAAATACCACCAAAAGAAAGCTCTATTTGTGGGAAATAAAGGACGTGTATTTTGTTTAGGTGCAACACCGCACGACTGCGCAATTGTCAGTTAAAGCGACGCAGTGCCGAATCGCAAAAAATGGCCTGGTCATTCAGCAGCTGAATCTTCCGGGGCTGAAGTGGTTAAGAACGTTTTCACATAGCAGCCCTAATTCTCCTTTTCTGGGGTCCTCCTCCTGCCTTCAGAGTGCCCCAATAGCAAGCTGCTAATTATAGTTTAGAGTGGCCCTATAGCAAGGAAAAAAAAAACTTCTGCCTTTAGAACCACTCCCTTCCTGCCCAGGACTACATGTCCCATGAGGCATTGCTCCTCACACATTTACAAGTTCTCAGGCACTTACTGATATGTATGAAATACTCGCTTTGCCATGCTGTTTATTACTTTGCTGTTCTGTATCCATACCTCCCAACATTTTGAGATGGTAATGAGGGGCACCTACTAGCAAATGTAGGTAGGCATAAGACACGCCCCCTGTCACACCCCCTTAAAGGAGAATTAACCCAAAAAAAAATCATTAAATCCACAAGGGCTTTTTTTTACCACTACTATTCCTTTATACTGTATTGTCTTTTAAAATTTACAAATGCAGCAATTTAGAATTTGGATGAAAGGTTTAGCACTGGGAAACACTTTTTGAAAGATACATTTTATATACAACTATATAGATCAGACCAGAATGAGAGACAAATGAGGAGGAAATAGGGACAGAGGGACATTGCTCCAAATCAGGGACAGTCCCTCAAAATTAGGGATAGTTGGGAGCTATGGAGACAGTTCCTCGAAATCAGGGACAGTTGGGAGCTATGGAGACAGTCCCTTGAAATCAGGGACAGTTGGGAGCTATGGGGACAGTCCCTCAAAATCAGGGACAGTTGGGAGCTATGGGGACAGTCCCTCAAAATCAGGGACAGTTGGGAGCTACGGGGACAGTCCCTCAAAATCAGGGACAGTTGGGAGCTATGGGGACAGTCCCTCGAAAGCAGGGACAGTTGGGAGCTATGGGGAAAGGCCCTTGAAATCAGGGACAGTTGGGAGCTATGGGGACAGTTCCTCGAAATTAGGGACAGTTGGGAGCTATGGAGACAGTCCCTCAAAATCAGGGACAGTTGGGAGCTATGGGGACAGTCCCTCGAAAGCTGGGACAGTTGGGAGCTATGGAGACAGTTCCTCGAAATCAGGGACAGTTGGGAGCAATGGAGACAGTTCCTCGAAATCAGGGACAGTTGGGAGCTATGGGGACAGTCCCTCGAAAGCAGGGACAGTTGGGAGCTATTGAGACAGTTCCTCGAAATCAAGGACACTTGGGAGCTATAGGGACAGTCCCTCGAAATCAGGGACAGTTGGGAGCTATGGAGACAGTTCCTCAAAATCAGGGACCGTTGGGAGCTATGGGGATAGTCCCTCAAAATCAGGGTCAGTTGGGAGCTATGGGGACAGTCCCTCAAAATCAGGGACAGTTGGGAGCTATGGGGACAGTCCCTCAAAATCAGGGACAGTTGGGAGCTATGGGGACAGTCCCTCGAAAGCAGGGACAGGTGGGAGCTATGGGGACAGTCCCTTCAAATCAAGGAAAGGTTGGGAGCTATTGGGAAAGGTGCTCGAAATTAGGGACAGTTGGGAGCTATGGAGACAGTTCCTCAAAATCAGGGACAGTTGGGAGCTATGGGGACAGTCCCTCGAAAGCAGGGACAGTTGGGAGCTATGGAGACATTTCCTCGAAATCAGGGACAGTTGGGAGCAATGGAGACAGTTCCTCAAAATC
This sequence comes from Lithobates clamitans, assembly GCA_037952925.1. Lineage (NCBI taxonomy): Eukaryota > Metazoa > Chordata > Amphibia > Anura > Ranidae > Lithobates > Lithobates clamitans. The sequence goes on along the minus strand of JBBGZY010002269.1, from coordinate 134,119 downwards.
AGGGACAGTTGGGAGCTATGGGGACAGTCCCTCGAAATCAGGGACAGTTGGGAGCTATGGAGACAGTTCATCAAAATCAGGGACAGTTGGGAGCTATGGGGACAGTCCCTCGAAATCAGGGACAGTTGGGAGCTATGGGGACAGTCCCTCGAAAGCAGGGACAGTTGGGAGCTATGGGGACAGTCCCTTGAAATCAGGGACAGTTGGGAGCTATGGAGACAGTTCCTCGAAATCAGGGACAGTTGGGAGCTATGGAGACAGTCCCTCGAAATCAGGGACAGTTGGGAGCTATGGAGACAGTTCCTCGAAATCAGGGACAGTTGGGAGCTATGGGGACAGTCCCTCGAAATCAGGGACAGTTGGGAGCTATGGGGACAGTCCCTCGAAATCAGTAACAGTTGGGAGCTATGGAGACAGTCCCTCGAAATCAGGGACAGTTGGGAGCTATGGGGACAGTTCCTCGAAATCAGGGACAGTTGGGAGCTATGGGGACAGTCCCTCGAAATCAGTGACAGTTGGGAGCTATGGAGACAGCTCCTCGAAATCAGGGACAGTTGGGAGCTATGGAGACAGTCCCTCAAAATCAGGGACAGTTGGGAGCTATGGGGACAGCTCCTCGAAATCAGGGACAGTTGGGAGCTATGAAGACAGTTCCTCAAAATCAGGGACAGTTGGGAGCTATGGGGACAGTCCCTCAAAATCAGGGACAGTTGGGAGCTATGGGGACAGTCCCTTGAAAGCAGGGACAGTTGGGAGCTATGGAGACAGTTCCTCGAAATCAGGGACAGTTGGGAGCTATGGAGACAGTCCCTAGAAATCAGGGACAGTTGGGAGCTATGGGGACAGTCCCTCAAAATCAGGGACAGTTGGGAGCTATGGGGACAGTCCCTCGAAATCAGGGACAGTTGGGAGCTATGAGGACAGTCCCTCAAAATCAGGGACAGTTGGGAGCTATGGAGACAGTTCCTCGAAATCAGGGACAGTTGGGAGCTATGGGGACAGTCCCTCGAAATCAGGGACAGTTGGGAGCTATGGGGACAGTCCCTCAAAATCAGGGACAGTTGGGAGCTATGGGGACAGTCCCTCGAAATCAGTAACAGTTGGGAGCTATGGGGACAGTCCCTTGAAATCAGTAACAGTTGGGAGCTATGGGGACAGTCCCTCGAAATCAGTGACAGTTGGGAGCTATGGAGACAGTTCCTCGAAATCAGGGACAGTTGGGAGCTATGTGTATCTGCAGTTTTTACGGAGCCAAAAACCTTATTCAAGATCAGTTGTTTGAGCTTTGTTACTTCTACCTGCTTCTAGCATTATCCTGAGAAGTTGTATGCTGAGTATTTTGCATATAGACAGGTAACATCTTATGCAGCTTTGCATAAACGCCTGATTCCCTGATCATGAAAGCGTGCGACGTAGAGGGATTACAGGATTGCCTATTCTGAGAAAAGAAGCGAGTTAAGTCTAAACAAATCCCTAAACAAGCCTGCCTTTCATTTATCCATTCCTGATTGTATCAGCCGCGCCGTGCAATGATACTTCCTCCTCTAAATGATCCAGCATGATGTATCGGTATGTGAACTGAATTACTATTGATTGCTATGGCTGGACAGAATGTGGAGAGTGCGCACACAGGGAATTAATGTCATGTCTCATTCTCCCCGGCCCTGGCTCGTTTATTAAATAACCTGACAGAAGGTTGTCTGCCGGCTTCAACAGGGGATTCCAAATAGAAACTGGAACACTGAAAGGATAATGTAACCTCCAGTTTATTTTGCCTTAAATGGACAGCGAAACATATGGGCATAGTTTAGGTGTGCCAGGAATATGTGTGCACATTAGAAAAAGCAGAGAGGCAGTGAAGGGCATTCAGCTTTGCAAAATGACACCGTATTTTACTTATTACAAGGCACAATCAGAATAATAAATCTTAAAGGTATACACAAGTCAAAGTTTAACCACTTCAGCCCCCCCGGAAGGATTTACCCCCTTAATGACCAGGCCATTTTTTTTGCGTTGCGGCACTGCGCCGCTTTAACTGACAATTGCGCAGTCGTGCGACGTTGTACCCACACAAAGTTGATGTCCTTTTTTTTTTTTTTCACACAAATGGAGCTTTCTTTTGGTGGTATTTGATCACCTCTGCGGTTTTTATTTTTTGCGCTTTAAACAAAAAAAGAGCGACAAATTTGAAAAAAAAAACAAAAACAATATTTTTTACTTTCTGCTATAATACATATCCAAAGAAAAAAAAATATTTAAAAAAAAAATATTTAGGGACTTTTTTTTAATTGTTTTTACTGCTAATGGCTGCGATCTGCTATTTTTAGCGGGACTGCAAAATTGCGGCGGAAAATCTGACCCTAAGTGACACTTTTTGGGGACCAGTGACACCAGAAGATCACCGGCGCAATGCGGGACTCCTACAGGCTGTCTGTGTAAAGCCCCATACACACGATAGGACTTTGTACAAACTTTCACTTGGATTTTTGTACAAAGGGCGTTGCCCAAAAGTTTGTCTTGCATACAGACGACAGGACTTTTCCAGCCAACTTTCACCATAATCACGTGGTTTTTCAGCTCTTTACCACCCCCCTTTGGTCAACTTCTGTATTGTTGTCTGATATTGTGTCAATCTCGCCACTTTTATTGGCGAGATTGACACCTTTCGAGCCGGGTTGACACTGGTGCGGGGATCCGACTTGGATCCCCGCCAATGCCAGGCACTGTGTTTGGTATGAATCTTGAGGGGGAACTCCACGCCAAATTTTAAATAAAAAACCGGCATGGGTTTCCCTCCAGGGGCATACCAGGCCCTTAGGTCTGGTATGGATATTAAGGGGAACCCCCTACGCCGAAAAACGGCGTGGGGGTCCCCTCCAAATCCATACCAGACCCTTATCCGAGCGCGCAGCTTGGCCGGTCAGAAAAGGGGGTGGGGACGAGCTAGCGCCCCCCCCCCCTAAGCCGTACCAGGCTGCATGCCCTCAACATAGGAGGTGGGTGCTTTGGGGGAGGGGGCGCCCTGCGGGCCCCCCACCCCAAAGCACCTTGTCCCCATGTTGATGAGGACAAGGGCCTCTCCCCGACAACCCTGGCCGTTGGTTGTCAGGGTCTGCGGGCAGGGCGCTTATCGGAATCCGGGAGCCCCCTTTAATAAGGGGGCCCCCACATCCCGGCCCCCCACCCTATGTGAATGAGTATGGGGTACATCGTACCCCTACCCATTCACCTAGGGAAAAAAGTGTCAATAAAAAATACAGTACACAGATTTTTAAAGTAATTTATTAGGCAGCTCCGGGGTCTTCTTCCGACTTCGGGGGTCCTCTTCCGACTTCAGGGGTCTTCTTCCGACTTCGGGTGTCCGCATCTTCCGCCGGCTCTACCGCTATCTTCTGGCACTCTTTTGCCAGCGGTGGCCCAGACTTCTGGATCGTCCTCTTCCCTCTTCTCTTCCAGAGATGTTGATACGACACTCTCTCCAGCCGGAATGCTCTCTGTGCGCTCCGCAACGGACTTAAATAGGCGGTGACCCCTCCCCCCTATGACATCACAGTCCCGGAACATGCTGGGACTGTGAGGTCATAAGGGGGGCGTGGTCATAGGATGGACTTTGCTCCATCGGACTTTTGTTGCCGGAAAGTTTGTCCATTCGCACAGCCAACAAAAGTCTGATGGAAACTGAAAAAGTTTGTCCGATGGCGCGTACACACGGTCGGATGTTGCTCCAAAACAGCTAATTTGCATGTTTGTTGTCAAAAAGTCCGATCATGTGTACGGCCCTTTAGCCGTCTTCTCATGCATCATACAGGCAGAGCAGATACACAATGACAGGAAGCATCAATGAACTACCTGGAGTGCTGAACAGCACCTTGTTAGTTCAATGAGAACTAAAAGCCAACAGTTGTAAAGGCTGAACAGAACTCTGTAAATCATTAAAGCAGCCAGGTGTTTCATCCTAAAAACAGGCGGAACATGTTCCCAACAGTCTATTTATCCTTTAACCACTTGCTGACCAGGCTTTTTCTGGCACTTTTTGTTTACAAGTCTAAAGCTGGGTTCACCCCGCAGCACGAATCGGCTCAGAGCAGGTGCGTCCCCATTCATCGTTTCAGGTCCTATTTCAGCCCGAATTTTTGGCTGAATTCAGCCCTGAAACTAACCAGAAGACGCACGAGACACCTGTGCAATTCACACCTGAGCCGCTCTAGAGGTGTGTGCACCGGCTCCATTGAGAGCCGGTCACAATCTCCTGACATTCGAACTGGATGAACATCTAATTCGCAATACTGTGAACCCAGCCCAAATCAGTATTTTTTTTCTAGAAAATTACTTATTACCCCCAAATATTATACATTTTTTTCACCAGAGACCATACGGAATAAAATGGTGACCGTTGCAATTTTTTAGGTCACATGGTATTAGCACAGTGGTTTTTCCAAACAAAAATTTTTTTTAGGAAAAATTAATTTGAATGAATAAAAAAAAAAAAAACACACACAATACATACCCCAAATTTTTTGTAAAATGTGAAAGATGATGTTACGCTGAGTAAATAGATACTGTATATATTCGAGTATAAGCCGAGTTTTTCAGCACTTTTTTTGTGCTAAAAGTACCCTCCTCGGCTTATACTCGAGTCAAGCACTGTTCTGGTGCAAAGAATGACATTTTCCAAACTGAATTTGGGGCCCCGTATCATTTTTTTGTTTTGCTATATATATATGGATATATATATATATATATATATATATATTTATACGTATTACGGTCGGCAAGTAGTTAATGAATAAGTTCACCTTTGTAAAAATAAAAAAAATTTGCAGGTAAAAAAATGTGCATTTATTATTTTTTTACTAGGAGCCTGCAAAGCATTGCAACCCCCGATCAGCAGATCGTGGGTGCAATGCAGGACCTCTGCAGGATATCTGTGTAGCTGTCTGCTCATACCTCATACAAGTAGACAGTTACACACTGACAGGAAGAGACAATGCTCAACAGCGCCTTGGTAGTTCATCGAGAACTAAAAGCCGACAGTTGCAAAGGTTGTCAGTACTTGTAGTTCATTCATTTACAGAACTCTGTGAATGAAAGACACGGCCATGTGTTTCATCCTAAAAAGGGGTGGAACATGTTCCCAAAGTTGAACTTATCCTTAAGGCTGGGTTCACACTATTGCGAATTGGATGTGGATTTCTATGGAGCCGGTTCACACATCTCCGCAGCGGCTCTGGTGCGATTTGCACAGGAGTCCTGTGCGTCTTTTGGTCCATTTCAGGTCCAAATTCAGCCCATAATTTCGGGCTGAAATCGGACCTGATACAGTGAGTGGTGACGCACCGGACTCTTGCTGTGAGCCACTGCGTTCTATAGTGTGAACCCAGTCTTAAAGTGGAACTTTAGTCAGAAAATTAAGTCCTGCTAGATCCCTTCACGCTAGCCCCTTTTGCAGGTATAGCTATGTAAAACATTACAGATAGGTGTCTATACTGTTTAAAATCCAGTAATACACTGTCTCACCCTGCTCTGTGCATGCTCAGTTGCTCTCTATTTAGGCACTATGCCTAACATGTAAAGACCGATCTTCTGACAAACTAAAGATTTTACTGCTGCTCAAGGGCTCTGGGCTTCAGCAAAATGGCAGCCTCCAGCAAGAAATACCATGAGCAATGCTGGAGGCACTTTATAACACACATTAATTACATTTTGGTGGCATTAATAATTAATGTGGAATGTATGTTCCTTGCTATAGAACATTATTTTTTAGCAAGTTGTTTTGGATAAAGTTCTGCTTTAAGTCCTGTAAATTCTTCTCTTCTCGGACACTTGTCACAGTGCCATGGCATGGATCAAATGGAATGGAGTAGGGTTGCACCAATACCACTTTTTTAAGACCTAGTACAAGTACTGATACTTTTTTTCAAGTACTCGCCGGTACCGAATACCAATACCTTTTTAATGTCATGTGACAGTGGACTGTGTCAGTAGTTTTTTATTTATTTTTTTTTACAATTTTTATTTTTTTTTATTATTTATTATAATTTATATATTTTTTGTTGTAAGGTTCTTTCTTTTTTGGGAGGGGGAGTGAACAATGTTAGCGTTTTTTTTTTTTTTTTTACAATTTTACCTTTTAAATGTTTTTTTACAATTTTTTGTTATTATTATTATTATTATTTTTTTATCAGCCCTCTTGGGGGGGCATTGGTGAGATATCAGGGGTCTAAACAGACCCCTGACATCTTCTCTTTGAGACAGAGAAAGGGATGGAGGACACAGATTCCCCAGTCCCTTTCTCTGCAGCCTCAGCTGCACTGAAAATGAACAGACAGATGCTCCTCTCCATTCAAAAAACTGGGACATGGGGGGAGTTACAAGCACTGATCTCCCTGTAAAGATTTCAATAAAAGCAGCTGAAAGCCGCAGGGGGGGGTTAAGAGAAGCGGCTTTCAGCTGCTTTATTGAAATCTATACGGGGGAGATTGGTGCTTGTAACTCTCCCCACCACCACACCGATCACCCCCTGACTGTCCAGGTATCGGGTGAAGCATTGCAGCATTTGCAAGTACTCGTGCACATACTCAGTATCAGTACCAATACTGGTGCAACCCTAGAGGCTTGATATTCAGGCATTGCCTCCCTGTCAGAGACCCCATCTGGACAGCTCTTCTATATAAGCAGACACTATGGGAGGAGATTTACTAAAACTGGAGCACCCAGAATTTATTGCAGCTGTGCATGGTATCCAATCAGATTCTAACTTCAACTTGTCCAATTAGACCTTGACAATAAAACCTGGAAGCTGATTGGTGTCTATGCACAGCTACACCAGGTTTTGCAAGTTCCAGTTTTAGTAAATCTCCCTCTACATGACTAGTGCCAAAGCACTGTGCCCCAGAGGTTAGAATAGTTTACAGTACTAAGGAAGTTAGGTAAGTATTGGGTATTTTGGATATTTTTCTTACCAGGATGTCTTCAAAGGGTAATTTTATTAGACTAAACTTATGTGGGTTATGGGTCCATTGGCACTCGAAGCAGAAAAAATGAGGAACTATAGACCTTGTATTTAGAAACTCCCTCTTTACATTGATCTTTGCCACTATTGTCACATGCAGATACATCAATCTTATTCATGGTAACTTAGAAACACGTGATAAACAGCCAGCAGATACAACTTCATTATCACCAACGACAAGCAAACTTTCCTGTTGTTCTACTTTTTTGCCCCCATACTGGAGATTATCACTATTGTTCTCGATAATTCATCTTCAGCTCTTGGGAACTGACAAAGTTGTGTTTATTTTTCCATCTAGTTTATTGTTCACCAAGACAAAACTGGAGTGGAAGCACAAAGGACCCGAGGAGGCTCTGATAACGTGCCGCCATATGTTATACCTGTGGCAGAAGCTCTTTAACTATTCACAACTCAGGTAATTTTCATCTGCTGTTGACAATGACTTTCTAACAGACGGAAAACTGGGTCAGAAGAAAGCTTAGAATGTGCCAAGTGAACCTGTCATTAAAAATCTCACTTCAAGTCAATCAATAGTGTACATGTTGGCATTTTCAAGCCATATCATTACTGTTTTGAGTTAAAGCCTAAGTTTAGTTAAAAAAAAAAAAAATTAACACAAGGCATGGTACTCACATTCATTGCAAAGTGTCCTTTTTGCTGCTGTCCTAATTGAAATCTTCTGCCCTCCGCCACCACCCCCACCCATCACACACCCTTACAGCTGCAATCTTCTGGTTCTGAAGGGGATTAATATGATCAGCTGGACATGTCACAGGAACGCTTCAAGAGTTCCGACTATATCAGCCATAATGTTATGATCACTAACCGACAAAGTAAATAACACTGATTATCTTGTTAAAATGGCATCTATAAGTGGGTGGGATATATTAGGCAGCAAGTGAACATGTTGTCCATGAAGGTGATGGCCAAGCCTAAGGATTTGCATGACTTTGACAAGGGCCAAATTGGCTAGACATCTGGGTCAGAGCAACTCCAAAACTGCAGCTATTGTGGGACCTACCAAAAGTGGCCAAGGAAGGAAAATCATCGAACTGGGTCATGGGTGGCCAAGGCACAATGATGTACGTGGGGAGCGAAGGCTGGCCTGTGCAGTCCGATCCAATAGACGAGCTACTGTAGCTCAAATTACTAAATCGCCACAGACTGGTTAGGGTGCCCATGCCCACGTCCATAGCCAAAAGCACCTACAAGGGGCCCGTAAGCATCAGAATTGGACCAGGGAGCAATGAAAGAAGCTGGCCTGGTCTGATGAATTCAAGAATAGTTTGAGGAACACAACAATGAGTTTGAGGTGTCGATTTGGCCTCCAAATTCTCCAGATCTCAATCCAACTGAGCATCTGTGGGATGTTCTGAAAAAACATGTCTGATCCATACCACGCCTTGCAACTTTAGGACTTAAAGGATCTTTTACTGATGGCTTGGTACCAGATACAACAGCATACCTTCAGAGGTCTAGTGGAGTCCATGCCTTGACAGGTCCTGGTGGGTGGTCATAATGTTAAGACTGATCATTGTGTGTATATACAGTATCTCACAAAAGTGAGTACACCCCTGACATTTTTGTAAATATTTTATTCTATCTTTTCATGTGACAACACTGAAGAAATGACACTTTGCTACAATGTAAAGTAGTGAGTGTACAGCTTGTATAACAGTGTAAATTTGCTGTCCCCTCAAAATAACTCAACACACAGCCATTAATGCACCATTATTTTCCAGCACTGCCTTAACTCTCTTGGGCATGGAGTTCACCAGAGCTTCACAGGTTGCAACTGGAGTCCTCTTCTACTCCTCCATGACGACATCACGGAGCTGGTGGATGTTAGAGATCTTGCGCTCCTCCACCTTCCGTTTGAAGATGCCCCACAGATGCTCAATAGGGTTTAGGTCTGAAGACATGCTTCGCCAGTCTTTCACCTTTACCCTCAGCTTCTTTAGCAAGGCAGTGGTCATCTTGGAGGTGTGTTTGGGGTCGTTATGTTGGAATACTGCCCTGCGGCCCAGTCTCCAAAGGGAGGGGATCATGCTCTGCTTCAGTATGTCACAGTACATGTTGGCATTCATGGTTCCCTCAGTGAAGTGTAGCTTCCCAGTGCCGGCAGCACTCATGCAGCCCCAGACCATGACACTCCCACCACCATACTTGACTGTAGGCAAGACACACTTGTCTTTGTACTCCTCACCTGGTTGCCTCCACACACGCTTGACACCATCTTAACTGAATAAGACCACAGGACATGGTTCCAGTAATCTATGTCCTTAGTCTTCTTGTCTTCAGCAAAATGTTTGCGGGCTGCATCAAATTGGGCTGCACGGCGGATAGCCATGCAGACCAATTTGATGCAGTATGCGGCATATGATCTGAGCACTGACAGACTGACCCCCCCCCCACCCCTTCAATCTCTATTTCCCAAAGACAACCTCTGCATATGATGCTGAGCACATGCACTCAACTTCTTTGGTTGACCATGGCGAGGCCTGTTCTGAGTGGAACCCGTCCCGTTAAAGCACTGTATGGTCTTGCGTGCTGCAGCTCAGTTTCAGGGTTGTGGTAATCTTCTTATAGCCTAGGCCATCTTTATGTAGACCAACAATCCTTTTTTTCAGATCCTCAGAGAGTTCTTTGCCATGAGGTGCCATGTTGAACTTTCAGTGACCAGTATGAGAGAGAGAGCGATAACACCAAATTTAACACCCCGTTCAGCAGATTTACACTGTTATACAAGCTGTACACTCACTACTTTACATTGTAGCAAAGTGTCATTTCTTCAGTGTTGTCACATGAAAAGATAAAAATTAAATATTTACAAAAATGTGAGGGATGTACTCACTTTTGTGAGATATTGTATATAATATAAATATATATATATATATATACAAACACACACACACACTATATTACCAAAAGTATTGGGACACCTGCCTTTACACGCACATGAACTTTAATGGCATCCAAGTCTTAGTCCATGGGGGTCAATATTGAGTTGGCCCACTCTTTGCAGCTATAACAGCTCTAACTGTTCTGGGAAGGCTGTCCACAAGGTTTAGGAGTGTGTCTATGGGAATGTTTGACAATTCTTCCAGAAGCGCATTTGTGAGGTCAGTCACTGATGTGGACGAGAAGGTCTGGCTCCCAGTCTCCTCTCTAATTCATCCCAAAGGTGTTTTATCAGGTTGAGGTCAGGGCCCTGTGCAGGCCAGTCAAGTTCCTCCACCCCAAACTCGCTCATCTATGTCTTTATGGACCTTGCTTTGTGCACTGGTCCAAACCATTTGGTGGAAGAGGGATTATGGTGTGGGGGGTTGTTTTTCAGGGGTTGGGCTTGGCTCTTTAGTTCCAGTGAAGGGAACTCTTGCGGCATATCAACACATTTTGGACAATTTTATGTTTCCAACTTTGTGGGAACAGTTTAAGGATGGCCCCTTCCTTTTCCAACATGACTGCACACTAGTGCACAAACAAGGTCAATAAAGACATAAATGAGCGAGTTTGGGGTGGGGGAACTTGACTGGCCTAAACAGAGACCTGACCTAAACCTGATAGAACACCTTTGGGATGATCTAGACAGCCTTCCCAGAAGAATTGAAGCTATTATAGCTGCGAAGTGTGGGCCAACTCAATATTGAACCCTACGGACTAAAGCCCCGTACACACTATCAGATTTTCTGCTGATTTTTGTCTTCAGACTTACCAAAACCATGTACTGCAAGGGCCTGCCTGATTGCATACAAATTGAAACTCCTAAGGTTTGACCTCATATTTTATGGTTTTGGTAAATCTGAAGGAAAAAATCAGCAGAAAATCTGATAGTGTGTATGGGGGTTAAGACTGGGATGCCATTAAAGTTCAAAGGCAGGTGTCCCAATACTTTTGGTAATATAGTGTATATAAACACACACACACACAGTATATATCCATATATACAGCGCTTTTTTTCTCAGAGAATAGGTGCAGGAACTCAACTATGCCTGCCACACAAACATACCTGCCAAATGGCATCAAATAGTGCATACAACCCCTCCTTCCACTGCCCACATCTTCTCCCCCCTCCTTAAAAGCTACACGATCTGTCATATTTCTTACCTTTGCTGCAATATTAAGCTGAAGCACCTATCCAGCTGTAGTACCTCCCAGCATACTATACTATACTACAGTCACTTGCGAGGGAGATCATGCAGTAGGAGCATCAACAACTGGTCACCAGGGAAAAAATGGAGACCACAGAGGATGCAGCCTACCACGCACCCTCTCCTGCCCATGACTGCACTGAACCCTGGGCACCTGTTCTGTATCTCCCTTGTGCCTGTCCGGCACTCATTGGGATCTGCGCAGGAGATCTGACCTGTGGGAGCTACTGGGAGATAAGCCATCACTTGTAAACGCAAAAGCTGGACTTCAGTGTTACCAAGTGATAGTGGTGATCAGGGAGCAGAAGACTTGAGCCAGAGGTGGTGGAGTTCCCCCTAGTTCCTTCTGAAAAAAAGCCCTGCATATATATGCTTGTAAAGCCAGGTTTCCCAATACTTTTGGTAATATAGTGTATACAAACACACACACACACAGTATATATCCATATAGTTCTGCAAAAGCTTTTGTTTAAGTTGGGCAGGATTTACCATTAGGCACAGTAGCCTTTATGCCTCCAGACAGCAGATACAATGACGTGACTTCCCTGAATAGTTTTTCCCATCATACATTACATCATAGAAGCTTATGTTGAGACTATCACAATATTCTAAGCCACATCAGAACAACTGAAAAAATCTGTGCAAACCAGATGACTCTGTCAGAGGGGAATTATCTGGGGCACCAAAAATTGTGTGCCTACAGGTTTGGATATGGATATCCAGGCCTGGTTCTCAGCTAATCACAAGGCTTGTCATTCTACAGAAAAGACCATAATGCCGCATACACACGGTCTGACTTTTCGTCTACAAAAGGCCGTTGGACGCCGACGGACTAAAGCCGGCGGACAATCGGATCGTGTGTGGGCTTCCCCAGACTTTCTGCGGACTTTTCCAGCCGCAAATCTGACGGACTTTAGATTTGAAACATGCTTCAAATCTTTACGTCGTAACTACGCCGGACCCAGAAATCCGCTCGCCTGTATGCTAGTCCGACGGACAAAAACCCACGCTAGGGCAGCTATTGGCTACTGGCTATCAACTTCCTTATTTTAGTCCGGTGTACGTCATCACGTACGAATCCGTCGGACTTTTGTGTGATCGTATGTAGGCAAGTCCGTTCGTTAGAAAGTCTGCCGCAAGTCCGCCAAAAGTCCGCCAAATGTCCGTCGAAAGTCTGTCGGACGGGCTATCGGACTTTTGTAGCCGAAAAGTCCGACCGTGTGTATGCGGCATAAGAGTTTCTCCATTATGATGTCTTTTGGTTGATTACTGAATACTGTTATGACCGGAACGCAATGCTATTTATGTTGTTCTAGTGACAGTGAAAAAGAGAGCAGCCTGGCTGATGTTCCCCTGACGAGAAAACATAGTGGGATGCACCTCGCTCTTCCGGAAGGTCATGACCAGGATAATGGTAAGAAAACATATGACGGAAGGATGCATAGGTAAAAATGAATGCAGAAAAATAGCATTGGCCAGCAATCAGTCAACATTCATTGATGGATTCATTGCTGCCATTATTCATTCCTTTAAAGCGGAACGAAACCCTCCTATCCTTTACAGCAGGGGTCTCAAATTGGTGACTACAAGTCCCATCATGCCTCTGCCTGTGGGAGTCATGCTTTTAACTGTCAGCCTTGCAATGCCTCATGGGACTTGTAGTTTTGCAACAGCTGGAGGGCCGCCAGTTTGAGACCCCTGCTTTACAGCCATGGAAAGTGCAATCTTGGCCTCTGTTTGATCTGCAGTGACCACGCTGCTGCATGTGTGATCATTTATGACACCATCAAGAAGCAAAAGAAGTGGCTAGGATGTTTTAGGCAGTTTAAACATTACAGATGACATTCAAAAATCTCATAGCTAATTTAGCAGCATTAAAAAATACAATTATGACTGTTCACCTACCAATCCAGACAATGTTTAATAATCACTATATCATTGTACCACTGCTTGATTTAGTGCATGGATGACACCAAATAATGTCTTATTTTACATATAATATATTTCATTTTGAAATGACCCGACATGTTTCCAACAGATGTCTTCTTCAGGGATGCCTGTAGTACATTATATGATATAAGTTAGAGAGAACAAGACAGCCATGTGTTATATACTTAAAGCCTATGCCTCGTGTTGTATATGTGGACAATCTGAAGACTGGGCGGCTAGAAGAGAGTCACATGGGTTGCATAAAATATGCCACAGTGGAACTCTTCTGCAGTATCCTTAGCATAATAGCGGTCCTCAAACGAGCCCAAAAGTGTTGAAGAGCATCTGACTCTCTGCCATCTTGGCCTCTGTTTGATCTGCAGTGACCATGGTGTTGCATGTGAGGTCAGTTATGACACCAGCCATCTGGTGGCTTGACAGTTAGGTTAAGAGCACAAGCTGAGTGCCCCAATTATCACTTTCGGCATACTTTGAATGTAACGGTTTTGGGAAACGGTTAAATGGATTGGTTTAGTTCTGCTTTATGTTAAAATGAGGATGATGATGAGGATGTTTCTATTACACAAATACTGACGTTTTGTCCGATGACATATGGGTTCCTCAGGGAGTGCAGGTGGTGCTACGTGTTGGTCAGGATGAATGCGTTTCCTGCTTTCCATGGCTGATAATCTAAGCTCTCCATAAAGGTTTAGATTTAGATAAGGGGGCTTAACTTTTTAAAGGATGTGGCTTAGGTTTTGACTATGGTTAGGTGTGCATAGGCAGCCCGAGCTTCATCTTTCCCAATGTAAGCAGCCCTCTAATCCACTACTTTAAGGGTTTGTTGAACCATGAAAGCAGAGCTCCCAGGTTGAACACTTGTGTATGCTTTTCTTGAGTGCAGTGGAAATTAGCATGTCCTGTTTATACAGGCATACCCCACTTTTAAGTACACAATGGGGTTTATTTACTGCAAAATCAGGCTCACTTCTGCATAGAAACCAATGAGCTTCTAACCCCAGCTTGTTCAATTAAGCTTTGGTAATAAAACCTGGAAGCTCATTGGTTTCTATGCAGAAGTGAGCATGATTTTGCACTTTCTAGCTTTAGTAAATAAACCCCATTGTGTACTTAAAAGTGGGGTATGCCTGTACTCTTTTTTAATTTGAACCAGTTAGTGTGCACCTTGAATGCTTTTCTTGGCAGTTTCAGCAGGAGGTCTGCTTTGACTCCCTTTGGGCTGCTGTCGATGTAACCAGGGTAGGTAGAACTTGGGTTGTCTCCAACTGCCAGGGTTGCCAACTGTAATTTTATGGACAGTTTGTTAAAAACAATCCTTTTTTTTCCCCATCTGTAAATGTCCGTGGATGGGACAAACTGTCCGTAATAAAATGGAGGCTGGCTTCCCTAGTAGTCTACAGCTCCAGGGCAGTTTACACAGTCTACTCTGAAATTCTGTCTGCTGCCCACTACTGTCAAAAGTATTGGTTGCTAGGACCGCCTAGCGTCCTAGCAACCAATGAAGTGCTTGCACAGGCTGGAGGAGGATGTAACTTCTTCCTCCTGTTATAGTACAAAAAAAAAAAAAATGACTGCTCAAGTGAGTGAGCAGCAAACACATTAGGAGATATTATCCTAGATGACACAATATAAATCAGTGTGTTGTGCTTAAGAGTGAAAAAACAATTTTATTAAATAATATAAGTAAATATACAATCTGTCAATCAAAAAGTATATACAAACTAATAAGCAAAAAGCAATATACCGTATGTGATATAATCAAGCATATGAAAAAGTATGAAGAAAAATCCCCAAATAAGTCAATAAAGAAAGTCCACTAAAATGTCAATCAAAAGGTAAAAAGTCATTATTTTTTTCAAGAATAAGTGCCAGAATCAATCCAAAACCTTCACCAAGATAGGTGCAAGATGCAGGCTTACCAAATGGATATGAGTCCCTAATTAAAGGTAAGTCCCAAAAATCATGGCTAATATTAACAGGTATCAATGGTGTCTCCCCTTCGCTCCTTCACATAGTCATTATACACCCACTGTCACCCAAGCTTCAACCTCCAATCTACAACCACATTAAGGGAGAAAACAAACAAATAAACACCCTACATAGTGTAAAAAAACTCCTGACACCTTTATTAATCAAAGAATTGCACTCATGTATACAAATAAGCAAATGGCGCATTAAAAATACCACTATAGCCGGCAATACAGTAACTTCCTGGTCACGTCCGGTATGCAATGACATCAACCAATGTCCCTGTTCTATGCGTTTCGTCTTAAAAAATATGTCTTCCAGGGCACTTCCTCCTCCTGTCCAGATTTGCTCCACCTCCCTTCCGCCCTGCAAGGATGGAACTGGAGGTGTGCCCGAACTCTGGAGCAGAACCTGACCCGACCCACCAGAACAATGAATGATGTAAGGGGAGAGTAGGGAGGGTCTAGGCAGGGAGTGAGACGTCTCCTCGTGCCGTGTGTGGCAGGCCGTCCGCTATGCAGGTATTTGGAGTTCTGCCTGTGGGGGACGGAGGAATGGTAGCCCATTATGCAGGGACTTGTAAAACCCACTGTGGAGAATTGAGGATTTCCCAGTCCCTCACAGAGGCTCCCAAATCTAAGATGGTGGCAGAGAGACAAAGACAGCCGTGAGGACTTTGAATTGGTAAGTATGTGTTTTTAAAAAGTCAGCAGCTACAGTACTTGAAGCAGCTGACTTTTACTTTTTTTTTAAATGCTGGTCTAGTTCCTCTTTAAGATCTTTTGCTTAAAGCGAAAGTAAACCCATCCATAAAACAGTTTCATTTCCGGCATGTGCCAGAAATGTAACATTCCCATTGGTTGTGCTCTCAACCAAACTGTCAAACCATCCAATGGCTGGTGTCATAACTGCTCACATGTGCAGCATCATGGCAGTGGTAGATTAAACAGAGGCCAAGATGGCAGCTTCCTTGGCTGAAAACGATAGGGGGGTTTACTTCCACTTTAATATCATTCTGACATGCCTCATGCTGAGTTGGAGTATGAGCTCTCCAAGCAATAGAGAGCTTTGCTGATTAGGGCTGACTCCGCAGGGGCGTGTTGTACCTATTCAGAGAGAAACCAACTGCCTCCATGCAAAGAGTAATTCCCCTTGCACACAGGCATCATAATTTACTGTTGTTTACTCAGGAACTTGTTGACAGAAAGTCCCTGAGCAAAAAAAAAAATGTGTGTAAAGACCTGAGTAATGTTGAGTATATGCGGGTAAAGGTCCGTAAGCATATAGATCAGGGTTTCTCAACCAGGGTTCCTTCAGAAGTTGCTAGGGGTTCCGTGAGCAATAGTCAATTTCTGCCTCTCAGATAAGTTCCCACTGACACCATTGATCTTTTTAGATATCTGTAAGGGGGTAATTCTTCCCAATGACCACAAGTGTAAAGACCATTCTTCCCACTGACCATCACACTAATGTATCATGAGTTATGGATTTTTAATTTTTAGCAGGGGTTCCCCAAGACTGAAGAATTATTTCAAGGGTTCCTCAGTGTTGAAAAAGTTGAGAAAGGCTGGTATAGATGATTATAGACAAGTAAAATTCTTCTTCATTGCCAGTATTGTAAAATACTCATTTATACTCACATAAACATGCTTATAGAAGAGTAAACAGGCATATGCAAGTAAATTACTGCACTCAAATGTAACATTTTCTATGTTTGTTCTACGGCTCTGCACTGAATGCTGTATTACTGATCTTTACTCAGCAATGCATGTCATTTCAGATGAGTAAAAAAACACAGCAATTTTTACTCCTATGTGCAAGAGGCCTAAGGCTTCATGTACACTGAGCATTAAAGTGGTTCTAAAGGCAGATGGGTTTTTTTTTCTTAATGCATTCTATGCATTAAGATAAAAACCTTCAGTGTGCATCAGCCCCCCTAATACTTACCTGAGCCTCATCTCGATCCAGCCATGTTGCACCAGAGCCTTGGCTGTTCGGAATTCTCCCTCCTGATTGGCTGAGACACAGCAACAGGTGCCATTTGCTCCCACTGTTGTCAATCAAAGTCATTGAGACAGAGGGGCGGGGCCGAGCTATGTGTGTCTGAATGGACACACAGAGCAGCGGCTCAGCTCAGGTGCCCCCAGAGCAAGCTACTTGCTCTGGGGGCACTCAACAGGAGGGAGGGGCCAGGAGTGCCAGCGAAGGACCTGATAATAGGAGCATTTGGGCTGCTCTGTGCAAAACCACTACACAGGAGCAGATAAATATAACATGTAAATATAACAAATATAACAACACTTTAACTCTGGTGCATGAGACTCTGGTGTTTAGGTGTTGGTGGAAGGCATGGCGCACTGTCCAGCCCCAATATTGGCGGCCTGTAAAACTCTGAGAGGCTGACAGCTGCTGCAACTGAATGGTCCACTGAGCAGTACTAACATTTAGGGCAGTATGCACCTAGGGATGAATGCCCAGAATACAAGCAGTCTGCATTCTGGGCATTTGTCCCTGGGCACATACTACCCTAAATGTTAGCACCACTCTGCCAGCAGCAAGGCTTGGGGGTGCACCTGTGCCTTCCATGTGTACCTAAACACCGGAGTCTCACGCATCAGAGCTAAACAGCCAGTGTGCATGAGGCCTAAAGCACCTTCTCTGCAGTAGGGTGACAGGGGACAGTCCTTCTACCAATGGAACTGCTTTCTACAGAAAATAAACTTGAAGACATTGCAGGCCTTTTGATTTGATGCGCCTGGAACGTGCTGTTTGCCTCTTACCATGGTAGAACTTTGCCCTTGGAACAGTCAAGCCTTGTACACATAATTGGATTGTTCGCCAACAAAACTGTGGAGTTTTGTCCGTTGGCCCAAACTTGTCTTGCATACACACGGCCACACAATTGTTGGCCAACAATTATGAACGTAGTGACGTACTACGTTAATTTTCAGCTCCTTATCGCCACCCTTTGGGCTCCTTCTGCAAATTTTGTGTTAGTATAGGTTTGGTGAGTGTTGATTCACGCTTTTCATTTTGCACTTTTCATTTCGCACTTTTGATTTCGCGCTTTTCAGTCCAAATTTGAATGGCCGTTCGTCAACCAGACATGTTGCGGAATCGGAGGAGATAACGTGTTATTTATTATTGGCCTTGGAGTTATTGCTTTGACATTATTTTTTGGTTGAATAATAATGATTTGATTTGGTATATTTTCTATATTTTTGGATGCATAGAATGCACTTTTTGGTTAAGTTCTATTGGCAGATATCGTGTAATACTTGGCTATGTGTTTTACTTCAAATGACAGTTTGGGAGTAGACATTTGTTGGCAGAAAGTCCGACAACAATTGTCTGATGGAGCATACACACGATCGGATTTACCGCCAACAGCCTGACATCACACATTTCCCGTCGGAAAGTCCGATCGTGTGTATGAGGCTTCAGTTGTGAAGCTCAACTGTAGGAGAAGTCTTATGCCGCATACACACGGTCGGACTTTTCGTCTACAAAAGTCCGACGGATGCCGACGTACTAAAGCTGGCTGACAATCCGATCATGTGGGGGCTTCCCCTGACTTTCAGCGGACTTTTCCAGCCGCAAATCTGACGGACTTTAGATTTGAAACATGCTTCAAATCTTTATGTCGTAACTACGCCAGACCCAGAAATCCGCTCGCCTGTGTGCTAGTCCGACGGGCAAAAACCCACGCTAGGGCAGCTATTGGCTACTGGCTATCAACTTCCTTATTTTAGTCCGGTGTACGTCATCACGTACGAATCTGTCGGACTTTTGTGTGATCGTATGTAGGCAAGTCCGTTCGTAAGAAAGTCTGCCAAAAGTCCGCCAAAAGTCCGTCGAAAGTCTGTCGGACAGGCTGTCGGACTTTTGTAGCCGAAAAGTCCGACCGTGTGTACGTGGCATAAGATGTGGTCCTGGTCTGAAGATGCAAATTAGGTGCCTTCAGCACCCACAATGTATGGGTCTTGAAAACGTACGTGTTTTTCGCACTGTAAAGTTGTATGCACTGTTTTCTTATGAAAAAAAAAAGTTTTACGCATTGTGATTGTAGATTGCTTGTTTTTGTTGTTCCTGAGCTAAGTAAGATCATGTTTCCAATATCCCTCGCATTGACTGCCCTCGGAAAATGTCTACACTATGGAAGGTCACCGAATGGCTTTCATGGAAAGTATTTAAATTTTGAACATCACCTGTGATGGATAACGTTACTGAATACACCTGAAATTAATAATTAAACAATCAAAGCAGTTTAATAATGAGCAAGGCCAAGGGTTATTATTTGGGGGTTGATGGATAGTAATTGAAAACCATACTTCATTATTTATATTTATATCATTCACACATTAAGGCCTAGTGTGTTTGCAAGCAGCTATTCTTTCTACACTTCACAAACATTTCAATTAAAAGCTCATTTGTCTTGTTATGCGGCAGCTGAATTCATGGGCACAGTGGCTGTATGGTTGGCACTCTTCTCTTGAAGCTGTGTGGTCCTGGGTTTACTTTCCACAATCCAATCTATCTGCATGGACTTTGTATGTTCTTACTTGCTTATGTGGATTTTCTTTGGCAATCGTGTAGAGTAATTGGCTTCAATCCAAACTACGTATGTGACAGCGGATGGTAAGATTAGGCTGAGGCTGATGCGAGGAGTCCCTTGTTGTTTGGAATATGTTTTTGATATTAAAAAATATTGCAAATATAAAAGACAACAGTGAATTTAGCTTTGTCTTCGATAAAACATCATTAACCCCCCCCCCCTTATGACCAGGCCATTTTTTGTGATACGGAACTGCAATACTTTAACTGACAATTGCGCGAACTTGCGACGTTGTACCCAAATAACATTGATTTTTTTTTTTCTCACAAATAGAGCTTTCTTTTGGTGGTATTTGATCACCTCTGTGTTTTTTTTTATTTGTTGCGCTATAAACAAAAAAAGGCCGACAATTTTGAAAAAACAAAAAACAATATTTTTTAGTTTATGCTATAAAACATACCCAATAAAATTTTTTTAAAAAAATCAGATTTCTTCATCAATTTAGGCCACATATTGTTGGTAAAAAATAATCCCAATAAGCGTATATTGATTGGTTTACGCAAAAGTTATCGCTTCTACAAATTATGGGATATAATTATGGAATTTTTATTTATTTATTTTTACTAGTAATGGTGGCGATCAGAAATTTTTAGCAGGACTGAGACATTGCGGCAGACAAATCGGACATCTAACTGACACTTTTTGGGGACCAGTGACACCAATACAGTGATCAGTGCTAAAAATTATGTACTGTTGCTGTACTAATGACACTGGCAGGGAAGGGGTTAACATCATGGGCGATCAAAGGGTTAAATGTGTCCCTAAGGGTGTTTTCTAACTGTGTGGGAGTGCTTTGACTGGTGGAAGACAGAGATCCGTGTTTTTGTTTAAGAAACACAAGATCTTCATCTTTCCCTCTCATAGAACGGCGGTCTGCCGTTCTGCCTCTCCTGAGAATGATCGCCGGGTCCTGGTGGACATCGCTGATTGGCTCCTGCTGTGTCCAATCACAGCGAGAGCGCCGCAGACCCTGTGCACAAAATCACATACAGGTACATGATTTCACACAGGAGGGCCGCTCTGCCGCAGTATATCTGCGTGGGGCGGTCCAGAGGGGTTAAATGTGTTTTTTAAATGAAAGCAGTCTAAACCTTGGTTTTAAATCTTGCTACTTCCACGCAATTTCAAAGCCGCGCATCAGTGCGATTTGCACTGCCGATTTCATTGCGGCTGGAAGTCTATGCAAGTTGAAATGAGATTGGTAAAAAGTAGTGCAGGCTGGGGGAATACCCATGGTTTTTACCGGGGGGAGGAACATGGATTCTTTCGCTCATGGGGGGGGGGCAGACGGAGATACAATATGTGCGAAACTGGCCCCTCAAGGAATTCTACCACTCCTTCAGACGCTGCAATCCTCCTATGGCATCTTTCCATTTGCGACCTGGATGC
Organism: Lithobates clamitans; assembly: GCA_037952925.1. NCBI lineage: Eukaryota > Metazoa > Chordata > Amphibia > Anura > Ranidae > Lithobates > Lithobates clamitans. The sequence continues at coordinate 113,034 of JBBGZY010002269.1, read as the reverse complement.
ATCGCAATTGACCAATTTTATCTCCGAATTAGAACATAAACTGCGCCCTGTGACGAATCTTACAACGTTTGAATCTGTGCAGACAACTCCCTGACTCCAGTCACTTACTATCCCAAATGTATAAACTGGTATTAGACATCTGCTCAATGACGGTTCCTTATTATGTTAGGGAATGGGAGAAGGAGCTTGGACTGAAATTAACAATCCCCCTCCAGATTCAACAGATCATTAAATTAACCCATACCTCTTCTATTAGTTCCCGCACACAAGAATCCTTCTATAAATTCCTCTCTAGATGGTACAAGACACCCTCCCGTTTGGCCCACATATTCCCTACTGCTAGCAACCGCTGTTGAAGGGGATGTGACCAGCGAGGTTCATTCCTTCACATTTGGTGGCCCTGTGTTAAAATTTGAGTATTTTGGGAAGCCATTACTCCTTGGAAAAAAAATTATCCCTTGGACCGGTGACAACTTCTGCGTTCCACCTCCTCCTTCATGGGATCCCATCTTCCATGAAGGCCTATAAGAGAAGTGTAATACCCCATCTATTAAATGCCGCAAAAATTCTTATCCCTAGATTCTGGAAGCAATCTACTTGCCCTACTCTATCTGACTGGAAAAGGGAAGTAGATGCCCTTTTGGAGGCTGAACGCTGGATACACACTGCTATGGACCAACAAGAAAAATTCAGAGATGTATGGATGGGGTGGATGTACTACTCACCAGAGATACCAAATGCTTGAGCATGTCCTCTCTTTATGGTATCGCCTTATGGTAACCAATGTGTATGTTCAGAAACAGATTAGCATCTATCTCTTCAAGATAAGTTAAGTAGAAAATACTTCTTTCTTACTCTCTCCTTTATCTTCACCCTCTTTATCCCATTTTATTTTAGTTCTCTGGCATGTCTTAGTCCATTGGTCTCCATACTGTGGTCCGCAGGCCAGATGCAGCCCTTTGCTTGCCTTTATCTCAGCCCTTGGGGACTATTCCTCTCACTGTTATGAGGCACCATTCATCCCACTGACACCAACAGTGGGACATACAGTATCTCACAAAAGTGAGTACACCCCTCACATTTTTGTAAATATTTTATTATATATTTTCATGTGAGAAGACTGAAGAACACTCTCCCCTCAAAATAACTTGACACACAGCCATTAAGGTCTAAATCGCTGGCAAAAAAAGTTTGTACACCCCTAAGTGAAAATGTCCAAATTGATCCCAATTAGATATTTTTCCTCCCCGGTGTCATGTGACTCGTTAGTGTTACAAGGTCTCAGGTGTGAATGGGGAGCAGGTGTGTTAAATTTGGTGTTATCGCTCTCACTCTCTCATACTGGTCACTGGAAGTTCAACATGGCACCTCATGGCAAAGAACTCTCTGAGGATCTGAAAAAAAGAATTGTTGCTCTACATAAAGATGACCTAGGCTATAAGAAGATTGCCAAGACCCTAAAACTGAGCTGCAGCACAGTGGCCAAGACCATACAGCAGTTTAACAGATGAGAATGGTGACGATGACCTTGTGGAGGAAGACAACTTGCCCACATCCCTATGAGACTATATATTAGAAACTGGTTTTCCTCTGATGGGACTTTATAAGGCAAGAGTCTTCAAAAACATCAAAAACATGTATAGTTTATTTGGTATCAAAAAGATTAAAAATATAACAAAACAACATATATAAATACTGAAGAAAACATGAAGGATGCTACAAAAAAGGTGTGGACAATAACAGTATGCTTGTAAAGGTACACTGTGAACATAAAACCACATCAACTATACAAACTGGAGTCTAACCCACACAGGCCCTGTATAGTTGATGTGGTTTTATGTTCACAGTGTACCTTTACAAGCATACTGTTATTGTCCACACCTTTTTTGTAGCATCCTTCATGTTTTCTTCAGTATTTATATATGTTGTTTTGTTATATTTTTAATCTTTTTGATACCAAATAAACTATACATGTTTTTGATATTTTTGAAGACTCTTGCCTTATAAAGTCCCATCAGAGGAAAACCAGTTTCTTTTTTTTTTTTTTTTATTCCACTTCAGTGTTCACCTTTGAGAGACTTATTTCAACTTGACGTTCAAAACCTGTCCCTTCTCAAGTTCACATCATTGATCAGGTAGTCGTGGCCGAGTGGTTAAGGCGATGGACTAGAAAACCAGTTTCTAATATACAGCAGTTTAACAGGACAGGTTCCACTCAGAACAGGCCTCGCCATGGTCGACCAAAGAAGTTGAGTGCTCAGCGTCATATACAGAAGTTGTCTTTGGGAAATAGACATATGAGTGCTACCAGCATTGTTGCAGAGGTTGAAGCGGTGGGGGGTCAGCCTGTTAGTGCTCAGACCATACGCCGCACACTGCATCAAATTGGTCTGCATGGCTGTCATCCCAGAAGGAAGCCTCTTCTAAAGATGATGCACAAGAAAGTCCGCAAACAGTTTTTTTTATTAAAAAAAAAATAAAAAATAGTGCAGAAACCTTTTTCATAATCGCTGCGCCATGAACCTAGCCTGAGTACGGTACCTGAATTTGACTTGATATCAGCCTCCTGCAGTCTACTCTATAGTGTGTACAGTGGAGTTCAGAGAGGGGGAGAAAGAAGATGGGTCAGGTGGGCTGCAGTGCAAGGAGGATAGTGATAGGAGGAGAGAGAGAGCAGAGTGACAGAGAGATGACCTCATTGGTCTGCTGCTTCTCCTTTCGCGGTCCAGCCACAACCTGGAGGTGGGGAAGAAACCTGTAAGTGAAAGGGAATTTGCAGCATAAAAAGTTTAGGTCCCCTCCCCTTCTACACAGGGCTGTGCTTTGGGATAGAGATTTGTAACCTTCAGGGCTGGATGCTGTTTTATCCCGCCCATCACGCGTGTGCACCTGACACCTGTATTGCCCATTTAGCATCCATCTCTCCTGAATTTCTCTATCCTTGTAGGATGTTTCCCAGCTCTGCACCATACCATGATGACGTTTGCCTTCGCTCACCCCCAAAACCACACCTGTGTTTGTCTATTCAACAACTGCCTCTACTACACTTGCATCTCGATTTCTCTATTCTTGTATTGAGTATCTTCACCTTACTCCACCCTATGATAAAGTCCACCTCACCCCCTAACACCACACCTGTGTTTATTCCCACACAATTATACCAATATAAACACAAAAAACTACCGCGCTACTAAGAAAATATGCTACTAATGATTAGTAGGATATTGTAAGCTGCAATCCTAAAGTGAGACAAGCACACATATATACAAAAGAAAATCAGAAAAAGACTGCGCTAAAAATGAAAACACATATTTAACAACATGTATGATAACGTGAATATTCAGAGAATCAATCAATATGGTAATCAAACCAGGTGGATATGAATATAAACAAAATTGTGAAAAATAAATTGATAATGCAGTGAACCAAATATAGCCTAAAATTACAATGATTGGAAACAGATAGGTCAATTGACAAAATAATGTCCAAAAAAATTAATGGAAATGTTCAAAGTAAATGAGTCCTTGGAGACAGAGCAGATAAATTAGTGATCCTAGGTAAGCACTCAGCACCCAGTGAGAAATCCTCCACCGTAATAGATGTACGCTTACCGGAGGTAAGCTAGATATTAGCTTATCTATGGATATCCACACGAGGGACACAACTCCCAGGATCTCCGCACAGGAAAGGGATAACCAGGAAATTTCTTACAGCGTACCATAGACAGCATACCAGGGGAACCCAAAAGAATGAAAAGTTTCCTCCATAGTGTAAATCCGCAAGATTATTTATTTAAAATAAGAGTAAATACACTTACATAAAAACTGTGGTTAAAGGGGTTGTATGGGAAAAATGTTTTCACCTTAATGCATTCTATGCATTAAGGTGAAAAAACTTTTGACAGAACCGCCGCCCCCAGCCCCCCCGTTTTACTTACCTGACGCCTCGAATCTTCGCTCCTCGTCCTCGTCAGCTTCATTGCAGCTCAGCCTGGTCGCTGATTGGCTGCAGTGGATGGATTGAAAGCAGCGCAGCCATTGGCTCGCGCTGCTGTCAATCACATCCGATGACGCGGCGCGCCGGGGGGCGGGGCCGAGTGATACAGCGAGCGGCTATAGCCGCCGGCTGTATCACGGGAGCGCGCCCGCAAGCACTCACCACCGTGCGAGGGAGCTCGCATGAAGGTGGTAAATGCTTGCGGGGAGGAGCTGAAACAGCCGCCGAGGGACCCCAGAAGACCAGGTTCGGGGCCACTCTGTGCAGAACGAGCTGCACAGTGAAGGTAAGTATAACATGTTTGTTATTTAAAAAAAAAAAAAACAACAACTTTACAACCCCTTTAAAATCAAAGAAACAGCCGGCCGGCTTGCATGCACCCGTTCACGAGACTGGGATGGAAACGATGACGTCAGCGCGTCGACCTTCCAAAAAGGTAAGGTCGACGCGCTGACGTCATCGTTTCCATCCCAGTCTCGTGAACGGGTGCATGCAAGCCGGCCGGCTGTTTCTTTGATTTTAGCCACAGTTTTTATGTAAGTGTATTTACTCTTATTTTAAATAAATAATCTTGCGGATTTACACTATGGAGGAAACTTTTCATTCTTTTGGGTTCCCCTGGTATGCTGTCTATGGTACGCTGTAAGAAATTTCCTGGTTATCCCTTTCCTGTGCGGAGATCCTGGGAGTTGTGTCCCTCGTGTGGATATCCATAGATAAGCTAATATCTAGCTTACCTCCGGTAAGCGTACATCTATTACGGTGGAGGATTTCTCACTGGGTGCTGAGTGCTTACCTAGGATCACTAATTTATCTGCTCTGTCTCCAAGGACTCATTTACTTTGAACATTTCCATTAATTTTTTTGACATTATTTTGTCAATTGACCTATCTGTTTCCAATCATTGTAATTTTAGGCTATATTTGGTTCACTGCATTATCAATTTATTTTTCACAATTTTGTTTATATTCATATCCACCTGGTTTGATTACCATATTGATTGATTCTCTGAATATTCACGTTATCATACATGTTGTTAAATATGTGTTTTCATTTTTAGCGCAGTCTTTTTCTGATTTTCTTTTGTATATATGTGTGCTTGTCTCACTTTAGGATTGCAGCTTACAATATCCTACTAATCATTAGTAGCATATTTTCTTAGTAGCGCGGTAGTTTTTTGTGTTTATCTTGTCTTCGCATTTTTTGTGGCTTTATTACTGCTGCTACTTTGTACAGATTTCTACCTATTAGGGGTTCACTGCAACTAGTGTCCTTCACTGGTTTTATTTAGCATCCTCAATGGATGTCTTTGATTATAGGGCCGCAAGGCAATTTAACACTGAGGGTGTATTTGAGTCATATAGAGAAGATGAGGGAGACCTCAGTGGCCTTTTTACAAGACTTAAGAATTTGACTATATCTGAAATACATACCCAGTGGGACATAGCCTATCTTGACACATATGTCAAGGGCGGTATGGTGCCCAGAAGCCTCAGGTGGGAGGTCGGCCCACAAAAAGGTGATGTCCAACTTGATGAGTGGTTCAGCTATTTTAATACAGCGGGAATAGATTTCTTAAAATTTCTCATTGGTCGTAAAAAAAACAAACTCACCAGATTAGATGATGAGATCAAAAACATCAAAGAGAAATTGAACCCCCTCAAGGACAGTAACGACTATAAAGAAAGATCGCTCTCTCTCCTTACTCTATTGGAAAAAGAAGAGAGAGACCAGAGGATAAAAAAGAAAAAGAAATACAACAGAGACCTACTTGACTATCAAGGGGCAGTAGTTTTTGAATGGCAAAAAAAATTGCTAGTAGAACAAACCTCAGCTGATAATATGGAGTGGGGTCCGTCCAATTCAGGTGGACCACCCCCAGCCATGGCATATGCCCCCCCTCCATCACAGCCTAACCTTTCTGGGTCCTTCCCGGGAGGCCTTAATGGCCCCTCTGGCAGGTCCCAACAGGGGACACAACCATCTTCCTCCAGACGAGGGGTTGGGGGGAGGGGAGGCGCTCCACCTTATTACCCGCCCTCTCTACCAAGACGATCCCGTGGGGCAGGGGGTTCCAACCATGGAGGACGTGGGAGGGGTAGAGGTTTCAGTAATAAAAGATCTATGGGTAGTCACCCTTATAGGGGTAGATCACATGATCAACACAATGGATATGAGGACCACTTGCCATCTCCCCGCACTTTTAATTTTGAGCCCTACCCAGACTATTCTTATGGTCCTAACTATGACCCCAATACAGACTACTATGAAGGTAGGCCACGAGGATTCCAAAATCCTGGACCCAGAAATAACAGTAGAGGGTACTCAGAATATAACATCAGTACCCACAATCAGTTTTATCCTTTAAGTGATCTTGATGGCCCCCCTACCGGTTCCACCATCATGGAAGTACGTAAAGAATTGGCCCCACAGTCCTATCCTAGACTGGTGGGACCCATGGAAGATGGAAACAAACCGGGCCCCTCAAATTCAAATTACCAGCAATGGGGTTTTCACAGGCCAAGTCAAGGCACCAAAAGGCCAGCAGACCAAAGAGAGGAACTAGAGGGGGGAGGCGATTACGATCTAAAAAGGAAAAAAGCATAACTAGTAATGGCATATTCAACTTAAGTTCAGTCTCCCTAAGTGATTCTGAAAAATCCTTACTCAATAAGGGTCTCAAATTCGCACCACCAAGAGGTTTAAATAAGTTTCAAACTTATATCGACGTACATAAATTTGTCCGTAAGGTCAACATTAAAAGATATTTATCCTCTAATCCTATTACGAACATTACCACTGATCCTAATGAGTACCGCCACTCTGGGTTATCAAATGCCTCCCTTTTCAATCCCCCTGGGGCTGTAGCCCCTTCACTGAAGGTGTTTAAAGATTTAGTCCTTAAGGATTTAGAACAATTACCCCTTAAAAGAGTACACTTTGACAAAAATCTTAAATCTGGTTTGGATTCTTTGTGTTTGAACAAAAACTTAGTAATCAGACCAGCAGATAAGGGGGGGGGGTATTATAGTCTTAGACAGGAAGGATTACCTTAAGGAGATGTCCAACATTTTGGGGGATCGCGATACTTATACCCCCCTCAGATCAGATCCTAAGGTTCAATATAAAAAGGAATTGGAGACACTGATCAAGTTTGGGTCCGAACAGGGTATCTTAAATGAAAAGGAGAAATCCTATTTAGTACCGAAAGCCCCTCGCACCCCTGTTCTTTATTACCTGCCAAAAATCCATAAACATCCTACCTGCCCCCCGGGACGTCCCATCGTCAGTGGAATTGATTCCATATCGTCCCGGGTGGGCAGGTATGTAGATTTTTATTTACAACCATTAGTTACCAAGATGCCGTCATACTTAAAGGATACCCGCCATGTAATCAACTTACTTTCTAACTACACTCCTGGCCCTAGTTGGTGGCTAGTGACAGCGGATGTCGCCTCATTATACACCGTAATACCACATGACTTGGGGTTGTTTGCGGTTGAATACTATCTTAGACGTGACTCGTCATTGTTCGACGAACAAATATGCTTCATTATGCAATTACTCCACTTCGTGGCTACTAGAAATTATTTTTGGTTTGGGGGCCAGTTTTACAGGCAGGATAGGGGGGTCGCCATGGGGGCCAAATATGCCCCCAGCTTGGCGAACCTCTTCATGGCCCTATGGGAGGAGGATGTCGTCTATGCCCAACAGAAACCTCAGGTGGTGTTGTGGGCTAGATACATAGACGACATCCTCCTCCTGTGGAATGGTGGTCGTGAGGACCTGGATTCATATATGACTGGGTTGAACAATAATGATAGGGGGATCCGACTTTCATACGAGGCTAGTCAATCTGAGATCAACTTTTTGGATCTCAAAATTGCTATCAAGGATGGGGAGTTTACCACAGCAACCTTTTTTAAAAATACAGATCGGAATTCCTATATACCGGCTGACAGCTGCCATCATGAGGCCTGGCTGAGGTCTGTGCCTAAGAGCCAATTCATTCGGTTAAAACGTAACTGTTCCAACCATGGGGAATTTTTAGCCCAAGCAGATATTTTACTTAAACGTTTCCTAGAGAAGGGCTATGTGGAGACCTCTCTGAGAAATACATTAGAGGAAGTGGCCAATATTGATAGATGTACTTTACTTGAGACTAAGAAGTCTGATCGTGGGAGGACACCCACAATTCCTTTCATTACTACTTATTCTTTGCAACATAAAAATGTAGCTAAACTAATAAAAAAACATTGGCATGTCCTTAAGAATGACCATGTACTTGGTCCTATCCTTCCGGCCAAACCACAGCTGACTATAAGGGTGCCCCTTCACTTAGAAGTAGGGTGGCCCCGAACGTTTTAGACCCTCCTCTCACCAAGAAGGGATTTTTTGAATACATGACTGGTTTTTATCAGTGCAGGAGGTGTAGGGTATGTTCCCTCAGTGGTTGTATGCATAGAAGAACGCATAAATTTACTTCCACCAGTAATCTGATGGAATTCGAGATCAGATCATTCATTACATGTTCTACCAAGCGGGTGGTATATCTTCTTCAATGCCCCTGCGGCCTACAATACGTAGGGAGAACCAAGCGCCCCCTATCTGTAAGGCTTAACGAGCACATCACTAATATCTTAACGGGTTTCCCCAAACATCCAGTCTCTAGACACTACTTAGAAGCACATAACCGAGATCCCAGTAAGACCATCTTTCTGGGTATAGATAGATACACCCCACATTGGAGGGGGGGGTCTGTTATACGAGGGATCTCCAGGCTTGAGATGACCTGGATACACAGATTGAAGTGTTATACTCCCTTTGGGCTCAATGTTGATGTAGATCTAAACGCTTTTTTAGATAACTCATAAAACATCATACTGTATGTTCTTAATCCCAATATTCTACCATTATTCCATCTATTTATTATGTTGGGGTGTAAAGGGGAGACATATCCAACATAACCATTGGATGGCCCTTGGTTTAGGTTATATTACATATTGCATTTTTGACGTCTATCATATTTTGTGAACTCACTTTGATGCTCTGGTGGCGTTAGTATGTCAATTTTTTCTAACATCTAGATAACAGATTTTGAATTTTTTAAAAAATTTTTCTTAGTCTAAACCATTATTATTTTTAGGATTTAATATCCTATAATATAGTAGGTAGCTTTGAGTGCTATTTCTACTTTGTCCACTGGATGGCACTGTGAGTTTCCCTTCATGTTCGCTAATGGTTTTTAACAATGTATATTCCTCCCTGTCTTCGGAAGGTTGGGATTGGCTGACGGGTGAAGCGTTAGCCTATCCCATTGGTACTAGACACACACACCCTCTCCTAATAGGATGCTGTGATGACGCCATCCGAGCTTCATAGCGAGGCTTGGTTTCGTTCTGTCTTTATAAATAGCGATGAGTCAGTGCGTCGCCCGTTCCCATGACGACGTCCAATAGGACGAAACGTACGTTGGAAGGTCGACGCGCTGACGTCATTGTTTCCATCCCAGTCTCGTGAACGGGTGCATGCAAGCCGGCCGGCTGTTTCTTTGATTTTAACCACAGTTTTTATGTAAGTGTATTTACTCTTATTTTAAATAAATAATCTTGCGGATTTAAAAAAAAAAAAAAAAAAAAAAGGAAGGTCGACGCGCTGACGTCATCGTTTCCATCCCAGTCTCGTGAACGGGTGCATGCAAGCCGGCCGGCTGTTTCTTTGATTTTAACCACAGTTTTTATGTAAGTGTATTTACTCTTATTTTAAATAAATAATCTTGCGGATTTACACTATGGAGGAAACTTTTCATTCTTTTGGGTTCCCCTGGTATGCTGTCTATGGTACGCTGTAAGAAATTTCCTGGTTATCCCTTTCCTGTGCGGAGATCCTGGGAGTTGTGTCCCTCGTGTGGATATCCATAGATAAGCTAATATCTAGCTTACCTCTGGTAAGCGTACATCTATTACGGTGGAGGATTTCTCACTGGGTGCTGAGTGCTTACCTAGGATCACTAATTTATCTGCTCTGTCTCCAAGGACTCATTTACTTTGAACATTTCCATTAATTTTTTTGGACATTATTTTGTCAATTGACCTGTTTCCAATCATTGTAATTTTAGGCTATATTTGGTTCACTGCATTATCAATTTATTTTTCACAATTTTGTTTATATTCATATCCACCTGGTTTGATTACCATATTGATTGATTCTCTGAATATTCACGTTATCATACATGTTGTTAAATATGTGTTTTCATTTTTAGCGCAGTCTTTTTCTGATTTTCCTTTACAATTATACCAATGCTGGGACTATATTCTTTGCCAACTCAACTCCCTTGGTTTCCCAAACCCACCTGGGTTCTGCTTCATTTTTGAACCCTCCAGCTCATGTAGTTCCTACATAGAAAACATAGTTCTTATCCGTGATCACATATTACCCCTTTACACATCCTCAGGCCTCTTGCACACGATACTCCTGTTTGAGCATCTACTTCTTCAGACAATTTTTTTTTAATGTATTTTCGCGCATATACGTTCGCGTAAATTTGCACACATTTGGAAGCTTATTTTCGGATTGACAATGTCAATGGACAAACCTGTGTGAATTTGCGCGAATGCGCGCGTGGGGCATAAATTACTGACCAAAAATGCTAATTTTTCTAAAAAATACTCAGCGCTTGTTTACGCTCCTGTGTGCATAGGCACATTACAATTAATGGGCTGTATTTTAGCTCAGTAACAAAATAAGCTGTACTGAGCATTTTCAAGCTGCAGTGTGCAAGATGCCTTACCCTTGTGTCCCCCCCCCCCCCAATCTCCTACTTAATTGTTTCTTTAATCCCACATTGGTAGCCTTCAATCTTCATACATCATGTAAATGGCACCATATAATGTTTACTCGCTGTTGCCCAGTGGTATATTTTACCCATTCTTTGTGAATTTAGTACCCATTTATTGTAGCAATATTATACAGTTTCCATTTCCTGGTAGAAAAATTACTCTTATGCCCTGTACACACGGTCGGATTTTCCGACGGAAAATGTGTGATAGGACCTTGTTGTCGGAAAATCCGACCGTGTGTAAGAATTTCACACATTTTCCATCGGATTTTCCGACACACAAAGTTTGAGAGCTTGCTATAAAATTTTCCGACAACAAAATCGTTGTCGGAAATTCCGATCGTGTGTACACAAATCCGACGCACAAAGTGGCACGCATGCTCAGAATAAATTAGGAGACGAAAGCTATTGGCTATTGCCCCGTTTATAGTCCCGACGTACGTGTTTTACATCACTGCGTTCAGAACGATTGGATTTTCCGACAACTTTGTGTGACCGTGTGTATGCAAGACAAGTTTGAGCCAACCATGGAAAAATCCATGGATTTTGTTGTCGGAATGTCCGATCAATGTCCGATCGTGTGTACAGGGCATAACTGGTACACACATGTATTGTAAAGAGTGCCCATTTCTTGAAGTGGTGATATACACAGGTGAGATGCACTTCCTATGTATCGGGTGCTGGAGCTCCAATCTTCCAATCAGATACAGTTCCAAAGAGTCATTGCATTCCAAAAAGTTTTTTACTTATATCACCAGTTTTATTGACAATAAAGAATTTAGTGATACAAGCATGAAACTTTTGGAGTGCAATGACTCTTTGGAAACCTTCTATCTATCTATCTATCTTATCTATCTTATCTATCTTATCTATCGTGTGTGTATATGTGATTGATGTGTGTAAAATATAAGGTATATTATTAGATATATATTATATTATTCTTTAATAGGAGCAAATAATTATGCTCTCTGTACTGTAACAATTTGCCGTGTCCACAGCCAAAAGTGCCTATGAAGGTCGTGTGTGCCTCAGAACTTGACCACAGAGCAATGGAAGAAGGTGGCCTGGTCTGATGAATAATGTTTCCTTTTACATCATGTAAAAGAATGGTTTCTGGAACACAACAAGTTGGAGGTATTGATTTGGCCTCCAAATTCTCCAGATCTCAATCCAATTGAGCATCTGTGGGATGTGCTGGAAAAGCAAGTCCGATCCATGGAGGCCCCACCTCGTAACTTACAGGATCTACTAGTGACGGCTTGGTGCCAGATACCCCAGCATACCTTCAGAGGTCCAGTGGAGTCCATGTCTTGATCGGTCAGGGCTGTTTTAGCTGTAAAAAGGGGACCTACTCAAGATGAATTGAGTGACCATGTTATGGCATTTGGTTTGGTAGTGGCTGATCGGTTTATATAGATAAAAATAAGTAAAGCAAAAATATATGTGAGAAGTGAGATTTTAAAGGTACACCTAGTATAGGAAAGAGCACTGTCAATTAAAAATTATACCAAATATTTATTAATACAATTTTACAAAAAAGAACAATAAAACGTGAAAACAGTTTTACATTCATAGTCAAAGGTAAACATCCTCAACCTAATATTGACAAATGAAGGGAAAGAGCTGTAGTCACAAAGAATTCTGATCATAACCGCGTCCACACATTTCAACATGTTTCGCCAGGAAGGCTTCATCAGGAAAATGGACGAGAATTTTCAATTATTCAACAACAATATTCATGATAAAAGCAACCTTGGATGTTTAAAGAAGAAAACAAAAAATAAATAAAAGTAGATACATGGAAATGATACATGAAACATTTGTAGATAAAAATAAGTGCCGTATTTATCGGCGTATAACACCCCAAGTTTAGGAGAGAATTTTAAGGAAAAAAAACTTTTAGGAGGGAAGTTTAAGGAAAAGAAACTTACATTAAAATGCCCATCAATGCAGCCTCATCAGTGTTCATCTGCAGCCTTGTTAGTGTCATTGCAGCCTTTTCAGTGTCAGTGCAGCCTTGTCAGTGCAGCTTTGTCCCCAGTGCAGCCTTGTCAGTGCAGCCTTGTCAGTGCAGTCTTGTCAGTGCAGCCTTGTCCCCAGTGCAGCCTTGTCAGTGCAGCCTTGTCCCCAGTGCAGCCTTGTCAGTGCAGCCTTGTCCCCAGTGCAGCCTTGTCAGTGCAGCCTTGTCCCCAGTGCAGCCTTGTCAGTGCAGCCTTGTCCCCAGTGCAGCCTTGTCCCCAGTGCAGCCTTGTCAGTGCAGTCTTGTCAGTGCAGTCTTGTCAGTGCAGCCTTGTCAGTGCAGCCTTGTCCCCAGTGCAGCCTTGTCAGTGCAGTCTTGTCAGTGCAGTCTTGTCAGTGCAGTCTTGTCAGTGCAGCCTTGTCCCCAGTGCAGTCTTGTCAGTGCAGCCTTGTCCCCAGTGCAGCCTTGTCAGTGCAGCCTTGTCCCCAGTGCAGCCTTGTCAGTGCAGCCTTGTCCCCAATGCAGCCTCATCAGTGTTCATCTGCAGCCTTGTTAGTGTCATTGCAGCCTTTTCAGTGTCAGTGCAGCCTTGTCAGTGCAGCTTTGTCCCCAGTGCAGCCTTGTCAGTGCAGCCTTGTCAGTGCAGTCTTGTCAGTGCAGCCTTGTCCCCAGTGCAGCCTTGTCAGTGCAGCCTTGTCCCCAGTGCAGCCTTGTCAGTGCAGCCTTGTCCCCAGTGCAGCCTTGTCAGTGCAGCCTTGTCCCCAGTGCAGCCTTGTCAGTGCAGCCTTGTCCCCAGTGCAGCCTTGTCCCCAGTGCAGCCTTGTCAGTGCAGTCTTGTCAGTGCAGTCTTGTCAGTGCAGCCTTGTCAGTGCAGCCTTGTCCCCAGTGCAGCCTTGTCAGTGCAGTCTTGTCAGTGCAGTCTTGTCAGTGCAGCCTTGTCCCCAGTGCAGTCTTGTCAGTGCAGCCTTGTCCCCAGTGCAGCCTTGTCCCCAGTGTCCATGCCTGCCGCCGCCGCCGACATACACATGCTAGTAGTTTTAAATATGGCGCCGCGGAGCTCGGAGGGACTCGGCGCCGGCGGAACTGAACGAACGCCGCCGAGATACACATAGTTGAGTGTATTCGGCTCTTTCCGTCGCCGCTCACAGTCCCGCCCAGTCCCGCCCTATGATGGACATAACAGGTCCAATGGCGGGACTGGGCGTGACTGTGAGCGGCGCCGGAAAGAGCGCGAATACACTCGACTATGTGTATCTCGGCTCTGTGATTTCGGCGGCGCTCTTTCAGCACCGCCGAGTCCCTCCGAACTCCGCGGCGCCATATTTAAAACTACTCGCTATGTAAATGTCGGCGCCGATCGCCAACATTCACATAGCGATAGCGGGGATCGGCGTATAACACGCACCCACGACTTTCCCCTGATTTTAAGGGGAAAAAAGTGTGTGTTATACGCCGATAAATACAGTATATATAATTATAGGATGTATGGGGTTTTTTTTTGCACTTACACTGCTTCTCCTCACCTCTTTAGGAACAATGTTTGATAATGATGTTTGTTGCATTTTTCCTCTTGCTTGATTAAAGCATATTAATTATGATATTGTTCTTTCATAAGTAAGGGTTGGCTTGGTATTCATCGTGGGTGATTTTGGGAGTAGGTATTGCCTAATTATTGCCTTATTATTGCGGAATACCTACTGCATAAATGGCATGGCCTGTGGTGTACAGGACCCAGAATGTAAAAATGGATGTTCGGTTGATAAATGTGCCATCATCAGACTTTATCTCTCATGAGCGATCACTGATAATGACACTTTATTGCATGAGCATGCATGATGTCAGCTTAGCAAATGTTCCTGAGTGTGGAGTGTCCTGTATAATTTGTCCTAGTGCATCGTAATGGCGTTCAGGAATAACCTTGACACAAATATTTCAACATTACATTTCATATTTCTAATTTAATGCTTCCTGTAATTAAAAAGAATGTTATATTGAACAGAAGACTTTCAAAGAATGACTTACACAAGGAGAAGTTCCTTCGTGATTAGCAGAATAAGATTTTTCTATTCTGGGCGTTTGTTTTTTTTAACAAGAACTCATTTTGTGGCAATCTGGGTTGTATTATTGAAGGAGAATCAAGGGCATTTGCCCCAGGCCTGTAGGTCTCTTTTGGATGGAGCTACACTATATTGTCAAAAGTATTGGGACACCTGTCTTTACACGCACATGACCTTTAATGGCATCCCAGTCTTAGTCGGTAGGGTTCAATATTGAGTTGGCCCACCCTTTGCAGCTATAACAGCTTCAACTCTTCTGGGAAGGCTGTCCACAAGGTTTAGGAGTGTGTCTATGGGAATGATTGACCATTCTTCCAGAAGCCCATTTGTGAGGTCAGGCACTGATGTTGAATGAGAAGGCCTGGCTCACAGTCTCCACTGTAATTCATCCCAAAGGTATTCTATGGGGTTAAGGTCAGCACTCTGTGCAGGCCAGTCAAGTCCCTCCATCCCAAACTCGCTCATCCATGTCTTTATGGACCTTGCTTTGGCCTGGGGCAAATGCCCTTGATCCCCCTTCAATAATACAGCCCAGATTGTCACAAAAGTTCTTGTTAAAAAAAAAAAAAATGCCCAGAATAGAAAAATCGTATTCTGCTAATCATGAAGGAACTTCTCCTTGTGTAATATTGAAGCCTACGGACTGGGATGTCATTAACGTTTATGTGTGTGTAAAGGTAGGTGTCCCAATACTTTTGACAATATAGTGTAAATTTTAAAGTGTATGTAAAATCTCATGAAAAAAATCAAATAATAAAAACTCTTTTTTTTCCCATTTTGGGTAGAGTATGAGAGGGTTATAACTCCTGCCAGGTTTTGTTTTTTCTGTCCCACGACAGAGATTTTCCTTCACTTCCTGTCCCATAGCCAAAAAATGTAAATGAGAGGAAATAGCTGCAAAGCAAGGGAATTCCTGGTTGTCACCAGAACGAATGTCCCCTTATAAAGATTTCCTCTCTATCCCTGTGCTGGTGACAACTCAAAATTTAGGGGTTTCTTTCACTTTCACATTGGGTCATAATAGTAAACAGGACAAATGTAGAGAGCGACTCTCCCCAACAGGGGGCACAGACAGCAATAAAAGCTGACAGGTGTTCTAACCCCTCTTAGGATAGATTTAGATGTGTGTCTAAATCTCCCCTGCCTCTGAAGCCTGATCTGCACTCGGATTGCTCTCCAGAGGCTACTGAGGCATTGAGGAAATGATGTGACGCAACCTTACCGCCTGAATTAACCTCATTTTTTTTCAGACAAACCGAAATCGTATGCATTTCATGTGTTTGTGGGGTGTTTGGGGTGCTTCCCCATTCAGTTAAATGTGTAGCATTCAGCGAGGTTGCCGCATGCTGATCGCTACAAGTTGGGTCAACTTTGCCGCGGGCGCAAAGCAAAGCATTGCAACCATGGTACGTAAACACCCAATTCACTGCCTATTACAGCTTAAGGGGGAGGTCAGTTGGCAGGCAGCAAAAACTCGGCTCAACTGCACATTTTTTGCCACCTTTCAACCACAAGTCTAACTGAGACCCTAAAGTAGATGTAAACCCCATTCATGAATTCTGACCTGGGCACATATATCTGTAGTGTTTACTTATCTCTCTCCAAAGCCCTAAGTCCTGTGTCTTTCTGTTCCTCCTTTCCTCGGTTATCAGCATGATAACTTCTGACAAGTTCTCTGACACAGTAGATAAAAGTAGCTGGAAATTTGTGTCGGGGAGGGAGCTTAGAGATAGATAGATAAGCAGAGAGCTTGTCTATTCACAGCACAGCTCTGCGAGTTTCCTCGTTCCTCTGCCTATGTGGGGGCGGGGGGTTGGGTGCCTTTCCTCCAATCAGCTCACACACAATGTATGCCCAGACTCCCCTCCCACTACTGAAACAGGAAGGAAGATTTATAACACGATCTGCACTTTCTAAAGAATATATAACGCTGAAGACAGCAGATATACATGTAAAACTTATGTTTAATCTCTGTGTATCATCTGAGGCTGTTCACTTCACTGGGTACCGTATATACTCGAGTATTAGTCAAATTTTTCAGCACCTTTTTTTGTGCTGAAAGTGCCCCCCTCGACTTATACTCGAGTCAAGCACTTTTCTACAGCAAAAAATTTCATTTTCCGAACCGACTTTGGGGCCCCGTATCTCAGGGCCACTTGGTGCTAGAAACCCCAAATTTGGTGTGCAAACCCAGTGGACCTGGTACCACAACATATCCAAAGCTGGAGTTCCTAGCACTAAGTGGCCCTGAGATACGGGGCCCCAAAATCGGTTCGGAAAATGTCATTCATGTGCTTGACATTTTCTGAACCGATTTTTGGGGTCCTGTATCTCGGGGCCACTTGGTTCTAGAAATCCCAGCTTTGGATATTTTATTGTGCTAGTTCCACTGGGTTTGCACACCAAAGTTGGGGTTCCTAGCTCTAAGTGGCCCCGAGATACGGGGCCCCAAAGTCGGTCAACTGTGTCCATCTGTAGCAATGTCATTTAGGGACACTTTGGGTTCAGAGACCCCAAATTTTGGCTGCAGCTAGGGGGCATCTAGGAACCCTTAACTACCGAGTTTGAAGTTCGGGGGACCTATGGCTGCAAATGGGCACAGTGAGGCATGCAAATGGGCACAGTGAGGCTGCAAATGGGCATTGTTGACCCTCTTTTCCACTTACAGTAGCTGTGCATTTCTCACCCTCGTCTTATACTTGGGTCAATAAGTTTTTCCCATTATTTTGTGGTAAATTAGGGTCTCGACTTATACTCGGAACGACTTATACTCGAGTATATACGGTATATGCGAGGGCTTACATCTACTTTATTGCTCCGTTCACACCATGGCATTCTTTCCCAAAAGGAGTTCCGGAACTTCTTTTGGGCGACAGGCATCCCGCGATTTTGTTTGCACAATTTTACCGTGATTCATCAGGTGACAATCACTGCAAAAATGCCCTGTGATTTGGATACCATTAAAAGTAACTGGGATCACAAGCTTGATTCCACCCGCGATCCAGAACACCATGATGTGAGCAGAACCTAAAGCGTATGTAACACTCACCTTGTAAGACAACCCATTTAATTTAAAATGAAGGGCCAAACGTTTGTGTATAGATATAAAAAAGCATTATAAACACTCCCCTCCCCCCCTTTTATTTTATTATAAGTGATCACATTCCTTCTGTTCTCAGCTGCTTTTGATCTGGGGGGAGGAGAAGCAGCAGCACACTGATCTTCCCAGTGAGAAGGGGGGGGGGGCATGTCAGGACAAGTCTGATCATTGGAGGAGAGCAAGCTGAGTTCCCAGCACAGCTGTAGAACTGACCATGGTGTGCTGTCATGCCTAGTGTGGTTCATTTTTAATAGGAAAGTAGAGGCACTGCCAGGAACACAAAGGAAGCAATACAAAGAGACCGGGAGACTTTCTCATACGATTAGTGTACATGGTACAGCAGGCACATATCAGGAATAAGAAATGTTTGTGCTTACACTCGTTTTCATTTTGTATAGAGTAATGCCCCGTACACACGGTCGGATTTTCCGACGGAAAATGTGTGATAGGACCTTGTTGTCGGAAATTCCGACCGTGTGTGGGCTCCATCACACATTTTCCATCTGAATTTCCGACACACAAAGTTTGAGAGCAGGATATAAAATTTTCCGACAACAAAATCCGTTGTCGGAATTTCCGATCGTGTGTACACAAATCCGACGCACAAAGTGCCACGCATGCTCAGAATAAATAAAGAGATGAAAGCTATTTGCTACTGCCCAGTTTATAGTCCCAACGTACGTGTTTTACGTCACCGCGTTCAGAACGATCGGATTTTCCGACAACTTTGTGTGACCGTGTGTATGCAAGACAAGTTTGAGCCAACATCCGTCGGAAAAAATCCATGGATTTTGTTGTCGGAATGTCCGATCAATGTCTGACTGTGTGTACAGGGCATAAGGGCGCCCCCCCAATCCATTCGTCCAGCCCCCTGATCTACATGCAGCGTGCCGGACGCATGGATTCCAATGAGGGTTTTTTTTTTTGAAACACGTGATTAGAGCCTAAGACTTTAATAGGCTTCAAAAAAGGGTGGGCTCGGGGCGCAGAGCATTGCATCCTGAGCCCACCCAGTTGTGTGACAATAGAGAATGAATATTCGCTATTTTCACACATATTTTCCTACCAGCCACTCAGGAAGCGGGTCGTAAGGGGAGAAGGAGAAGTGATCTTATTGGCCAAGGAGGAGGGAGGAGAAGACCGACTGACCCACCAGCCGCCACTGTGACTTCAGAGATGGCTCATCCTCAGTGGCTCAATCATCCATCATCCAGCACTCCCTGGATTTCACAGTGGAGGGAGGAGGAGGGGAGATCGGAGGCATCCCAGGCAGGACATTCGCCTCCTAAGGGGGCGGGAAGGGGGGAGGGTGTTGCTGGTGTTCCTCGCATTCATGTCTGTCTCCTAGGGGGGAACTGACTCGTGTCCCACCGAGAGGGGGGTGGCATTGGTAAAAAAAAAAATTCAGCCCTTAGAAGCACTTTCTGCCCGCCATACAGCAGAATGACGTGCGCAAAGCAGTTAAGTTATCCTGACTGGATGTCATATGACGTCCAGCAGGATCAGCCGTGATCGCACGGCGATCGTTGGTGTGGTGGGTCAGTCTGAAACACCTCTGATGTAGGCTCTTTACCATGTAATCAGCTGTGCCCAATCACAGCTCATCACAGCCTAAACAGGAAAAGCTGTGTTTCGGTATTTCCTCCACTAGCACTGACAGATGCGAGTAGAGGAGAGCCGATCAGCTGCTCTCTGGACAGGGGGGGTCTGCACTGATTGATTATCACTGCAGCCCCCCCGAGGATGCCCACCCTTGCCCACCAGGGATGTCTACCCAGGACCACCAGGTATGCCCACCCATGACCACCAGGGTTGCCAATCAGTGCCCATTAGAGGTGCCAATCAGTAATGCCTGCCAGTGCCTCCTCATCAGTGCTGCCTATCAGATCCATCTTTCAGTGCCCATCAGTGTCACCCATCAGTTCCACCTATCAGTGCCCATCAATGCCACCTATAAGTGCCCATCAGTACGGCCTCTAAGTGCCCATCAGTGTCGCCTATCAGTGCTACCTATGAGTGCCCATCAGTGCCGCCTCTCAATGCCCATCAGTGCTGCTTATCAGTGACACCTATCAGTGCCCATCAGTGCTACATATTAGTGCCTCATCATCAGTGCCCATCAGTGCCACCTCATCAGTACCTGTCGTCCTTCCTGTGTCATGACCTAAAGTCTGATCAGGAAGAAGACATTACTAATGGAAACATCTGAGAACGTGGATTTAGATAAGAAAAGGATTTGTGGCTCCCATTTGTGTACCTGTTCTATATGGGAAGGAATATCTGAAGGAATTCTGAGGACCATTTCCTCTACATTGGTGCCCCTGCTATTGCGGATCAGCTGCGGAAAGAGGAGACCAGTAGGACAACGTAAGGAGTCCATTGTGTGATATATCCAGGAGTTCATCTTCCACTACTAAGCCTGTTTTGACCCCCCTGAGTAAGGGCGGTCGCAGGCTTTCTGGTAAGCCTCCAACTTTATAATCTTGTGGTGGGCTGCACTGATGGTGGATCTTGTAACTCCAGACCCCTCATTTGGCTCGTTTGTGGATTCAACACCTTTATTTTGTCACATTTATGAACTTTTTTTATTCAAAATATTTTTTGACACGTCTATATAGCCACATATTACTTAAAAGGGGGCGCACCATTAGAGCCCCCTTTTTTGGGACGGCGGTCACCCAGCCCTGGTGATAGTTTAGGTTAGCAGGTATTTTTAGTGTGCTGTGCCTTTAAATGCATACCTGAGTTGCAGGTGGCCCAATCAGATCCCAGGGAAGGTTCTGGTATTCCTGGGAGAAGTGATAAAAGGGGCTGCTGAGGGTCTGTACTTCCTCTTGCAGCAGCTGGACCTGGAAGAGAAGAAACTCCCTCCCTCCCTCACCGTCGCGGTGTATTTTATGTGGTTGGGTCACCCCAGGTTCCGGGGGGGGACGTATTTATGGGCAAAGGTTTTGCTGTTAAATATTTAATTTCATTTTGAAAATTGGAATTATTATGTTTATTTATATGAATTTTTGTAACCAATAAAATTACCGCGGACATTTTTTGCCATATATGATGTTTGAGTGTTTTTTCTTATCAATAAGTTTTATGGTGGTACCTGGGGAACTAAGGTTAGGGGCAAGGTGTGGCCTGCTGTCCCAATGAACTTTTTAGTCAATATTTTGTCATTATTTATATATAATATTTTTTTTTGTCACTATACACTTATTTAGGGTATGGTTTCACATTACCTAATATCACGTATTGACTTATGATAATTTTTTAGGTCTTAACTTATTTATATCAACACATGTGTCTTTTTTCATTAGTCCAGCGCTACATTGTCCTTTTTGTATATTGTATGTGCCCTTGTATTGGGGTTATTGTGTTTCAGCTGCAGGACTTCCTTCATGGTCCCCTATTTCAGTTCTCAATAGTATTTATGATCAGCACCTAGCACAATTTCTTTTTTCTTTTTGGTTTTAGTACCTGTCGGTGCAGCTTATCTGTGCCCATCAGTGAAGGAGAAAACTTACTTATTTACAAAATTTTATAACAGAAACAAAGAAAAACTTTTTTTTTTTCAAAATTTTCGGCTTTTTTATTTGTTTAGCAAAAAATAAAATCCTCGTAGTGATCAAATACTACCAAAAGAAAGCTCTATTTGTTGGAACAAAAGGATTAAAACTTAGTTTGGGTACAACGTTGCATGACTGCGCAATTGTCATTTAAAATGCGGCAGCACTGAAAGCTGAAAATTGGCCTGGACAGGAAGGGGGTGAAAGTACCCTGTATTGAAGTGGTTAAATAAATAAGGCCATCTCCCAACTAAAAAAAAAGTTTATCTATCTATCTATCTATCTATCTATCTATCTATCTATCTATCTATCTATCTATCTATCTATCTATCTATCTATCTATCTATCTATCTATCTATCTATCTATCTATCTATCTATCTATCTCTATATCTATATATATCTATATATATATATATATATATATAGATAGATAGATAGATAGATAGATAGATAGATAGATAGATAGATAGATAGATAGATAGATAGATATATCTATATCTATATCTATCTATATATATATATCTATATCTATATATATATATCTATATATATAGATATATATATACTGGTATATACAGTATGGTTAAATAAAAAAGGCCATCTCCCAACTAAAAAAAAAGTTATCTATCTATCTATCTATCTATCTATCTATCTATCTATCTATCTATCTATCTATCTATCTATCTATCTATCTATCTATCTATCTATCTATCTATCTATCTATCTATATATATGTATATCTATATCTATATATATATATATATATATAGATATAGATATAGATATAGATATATATATAGATATATATATACTGGTATATACAGCGGGTAAAATAAGTATTGAACATGTCACCATTTTTCTAGGTAAATATATTTCTAAAGGTGCTATTGTACCCGGAGAAATCCGCGCAAACCCCAAAACTCTACAGTGACGTTAAAAAAATACAAATAATGGTGACAAAAAATATTGACAACAAATAATAACAAAAAAGAGTGCTGCTACCCAAAAACACTTGAATATCCAGTTCTATCAAATAATAAAATAAATTCAGGTGCGCAACTAATATCAAAATCAACAGTGGTTAAAGGTACTCCTTCAACTTAAGGTTCATATTATTTAAACATTAGGTATAAATAAATTGATTATTCCAATAATGTGCAGTCCACATAAAATGTTTCACTTAGGGGTGTACTCACTTTTGTTGCCAGCGGTTTAGACATTAATGGCTGTGTGTTGAGTTATTTAAAGGGGACAACAAATTTACACTGTTATACAAGCTGTGCACTCACTACTTTACATTGTAGACAAGTGTCATTTCTTCAGTGTTGTCACATGAAAAGATAGAACAAAATATTTACAAAAATGTGAGGGGTGTACTCACTTTTGTGAGATACTGTATATATATACAAGGGAAATCGGGGGAAATCTGTTAAATTCTGTACTGTTCATCTGTGTGTGTCTCTTTGTTGTGCCTTATTTCCTTTTAGTAAATCTAAAGGAAACGGAACGCATGTAAAGGTCAGAAGTTTGCATTGAATTAAATGGTAGCGGTGTTTATCAGATTAACAGCTGCTAACCCAGCTGCTCACTGCAATCGTGGCTCGGTAGGTAGGTTAAATTGCTGGCTTTCAGCTCTTCCCACGTGTTCTGTGCTGAAGGCTCTCAACAGAGCTGGAAGAAGAAATCTTGTTAATGCAATATTTAGGTACAATAGTATTACAGGTATTTAGAACGCGGAAAGAAAGAAGTAAGACGCAGGTTTATTCAGATTAAACCGGCAGATTATATAACGGCCTTCCGCATTTGGCTCTTAGATAAGATATTTTGTTGCAGGGATTTATGGCGGGTGGAAATCCCTCTTTGGTTGGTGGTCTGTAGCTGGCTACAGTAAATGTCTATATGGATACAGATTGGTACAGTTACATGATCCACAGCTGCTATATACACTATATTGTCAAAAGTTTTAGGACACCTGCCTTTACACGAACATGAAATTTAATGGCATCCCAGTCTTAGTCCGTAGGGTTCAATATTGAGTTGACCCACCTTTTGCAGCTATAACAGCTTCAACTCTTCAGGGAAGGCTGTCCACAAGGTTTAGGAGTGTGTCCGTGGGAATGTTTGACCATTCTTTTATAAGCACATTTGTGAGGTCGGACACTAATGTTGGACGAGAAGGCCTGGCTCGCAGTCTCCGCTCGAATTCCTCCAAAATGTGTTCTATCGTTTTGAAGTCAGGACTCTGTGCAGGCCAGTCAAGTTCCTCCTCCCCAAGCTCGCTCATCCATGTCTTTATGGACCTTGCTTTGTGCACTGGTGCGCAGTCATGTTGGAACAGGAAGGGGCCATCCCCAAACTGTTCCCACAAAGTTGGGAGCATGAAATTGTCCAAAATGTCTTGGTATGCTGACGCCTTAAGAGTTCCCTTCACTGGAACTAAGGGGCCAAGCCCAACCCCTGAAAAACAACCCTATGCCATAATCCCCCCTCCACCACATGATTTGGACCAGTGCACAGAGGTTATCAAGTGACCAAGGGAGGAGGTGTAGATAGATAAGGAAAGGGGTCCAAGAACAGAGCCTTAAAGCGGAGTTCCACCCAAAAATGGAACTTCTGGTTTAAAGGCGTCGACCCCCTGACATGCCACATTTGGCGGTGACCCCCTGACAGGCCATTTGGCGGTGACCCCCTGACAGGCCATTTGGCGGTGACCCCCTGACATGCCACATTTGGCGGTGACCCCCTGACAGGCCATTTGGCGGTGACCCCCTGACAGGCCACATTTGGCGGTGACCCCCTGACAGGCCATTTGGCGGTGACCCCCTGACAGGCCATTTGGCGGTGACCCCCTGACAGGCCACATTTGGCGGTGACCCCCTGACAGGCCACATTTGGCGGTGACCCCCTGACATGCCATATTTGGTGGTGATCCCCTGACAGGTCACCAACTATGGCCAGCTTTAGATTGCCTTTGTTTATAGAAACTGGCTGTTTTTGTGTCTCGGCATTACAATATTGAATGCATCTCCATTCTAAGGATCTTTTGATCTTAAAGTAATTATTATGGAATGCCATTTGGTGTCCTTGTTAGGTAAAATACCTTGAATTCATTCAATGATATTCTCTTGGATAGCCCTTATTGGTTAGCAGCAGCCAAGTATATATTAACTGTTAAATTTGTAATTTGTGTTTGCAGGATCCCCACGAGCCTCATCAATTGCAGCATCACGCATGGAGCAGGCCATGTCAGAGATAACCAGGCACAGCAGTGCTCCGAAGCAGGGCCCAATGCAGCAATGGATCACTCTCGAGCAGATATGGCTTCAGGCTGGTGAGTGTCAAAACCCAACACATATAATGAAATTCAAATGGGCTGCACACCATTCTGATTCACTGTTTTGACAAAAGTAGAAGTATCTCAGCCAGTAAGACTATACCTGTATTTTTAAAGTGGATGTAAACCCAATGTCATCCTTTCTAAACTACTGCCATAGGGGTTATCTATAAGGATATACACGCCTCCTGTATGTATCTTTACCTGTCAAATGTCTCCCCTCTGTCTGTTATGAGACCCAAAAAAATGCAGATTCTGTGGGCGGGTCTGTTGTCTGGAGCTCGGTGGGTGGAGTCGTGATGTCAGTAGACTCCCCGCCCACCTCTACACTCCCCTTATCAATATGCATTTTCTACTGTGTATTTCTTACACTGAACTTCTGCTATGATCTCTAACATCCAGTGAAAAGACAGGAAAGTAACCACATGACTTCAGCATGCCAAATCATGCTGAGGTGTGGAACAGCCAATCCTTGCAGAGCTGCTGAATAAAGGAGTGGGGGAGGGAATTAAAAAAATAATGCCTGTGTTAGGCTGGTGCACGAGATGTAAATCACCTGTCACTCACAGCAAGGGGGAGGATTTGACAAAGTTTTTCTCAGTTTGTCAAGATTTATCTCACTGAATAATAAAAGAGGATTGCTCAGAGATGGATTAACTCTTTGTGGCAAGACTGGACTCAAATGATAGGAAATCTTATACTCTACAGTATGATAAAAAAAATCGGGTTTACATCCACTTTAAGTGCAAATAATAAAATTATAGAAAAGATCCTATTGCCTGGCATAGGCAACGTGGGCACTTTTATTTCCTTCTGCTCTGAACTGTTTTACACTTAGCCTCTACCTCTTAGGTAGAGCTGGATCTAAATTGTATCTGTCACATGGCAGCTTCAAACATCCAACATCGGCAATTGCTCTCTAATCTCAGGCCATATACTCATTTTTGTAAAAAATAACAATAATCAATATGTACAATTTTGGGACTAATACTGTATGTGACCTTCCACTTGGAGAATGGTTGCTGCCATCAGAGATTCAACACTACTGCTCAGTCAGATCTTGGATTATAAGACAAAAGGCAACACATTGCCAGACTATTGTTCCTAATTTTTACAGACAGTCTACTGACTGGAATGGTACCAGCTGATTGGAGAAAAGCCAATGTAGCACTAATATTTAAAAAGGGCCCAAAATACATCCCTGGGAATTACAGACCAGTTAGCCTAACATCAATAGTATGTAAACTCTTGGAGGGGATGCTAAGGGACTATATACAAAATTTTAGTAATGAATGAATGAGTGATTTGTATAGCACTACCTATGCGAACTGAATCACCTCAGGTCACTTATTGCCACTTGGTGTCCATCTGCGGCATAGCGTGGCCCTTTACCCCATAGGGTCCCAACCCGCTTACAAACACATACACATACTATGGCCAATTTTTTTAGACAGGGTCTAATTAACTTACCAGCATGTATTTGGAGTGTGGGAGGAAACCGGAGTACCCAGAGGTAACCCACACAGGCACAGGGAGAACATGCAAACTCCAGGCAGATGGTGTTGCTGCTAGGTGAAAGTGCTAACCACTACACCACTGTGCTGCTGAGAACGTTATCATTAGCAGTAATCAGCAGGGAATCATGAAGAATCGTTCTTGCCAAACCAATCTACTAACCTTCTATGAGGAGGTGAGTTGCCATCTAGATAAAGGAAGGCCCGTAGACGTGGTGTATCTGGATTTTGCAAAAGCATTTGACACAGTTCCCCATAAACGTTTACTGTACAAAATAAGGTCCGTTGGCATGGACCATAGGGTGAGTACATGGATTAAAAACTGGCTACAAGGCGTGTTCAGAGGGTGGTGATAAATGGGGAGTATTCAGAATGGTCAGGGGTGGGTAGTGGGGTCCCCCAGGGCTCTGTGCTGGGACCAATCCTATTTAATTTGTTCATAAACGACCTGGAGGATGGGATAAACAGTTCAATCTCTGTATTTGCGGACGATACTAAGCTAAGCAGGGCAATAACTTCTCCGCAGGATGTGGAAACCTTGCAAAAAGATCTGAACAAATTAATGGGGTGGGAAACTACATGGCAAATGAGGTTTAATATAAAAAAAATGTAAAATAATGCATTTGGGTGGAAAAAATATGAATGCAATCTATACACTAGGGAGAGAACCTCTGGGGGAATCTAGGATGGAAAAGGACCTGGGGGTCCTAGTAGATGATAGGCTCAGCAATGCCAAGCTGCTGCTAACAAAGCAAACAGAATATTGGCATTAAAAAGGGGATCAACTCCAGAGATAAAACGATAATTCTCCCGCTCTACAAGACTCTGGTCCGGCTGCACCTAGAGTATGCTGTCCAGTTATAGGCACCAGTCCTCAGGAAGGATGTACTGGAAATGGAGCGAGTACAAAGAAGGGCAACAAAGCTAATAAAGGGTCTGGAGGATATTAGTTATGAGGAAAGGTTGCGAGCTCTGAACTTATTCTCTCTGGAGAAGAGACACTTGAGAGGGGATATGATTTCAATACACAAATACCATACTGGTGACCCCACAATAGGAATAAAACTTTTTCGCAAAAGGGCCACTCAATAAAATTAGAGAAGAGGTTTAACCTTAAACTACGTAGAGGGTTCTTTACTGTAAGAGCGGCAAGGATGTGGAATTCCCTTCCACAGGCGGTGGTCTCAGCGGGGAGCATAGATAGTTTCAAGAAACTATTAGATAAGCACCTGAATGACCGCAACATACAGGGATATACAATGTAATACTGACATATATAATCACACACATAGGTTGGACTTGATTGACTTGTGTCTTTTTTTAACCTCACCTACTATGTATCTATGTAACCCATCTGGAAGTATGGGAGCTGCAATCATTTTATCCACTTGACCTCCGGAAGGTTTTACCCCCTTCATGACCAGGACATGTTTTGCTATTCAGCATTGTGCTACTTTAACTGGCAATTGCACGGTCATGCAACACTGTACCCAAATAAATGGTAATACCAAGTATTACCAGGAGGGCGGACTTTAAAGGCTAAGAAACAATGGAGTGGAGACAGTATACAATTTTCAAATTTATTAAGGTTTAACAATTACATAGAAAAAGTCATAAACAAAATGTGTAGCATTTATGCATCCATGTATAATGTGCAGTGAGCCCTTGTATGTCCAACAACGTACAAGGTTGCTTAAGTGGCCCTTGCTCATCAAAAGGTTGGTCACCCCTGCTGTACATTGTACTAATGACACTTGCTAAGTGACAGGAGTGATCAGGAGGGCAATCAAGAGGTCAACTGTGTGCCTAACAAGCGTATGCAAGTGTATGGGTGCTTCTTTTACTTACAGATCTGGCTGGAGTCTCTCCGTGCTCTCAGTTCTGAGTAGTAACTGAAAGCAGGGAAAATAATCCAGCCAGAATCTGTGTTTGTGTTTACAATCACCCAGAACTCTGTGCTGTGATTGGCCACAGCTGATCAGCAGGTATACAGCCAAAATCATTGGCTGTAACCTGCTGACAAACTCATGCTGTGTCCAGTCACAGCCCAGGTCAGCAGGGGGCGTGCCTCTAAACCAGAAGGTTCACCGTGATGTACGGGTGCGTCGCGGTGCTTGCGGGAGCCGCTCACCAGCAGTAAATGTACTGGGCTGGTGGCAAGTGGTTAAAGGTTTAAGCTCAAATGCTGTTAAACACACTTCACTACTTTAAAAATTGCTGCCCTGGACGAAGTGTATAGAGGGGATGGACAAAATAATATGAACGTCGATATTGTTTGAAGTTTCAAGAGCAACAGTTTCTATGGTGCACACATAAAGCGTAGCAAGACTTAATCGGTGAAGAAGAACAATTGGTGAAAACCAAAATTGAACAAGGACCATTAAACGCTAATAAGTATTGAGGCTAAACAACAGAACTACTGCAGGAAAAGTGACAGCAGAACTGTAGATCAGGGGCACTAACTTTAAAGGCTTGTTACAAGTCTTTGGTTTGCTGGAAAGTTAAAGCAAGGAGGGCCCTGGAACTCGCACATTGGAAACCAGTGGCAAGAGCAGTCTCCATGTCTCTGTCTTGGCAAATTCCCATAAGACATACAGGCCTCCCCCGCTTTACGTACAATTTTGAGTACGGACGCAATGGCGTCTATGGGAAATCTTGGTCAGCTTGACATGGCACTGCTCCAAGTTTTTAACATTGGTGTCAATGGGAAATCTTAGTCAGCTTGACATGCACAACTCCCGGTTTTTAACGTTGGCGTCTATGGGAAATCTTGGACAGCTTGACATGGCACTGCTCCCGAACCATTAATGACAGGGACAACAAATTTGGGGAGCACCGAGAGTGGACCCAGGACTACAACATATCCGATTTTGGACCAGTTATGCCTGTAAATGACTATTATGCCCCGTACACACGGTCGGATTTTCCGACGGAAAATGTGTGATAAGACCTTGTTGTCGGAAATTCTGACCATGTGTGGGCTCCATCACACATTTTCCATCGGATTGTCCGACACACAAAGTTTGAGAGCAGGATATAAAGTTTTCCGACAACAAAATCCGTTGTCGGAATTTCTGATCGTGTGTACACAAATCTGACGCACAAAGTGCCACGCATGCTCAGAATAAATAAAGAGATGAAAGCTATTGGCTACTGCCCCGTTTAGAGTCCCGACGTACGTGTTTTACGTCACCGCGTTCAGAATGATCGGATTTTCCGACAACTTTGTGTGACCGTGTGTATGCAAGACAAGTTTGAGCCAACATCCGTTGGTAAAAATCCATGGATTTTGTTGTCGGAATGTCCGATCAATGTCCGATCAATGTCCGATCGTGTGTACAGGGCAATACAATGCAGTACATGCATTGAGAAGTGAAAAAAGGTATTGCTTCACTTTAAGTACATTTTCATTTTACAAACATGCTCTGGTCCCATTGTGTACTTAAAAGTGGGGTATGCCTGTATGTTTACTTTTATCATGAAAGTGTAAAACCAACTTAAGAGAACTGTTCTCTCAAAACACATCATTTTAGTTCTGGGATGGTTGCTGTCAGAAAGAAAACTTTCATTGCCTTGCTCACAGTTCCCAACTTTCCCCAACCTCCATAGCCATTCCAATGTGTTCTCACTCTTGGATAGGTCTTATTCTTATTTTTATTTTATTTTTTTGATCTTACAACATGGAAAAATGCAGTAAAAGAAATGAGATTCTTCTTTAGTAGCACAAGGAATGAGGCACCATAACATGTGAGGAGGTAAAATGATCTCCGATGAAGATTCTACCACTGGGGTCTCTAACACACCCCAACAGTGAACCAGAAATGTAGCTTTTTCTGCTAATTCTTAGATCATCTGTTTTCGACACTTAACAGTCTGAAGCTGTAGATGTTTTCTGCATTAGACCTAAGGTCATTAATATGATGTTTTCTCTAGGGGCCTTTACAAAAAAAATATAAATTTTTAGCCATAAAACTTTGTGTGACATTAAAATGCACATTTCTTATCAAGCAATATGGCCTGTCAGAGGAGGTCTCTCAGATGAATCCAAAATACCTGCATTAGCTCTGCCTGCAGCATAATTTAAAATGCTGACAGAATGTTGATTTAGATTCTGTCCTAGTTAAGCTCAAATCTCATTTTATACAGTACAATACATGACAACTTATGTGAAAATAAAGATTTTTGCAGTGACATCTATAATTGTCGCACATAAATGAGATTAACGTCATTTTCAGTACTGAATGAACAGAGTTCCACAGGAAATTCAAGATACAAAGTTTTATTATAATTTTATATTTTTCTGTTCTGTCTACTATATATATATATATATATATATATATATATATATATATATATATATATATATATATATATATATATATATACCGGTATATAAATATATGTGTATAGTATTTCACAAAAGTGAGTACACCCCCTCACATTTTTGTAAATATTTTATTATATCTTTTCATGTGACAACACTGAAGAAATTACATTACACTTTGCTACAATGTAAAGTAGTGAGTGTACAGCTTGTATAACAGTGCACATTTGCTGTCCCCTCAACATAACTCAACACACAGCCATTAATGTCTAAACCACTGGCAACAAAAGTGAGTACACCCCTAAGTAAAAATGTCCAAATTGGGCCCAATTAGCCATTTTCCCTCCCCACTGTCATGTGACTCGTTTGGTCTCAGGTGTGAATGGGGAGCAGGTATGTTAAATTTGGTGTTATCGCTCTCACTCTCTCATACTGGTTACTGGAAGTTCAACATGGCACCTCATGGCAAAGAACTCTCTGAGGATCTGTAAAAAAGAATTGTTGCTCTACATAAAGATGGCCTAGGCCAGGGGTGTCCAAACTACGGCCCTCCAGCTGTTGCAGAACTACACTGCCCATTAGGCATTGTAAAACTCTGATATTCACAGACATGACTAGGCATGATGGGAGTTGTAGTTCCTTAACAACTGGAGGGCCATAGTTTGGACACCACTGGCCTAGGCTATAAGAAGATTGCCAAGACCCTGAAACTGAGTTGCTGCTCATAAGACCATACAGAGGTTTAACAGGACAGGTTCCACCCAGAATAGGCCTTGTCATGGTCGACCGAAGAAGTTGAGTGCACATGCTCAGCGTCATATCCAGAGGTTGTCTTTGGGAAATAGATGTATGAGTGCTGCCAGCATTGCTGCAGAGGTTGTAGGGGTGGGGGGTCAGCCTGTTAGTGCTCAGACCATACGCTGCACACTGCTTCAAATTGGTCTGCATGTCTGTCGTCCCAGAAGTAAACCTCTTCTAAAAACGATGCACAAGAAAGCCCGCAAACAGTTTGCTGAAGACAAGCAAACTAAGGAAATGGGTTACTGGAACCATGTCCTGTGGTATGATGAGACCAGATGGTGTCAAGCATGTGTGGTGGCAACGAGGTGAGGAGTACAAAGACAAGTGTGTCTTGCCTACAGTCAAGTATGGTGGTGGGGGTGTCATGGTTTGGGGCTACAGGAGTACTGCTGGGGAGCTACAGTTCATTGAGGGAACCATGAATGCCAACATGTACTGTGACATACTGAAGCCGAGCATGATCCCCTCCCTTCTGGAGACTGGGCCACAGGGCAGTATTCCAACATGATAACGACCCCAAACACACCTCCAAGATGACCACTGCCTTGCTAAAGAAGCTGAGGGTAAAGGTGATGGACTGGCCAAGCATGTCTCCAGACCTAAACCCTATTGAGCATCTGTGGGGCTTCCTCAAACGGAAGCTGGAGAAGTGCAAGGTCTCTAACATCCACCAGCTCCGTGATGTTGTCATGGAGGACTGGAAGAGAACTACAGTGGCAACCCGTGAAGCTCTGATGAACTCCATACCCAAGAGGATTAAGGCAGTGCTGAAAAATAATGGTGGCCACACACAATATTGACACTCTGAGCCGAATTTGGATATTTTTACTTAGGGGTGTACCCACTTTTGTTGCCAGCGGTTTATACATTAATGGCTGTGTGTTGAGTTATTTTGAGGGGAAAGCAAATTTACACTGTTATACAAGCTGTACACTCACTACTTTACATTGTAGCAAAGTGTCATTTCTTCAGTGTTGTCACATGAAAAGATATAATAAAATATTTACAAAAATGTGAGGGGTGTACTCACTTTTGTGAGATACATATATACTATATTACCAAAAGTATTGGGACACCTGCCTTTACACGCACATGAACTTTAACCCCTTCCCGACCAGCCGCCGCAGTTGTACTGCGGCAGGTTGGCCCCCCTGGGCGAAACAACGTTACCTTACGTTGCTTCGCCTTTTGACCACTAGAAACCGATGCGAGTGCCCGGCGGGTGCGATGACCGCCGGGCACCCATGGCAGAGCGAGAACCAGGATCTGTGTGTGTAAACACACAGATCAGGTTCTCTCAGGGGAGAGGAGACAGATTGTGTGTTCATACTAAGTATGAACACAGATCTCTCTCTCCTCCTAGTCAGTCCCATCCCCTCCACAGTTAGAACACAACTAGGGAACACAGTTAACCCCTTGATTGCCCCCTAGTTTTAACCCCTTCCCTACCAGTGACATTTATACAGTAATCAGTGCATTTTATAGCACTGAGCGCTGTATAAATGTCAATGGTCCCAAAAATGTGCCAAAAGTCCTGATAAAAATCGCTGAGTACCGCCATTACTAGTAAAGAAAAAAAAAAATAATAAAAATGCCATAAATCTATCCGCTATTTTGTAGACACTACAACTTCTGCGGAAACCAATCCATATGCGCTTATTGCTATTTTGTAGAAGAATACATATCGGCCTAAACTGAAGAAAAATTGTGTGTTTTTTTTTTTAATTTGGGATATTTATTATAGCAAAAAGTAAAAGATATGGGGGGTAATTTACTAAAGGCAAATCCACTTTGCTCTACAAGTGCACTTGGAAGTGCAGTCACTTTAGATATAAGGGGTACATGCAAGGAAAATAGAAATCAGCAGAGCTTCCTCTCATTTCAGATCTTCCCCTCAGATCTAAAGCGACTGCACTTCCAAGTGCACTTGCAGTGCACTTGTAGTGCAAAGTGGATTTGCCTTTAGTAAAAAAAAAACCCATTGTGTTTTTTTCAAAATTGTCGCACAGAGGTGATCAAATACCACCAAAAGAAAGCTCTATTTGTGGGAAAAAAAGGACATCAATTTTGTTTGGGTACAACATGGCACGGCCGCGCAATTGTCAGTTAAAGCGACACAGTGCTGTATCCCAGAAAATGGCCTGGTCATTGAGCAGCTAAATCTTCCGGGGCTGAAGTGGTTAATGGCATCCCAGTCTTAGTCTGTAGGGTTCAACATTGAGTTGGCCCACCCTTTACAGCTATAACAGCTTCAACTCTTCTGGGAAGGCTGTCCACAAGGTTTAGGAGTGTGTCTATGGGAATGTTTGACCATTCTTCCAGAAGTGCATTTGTGAGGTCAGGCACTAATGTTGGACCAGAAGGCCTGGCTCACAGCCTCCGCTCTAATTCATCCCAAAGGTGATCTATCGTATTGAGGTCCAGACTCTGTGCAGGCCAGTCAAGTTCCTCAAAAAAAAAGTGCCAATTGTTAAAGAGGAGGGGAGGAGGAGGCAAACAAGTAGAACTTCCCCATTTGGGGGAATTTCCGCTTTATATAATATACAAGTTGGGAGATTTGTCCATGTTTGGCCAGCCAAGCAAATTCAACGCAGGTGCTGACCAGTTGATGCTAAAAGAAGTCTTTATGTACCCCCAAATCTCATTCTAAGGCTTTCAGGCAACAGCTGGGGTCAAAGTGCATGCATCTACAACTAGAAGGAGATTGCATCAATTCAACCTACATGAGAGGCGTGTTAAAAAAAAAAAAAAAAGCAAAAAAAAAAAAAAGCCTATACTGTCCAAAAAAAAGGTGCAAGATTACAGTTCTCCATTGAACATATAGGTTAAGACCAGGTCTCCTGGTGTGCCGAAAACTGATCAATCACAGAGTTGTTTGGTAACAATAACAGCAGACACGTTTGCCGCAAACCAAAGGCAGCATTTCAGGAAAAGAACCTAACAACAACGGTGAAGCATGGTGATAGAAATGTAGTGGTTTCGGGTTGCTTTGCTGCTTCAAGGCCTGGGCAGCTCACAGTCATTGAGCCAACTATACCCTCTTCATCATATCAAAGTGTGCTTAATGAGAATTTGAGGCTGTCTATCCAAACGTTGAAATTTAATTGAAAATTAGTCTTTCATTACAATAATGGTCTGAAATGCACTAGCAGATCCACCAATGACACTCTCAAAAAGAGAGAATGTAGGGTTATAGGCTACCCTAGTCAAAGCCCCTGATTTAATCCCCCTTGAAATATTGTAGGGGAACTTTGAAACAAACACACATCATACCAGCTTTTGATACCAAGGGTGTATTTACTTTTTCCACTGTACGTCATTACATGAATTGATATTTGTGTTGAATAAATGATTGATCATGCATTTTTTTGTTAGCACTGTTTGATTAAAGATCCCATGTTTGGCTCTTCAAATTTGTTGAAGTCCATCATTTCTATAGGGTGTAAGTAGCTATTCACACGACTGTAACTCTAATGCCGCGTACACACGACCGGACTTTCTGGAAAACTAGGTCCGCCGTTCTTCCCGCCGGACTTCCAGCAGACTACCGCCGGACTTTCTGAACGGACGGACTTGCCTACACATGACCGGAATTTCCGGCAGACTAGGTCCGCCGGTCTTCCCAAAGGACTTTCGCCGGAGTTACGGCGGACTTTCAGAATAAACAGACTTGCCCACACCGTTCATTTTGAACGTGACTCGGGTATGACGGGACTAGAAAAAGAAGTCAATCTCGCCGCTTTTATCGGTGAGATTGACACCTTGCGAGCCCCGTCGCGGGGCATACCAGGCCCTTAGGTCTGGTATGGATTTTAAGGGGAACCCCCTACGCTGAAAAAACAGCATAGGGTCCCCCCAAAATCCATACTAGACCCCGATCTGAACACGCAGCCCCCACGCAGATGTTGACACGAGGCTCTCTCCGGCTGAAATGCTCTGGGAGCGCTCCGATGTGACTTATATAGGCGGTGACCCCGCCCCTTATGCCGTCACAGTCCCTGGGCATGCTGGGACTGTGAGGTTTTGGGGGGCGTGGTTAACATCACCCAGCATGCCCAGGGACTGTGACGGTATAAGGGGGCGGGGTCACCGCTTTTATAAAAGTCAAATCGGAGTGCTCAGAGAGAATTCCAGCCGGAGAGAGCGTCATGTCAACATCGGAAGAAGAGAAGAGAAGAAAAGAAGAGCAGAAGGCAGAAGTCCGGGCCACCGCTAGCAAAAGAGCGGCAAAAGAGCAGAAGATAGCGGAGGAGCCCGGCAGAAGAGCCAGAGAGCGCGGAGAAGAACCGGAGAGACCCCTGAAGTCTGAAGAAGACCCCCGAAGCCGGAAGAAGACCCCCGGAGCTGTCTAATAAATTACTTTCAAAACCTGTGCAGTGTTTTTTTTATTGACACTTTTTCCCTAGGTGAATGGGTAGGGGTACCATGTACCCCATACTTATTCACATAGGGTGGGGGGCCAGGATCTGGGGGGCCCCCTTATTAAAGGGGGCTCCCGGATTCCTATAAGCCCCCCGCCCGCAGACCCCGACAACCAACGGCCAGGGTTGTCGGGAAGAGGCCCTTGTCCTCATCAACATGGGGACAAGGTGCTTTGGGGTGGGGGGGCTGCAGGGCGCCCCCTCCCCCAAAGCACCCACCCCCCCATTTTGAGGGCATGCGGCCTGGTACGGTTCAGGAGGGGGGGGGGCGCTCGCTCGTCCCCACCCCCTTTCCTGACCGTCCGGGCTGCGTGCTCGGATCGGGATCTGGTATGGATTTTGTCTGACCGTGTGTACGCTCCATTAGTGAAGCATTCATGATAAAGTGAGAATCTTGGTAATGAAATGGTAGACAAGTTGCAGTAGACAAAGAGAAAAATGTTTGGAGCATGGACTAGACCACCTTTGGTGGTCTCTTGCTTTAAGGAAGGGGTTATTTTGGACATGATGCAGAAATTAAATTGCTCTCACTTATCCTAGAGGATTGCAAGGAAGTGGAGGCTGAGTTAAGGGTTGCAGTATGCAGTATGTTGCGTAAAGGTAGATTGACAGTATGCCAACTTACGCCTCACTTTTGGTCCATAACTATGATGGACAGTTTTGTTAACCAATAGAAAGGCACACAAGGGTTGCGTCAGAACTCAGCTATACTAATAGAAGTCAAGAGTTGCATAAGAGAGTGCCCAGGTCATCAGAGCTGCTTAAGCTTGACATTTTAGACAATTGTCCACTTCCAAACTTGTGACAACAGTTTGGAGAAGGCCCCTTTCAGAATGTGCACAAAGCTAGTTCCATAAAGACATAGTTTGATGTGGGGAAATTCAAGTGGTCTGCACAGAGCCCTAATCTCAATTCTTTAAGCACCTTTGGGGTGAATTGGAACAATAATTGTTAGCCAGGTCTTCTCATCCAACATAACTACTTGACCGCACAAATGCTTTTCTGGCAGAATGGGCACAGATTCCCACAGGCCTTCCAAAAACTTATGGGAGCCCTTCCCAGAAGACTGGAGGTTATACCTGCAAAGTGGAAGCAAACTCCATAATAATGTCCATAGTTTTCGATTGGCATATGCACCAAATTCATGTAGATGTGATGGTCTGGTGTCCAATACCATTTAGCCACATCCACGCACTGCTAGGTGACTTCTTTGCAGTCGCAATAGCTGCCTAATAAGACGTCTTTAGTGGTCCTTGTACAAGCTGTAGAGTTGTTATTTTGGGATGAATTAGAACACTAATTACTAGCCAAGTCTTCTCATCCAACATCAATACCCGAGCTCATAAATATTTTTCTGGCAGAATAGGCACACAATCCCACAGACATGCCAAATTGTTGTGGAAGCCTTGCTATAAGACTGGAGGCTGTTATACCTAAAAAGGGGAGACAAACTCCATAATAATGCCCATGGTTTTCAAAGCCCATGTAGGTGTGATGGTCTGTTGCAGTCATAGTAGCTGCTTAATAAGACGTCTTCAGTGGTACGTGTACAAGCCGTAGACTTGATATTTTTTATGTTGGAATAAACCGTATTATTTGTTTCAAATGAATCATGTTATTAGAGTCTCTGCTGGATCCTGACCTTTCTTGACCTTGTTTGAGTTATCTTAGATCTCCAAGGGCTCAGAGTGCCATAGTCAACCTTCATAATTAAACATGTAAAGTTTTAATCAATGCGATACAGCTTTCCACTTCAAGGTTCTGATGTATCAATGTGTCAAGCTGTGTAACTGATGTTTTTTGTTGTATATTTTAGAGTGTTGTGCTCTCCACCTGTCAGAAATAACAGGATTCAGATAGCATACATTTGTTGGGTAACTAGGCCAGAGGATTACAGGTTGATAATGATCAGAAGGTTAAAGGCCTCTAGCCTAGAGATGAATATTTCAATAAAATTATGAGCTGGTAAATCCCAAAACATAACTAATTATTGGCCTTTTTTTTTTTTTGCAAGAGAAATGCATTGTATGTTCAAAGCTGGCTTTTGAAACCCTTAAAGTATATGTGCTGGCCAAGGCCCTATAGTTCATCATGCTGACTGATAGCAGGGAACATGCAAATTGATAGCAGGGAAGGTTCCCTTTGCACCATGGGAGCAATTAAATTTTTTTTATTTTTGTTCAGGCCTACACTGTTATGATATGCTGTGAGAAGTGTCTATAGTCTATACATGGGAGTTAAAATTCTATATTGTGAACGTGTCTGTAGATTTAAAGTAGAATTTTCAATAACTTTAAAACGATTTTCATTATTCAGAGATTCGGATGTATCCGACTTTTGGAATCACAAGTAAGGAATTTCAATGAATTCAAAATAACTTATAACAAAACTTAATTATCCGAATTCGAAATGGAAACATATTGCAATAAATACAGTAAGTTATAAAAGTGAAATAAGATGATGATTCCTACTTAATAGAATAAAACAGAATACAATAGAACATAAAAGAACAGAATAGATTACAATAGAAAATAAATGAATAAAATACCGTAGATTAAAATAGAATAGAAAATAAAATATTAGAACAGAATAGAACAAAATAGAAAAAATATAGTCTTCTGAAATTCGAATTTCAAATTGATTTGAAAATAACGAATATATGAAACAAATCCAAATATACTAAACGAATTTCAAAAACAAATAATTCTAGCCTAAGGAACATGACAAAAGAAAATTATTAACAAAACGAACAAATCCGAAACGAAACTCATTTTTCCATTGTGCACATCTCTAGCAACTTTACAAGTCTCCATAAATACCTGAAATATCATTATATAAAGCAACAGTTTAAAGTGTTACTAAACCCAGGAGCCTGCATTCGCTCTATCTGGTCTCCCACAGTACACAGAACATGGAGATGTAATTATTTTAGTAAATATAAACTGCTAAATACCTTTTCTCATCAGCAGTATATAGCAGTCTTGTGACTTCTATCAATGTCTGGTTAAAGCTTGAAGGAGGAGGTTTCATTCTACCCTGACTGCCCCTGACCTTCTGTCTGGACAGTGCTGATTGGCCCTGTGCTGATCACATGCACCCTCCCAAGAAAAAAAAAACAAAACTCTCTAGCAATACACACCAAACGGAGCATGTGCAGAGTGCCCCTAAGGCTCTGTACTATCAGGAGATGGATTGGGGACAATAAAAGAAGGGAAGGATCAGAAAAGGCAGGATCAAACAGCCTTTTTATACAATGTGGAGGATTAACCCCTTAGGTTCCACAGTGAGTATAACAAGTATGTTTTACTGCATATACAGACTGATTTTACTGTTGTGGGTTTAGTAACACTTTAAGAAAAAAGAACAAAAAACTCTACCATTAAAGTAGAACTATAGCCAAAACTTTTGTTATCATTTTGGATAAGGTAAAGGAGGGTTATAACCCCTGCCAGAATTTTTTTTTTTTTTTCCATCCGACCATCTGTGTCCAATTGGGCAGATTTCCCTTCACTTCCTGTCCTATAGCCAAAACAGGAAGTGAGAGGAAATCCCTGAAAAATTAGGGGAATCCCTTGGGCCCCCCCCAGGTCACCAGAACTATAGTGTCCCCATCGGAAGAATTCTCCTCTATTACCCTTCTGGAAACAACACGAAATTTGGGATTTTCTTTTACTTTCACTTTTTATGATAATGGTAAACAAGACAAATAGAGAGGGTGAATCTCCCTAATGGGGACACAGACAGCAATAAAAAAAACTAATAGTTGCATTAATCCCTCTCCTCTCTACCCAAAACTAAAAAAAAAAAAAAAAAAAAAAAAAAAAAAAAGGGTTGGCCTTTAGGCTAGGTTCACACTGACAGCGGGAATTAAATTGAACTCGCACGATGGCAGTCCCGACTTCGGGGGCGATTTCAGAGACATCTGTGCAGGTTTCTGCACAGATGTCTACTGAAATCGCACCCTGAAGTCACCAAAAGTAGACCAGAATCTACTTTTGGGAATAGGTGTGGCACCGCAAATGGGGCATCGCACCGATTCGGACGCCATTGCTGGCAATATAGGGTTGCGACCTGTCCAGGATTCACCCGGACAGTTCGGGTTTGGAATCATGCGTTTCTGGGTTTCAGGGACTGAAAACCAGACACATTATTTAGACTGGACTTTGGCTTCCCAGCAGGGTTGCTGGCTGCAGTTGTCTAAGCTGAGAGTGTCTGTTACACTCTTTCACACTGCCCAAAGCCAGCACTAACAATTCCCCCCCCCCCCCAAACACACACACAGAAGGGAGAGGAGAGAGGGCTCGATCTGCTCCTCTTCCCCCCACCCCTACCCCTCTGTGTCTGCCCACACTCCAATCCCCGGCGCTGTACCACAGGAAAGGAAAGTGGGGGCCGGAAATTTGAATCCAGCAGCCTCAGATATATCTGGATGAGAGGTGCTGACTGCCAAGGGGTGAGTGAGCTCACCATCCATCCCTGTCTGTGATTGAAGTCTCCCCCCTTCTCTCTCATGCCTCTGAGTGAGTACACTAAGGTAAATCAGGGTTCTCAGAGCACCCCTTACATCAGATTTCCCTTTACACCAGAGGCCACAGTGTTTCCCCTTACATCAGAGTCTTCA
Source organism: Lithobates clamitans (assembly GCA_037952925.1). Classification (NCBI taxonomy): domain Eukaryota; kingdom Metazoa; phylum Chordata; class Amphibia; order Anura; family Ranidae; genus Lithobates; species Lithobates clamitans. Next base: position 72,507 of record JBBGZY010002269.1, on the reverse strand, counting down.
CCATACATCAGAGTTCTCAGTGGTTCCCCTTAAAAGAGCATACCTTATGTTAGAGTCCCAAGAGTTCTCCCTTACATCAGAGTCTGCAGAGTCCCCCCTTACAGTGAAAGGGAACTCTGCGAATTCAGACGTAAAGGGGGTACTCTGTAGATTCAGACGTAAAGGGGGAGCTCTGTAGATTCAGACGTAAAGGGGGAACTCTGTAGATTCAGACGTAAAGGGGGTACTCTGTAGATTCAGACGTAAAGAGGGAACTCTGTAGATTCAGACGTAAAGTGGGAACTCTGTAGATTCAGACGTAAAGGGGGTACTCTGTAGATTCAGAGGTAAAGTGGGAACTCTGTAGATTCAGACGTAAAGAGGGAACTCTGTAGATTCAGACGTAAAGAGGGAACTCTGTAGATTCAGACGTAAAGGGGGTACTCTGTAGATTCAGACGTAAAGGGGGAACTCTGTAGATTCAGACGTAAAGGGGGAACTCTGTAGATTCAGACGTAAAGGGGGAACTCTGTAGATTCAGACGTAAAGGGGGAACTCTGTAGATTCAGACGTAAAGGGGGAACTCTGTAGATTCAGACGTAAAGGGGGAACTCTGTAGATTCAGACGTAAAGGGGGAACTCTGTAGATTCAGACGTAAAGGGCGAACTCTTGTTATTAACTTCATATGATTAGAAATGATATTTAATAGCAAAATACTGTATATGTATAGATTATACTATAAAAAAAAAAATTGGCATGCGCCACTAAAGAATTCAGGTTTGACTTGAAGAAAAGGTGGCAACCCTACGGCAATAGCTGCCAATTTGGCAAGCGGCACTCGATCCCCAGTCCAGTGACGTTACCTGGGCTGAGCTGGTGCCATCAGCCTGCTGCAAGCAGGAGGAGGCACGCACCGTACGTTCTTGCAGGGTGCCCCCATTCAGTTAATTGGGTCGCGTTTGGCAGGCAGCCCTGCCTATAAAATGTGACATAGAGGATCATTTTTGCTGCTGCATATATACACATGTCTTCTTTGCTTTTGCAACCTAGGGGGGGGCAGTTGGGGGGGGGGGGGGGTGGTAAAACATGGCTGAGTCACACTTTTTTACTGTCCTCCTCCACCAATGATCAGACTGCAGCATTGTAACTTGCAGTCACAAGGTGAGAGGCTGCAGCAGGGACTGGTCCATGTCAGTCTGACTTCACACAAGTAACTTGTTACCACAATGCATGATAGTGCACCAAACACATGTTAGTGTACAATAAAGATATGCACCTCCGAAACACCTTCATTACAGCTCACCGCAAGGCATAGTAGTGCACTGCCATGCATTGTTGGTGCGCTGTGTCGGGAAAAATGGCATCCCTTTCAAATGAATTAATTGTCTTAATTCAAAGGAATTCTGGTCCACTGTGGTGCATGGTAGCCCCTTTAAATAAATGAGTTGCCCTAACGCAACAAACAATAATTTACAATGTTACGTGCCTGCGTTATTGCAACGGGCTGCCCATGTGTGAATGGGGCCTCAGATGCACTATATTGTCAAAAGTATTGGGACACCTGCCTTTACACGCAATTAACTTTAATGGTATCCCAGTCTTAGCCCAAAGGATTCAATATTGAGTTGGCCCACCCTTTGCAGCTATAACAGCTTCAACTCTTCTGGGAAGGTTGTACACAAGGTTTAGGAGTGTGTCATGGGGAATGTTTGACCATTCTTCCAGAAGCACATTTGTGAGGTCAGGCACTGATGTGGACAAGAAGGCCTGGCTCGCAATCTCCGCTCTAATTCATCCCAAAGGTGCTCTATTGGGTTGAGGTCCTCCACCCCAAGCTCACTCATCCATGTCTTTATGGACCTTGTTTTGTGCACTGGTGCGCAGTCATGTTGCAACAGGAAGGGGCCATCCCCAAACTGTTCCCACAAAGTCTGGCGCATGATATTGTCCAAAATTTCTTGGTATGCTGACGCCTTAAGAGTTCCCTTCACTGGAACTAAGGGGGCAAGCCCATCCCCCGAAAAACAACTCCACACCATAATCCCCCCTCCATTAAATGATTTGGACCAGTGCACAAAGCAAGGTCCATAAAGACATGGATGAGTGAGTTTGGGGTGGAGGAACTTAACTGGCCTGACCTCAACTCGATAGCACACCTTTGGGATGAATTAGAGCAGAGACTGTGAGCCAGACCTTCTTGTCTACATCAGTGTCTGACCTGACAAATGTTCTTCTGGAAGAATGGTCAAACATTCCCATAGACACACTCCTAAATCTTGTGAACGGCCTTCTCAGAAGAGTTGAAGCTGTTATAGCTGCAAAGGGTGGGCCAACTCAATATTGAACCCAACGGACTAAGACTGGGATGCCATTAAAGTTCATGTGCGTGGAAAGGCAGGCGTTCCAATAACTTTGTTAATATAGTGTATCTTCTAAAACAGCCAAGAACTGAACAGGCAGCAGGATTTACATCTCAGTCCAGGCCAGGAATAGATACTTATTCTGGATAATACATAAAAGTTTTGTAATATAGAGAAGTGGATGGTTTATTGTCCTTAGGACAAGCTCTAGGATATATTATGAGAGATGAGTTCTGACCAATCATGTTGTATACAGATTTTGTTTACAGACAAACATGAATTTTTCGAGGAGTGTAGATCTTGGAGGTTTTTGATAGGGTATGGATGGTAAATGACCCAATATTGTTTTTTGCCTCTTTAACAAACACCCTTATTGCAGGTCCGGCTCGGTTGAATCTTTCGATATCTTGGTGTTTTGATGCACATTTTGAACGGCCTGACACATCACATTAGAATTCTTTTGTTCTGCAGACAAGAAGGCATCAGCGCCACACCAATTATTTCCCTACCTCTAATGTAAAATGATAGCATGCAAGGAGGGGAAGAGGATCAGGGCAAATAGCTGCTGAAAAATCAATGGAGACAGCTGAATTTTACTTTCTGATGACCCACATGAATATCTGGAGCCTCACTGAGCAATGGACTTAGTTCCCCTCATGTCTCTCACACCTTGTGACTGGTGAATAATGCACATTAAGGATTTCATGCCACTGTCAGAAGCTCCTTTCACATTGATCTCAGTGTGATCTCAGCGTGCTGACTCGTGGGAGCTAATCAAGCTGCAAGACCTGTAACCGAGCAGGGACTGGGAGAGGGAGATGGCAAAGGCTTGACAACCTGTTACTGGGTGTGTGGATGAATAAAAAGCAGAACTGCAAAGCGTGGAATCCGTGTATGAATACCTTCCTGTAAAAGATACTTCCTCTAGGTTATATATATATATACTGTATATCATTATTATTATACATGATTTATATAGCGCCAACATTTTGCACAGCGCTTTACAATGTAGAGGGGGACAGCACAATTACCATACAGTTCAAATACAGAAGGGACAGGAGGGCCTTGCTCATGGAGCTTACATTCTAAAGGGAGGGGGTGGTGGTACAATAGGTAATAGATGTGGGGAATGATTTGATGGGGGTGGCTCGGTTACAGCTCTTAGATGGGTGTGGGATAGACTTCCCTGAATAAATGGGTTTTCAGGGATCTCCTAAAGGTGGACAGGGTAGGGGCTGATCGAACATACTCGGGCAGGGAGTTCCAGAGGATGGGAGAGGCTTTAGTTAAGTCCTGTAGGTGAGTGTGGGAGGAGGTAACAAGGGAGCTAGAGAGCAGGAGGTCCTGGGAGGAGCGGAGGGGATGATTTGGGAAATATCTGCAGATGAGGTTGGTGATGTACCTGGGGGCCATGTTGTGGATGGCCTTGTATGTTGTGGTTAGTATTTTGAACTTTATATGGTGAGGTAGTGGAAGCCAGTGAAGGGATTGGCAGAGAGGAGCAGTAGTTATGGATCAGTTAGTAAGGTGGATGAGTCTAGCAGAGGCATTCATAATAGACTGAAGGGGGGATAGCCTGTGTAAGGGTAGACCATAAAGAAGAGAGTTGCAGTAGTTGAGGCAGGAAATAACCAAGTAGTGAATAAGTTGCTTTGTGGTGTCGTTAGTCAGGAAGGGGCGAATTCTGGATATGTTACGGAGCTTAAGGCGGCAAGATTTAGTAGTGATTGGATGTGGGGGCCGAAGGAGGGGTCATAGTCAAGGATTACACCCAGCACCCTGGCATGTGTGGAGGGACCAATGGTTGTGCTGTTGATCTTAATGGTAAAGTCATGGGGAGGGGCTTGGGAAGGAGGATATATAACAAGCTCAGTTTTAGAAAGATTAATTTTGAGAAAGTGGTGTGACATCCATACCGATATGTCATTCAGTAAGTTTGTGATCCGTAAGGAGATAGTGGGGGTAAGTTGAGGAGTGGAGAGATAGATCTGAGTGTCGTCGGCATAGAGGTGGTATCGGAAGCCATGGGAGGTTATCCATTGGGCCAGGAAAGAGGTATAGAGTGAGAATATAGAGGTCCAAGGACGGAGCCTTGGGGTACCCCAACAGAAAGAGGAAGAGAAGCAGAGGAGATAGAGTTGTAAGTGACACTGAAAGTGCACTGATATAGGTAGGAGAAGAACCAGGATAAAGCAGAATTCTGGAGGCCAAGGGAGTGGAGTTTGGTGAGGAGGAGCAGGTGATCAACTGTGTTGAACGCGGCAGAGAGGTCCAAGAGTATGGAGTACTGGCCATTGGTTTTAGCAGTTAGTAGGTCGTTGGTGAGTTTTAGTAGGGCAGTTTCAGTGGAATGTTGTGGGCAGAAGCCAGACTGTATGGGATCGAAAAGGTTGTCAGTGAGGTAGGGAAGCAACTCATTTAGTCGTGGACAAGGCGTTTGATGAGCTTGGAGTCAAACGGGAGCAGGCAAATGGATGTTTTTTTAAGTATGGGGGTGACCAGTGCATGTTTGAGTGGGGAGGGAAAGGTGTGTATATATATATATATATATATATATATATATATATATATATATATATATATATACTGTATATGAAAAGGCTTGAAATGTTACTGTATGCTGTAAGGGCTCCTTCACAAAGGCATTGAATTTAATAGCACCCTTTAACACACAATAACGCATTGTGATCTGGGGTAACATTAGCTTGTGTGGTAGATGCATTTTTAGTGAGATGTCAGTCCAAACTTCAGTGTAGGGGCAGGGCAGCCCACTTGTATTATGCAAAAGCAAGGGAAAAGTTCCAACAAAGATTCCAACACAGGACATTTTCCAGCTTGAGCAAAACACAATCAATGAAGCCACTGCTGTTCTCTGTGGTCTCCCAGACCACGGGTTTTTCAGGCTTACTCAGCCTTGGTTGCAGCACGTCACTGTACAGGCCCACTCTTGGCTTCTAAATAGGGTTCTCCAGGCTTACTCAGCCATGGTTGCAGCACCTTCCTGCATAGGCGCAATCCTGGTCTCGAAAAAGGGTTCCACAGGCCCACTCAACCTTGGTGGCAGCCCCTCACTACTCAGGCCCACTCATGGCCTCTAAATAGGATTTTTCAGGCTTACTCAGCCTTGATGGCAGCACCTCACTACACAGGCCCACTCCTGGCCTCTAAATAGGGTTCTCCAGCCCCCTGGACTCGCTAGCCACCTCAACTTTCTCAGTCCTCCAAACCCTCCCTTGATCTCCCAGACTCTCATAGCTGTCCCAACTTTCACAATTCTTGGGCAAAGAATCCCCCAAACAAAGGACGTAGTCTCCAGCAAGATCACCCAGCCTTCATGCAGAGCTCTGTCTGCAAATGGCAATCCTGAGCTATTCTCAGACTTGATTTATAACGACCCTGCACATCTGTGTACTCACACAGGCTGCTGGCTTCCGATAAAACCATGAAACCGAAGGTTCCATCCCACTCAAGACAGATTGGAATCTTTAGGCTGGGTTCACACATATGCTTATTAATGATGCTCTTCAAACTCCCTGTGAGTTTTTTTATTTTTTACATAGCTAAAATAGGAAGTGATCACTTTTGGCTCTTTGCAATGCCGCCTTTAAACACCATTGGCACATTTGACATATATAAGGCTATATCTTTATTCTTACGGCGCTAAATCACTTAAAAAAAAATTGTGTATAAAGAAATATACATTTAACAATTTAAACAAAATACTAAAATACCAGCCAAACCAAATGAGTGGATGTCAGCTCATTAAAATCTACTTGTCTCAGTACATCTTCACCCTGTAGTGCATTAATACCCCAGTTTTCGGATAAAATAATACAATATTTTTTAGAGGAGCGTGAAATAACCAATGAAAAACAATTCAAAGAATATCAATACATTAAAGTATAACTAATGGCAAAACTTTTTTTTTTCGTTTTGGACAGAGTTGTGAGGGATTAGAAACACCTGTCAGGTTTTCATTGCTGTCTGTGCCCCCCCCCCCCAGTTAAGGAGATTCATCCTCTATTTTTCTCCTGTTTATCATTATCATCGAAAGCGAAAGTAAAAGAAAATCTCAAATTTTGGGTTGTCCCCAGAAAAGTATTAGAGAGGAAATCTTCCAATGGGGAAAACTAGTTCTAGTAAACTTGGGGTCCCCAAGGAATTCCCTAATTTGCAGGGATTTCCTCTCACTTCCTGTTTGGCTGTGGGACAGGAAGTGAAGTGAAATCCCTGCAATTGGATACAGATGGCGGAAAAAAAAAAATCTGACAGGAGTTATAACCCTCCCTTGCTCTATCCAAAATGAAAAAAAAAAGTTTTGCCTTTCGTTCTACTTTAACTGCTTGCCAACCAGCGCACGCTGATGTACATCGGCAGAATGGCACTGGTAGGCAAAAGGGCGTACAGGTATTTCCCCTTTAAGAAGCGGTGTCACGGGGGCGGGGCAGGCGGCATGGGCGCGCGCCCGCTGCAATCTCCGTGACCGCGGGTCCCCCGGACTCTATGTCCGCCAGGTGCCTGCGATCATGTCACGGAGAGGAAGAACGGGGAGATGCTTTTGTAAACAAAGCATTTCCCCGTTCTGCCTAGTGACAGGACAGAGATCACAGCTCTCTGTCATCGAGAGCTGTGATCACTGTCCTGTGTGTTAAAGCCCAGCCCCCTCACAGTTAGAATCACTCCCTAGGACACACTTAAACCCTTCACTGCCAGTGTCATTTACACAGTAATCAATGCATTTTTATAGCACTGATCACTGTATAAATGACAATGATCCCAAAATAGTGTCAAAAATGTCCGATGTGTCCGCCATAATGTCGTAGTCCCAATAAAAATCTCAGATCACCGCCATTGCTAAAAAAAAAAAATTAAAAATTAAAATGCCATAAAACTATCCCCTATTTTGTAGATGCTATAAATTTAGTACAAACCAATCAATATAGGCTTATTGCGTTTTTTTTGTTTTTTTTTACCAAAAATATGTAGAAGAATACATATCGGCCTAAACTGAGGAAAAAAATAGTTTTTTAATATATTTTTGGGGGATATTTATTTATTTAGCAAAAAGTAAAAAATTGTCGCTCTTTTTTTGTTTATAGCGCAAAAAATAAAAGCAGTGCCGAATCACAAAAAGTGCTCTGGTCATGAAGGGGGTAAAATCCTCTGGGGCTGAAGTGGTTAAAAGATTCCTAAAGCCATTGTGTGAAAATATACTAAGTAACTGTCCCAGTGTAGATAATATATTACAAAGTGTCTATTTAGCGAAACACAATCCACAGAACTGTTAACTCTTTATGTATAAGCCTCAGTACATCTTCATATGTTTATATTCACCACTAGGGATGAGCCGAACACCCCCCTGTTCGGTTCGCACCAGAACATGCGAACAGGCAAAAAATTTGTTCGAACATGCGAACACCGTTAAAGTCTATGGAACACAAACATGAATAATCAAAAGTGCTAATTTTAAAGGGTTATATGCAAGTTATTGTCATAAAAAGTGTTTGGGGACCTGGGTCCTGCCCCAGGGGACAAGGATCAATGCAAAAAAAAGTTTTAAAAATGGCCGTTTTTTCGGGAGCAGTGATTTTAATAATGCTTAAAGTCAAACAATAAAAGTGTAATATCCCTTTAAATTTTCGAACCTGGGGGGTGTCTATAGTATGCCTGTAAAGGGGCGCATGTTTCCCGTGTTTAGAACAGTCTGACAGCAAAATGACATTTCAAAGGAAAAAAAGTCATTTAAAACTACTCGCGGATATTAATGAATTGCCGGTCCGACAATACACATAGAAGTTCATTGAAAAAAACAGCATGGGAATCCCCCACAGGGGAACCCCGAACCAAAATTTAAAAAAAAAATGACGTGGGGGGTCCCCCTAAATTCCATACCAGGCCCGTCAGGTCTGGTATGGATATTAAGGGGAACCCCGGCCAAAATTTTAAAAAAATGACGTGGGGGTCCCCCTAAATTCCATACCAGGCCCTTCAGGTCTGGTATGGATATTAAGGGGAACCCCGTGTCAAAATTTAAAAGAAAACTGCGTGGGGTCCCCCCAAAAATCCATACCAGACCCTTATCCGAGCACGCAACCTGGCAGGCTGCAGGAAAAGAGGGGGGGATGAGAGAGCGGCCCCCCCTCCTGAACCGTACCAGGCCACATGCCCTCAACAAAACACCTTGTCCCCATGTTGATGAGGACAAGGGCCTCATCCCCACAACCCTGGCCGGTGGTTGTGGGGGTCTGCGGGCAGGTGGCTTATCGGAATCTGGAAGCCCCCTTTAACAAGGGGACCCCCAGATCCCGGCCCTCCCCCCTGTGTGAAATGGTAAGGGGGTACCCCTACCATTTTACTAAAAAACTGTCAAAAATGTTAAAAATGACAAGAGACAGTTTTTGACAATTCCTTTATTTAAATGCTTCTTCTTTATTCTATCTTCCTTCATCTTCTTCTTCTTCTTCTGGTTCTTCCTCCGGTGTTCTCGTCCAGCATCTCCTCCATGGCGTCTTCTTCCCTTCTTCTCCTCGGGCCGCTCCGCATCCATGGCATGGAGGGAGGCTCCTGCTCTTCTCTTCATCTTCTTCTCTTCATCTTCTTTTCGGCCCGCTCCACATCCATGACAGCATGGGGGGAGGCTCCCGCTGTGTGACGCTTCTCCTCTTCTGACGGTTCTTAAATAACGGGGGGCGGGGCCACCCAGTGACCACCCTTGTTAGCTGCACTTTGCCATAGACTTCTATTAAATCCTGCAGGTGTGATGCACTTTCTGAAAACGCACCAAACCCGCAGGTAATGACAGAAGTCTATGGCTCAGTACAGGTATCCCGCAATGTGCTGCACCTGCGAATCAGTTTGAAAGCAGCCCAGTAAGCACTGTAGAAGGGATATGCCCATATATACACTGTGATTTTAGAATATAAACCAGTGGCGGCCGGTGGAAATTTTCTTTGGGGGGCGGCAAACAGTACTGGACTGTCGGTTTCATGGACCTGAAACTTGCCTTCTAGGAATCATTGTGTTTGTGAGTTTCTTGAGAACTAACTATAAATGGGGAGACATTAGACAATACTCATATTCATAAGCTGTTGTAAGACACCTGGGTGGGATCAGAGCGCATCCTCTGTAACCTGAGTCCATCCGATTTTGAAGCCTATTGGAGTCTCTGGCTCTAATCAGGTGCTTCAAAAAAAAAACCCCGCCGATGTAATTCATGCACGCGGTGCCCTGAAACGGGCCAGATGCATGAATAGGGGGTGGCCGCTATGCATGAATCTATCCATTGCATATAGGGGGTGAAGTGGAGAGAGCGGGCAGCGCCCCTAATGGACGGGCCGCCACTAATATAAACTGACCTTTAGGAATCTCTCTTGCTACAGGTATTGCTGGCTGTTGCTGTCACAGGCGGAGTGATACCAATTGGGTTGCTTGCCAACCTACCATCCCAGAGCAGGAGGTCGTGGGCCACATCAGAGGGCTCAGTGGCCCACGGGCCAGTGGTTGGGCACCTCTACCTTAAACCATGTGCCAGCATGCCACAACCACAGCTATCACATGTGGCTGCAGGGAGCCTCCATTCAGTTGTGGACAATTTTTGCCGTTGCAATATGTACACCCACCTCTCCTGCCTTTGCTGCTTAAGGGGGGGGGGGCAGTTGGGGGTTAGTAACATTTTTGTGAAAAAGAGCTCTCGCTCTTTTATAAGCAATAAATATCTGTTGATGAGGAATCTACACAATGCAGCATATCAGACGACAGACTGGAAAAATGTAACCGCCTTGGATTCAACGAGTTCCAAAAAAAGGCAGACAGTATTATGCCAAACATTCCTAATTTTCTAGGTTAACCAGAAAGTTCCTGTCTTGGGTCAGTAGGGTTAGTCCTTGAACAAAAACTCCAGCCCCCATGAGGCCTGGTCCTGGATGGACTGTGAGTTTCTTGGACCTGAAACTGGCCAGCTGTGCCTTCTAGGAATCATTGTGGTTGTGATTTTCTGGAGAACTCACTATAAATGGGGAGACATTAGACAATACTCCATGGGAAACACACTCTGAAGAAGAAGAAATTATTTCTGGGTAAATGCCATTTTTAGATGAGATCTTCAGCATCCTTCCAGGTGTGTTGGATGGCTGCTGTCCACTGTACCCCCTTCCCTGCATCATGATTAGGTCCCTCCACAATTTCAGTGCTAGTCACAATGGGTGTAACCCACCAGAAAGCTGGGAAGCATACACTGATTAACCATAAAATTATGGCAATCCACCATAACATTATGACCACCCACCTAATATTGAGTAGGTCCCCCTTTTGTCGCCAAAACAGCCCTGACCCATCGAGGCATGGACCCCACTAGACCTCTGAAGGTATGCTGTGGTACCTGGCACCAAGCCATCCAGTAATAGATCCTGTAGGTTACGAAGTGGGGCCTCCATAGATCAGACTTGATTTTCTTTGCTCATTTGGATTGAGATCTGGAGAATTTAGAGGCCAAGTCAACACCTTAAACTCATTGTTGTGTTCCTCAAACCATTCTTGAACCATGTCTGCAGTGTGGCAGGGCGCATTATTCTGCTGAAAGAGGCCACTGCCATCGAGGATCGCAGTTTCCATGAAGGGATGTACCAGTGTTAATTTCATTGATGAAAATATTTTTGTTGAGTAAGTTAACGCTGGTACTGAAGATTTGAGTCGACTTATATATGACTAAAACTAAAATATAATTTCAGTCAAAAGACGATGACTAAAGTAAATAGAAATTTGACGTCAAAATTAACACTGGGATGTACTTGGTCAGAAACAATGTTTAGGTAGGTAGTGCATCCACATGAATGGCAGAACCAGGTTTCCCAGTAGAACATTGCCAAAAGCATCTCTGCCGGCTTGGCTTCTTCCCATACTTCATCCTGGTGTCATCTCTTCCCCAGGAAAGCGACACACACAAACGCTGCCATCCACATGATGTAAAATAAAACGTGACTCATCAAACCAGGCCACCTTCTTCCATTGCTCCATGGTCCAGTTCTGATGCTCATATGCCCATTGTAGGTGCCTTTGGCTGTGTACACGGGTCAGCAGGGGCACTCTGACCAGTCTGCGGCTACACAGCCTCATACAGAACAAACTGCGATGCACTGTGTGTTCTGACACCTTGCTATCGTAGTCAGCATTAACTTTTACAGGAACTTGACCTACAGTAGCTCTTCTATAGGATCAGAGTATATAGGCCAGCCTTCACTCCCCATGTGTATCAATGAGCCTTGGCCACCCCGTGACCGCCTCACCGATTTACTGGTTTTCCTTCCTTGGACCACTTTTGGTAACCCTACCAGGGTGGGCTGACAATCAAAAGGAATGCAAGAAACTTAGTGGTTGGCAACATGTAAATCATGGGTAATGAGGTTTGGGAAAGCTACTTTACCATGGCAGTCCTAAGGACCATTGGACTACAATTCCCAATGCAAGTTGGGTATAAGGAGAGAGAGAGTTGTATTTTCTGAGATTGAATACAGAGGAACTTTCTCTTTTTTTCAAGGAGATTGAGGTGTGCACATCAACCTGCTACAATCCTGCGGCCGTGTGATGGGAATCGGAGTCACTCCAGGCAGATCCAGATGTGAGCTGACATCTGGAGATGCCTGTTGCTGTATTGCTGGGACTAGTGAGAGGACACTGCTACCATTAACCTGTTGCTGCTAGCAGAGACTGAGCACTTAGGAACTGACCATCTAAATAATAGCATTATTTACTGCATGTACCCATGTGCACCCCTGTAAAGACTGGGCCCCAACGCTGGCCGACTGAAGAACTTGGGCTAAAGACTGCTTCACAAGAACTATCGTCCACAGTAATGCCCCGCACACACGGTCGGATTTTCCGACAGAAAATGTGTGATAGGACCTTGTTGTCGGAAATTCCAACCATGTGTGGGCTCCATCGCACATTTTCCATCGGATTTTCCGACACACAAAGTTTGAGAGCAGGCTATAAAATTTTCCGACAACAAAATCCGTTGTCGGAATTTCCGATCGTGTGTACACAAATCCGAAGCACAAAGTGCCACGCATGCTCAGAATAAATAAAGAGATGAAAGCTATTGGCTACTGCCCCGTTTATAGTCCCGACGTACGTGTTTTACGTCACCGCGTTCAGAATGATTGGATTTTCCGACAACTTTGTGTGACCGTGTGTATGCGAGACAAGTTTGAGCCAACATCCGTCGGAAAAAATCCTAGGATTTTGTTGTCGGAATGTCCGATCAATGTCCGATCGTGTGTACGGGGCATTAGAGGTACCTCTTTAGGAAGTCTTACATTTCATTGCTGCCATTCATATATAGAGTTCACTCTTAATTGGATAAAGCCTACTGTTTACAGAAGATTTCTCACAGTATTTATTATTATTATACAGGATTTATATAGCGCCAACAGCTTTTTACAATGTTAGGGCAAACAGTACAGTTACAATACAGTTACAATACAATTCAATACAGGAGGAATCAGAGGGCGCTGATGAAGAAAATAAAAGTACGGTTGTTAGGTAAGGGGCAGGATAGGCAAGTTTTCATGGAAAACCTAAAAGTGGATAGAGTTGGAGATAGTGGGGTAGAGAATTGGATGGGAGAGGCTTGGGAGAAGTCCTGGAGGTGAAAATGGGAGAAAGTAATGAGGGAGCAAGCGAGCAGGTCTTGGGCTGAACGAAGAGAACGTTTTGGTTGGTATATTGAGACTAGGTTAGTGATGTAGCTGGGACAGTATTGGTTATCATTGCTGTTACTGTTTTCTAATGCCATTATTTACTGCTGACTTTGTGGATTACCAGGTTTACTCCAATTTAGCTGCATAAAACTCCATTCTATGCGGCTATAGTCTAGTGAACATATTTTGTAGTGAACTGTGATTGGCCAAATTCTTTACTTTCTCATTTATAGACATGTGCACAACAAAAAATTTAGTTTTGTTTCGTTTTGTTTCTTTACGTTTCCGTTGATTCGTAGCGATTCGTAATTTCGTAAGACGTGAGTTTTCATATTTGGATTCGTTCGTATTTTCGTAACAAGTTTATTTTCGTTGATATGAAATGATTCGTAATTCCGTTAGTCTAATTTTCTTTGATTCGAAATTTGTAATTTTGTTAGATAATAATTTTCGTTTATCCGGTACACTACTCGTAATTTAGTAAATGTTACTTTTGTGAGATTGCCTTTATCGTTGATTCGTACTTTCGTAGGAAATAAAGAATAGTAATCCTATGCTTGCTTTTCGAATAAGTCCTGTACTTACTCCAGTCCACTCCCCCAGTCACCAGACCTGACTCCGCCTCCTCCTCAACTGAATCTAAAAAGATTCAGGAATGCCGTGTGACTCAGACACAAAAGGGATAAGCTGACTGGCTAAAGATATTAAGTATAGTAAAATACATCACTGCCCATTCAAAAGAACGATTCGAGAACACAAAATTATGAACATACGAAATTACGAACATAAATATTAAGATACACTTACACCGTCCATTCACAAGAACGGTTCGAGAATACGAACAAATGAAATTACGAACGGACGAAGAGACGAAATTACGAACACACGAATGAAAATACGAACATACAAAATTATGAACAGACAAAGGATTGAAAATACAATAAGTAAATCAGCTCCTCATTCACTCCCTTGTTATCTCTCGCCTTGACTATTGCAACTCCCTTCTCATTGGCCTGCCTCTCCATAGTCTCCTCCCCTCTTCAGTCTATCATGAATGGTGCTGCCAGACTTATCCACCTTACCAACCACTCTGTGTCTGCCAACCCTCTCCTCCAATCCCTACACTGGCTCCCAATCACCCTACGAATTAAATTCAAAATACTAACCACAACATACAAATCCATTCACAACTCTGCCCCAAGCTACATCATTAATCTTGTCTCCAAATATCACCCAAATCGACCTCTACGCTCCTCTCAAGACCTCCTGCTTTCAAGCTCTCTCATCTCCTCCTCCCATGCTCGTCTCCAGGATTTTTCCAGAGCCTCTCCTATCCTCTGGAACTCGCTACCTCCATCTATCCGGCTATCCCCTACTCTTGCTACCTTCAGGCGATCCCTGAAAACTCATCTCCTCAGGAAAGCCTATCACGTCTCCAACTAATCTCCTACCACTTCCACCAGATCATTCCCCACAGTTACAACCTTTTGTACCACCTGCCCCACCCTATTAGACTGTAAGCTCTTCTGAGCAGGGCCCTCTTAATCCTCTTGTATTTTATTGTATTATAACTGTATTGTCTCCCTTTTATATTGTAAAGCGCTGCGTAAACTGTTGGCGCTATATAAATCCTGTATAATAATAATAATAATTTGTTATAGATGTCGTTTTCTTTCTTTTACTTCTTCGGAGTTTCGTATTTTCGTAAGTTTGTCCTTTCCTAAGTTCGTATTTTCGCGTGTTCGTTATTTTGCTTATTCGTAATTTTGTAATTTTCGTATTTTGGTTCTTTCAGCTATTCAGATGTTCGTATTGATCCGAAAGTACGAATACTAACAAATTTGTACAAAAATCTATTCGTTACGAACCAAATCGCACATGTTTACTCATTTATGTGCATACTGCTTTTTACTGCAACCCATGACAATATGTTGGGTTCATTTACCACTAACCAGTCTGATGTTTGCTTTTTGATACTGAACCTTAGTTGTGTGTCGGGTATCTATATCTGTGCTCCCAGTAGCACTGCAGTGCGTTACCTGTTGTGTTAGTGAAGCTGAGGTTCTTCTCATAGTCGAGGCAGAAGAACAGAGAACCCAACCTACTAAGCGGCTCCTGCAGAGGCAGTGCTACACACACACACACAAATGTAGTGTATATATACTGTATATTATATATATATACTGTATATGCAGCACAACTTTTTTTTAATATATTGTTTAAACAGTATTAACCACAGGAAGATATTCATATGCATCAGTCATGTGATACATTAAAAATCTGAACCATTCACTAATAGTTACATTGACCCTGAGGTCAGAGCAATTTGTATAATGTCTCTCAAGAAAATTTACAAGTGTTTCTTTCTGAATTGACTTGGCAGCGAATGTGTTTCATGGAACACACCCTAAGAAGTTGCTTCAATCCACGGTTTACTCGTCTGTAACCTTGGCATTGTTGGCATTGTTGGCACTAAGTAGATAATGGCATTCATTAAAGGTGACTCAACATATTCATTGAGAACATTCAGAACACCAGAGGGCACTAATCATGTCCATATCCCGTGTATCGGTTAACACGGAACTAAACTCAATCAACATAAACTATTTTAATCCTTATGCTGCCAGCATTCGTAAATAGATGGGAAGGTACACTAAATTAGCAAAAGTATTAGGACGCCTGCATCATGAACTTTAATGGCATCCCAGTCTTAGTCCGTAGGGTTCAATATTGAGTTGGCCCACCCTTTGCAGCTATAACAGCTTCAACTCTTCTGGCTCTCCACAATGTCTAGGAGTGTGTCTATGGGAATGTTTGACCATTCTGCCAGAAGTGCATTTGTGAGGTCAGACACCGATGTTGGATGAGAAGGCCTGGCTCGCATTCTCCGCTCTAATTCATCCCAATGGTGTTCTGTTGGGTTGAGGTCAGGACTCTGCGCAGGCCAATGAAGTTCCTCCACCCCAAATTCGCTCATCTATGTCTTTATGGATCTTGCTTTGTGTACTGGCGTGCTGATGCCTTAAGGATTCCTTTCACTGGATCTAAGGGGGCCAAGCCCAACCCCTGAAAAACAACCCCACACCATAATCCCCCCTCCACCAAATGATTTGGACCAGTGCACAAAGCAAGGTCCATAAAGACATTGATGAGCGAGTTTGGGGTGGAAAAACTTGACTGGCCTGACCTCAACCCGATAGAACGCCTTTGGGATGAATTAGAGCAGAGACTGAGAGCCAGGCCTTCTCGTCCAACATCAGTGCCTGACCTCACAAATGTGCTTCTGGAAGAATGGTCAAACATTCCTATAGACACACTCCTAAATCTTGTGGACAGCCTTCCTAGAAGAGTTGAAGCTGTTATAACTGCAAAGGGTGGGCCAACTCAATATTGAACACTATGGACTAAGACTGGGATGCCATTAAACTTCATGTGACAGGCGTCCCAATACTTTTGGTAATTTAGTGTACCTTCCCATCTATTTACGAAGTATTGTCTTTATATCCATGTTAACAAATAAACAATTTTATATTGATTTTTACCTCCACTATTCAATTGCTTCATCTAAAGTCCCAACTTCCCTTTATTCTCAACCGAAACCAGGGATGGAGGTACTTTATTGTGCTTCATTTAAAGTCCCAATCCCCCCCTTCATTTCTAGCTGCAAAGGGCGGGCCAACTCAATATTGAACCCTACAGACTAATGCCCCGTACACACGGTCGGACATTGATCGGACATTCCGACAACAAAATCCTAGCATTTTTTCCGACGGATGTTGGCTCAAACTTGTCTTACATACACATGGTCACACAAAGTTGTCGGAAAATCCGATCATTCTGAACGCGGTGACGTAAAACACGTACGCCGGGACTATAAACGGGGCAGTATCCAATAGCTTTCATCTCTTTATTTATTCTGAGCATGTGTGGCACTTTGTCCGTCGGATTTGTGTACACACGATTGGAATTTCCGACAACGGATTTTGTTGTTGGAAAATTTTATAGCCTGCTCTCAAACTTTGTGTGTCGGAAAATCCGATGGAAAATGTGTGATGGAGCCTACACACGGTCAGAATTTCCAACAACAAGGTCCTATCACACATTTTCCGGCGGAAAATCCGACCGTGTGTACGGGGCATTAGACTGGGATGCCATTAAAGTTCATGTGCGTGTAAAGGCAGGCGTATAGTTACATAGTTACATAGTGGGCGAGGTTGAAAAAAGACACAAGTCCATCAAGTCCAACCTATGTGTGTGATTATGTGTCAGTATTTCATTACAAATCCCTGTATGTTGCGGTCATTCAGGTGATTATCTAATAGTTTCTTGAAGCTATCAATGCTCCCCGCTGAGACCACCGCCTGTGGAAGGGAATTCCACATCCTTGCCGCTCTTACAGTAAAGAACCCTCTACGTAGTTTAAGGTTAAACCTCTTTTCTTCTAATTGTAATGAGTGGCAACGAGTCTTATTAAACTCTCTTCTGCGAAAAAGTTTTATCCCTATTGTGGGGTCACCAGTACAGTATTTGTATATTGAAATCATATCCCCTCTCAAGCGTCTCTTCTCCAGAGAGAATAAGTTCAGTGCTCGCAACCTTTCCTCATAACTAAGATCCTCCAGACCCTTTATTAGCTTTGTTGCCCTTCTTTGTACTCGCTCCATTTCCAGTACATCCTTCCTGAGGACTGGTGCCCAGAACTGGACAGCATACTCCAGGTGCGGCCAGACCAGAGTCTTGTAGAGCTGGAGAATTATCGATTTATCTCTGGAGTTGATCCCCTTTTTAATGCATGCCAATATCCTGTTTGCTTTATTAGCAGCAGCTTGGCATTGCATGCCATTGCTGAGCCTATCATCTACTAGGACCCCCAGGTCCTTTTCCATCCTAGATTCCCCCAGAGGTTCTCCCCCCAGTGTATGGATTGCATTCATATTTTTGCCACCCAAATGCATTATTTTACATTTTTCTACATTGAACCTCATTTGCCATGTAGTCACCCACCCCATTAATTTGTTCGTCCCAATACTTTTGGTAATATAGTGTATATTCATGTTACTTGTGTTAAATACAACAGGGAGCAATCAGCGCAAACACAATAATAAAGCACAAACGGATGCAAGCTGAACACTATAGGAAATCACACAATCCTAAAGATAATTGGTAAAACAATGATAAGTGCAGCACCAAAAAAGGAAGAAAGAAACAAGTCCAATCCAAGATGAATGGGAACTCCAATGGCCGGAAGGATGGAATTAGGAGATCCCTTGTGAAGAAAGATGGAAATAAATTCTTCCAGTAATAGGTGACAATATCCTCCACCACAAAAGCCAAAATACGCTTACCAGAAATGGTGGACCTCCTAATTACAGAAGGTCAAAAGCGCATTTATCCCCACAGGGATGATGTTACCCTCCAGCAGGGCTTGAGTGATCCTTTATCCGGACACCTGGAGCTCCGATCCAGCAGTGAGGTCCGGCAGAAAATACTTCAAAAACCGGCAATGTAATGTGGTATGAGGATCGTTTCTGTATGAACTACAGCAGTGGTTCTCAACCCTGTCCTCAAGTACCCCCAATAGGTCTATTGGGGATAAACGCGCTTTTGACCTTCTGTAATTAGGAGGTCCACCATTTCTGGTAAGCGTATTTTGGCTTTTGTGGTGGAGGATATTGTCACCTATTACTGGAAGAATTTATTTCCTACTTGTGTTAAACCTTTTTTTTTTTAACATTTCTTTAGTTGCTTCCTGGCTTGTGGCCTAGGCCAAAATGATATAATAAAACAATGTAGCAGCGCTAATAGTGAAAAAAATGTGTTGAATAAGTCCAATGGCAATTGATGTGTCGGAAATAAACAGTTGAATGTGACTGGAAATACAATCCAAAAATGCACATATGTGAGTGCTGACCAAAACACGTCTAGACGACAGTGCACCACCACCACATAGATATGCGCTTACCAGAGGCAAGATAAAAGGAGGCCTGCGGCTAATACCCAGCCAGGGCCTTTTTCCACAAGGTAGTTGACATCACACCACCAGCAGAGGAAAGCCTGGACCACACTCCAAATGGCTCAAGATCGAACGTCAGCCACCAGGGTTTGATATAAGTATTGCCCAAAAAATAAAGGAGAGAACTCCATGGTGTAGACTATGCCACAATGTGATTTATTAAAACAGACTTACTGTACTTACTTAGTACACTTACAATGTGAGGATAAAAACAGACATGTAAAAACGGCTGGCCAGCAAGCGAACACCTGTCACTGAGAAGCGTGATGACGTCAGCACGTCCACCTCCCTACGTGCGTTTTGTCATCAAAAGACGTTGTCTCGGGTACCAAAATGATGTCATACATCTCAGGAGTCTTCATGGGCACTTTATTTTTTTCTTTCATCGAGAGGAGGGGCTTTCTCAGCTAAGCACACCCTCCTGCCCACCTGACTGAGCTAAGGGCAGATGGATTCCAAGAAGTTAGCAGTATAGTCAGTGTTATCTGGTGCTCCCAATAGAGTAATCCCTAGGGGTATAGTCTGTGGCTGTAATAGCTGGATGGTGGTGTATCCATAAGTTGGGTGGTCGGAAAAGAAAGGGGTATTAAGGGTTAAAAAGGAAGGCAGCCATCCTTCCGAGTGTATCCAAACTCTTCCAGACATGTAAGGGAAAAAAAAAACTCCCTCTCCCTGTTTTTTCCCCTGGATTCCAGAAAGTAAATGCTACATGAATCATCTACCCTTACTGGAAATGCTAGGGAGGTGTTTTTCAATGTGATTTCTCAAAAAAATAAAGCATGGAGACATGGGTGGATGGGTGAGCTTGCTGAGAATGTAAAAAAATTAACTACCATATTTATCGGCGTATAACACGCACATTCATTTTAAGAGGGAAGTTTCAGGGAAAAAAATGTAATTTTAAATAAGGAACTTTGAAGCAAAATAAGGGTCAGTGCCCATCCGCAGCATCACCATTGCCTTCAATGCAGCCTCACCATTGCATTCAATGCAGCCTCACCATTGCCATCAGTGCAGCCTGATCAATGCCCATCTGCAGCCTCACAAGTGCCATCAATGCAGCCTCCCCATTGCCTTCATTGCAGCCTCACCATTGCCTTCAATGCAGCCTCACAATTGCCATCAGTGCAGCCTGATCAATGCCCATCTGCAGCCCTGGGGGGCGAGGGTGGGGGGTGGGCCGAGCGCCGACAGATTACATACAGTGAGAATCTCCTATGATAGACAGAACAGTGGTCCAATGCCGGCCCAGGAGACGGGACCTCCTGTTACAGAGACCGCCAAGTGAACAGGAGAGTCTCACTGTATGTAATCTGACGGCGCTTGTCCCGCCCCTCTCCCTGTGCCCTCCGAGGCAGCTAAAATTGAAGTATCGGCGTATAACACGCACACGCTATTTGTACCCGATTTTCACGGTGAAAAAGTGCGTGTTATACACCAATAAATACAGTAAATAGCGTTTATTTTAAATGGACGCAAATCTCACTGCAAAGTATCAGTTTCGGGAGCACTCATGAGTTCTTGTGAAAATACTTGGTATTGGTGCATCCCTATATAAAATAATAATAAACTCTGTGTTTAGGACACTTGCACTGAGGGGTGTGGCTGTTACTGAGCTCTGCCAGCAGAGAGCACTGCAGTGTGAGAACAGAAAGACAATAATATGAAATTGCGCTCCCAAGCAAAAATCTGTCACAAATCATAACATGCGGAAGTACAGGAATATAAAGACATAAAAAGGTGTGAGATTTCAATTGTTACACTACTGATGGCTCGCCAACGCTGAGGATTTCCGTTTTCCTAGGAAACCCATTAAACTATCCCCGGTATCTATGAAAAAAAATATTATTTTTTTTTAATTTAAAGGAAGGGCTATTGGTGTGTACAACGAATTTCACAGATCTCGCAATGCGCCATGACAGCTTGTCAGTCAGTCCCATATGCTGCCATTGTTTATTAACTCGTATCGTGTATATTTTTATTTCTCTGCATGTTTGTTGCTCTCTGACAATTGTCACAATTTAAAAATAATGAGTTATTTTATTGTACTTTCCCCCCCTCCATTGTACAGCTGAACTCTTTTTGGAACAACAGCTTATGAAAGAAGCCGGCTTTTGTATCCAGGAGGCATCCAGCCTTTTCCCCACATCACACACTGTGCTGTACATGCGTGGGAAGCTCTCCGAGATGAAAGGCTGTTTGGAGGAGGCAGAGCAATTGTACAACGAAGCACTAACAGTCAATCCAGATGGAGTGAAAATTATGCACAGCCTGGTAAGTTTGTAGGCTCCGCTCATTGTGCGAGTGTTTGGAGACCGCAGCTGTGGGTTCCATTGTTGCATTGATTGTGTGGTAATATTAGGTAATTATTTTTAGAACTTTACATTCAGTGGCTGTACTTTTAATTGGGAGAAGTGGTAATAGTAAATGTTTATTGTGTGAAAAAAAAAGAATGTTCTGCCATTGTTAAAGGAATACTCAGCCTTTCTCAACCTTTTCAACACAGAGGAACCCTTGAAATAGTTTTCCGGTCTCGGGAAAATCTACAACTCATGATACAATAGTGCGATGATGGTCAGTGGGAAGAATGGTCCTTACACTGGTGGTCATTGGGAAGAATTACCTCCTTACAGACAGCTAAAAAGATTAATGGTGTCAGTGGGAACTTATCTGAGAGGCAGAAATTGCCCAATGCTGAAGGAACCCCTAACAACCTTTGGAGGAACCCTAGGGTTCCACGGAAGTCTTGTTTGATTATCACTGCTCCAATGAGATAAATGCTCAGTGATTCTATATAAAAAAACTAACCAGAAAACAAATAAACAATAAGTCGTTAGGTGGTGTGAAAAATGTGATGAATCTGGATGGCCCTTACAGGGACATGCGCCAAGTGTTCATAGCATCTTTAAGACATCCGAAAATTATTATGATTATTATTATTATTATACAGGATTTATATAGCTCCAACAGTTTACGCAGCGCTTTACAATATAAAAGGAGACAATGCAGTTACAATACAATAAAATACAAGAGGATTAAGAGGGCCCTGCTCAGAAGAGCTTACAATCTAATAGAGTGGGGCAGGTGGTACAAAAGGTTGTAACTGTGGGGAATGAGCTGATGGAAGCGGTAGGAGATTAGTTGGAGACGTGATAGGCTTCCCTGAAGAGATGAGTTTTTGAAGGTAGCAAGAGTAGGGGTTAGTGGTGGAAATGGTGAATAAATGGTAAAACAATATGTGAATATAAGTCCACCACCGATAGGATGAAGGCTTACCAGATGGTTTGAACTCAAAAGGACGTACGTCCTATAAGTCAAACAGGCTTGGGTTGGCAAATGCCGAAATTGGAGACATCGGATCTGGAAACCTTTGGCATGGAAGCCAGGTCCTCACACGGTCAGTGGGGTGGTAGTCTCCATAGAGGGTGTTTCATGGGAAAAATGGATGGTTTCGCATGGGTAGAATCCTTTAATAATAAAATGTATGATCTTTCCGTCGCCAGTGCTTTCGGTCGTTGTTCTGTAAGCCGTATTCTTGAACAAATAGAAGTTACATGTTCATCCACACTGGCGTGGCGTCTGTCCCTATGCAGCGGTGTTCACCCAGCTGTCTTTGCCTGAAGGAGAAGTATCCTGGTTGGCAGGATCTCTGCAACCTTAGAGATGACCATGTGAGGACCTGGCTTTGGTGTCAAAGGTTTCCAGATCGGATGTCTACAATTTCGGCATTTGCCAATACAAGCCTGTTTGACTCATAGGACGTACGTCCTTTTGAGTTCAAACCATCTGGTAAGCCTTCATCCTATCGGTGGTTGACTATATTCACATATTGTTTTACCATTTATCCACCATTTTCGGATGTCTTAAAGATGCTATGAACACTTGGCGCATGTCCCTGTAAGGGCCATCCAGATTCATCATGTTTTTCACTCCACCTATGGAATTATTGTTTATTTGTTTTCTGGTTAACTTTTTCATATAGAATCACTGAGCATTTATCGCATTAGAGCAGTGATTCTCAACCAGGGTTCCTCCAAAGGTTGCTAGGGGTTCCTTCAGCATTGGGCAATTTCTGCCTCTCAGATATTTTCGGATGTCTTAAAGATGCTATGAACACTTGGCGCATGCTCCTGTAAGGGCCATCCAGATTCATCACGTTTTTCACTCCAACTATGGAATTATTGTTTATTTGTTTTCTGGTTGATTTTTTCATATAGTAGCACTGAGCATTTATCGCATTATCGTTTCATATCGCTCGCTTGTAATTATTATTTGTGAGATTTATTCAACCTCCCTTGTTCACTCAAAATTTTAGCGCTGCACTTTACATTTTTTTATTAGTATTGCAGTTGTCTGTTTGCTGTTTTAGCTGCTTTTTCTAGCATGCAGCTCGGTATTATATTTGCACTTTTCATTTTAATACTCCACATTCACTAAAACAATTTTATTCTACATTAAAGCGGAGGTCCCGCGAAAACTATTTTTTTTTAAAGTCAGCAGCTACAAATACTGCAGCTGCTGACTTTTAAAATATGGACACTTACCTGTCGGCCGAACCGCTCCTCGGTCCTCGGATGCTGTCGCTGCCGTCTTCAGTAAGGGGACCAGGAAATGAAGCCTTACGGCTTCACTTCCCGGTTCCCTACTGCGCATGCGCAAGTCGCCCTGCGCAATCCGAATGGTCCCTCCTGTCTCTGGGACCCGTGTGTGTCCCAGCAGACAGCGCGCGGGGACGGGAAGAGACGGGAGTCTATGCCCGGAAGTGGGTGCAAATACCTGTCTTAGACAGGTATCTGCACCCTCCTCCCCCCTGAAAGGTGCCAAATGTGACACCGGAGGGGGGGAGGCTTCCGAAAAGCGGAGGTTCAATTTTTGTGTGAACCTCCGCTTTAAAGCGGAACTAAACCTTCTCAAAGTAAACACATAGGAAGGTACACAATATTATTGCACAGAGCAGGTAAGTATAACATGGTTATTTTTAAACAAAAAAAAAAACAAGGTCTTTAGTATCACCTTAACTGAACAAGCTGAAGTTAGAAGCTGATTGGTTACTATGCACAGCCGCACCAGATTCTGAGTGCACTGGTTTTAGTAAATCTCCCCCCAATGCTTTTCTAAAGGGTCTTCCCTGCTCCAGTTATACTGACATTAGCAGCCATCTACTGCTTCCACTGTGCAGGATAGAAAACTCAATGGTTCTGGGTATGGGGGGGGGCACTGTCACATGACAGAGAGGGGTAACATCATCTCCCCCCCCCGGCCTCTGACATATTTTACTCCATCAGAGGCAGGAGCGACGTGTGATCAATGGTAATCTGAGTATAACTAGTGCCTGAATCTGCTAAGCGACAGTGGGGTTGATTTACTAAAGGCAAATAAACTGTGCACTTAGCAAAAGTAGTTTCACTCATTTCCCTTACAGAGCTTCACTTTGTAAAGAATAAACAATCGGGTGCAGGAAAAAAAAAATGTTTTTGATTGCACATGATTGGATGATGAACGGGGTGGTGATAGTTATGCTCTGTAAGTTGTGTGCCGCGTCCCTAGTGTTATATTACCAAGTCAATTTTTTTTTTCCTCAACATGGGACTTTAAAGTGGTTGTAAACCCTTTTAAGTGACTTTTACCTATAGGTAACCCTAGAATAGGGCTTACCTATAGGTAGTGGAAATATCTCCTAAATGTGCGCCATTTAGGAGATATTTCACTTGTAGCGCACCGATGTCGTCATCGGCGCATGCGATGTGAAGAAACGGACCACCGTGCCGTTTCTTCCCCCAGCGTGTGATGTGACTGATGTCACGCGACTCCAGCCAGTCAAAGAAAGATGGACGAAGATGGACGCAGCCTGCACAGGGGACAGCGCCGGCTTTGTTTGCAGGTAAGTGTCATATAATGGGCTAGTATGCGATGCATACTAGCCCATTATGCTTTTAATTTGCAGGCCTTGCGGGGAGCAAAAGAGGAAGTAAATCCCATGGGGGTTTACTTCCTCTTTAATGCTGGGTTTACACTATTGCAAATCGGATGTAGGTTCCACGCATCCAATTCGCAATGTCAGGAGATTTTGACCGGCTCTCTATGGAGCTGGTTCACACATCTCCGCTGCGGCTCTGGTGCGAATTTGCACAGGGACCCTGTGGGTCTTTTGGTCCATTTCAGGTCCGAATTCAGCCAAAAAATTCAGGCTGAAATCAGACCTGAAACGGTGAACGGGAAAGCACCGGACCCCTGCTGGGAGCCAAATGCAAAGATAGTGTGAACCCAACCTAAATGGCCCTTAGGGTCAGTTCACACTGGGGCAACACGACAGCCGTCCTACTTTGGATCCGACTTTGCCCTGCGACATGTGTCCGACTTTCAATGAACGGGGATCCGACTTGGATCCCCGCCACTGTGTTTGGTATGAATCTTTAGGGGGAACTCTGCGCCAAATTTTAAATAAAAAACCGGCATGGGTTCCCCCTCCAAGAGCATACCAGACCTTGAGGGGAACCGCCTACGCCGAAAAAACGGCGTGGGGGCCCCCCCCAATCCATACCAGAGCCTTATCCGAGCACGCAGCCCGGCCGGACAGGAATGGGGGTGGGGACGAGCGAGCGCCCCCCCCCCTCCTGAACCGTACCAGGCCGCATGCCCTCAACATGGGGGGTTGGTGCCTTGGGAGAGGGGGCGCGTTGCGCTCCCCCCCCCCCAAAGCACCTTGTCCCCATGTTGATGAGGACAAGGGCCTCTTCCCGACAACCCTGGCCGTTGGTTGTCGGGGTCTGCGGGCGGAGGGCTTATCGGAATCCGGGAGCCCCCTTTAATAAGGGGGCCCCCAGATCCCGGCCCCCCACCCTATGTGAAGGAGTATGGGGTACATCCTACCCATTCACCTAGGGAAAAAGTGTCAAAAAAAAAAAAAACACTACACAGATTTTTAAAGTATTTTATTAGACAGCTCCGGGGGTCTTCTTTCGACTTCGGGGGTCTCTCCGGTTCTTCTCCGCGCTCTCCGGGTCTTCTGCCGGGCTCCTCCGCTCTCTTCTGCTCTTTTGCCGCTCTTTTGCTAAAGCGGAGGAGCCCGGTCTTCAATCTTCTGCCCTCTTCTCTTCTTCTGATGTTGACACGACTCTCTCTCCGGCTAGAATGCTCTCTGTGCGCTCTGCTCTGACTTATATAGGCGGTGACCCCGCCCCCTTATGCCGTCACAGTCCCTGGGCATGCTGGGACTATGACGACATAAAGGGGGGGCGTGGTCATTGGGTGATGACCACGCCCCCTAAAACGTCACAGTCCCAGCATGCCCAGGGACTGTGACGGCATAAGGGGGCGGGGTCACCACCTATATAAGTCAGAGCGGAGCGCTCAGAGTGCATTCCAGCCCCAGAGAGCGTCGTGTCAACATCAGGAGAAGAGGGCAGAAGGCAGAAGATTGAAGACCGGGCTCCTTCGCTATAGCAAAAGAGCGGCAAAAGAGCAGAAAATAGCGGAGGAGCCTGGCAGAAGACCCGGAGAGCGCGGAGAAGAACCGGAAAGACCCCCGAAGTCGGAAGAAGACCCCCGGAGCTGTCTAATAAAATACTTTAAAAATCTGTGTAGTGTTTTTTTTTAAATTGACACTTTTTCCCTAGGTGGATGGGTAGGGGTACGATGTACCCCATACTCATTCACATAGGGTGGGGGGCCGGGTTCTGGGGGCCCCCTTATTAAAGGGGGCTCCCGGATTCCGATAAGCCCTCCGCCCGCAGACCCCGACAACCAACGGCCGGGGTTGTCGGGAAGAGGCCCTTGTCCTCATCAACATGGGGACAAGGTGCTTTGGGGTGGGGGGGCCGCAGCGCGCCCCCCTCCCCCAAGGCACCAACCCCCCATGTTGAGGGAATGCGGCCTGGTACGGTTCAGGATGGGGGTGGGGCGCTCGCTCGTCCCCCACCCCCATTCCTGTCCGGCCGGGCTGCGTGCTCGGATAAGGGTCTGGTATGGATTGGGGGACCCCCCACGCCGTTTTTTCGGCGTAGGGGGTTCCCCTCAAGGTCCATACCAGACCCAAGGGCCTGGTATGCTCTTGGAGGGGGAACCCATGCCAAATTTTTATTTAAAATTTGGCGCGGAGTTCCCCCTCAAGATCATCTGAGCACAAGTCGCATGCCGAAGTCGGATCATGCGAGACGGCGATCCGACTTTGATCCGACTTCAATGATAGTCAATAGGCTGAAGTCGGATCAAAGTCGGATCAAAGTAGTACAGGGAGTACGCTCTGAAGTCAGAGCGACTTCAGTAGTGTCTATTAAGACGCTCCCATTCACTTAAATGTGAATCTCTTTCTGGGGCGACTTGGGGCGACTTGAGGACGTACAAGTCGGATCCCAAGTCGCCCCAGTGTGAACCGACCCTCAAACAGGACTCAACCACAATTAGTAATTTTCTCAAAAAACAAAAGATTAGTTTATTTTACAATATTCAAAATTCATAACAATTGTACATCGAAAAATACGGCATGCATATAGACTGGTCCATGACTATCATCCATAATGCATATAATGATATGCAGTGTCTTCTGTCACCCTATGACACTGCATATCATCATATATTGTATGAATGATAATCGCTGACCAGTCTATATGCATGCCGTATTCTTCTATGTACAATTGTTATGAATTTTGAATATTGTAAAAAAAACTAATCTTTTGTTTTTAAACCACTTCAATACTGGAACTTTCCCCCCTTCCTGCCCAGGACAATTTTCAGCTTTAAGCGCTGTCACACTTTGAATGACAATTGCGCGTTCATGCAACACTGTACTCAAACTAAATTTTTTTCATTTTCTTCCCATAAATAGAGATTTCTTTTGGTGGTATTAGATCACCACTGGGGTTTTTATTTTTTGCTAAACAAACTAAAAAAGACCAAAATTTAAAAAAAAAAAAAAAAAAAAAAGTTTTTCTTAGTTTCAGTTATAAAACTTGGTTTTCTCCTTCACTGACAGGCACTGATGAAGCGGCACTGATAAGGTGGCACTGATGGGCACTGATGAGAAGGCACTAATTTGTAGAATAGATGTGTACTGATAGGTGGCACTAATATGCAGCACTGGTGGGCACCTATAGGTGGCACTGATGGGCACTGATAGGCGGCACTGATGGGCACTGATAGTCGGCACTGGTGGGCACTGATGGGCACTAATAGGTGGCACTGATGGGCACTAATAGATGGCACTGATGGGCAGCACTGATGATGAGGTACTGACAGCCATTACCGATGGGCACTGATTGGCATCTGTGAAAGTCACTGACAGGCGTTACTGATGGTGACTGGCACTTTGGGCACTGATTGGCACTTTGGTGGGCACTGACTGGCAGCTGATGGGCAGTGCTTGGCAGACAGTGTTACCAACCTACCAGATTGAAATTTACTGACACAACATCCAAAATTTTCTGGCACAGCCAAGTTTTTACTTTCATTTCCTAAAGTTACAAAATTACAGTTTTAAGTGCAAATTTTTGTATTTAGGCTACAAACAAGTACAATTTGTAATTAGCAATGTGATTTAAGGTAGATATTAGGGCAAAAAATATATTTTTTTTTATTTTCGATATAGTAAGTAAGTAACTCAGGGACAGGACTCAAGAGGGCAAGAAATTAGAATAGGAAGGCACACACACACATGAAGTTGACTCTCACAGGGACAATGACAGAAGTGTGCAGCAGCACAGATGATGCTGACTTCTCACCGGCACCACATGTCCCCGTCCTGAGTCACAGTGACATTCTCTCTCTAAGCCAGGTGGTTCCTTCAGTCCACTCCAGTCTAAACAGCACTGACAGCCCCGCTCCTGACCTGCCCTGCTCCTGTCCTGCAGACCCGCACACGAGGCTCTGGCCACTCTGCTTGGCTCCCTTGCACTATGACATCACACGACACTCTCAGGCACCGCCTCCACCAGAGCTACCTGAACAGACTTTAGCAGGCAATCGGATGGTCTCGGCTGGCTCTGGACCGACACAAACATCATAGCCATATTTTATACTGGCAACTTTTTCCTTTTACTGACATTTACTGGCAGGAGAAAATTGTCTGTTTTTTACTGGCTGCCAGTAAAAATACTGACAGTTGACTACACTGTTCACAGATTTTGTGGCACCTCTGATGGGGGCTGAGCTGATAATCAATGCGCTGATTGTCAGCGAAGATCCTCCCTCTGACAGGGGAGCCACTGATCGTTTACCGGCACTTCCTGGTTACACGCTGTGATCAGCTGTGATTGGTCACAGCTGATCACATGGTTAACCGCTTGCCGCCCGCCGGCTGTCATATGACGGCCAGGCGGTGCGGCTCTCGTTTTGGGAGTGCGTTGTATGACGCCCTCGCCTTCCCGGCCCACCAGGGGACGCACGCGCCCGCCGTGTCACTGGGGTCCCGATTGCGCGTGCCTGGCGGCCGCGATGTCCGCCGGTCACCCGCGATTGCCCGGTTACACAGCAGGACCGTGGATCTGTGTGTGTAAACACACAGATCCACGTCCTGTCAGGTGAGAGGAGACCGATGGTGTGTTCTCAGTACAGAGGAACACCGATCGGTCTCCTCCCCTTGTGTGTCCCCTCCCCCTACAGTTAGAATCACTCCCCTAGGAAACATAATTAACCCCTCAATCACCCCCTAGTGTTAACCCCTTCCCTGCCAGTGACATTTATACAGTAATCAATGCATTTTTATAGCACTGATCGCTGTATAAATGTGAATGGTCCCAAAAATGTGTCAAAAGTGTCCGATGTGTCCCCCATAATG
The DNA here is from genome assembly GCA_037952925.1 of Lithobates clamitans. Taxonomy (NCBI): domain Eukaryota; kingdom Metazoa; phylum Chordata; class Amphibia; order Anura; family Ranidae; genus Lithobates; species Lithobates clamitans. The sequence continues at coordinate 42,689 of JBBGZY010002269.1, read as the reverse complement.
TCGCAGTCATGATAAAAATCGCAGATCACCGCCATTACTAGTAAAAAAAAAAAATAATAATAAAAATGCTATTAATCTATCCCCCATTTTGTAGACGCTATAACTTTTGCGCAAACCAATCAATATACGCTTATTGTGATTTTTTTTTACCAAAAATATGTAGAAGAATACGTATCGGCCTAAACTGAGGAAAAAATTTGTTTAAAGAAAAAAAAAATTGGATATTTATTATAGCAAAAAGTAAAAAATATTGTGTTTTTTTCCAAACTTGTCACTCTTGTTTTGTTTATAGCGCAAAAAATAAAAACTGCAGAGGCGATCAAATACCACCAAAAGAAAGCTCTATTTGTGGGGGGGGAATGATAACAATTTAGTTTGAGTACAGTGTTGCATGACCGCGCAATTGTCATTCAAAGTGTGACAGCGCTGAAAGCTGAAAAATGGCTTGGGTAGGAAGGGGGTGAAAGTGCCCGGTATTGAGGTAATAAGCCTCCATCATAGGCTCTTTACCACGATCGGGAGTTGCGGTTTGTCAGACTGACTCACTATACCACCGATCGCCGCGCTGCGCACCCCCCCGTGGCTTATCCTGCTGAACATTATAAGATGTCCAGTCAGGATAAAGTAACTACTTTGCACACGTCATTCTGTTATATGGGGGGTGGAAAGTGGTTAAGAAAATTACTAATTCTGATTGAGTCCTGTTTAAGTGCCATTTAAAGTTCCGTGTTGGGGGGGGGGGGGGGGGGAATTGATTTGGTAATATGATTGGATGATGGACAACAGCAGAGCTTTACCCCATTTACTAAACTCTGGGGAACATGAAAAGTACGCAGTTTGTTTGCCTTTAGTAAATCCACCCCATTGCTGCACCCTTGTATGCTTGTATTAGATTTTATCCACTTGATGCGTTCTGAGAATATATTCGCTTCCATATCTTGCAATCAGACACATAATAAGTTCTGAACCCTGTAAAACATTGACAGTACAGGAATTATAATAAATGTCACCATTTCTATCTTCTCCGGCAGACTGCAGTCATACAACCCTTTCCCCACCTACCCGCACACATGGTTTGATTTGCTGTACCCGCCTGGCAGTGTCAGGCTCTGCTGCAGCAAGTGATGGCAGACAGCGTGACTCATGTGGCAGCCTTCATTTAGCCCGTCTGAACCTGGGAGCAGGATGGCGGTCTGTACCGTACAGCCTAGGTGTAACCTTTCCTGCACTATGTCTCCTGGTAGGTTCAGGTTACTCTGCAAGTAACTATTTCTGTTTGGTGTCATTACATCACATGCCTTTAAATAGCCCTCGTGAATTCTACTTAAAAGACCAGTAATCGTAAAAATTTGAAGGTTGGCTTGTATAAAAGAGCTGCTAATGGTGTTTGAGTTTTGTTAAATACACATTTCAGGTGCTTGTAGATTAATTATATGCCAATAGTAAAATCAATAAACTGCTAATGCAGTCCAGTAAACTGTGATATAGTCAGAATGTGGTAAAAATAATATCTTAACCACTTTACGCCCACGCTATAGTTGAAAGACGACTACAACGCTGGCTTAAAATGCAGGGAGGGCATCCATGGGAGTTCTCCCTTGCCCGCGCTGCCGGAGCGCCAACCTGCAGCGTGCACGGGCAGTGTGCTCTGTGATTACCGAGTTTCCTTTGGACTCTGCTGATCACACATCGAGGTAAAGGACCAATCACAGCCCTTTACCACGTGATCAGCTGTAGTAAAAGTAAGTAAAAAGAAGGCTTTTTTTTTTCAGCGTGAGGAAAAAAAGAAGAAAGCCGTTAACCGGCTTCTGTTACAGGGACATCGGTCCCAACATTTGGCCACCAGTGCTGTTAATCAGTGCCCACCAGTGCTACAAATCAGTGCTGCAAACCAGTGCTGCTAACCAGTGCCCACCAGTTCTGCTAATCAATGCTGCTAACCAGTGCCACCTGCCAGTGACCATCAGTACTGCTAATCAGTGCCCACCAGTGCTACCTATCAGTGCCCATCAGGGTCACCTATCAGTGCTGCCTATCACTGCTACCTACCAGTGCCCATCAGTGCCGCCTATCACTGCAAACCGTTAACCGGCTTCTGTTACAGGGACATCGGTCCCAACATTTGCCAACCAGTGCTGCTAATCAGTGCCCACCAGTGCTGCTAATCAGTGCCCACCAGTGCTGCTAATCAGTGCCCACCAGTGCTGCTAACCAGTGCCCACCAGTGCTGCTAACCAGTGCCCACCAGTGCTACTAATCAATGCTGCTAACCAATGCCACCTACCAATGCCCATTAGTACTGCTAATCAGTGCCCACCAGTGCCACCTATCAGTGCCCATAAGGGTCACCTATCAGTGCTGCCTATCACTGCCACCTACCAGTGCCCATCAGTGCCGCCTATCAGTGCCCATCAGCACCATCTATTAGTTATATGCTACTTTATACCATATAATAGTTTTTTATGTTCTTTTATTTAACTTAACCTATCTACCCACTATTTGATTGCATTGGGCACTATGAAATTATGAGATTGACCCATAAGGGGTTACTACCACTTGGGTCAGTACAATATATATATATATATATATATATATATATATATATATATATATATATATATATATATATACGTATGTGAAATGGACATGTTCTGTAGGCTCTGAAGAAGAGGGAAACCTTGAAACACGTTACACGATGAGACAGGTGTTGTTTCGTATATTGGTTTAAGTGGATGATTTTATGATAATGCTATGACACAAGTACTGGTTTGTGAGTATATTCACCTCTATTTTATTAAATAAAAACGTGCATTGAGGATAATGTGCTAGGCCAATGTGCCCTCTGTGTTCTTCTATGCCTCCACCTAGCCGTGCCACCTGATCATTGCCACCTATCAGTGCCCATCAGTGCCGCGTTATCAGTGTACATCAATGAAAGAGAAAACTTACCTGTTTGTAAAATTTTATAGCAAACTATGAAAAATGTTTGTTTGTTTTTTCAAGATTTTTTGACTTTTTTTTTTGTTTAGCAAGAGATAAAAACCCCAGTGGTGATTAAATACCACCAAAAGAAAGCAAAATTAGCCTGGGCAGGAAGGGGGAGAAAGTGTCCAGTAAGCAATTGGTTAAAGTGGAAATAAAATCTCTCAATCGACATGAACTACTTGCAATCCTTATGCTGCTAGCCTTAGTAAATAGATAGTAAGGCATATTAAAGTAACTTGCTAACTTTTTTTTTTTTTTTTTTGAAAAATGGAAATTCCCCCTAAATATGGGATTTTAAACGTCAACAACACCACCAAAATTATGTAAAGCCAATATTTATTGAAACATAAGTGGAGATCAATAAAACCACATAGAGCTATAGAAAATTACATGATCATTATAACAATCACAAAATTATATAAGTATAAGACATATGTCCAATTGCTCTCCAGTAATCCGAGAAAAATCTTCGGTACCTGACGCGTTTCAGGTTCAAGCCCTTCGTCAGGGAAATTTGTACAGGAAAATCTATGTTCAACAGCTTGTCTAATAAGTATAGAAAGCAAAATGTTGTGATACAGACACACAATAGCAGACATAGGCCACCCCTCCCATGCCCAGAGGGCACCTACCAACATAAAGTGCGTAGTACAATGCTTGAATGTGCAATTGTTCAGACAGGGACTAAGTGGTCACTGCTGCAGATGATGTGATTGGAGGTTCAATGCAGTCCCCAGGCCAAACAAGATACCCCACGGAGGTCCCCACAAAAGAAGGTCGCAAACACAAGTGTATGAAGAGGTAACAGGAGCTGAAAGCAAAAAAAGATAGTAAGGTATATTATAGTAACTTGTAAACTTATTTTGAATTTCTTCAGTTGCTTCCTGGTTTCTGGCCTAGACCAAAATGATGTGATATAGTTGATCCAGTGTAGGAGAGTTATTGGATCTGGAGAAAGGCCTTGGCTGGGTTTAAGCCACAAGTGCAAATGACCCCTTGTAATGAGGGGTCCACGAGAGCTGGTAAGCGAGTTATTCAGCTGTTGGTGGAGGCACTGATATATAAGATCACTAAAGGGTGGTGGATGGTGGAGATCGGCACCAGGAGTTTTTAAGATATATCATCACAACACTTGTGGACTGTTTTGTTATTTTTATTCTGAATTGATTTATTATAATATGTTTGATTAGCGCAATCCTATATATTTTCATGTTTGTGTACTGTGTATATGTCTCACAGGAGATTTGCTGCTGTCTGTTTATGAGGTTATTTAACCACTTCAGCCGCGGACCATTTGGCTGGCCAAAGACCAGAGCACTTTTTGCGATTCGGCACTGCGTCGCTTTAACTGACAATTGCGCGGTCGTGCGACGCGGCTCCCAAACAAAAGTGACATCTTTTTTCCTCACCAATAGAGCTTTTTTTTGGTGGTATTTGATCACCTCTGCGTTTTTTATTTTTTAGGCTATAAACAAAAAAAATACGACAATTTTGAAAAAAAGAAACAATATTTTTTACTTTTTGCTATAATAAATATCCCCAAAAAATATATGAAAAAACTTTTTTTTTTTTTCTCAGTTTAGGCCGATATGTATTCTTTTACATATTTTGGGTAAAAAAAAATCGCAATAAGCGTTTACTGATTGGTTTGTGCAAAAGTGTTAGCGTCTACAAAATAGGGGATAGTTTTATGGCATTTTTATTAATGATTTTTTTTTTTTTACTAGTAATGGCGGAGATCAGCGATTTCTATGGCGCTATTTTGGGACCATTCACATTTATACAGTGATCGGTGCAATTAAAAATGCATTGATTACTGTGTAAATGTGACTGGCAGTGAAGGGGTTAACCAGGAGGGGGCGCTGTAGGGGTTAGGTGTGTCCTAGGGATGTGTTCTAACTGTGGGGGGGATGGGCTACGTGTGACACGGCACTGATCACCGCTCCCGATTACAGGCAGAACGGGGAAATGTTTGTTTACATTAGCATTTCCCCGTTCTTCCTCTCTGTGAGACGACCGCGGGTATCCCTGCGGACATAGAGTCCTCGGGAACCGCGATCACACTCACAGCAGGGTCGCGCGCGCGCCACTGGCGGTGCGCGCACGACCATGAGGTAGCAACTTTGAGGGACGTACCTGTACGCCTATTTGCCTGTCTGTGCCATTCTGCCGACGTATATGTACATGCGACGGTCGGCAAGTGGTTAATAGCGCAGTTTTTTCACTTTTATTATTTCATGAATCATCTGCCCTAACTCAAGATGGCCGCAGCTAGAAATGTTAGGAAGGTGCTTTTCAAAGGTGCTTTTCAAATGGATTTCCTAACAAAATGAAATATAAGATGGATGAGTGAGTTTACGTTAATTATTCAAAAATGAATTACTCTTTTTTTTAAAAAAAAACAAAATGTATTAAATAGTGTTTTCAGCTTGTGGTGCTCAGATACAGTTCAGTTCCACTTTAACCTAAAGACAACAATTTAATATTTTGCAGCTTACCATTCCTTAGCCTATGGGGTTGATATACTAAAGTCAAATAGACTGTGCACTTTGCAAAGTGCAGTTGCTCCAGAGCTTAGTAAATGAGGTAAAGCTTCACCTTGCAAACAATACCCAATCACATGCAAGGAAAAAAAAATAAAACAGCATTTTTGCTTGCACTTGATTGGATAATGGAAGTCAGAGGAGCTTCTGCCCATTTACTGAGCTCTGGAGCAACTGCTCTTACAGAGTGAAACTGCACTTTGCAAAGTCTATTTGCCTTTAGTAAATCAACCCCTTTTTGTCTGCATTTATTCTTCAAACTTTTTTCCCATGTTTCACTATCTAAACCTTTCAGTACTACACTTTTTATCCTATGGCAACAACACTCACTGTACTGTATCTATAGAGGAGTAGAGTTGTCCGTGTAGGACCAAGCTGTGCTTTAGGACTACTGAACACCTAGAATTTCCAGTAGGAGATATTGCGGCTTCCATATTTCTCTCAGTACAGGTTTCTTATCTGTATCGCCTGACCATGCATGTGAAGGTAATTGGAGGAGAGGGTGAAGAAACTCCATGATTCTGCCTATAAACAGAGAAAATGGAAATGATTAGTCCAAGAAATTCAACCCAGCTGATTAGGTATCCCTCCTGATTTACTAGGGGTGTCAGATGCTATCCATAGACATATTAGCCATCAGCTAATCATAGTCAGCCTGTTACAGACTGTGAATCTTCAGTGTCATGGGCATGGTTTAAAGCAGGGGTAGGCAACCTTGGCACTCCAGCTGTGGTGAAACTACAAATCCCATCATTCCTCTGCCTCTAGGAGTCATGCCTGTGATTATCAGGGTCTTGCAATGTCTCATGGGACTTGTAGTTTCAAAACAGCTGGAGGGCTGAGGTAGCCCACCCCTGGTGTAACGTACGTCACCGTCTTTACTTATACCACTAGTGTAATTAGGGTTTGATTGTCCATATAACAGGTCCCATCTTGCAGCCCTCATGTTTGATCCCACTAACAGACAGCTACCAGGCCAAAGGGGTTGATGGAGGCAGTATTTGTGAGCAGGCCAAGTGTCAGGGCAGCTAACAAACTGAGATGAGCAACCAGAAATCTAGCCAAGTCATAAACAGAAGGAACCAGGGGTCAAGCTGAGTGATAGCTAGGATTGGCAGGAACAGAATCAGGTGCTAAGGACAAAAGTAGGCAATCAAAGAGTCTTAGTGCATGTTCTAAAACCAGGTGGCATCCTTCACATGATGCACAATTTCCATGCAGCAGTACTGCACCAGCAGGTGGTACAGGCTCCTGCAATAGATATCAGAAAGAGGAAGCTGTGGGGTTGGTGATAGACAATAGGACCTTGCAGCAAACGCAGAGCCACAAGGACAGCAAGGCTGGATGAGTTGACATGGATAGCAAACAACTTCCAATGTTTGTGAAACAATCATGATCAGGCAATGATCATCTTATGTTTAGGGACACCTTGAAGTTAGAGTTGCAAAAAAGTGTTTAGTGCCTGCAGCGTCTGTGGCTAGAAGATCTTGTATTGTCAGACATTGCATGCAGAGATAGATTAGGCCCCTGGAACGAGTTTTGCTCAGCAAGGGATCTGTCTGCTGATCTCCTGCTAAGTGGAGTGGTCGGATGACAGGACATAGCCCACTCTGCTCTATGGGCATTTGGATGTAAATGGACCGGCTGTCCATTTACACCTGACTGCCCTTCGATCAGATCCAGCCAGATGGAGGGGAATGGATCCCCTTTTTTTTTTTTTTTTTTTAGATGGATCGGATCAGACGTAGCCGGGTGTAAATTTTTTTTTTTTTGAAAGCCTATGGCGTGCATAACACACCCAAATAACTTCACCCAGTGCCAAAAAAATGCGCACACACATAAAGAGTGGTCACAAAAAAGTGCAACGGGTACACAGACGTGCCAATTCCCTGATCCCCCGGCACTAAACCTTCTCAAAGTAAACACATAGGAAGGTACACAATATTATTGCACAGAGCAGGTAAGTATAAGATGGTTATTTTTAAACAAAAAAAAAAAAAAAAACAAGGTCTTTAGTATCACTTTAACTGAACAAGCTGAAGTGCACCACTTTTAGTAAATCTCCCCCCAATGCGTTTCTAAAGGGTCTTCCCTGCTCCACTTATACTGACATTAGCAGCCATCTACTGCTTCCACTGTGCAGGATAGAAAACTCAATGGTTCTGGGTATGGGGGGGGGGCACTGTCACATGACAGAAGGGTGTGACATCATCTCTCCCCCCCCCCCCCAGCCTCTGACATATTTTACTCCATCAGAGGCAGGAGCGACGTGTGATCAATGGTAATCTGAGTATAACTAGTGCCTGAATCTGCTAAGCGACAGTGGGGTTGATTTACTAAAGGCAAATAAACTGTGCACTTTGCAAAAGTAGTTTCACTCATTTCCCTTATAGAGCTTCACTTTGTAAAGAATAAACAATCAGGTGCAGGAAAAAAAAATGTTTTTGATTGCACATGATTGGATGATGAACGGGGTGGTGATAGTTATGCTCTGTAAGTTGCGTGCCGCGTCCCTAGTGTTATATTACCAAGTCAATTTTTTTTTTCCTCAACATGGGACTTTAAAGTGGTTGTAAACCCTTTTAAGTGACTTTTACCTATAGGTAAGCCTACAATAAGGCTTACTTATAGGTAGTGGAAATATCTCCTAAATGTGCGCCATTTAGGAGATATTTCACTTGTAGTGCATTGATGTCGTCATCGGCGCATGCGCTGTGAAGAAACGGACCACCGTGCCGTTTCTTCCCCCAGCGTGTGCCGTATATGATGTCACGTGACTCCAGCCAGTCACAGAGGGGCGAAGATGGACGCAGCCTGCACAGGGGACAGCACCGGCTTTGATTGCAGATAAGTATCATATAATGGGCTAGTATGCAATGCATACTGGCCCATTATGCTTTTAATTTGCAGGCCTTGCGGGGAGCAAAAGAGGAAGTAAATCCCATGGGGGTTTACTTCCTCTTTAATGCTGGGTTCACACTATTGCAAATCAGATGTCGGTTCCACGCATCCAATTCGCAATGTCAGGAGATTTTGAATGTCTCTCTATGGAGCTGGTTCACACATCTCCGCTGCGGCTCTGGTGCAAATTTGCACAGGGACCCTGTGGGTCTTTTGGTCCATTTCAGGTCCGAATTCAGCCAAAAAATTCAGGCTGAAATCAGACCTGAAACGGTGAACGAGAAAGCATCGGACCCCTGCTGGGAGCCAAATGCAAAGATAGTGTGAACCCAGCCTAAATGGCACTTAAACAGGACTCAACCACAATTAGTAATTTTCTCAAAAAACAAAAGATTAGTTTATTTTACAGTATTCAAAATTCATAACAATTGTACATAGAAAAATACGGCATACATATAGACTGGTCCATGACTATCATCCATAATGCATATAATGATATGCAGTGTCTTCTGTCACCCTATGACACTGCATATCATCATATACTGTATGAATGATAATCACTGACCAGTCTATACGCATTCTGTATTTTTCTATGTACAATTGTTATGAATTTTGAATATTGTAAAATAAACTAATCTTTTGTTTTTTAACCACTTCAATACTGGAACTTTCCCCCCTTCCTGCCCAGGACGAGCGGACTTTACGGCAGACTTTGCCCGGCGGACTTTTCGACGGACTTTACGACGGACTTTCTGAATGAACGGACTTGTCTACACACAATCAACCAAAATCCGTCGAATTTGTATGTGATGACGTACGACCGGACTAAAACAAGGAAGTTCATAGCCAGTAGCCAATAGCTGCCCTAGCGTGGCTTTTTGTCCGTCAGACTAGCATACAGACGAGCGGACTTTTCGACCGGACTCGAGTCCGTCGGATAGATTTAAAACATATTTCAAATCTAAGTCCGTCCAACTTTTGAGAAAACAAAGTCCGCTGGAGCCCACACACGATCGAATTGTCCGACGAAATCCCGTCCGCCGGGCAAAGTCTGCCGTAAAGTCCGCTCGTGTGTACGCGGCAGTAGTTTCTGTTATAAAACTTGGTTTTCTCCTTCACTGATGGGCACTGATGAGGTGGCACTGATGAGTTGGCACTGATAAGGTGGCACTGATGGGTACTGATGAGAAGGCACTAATATGTAGAATAGATGTGCACTGATAGGCGGCACTGATATGCAGCACTGATGAGCACTGATAGGCGGCACTGATAGGTGGCATTGATGGGCACTGATAGGCGGCACTGTTGGCAGCACTGATGGGCACTAATAGGCGGCACTGATGGGCACTAATAGATGGCACTGATGGGCAGCACTGATGATGAGGTACTGACAGCCATTACTGATGGGCACTGATTGGCATCTGTGAAAGTCACTGACAGGCATTACTGATGGTGACTGGCACTTTGGGCACTGATTGGCACTTTGGTGGGCACTGACTGGCAGCTGATGGGCAGTGCTTGACAGACAGTGTTGCCAACCTACCAGATTGAAATTTACTGACACAACATCCAAAATTTTCTGGCACAGCCAAGTTTTTACTGGCATTTCCTAAAGTTACAAAATTACAGTTTTAAGTGCAAATTTTTGTATTTAGGCTACAAACAAGTACAATTTGCAATTAGCAATGTGATTTAAGGTAGATATTAGGGCAAAAAAGCATATTTTTTATTTTATTTTCGATATAGTAAGTAAGTAACTCAGGGACAGGACTCAAGAGGGCAAGAAACTAGAATAGGAAGGCACACACACACACACACACACACATGAAGTTGACTCTCACAGGGATAATGACAGAAGTGTGCAGCAGCACAGATGATGCTGACTTCTCACCGGCACGACATGTCCCCGTCCTGAGTCACAGTGACATTCTCTCTCTAAGCCAGGTGGTTCCTTCAGTCCACTCCAGTCTAAACAGCACTGACAGCCCCGCTCCTGACCTGCCCTGCTCCTGTCCTGCAGACCCGCACACGAGGCTCTGGCCACTCTGCTTGGCTCCCTTGCACTATGACATCACACGACACTCTCGGGCACCGCCTCCACCAGAGCTACCCAGACAGACTTTAGCAGGCAATCGGATGGTCTCGGCTGGCTATGGACTGAGCCAAATATCACAGCCATATTTTATACTGGCAACTTTTTCCTTTTACTGGCAGGAGAAAATTGTCTGTTTTTTACTGGCTGCCAGTAAAAATACTGACAGTTGACAACACTGTTCACAGATGTTGTGGCACCTTTGATGGGGGCTGAGCTGATAATCAATGCGCTGATTATCAGCGAAGATCCTCCCTCTGACAGGGGAGCCACCGATCGGCTCTCCTGTCAGCGCGAACCGAGGAAAGCCGTTTACCGGCACTTCCTGGTTACACGCTGTGATCAGTTGTGATTGGTCACAGCTGATCACATGGTTAACCGCTTCCCGCCCGCCGGCTGTCATATGACGGCCAGGCGGTGTGGCTCTTATTTTGGGAGGGCGTCATATGACGCCCTCGCCTTCCCGGCCCACCAGGGGACGCACGCGCCCACCGTGTCACTGGGGTCCCGATTGCGCGTGCCTGGCGGCCGCGATGTCCGCCACGCACCCACGATTGCCCGGTAACACAGCAGGACCGTGGATCTGTGTGTGTAAACACACAGATCCACGTCCTGTCAGGTGAGAGGAGACCAATGGTGTGTTCTCAGTACAGTGGAACATCGATCGGTCTCCTCCCCTTGTGTGTCCCCTCCCCCTACAGTTAGAATCACTCCCCTAGGAAACATAATTAACCCCTCGATCACCCCCTAGTGTTAACTCCTTCCCTGCCAGTGACATTTATACAGTAACCAATGCATTTTTATAGCACTGATCACTGTATAAATGTGAATGGTCCCAAAAATGTGCCAAAAGTGTCCGATGTGTCCCCCATAATGTCACAGTCATGATAAAAATTGCAGATCACCGCCATTACTAGTAAAAAAAAAAAAATAATAATAAAAATGCTATAAATCTATCCCCCATTTTGTAGACGCTATAACTTTTGCGCAAACCAGTCAATATACGCTTATTGCGATTTTTTTTTTACCAAAAATATGTCGAAGAATACATATCGGCCTAAACTGAGGAAAAAATTTGTTTAAAGAAAAAAAAATTGATATTTATTATAGCAAAAAGTAAAAAATATTGTGTTTTTTTTCCAAACTTGTCACTCTTGTTTTGTTTATAGCGCAAAAAATAAAAACTGCAGAGGCGATCAAATACCACCAAAAGAAAGCTCTATTTGTGTGGGGGGGGGAATGATAACAATTTAGTTTGAGTACAGTGTTGCATGACCGCGCAATTGTCATTCAAAGTGTGACAGCGCTGAAAGCTGAAAAATGGCTTGGGCAGGAAGGGGGTGAAAGTGCCCGGTATTGAGGTAATAAGCCTCCATCATAGGCTCTTTACCACGATCGGGAGTTGCGGTTTGTCAGACTGACACACTACACCACCGATCGCCGCGCTGCGCACCCCCCGTGGCTTATCCTGCTGAATATTATAAGACGTCCAGTCAGGATAAAGTAACCACTTTGCGCACGTCATTATGTTATATGGCGGGCGGGAAGTGGTTAAGAAAATTACTAATTCTGATTGAGTCCTGTTTAAGTGCCATTTAAAGTTCCGTGTTGGGGGGGGGGGTTGATTTGGTAATATGATTGGATGATGGACAACAGCAGAGCTTTACCCCATTTACTAAACTCTGGGGAACATGAAAAGTACGCAGTCTGTTTGCCTTTAGTAAATCCACCCCATTGCTGCACCCTTGTATGCAGTCTTGTATTAGATTTTATCCACCCGATGCGTTCTGAGAATATATTCGCTTCCATATCTTGCAATCAGACACATAATAAGTTCTGAACCCTGTAAAACATTGACAGTACAGGAATTAAAATAAATGTCACCATTTCTATCTTCTCCGGCAGACTGCAGTCATACAACCCTTTCCCCACCTACCCGCACACATGGTTTGATTTGCTGTACCCGCCTGGCAGTGTCAGGCTCTGCTGCAGCAAGTGATGGCAGACAGCGTGACTCATGTGGCAGCCTTCATTTAGCCCGTCTGAACCTGGGAGCAGGATGGCGGTCTGTACCGTACAGCCTAGGTGTAACCTTTCCTGCACTATGTCTCCTGGTAGGTTCAGGTTACTCTGCAAGTAACTATTTCTGTTTGGTGTCATTACATCACATGCCTTTAAATAGCCCTCGTGAATTCTACTTAAAAGACCAGTAATCGTAAAAATTTGAAGGTTGGCTTGTATAAAAGAGCTGCTAATGGTGTTTGAGTTTTGTTAAATACACATTTCAGGTGCTTGTAGATTAATTATATGCCAATAGTAAAATCAATAAACTGCTAATGCAGTCCAGTAAACTGTGATATAGTCAGAATGTGGTAAAAATAATATCTTAACCACTTTACGCCCACGCTATAGTTGAAAGACGACTACAACGCTGGCTTAAAATGCAGGGAGGGCATCCATGGGAGTTCTCCCTTGCCCGCGCTGCCGGAGCGCCAACCTGCAGCGTGCACGGGCAGTGTGCTCTGTGATTACCGAGTTTCCTTTGGACTCTGCTGATCACACATCGAGGTAAAGGACCAATCACAGCCCTTTACCACGTGATCAGCTGTAGTAAAAGTAAGTAAAAAGAAGGCTTTTTTTTTTCAGCGTGAGGAAAAAAAGAAGAAAGCCGTTAACCGGCTTCTGTTACAGGGACATCGGTCCCAACATTTGGCCACCAGTGCTGTTAATCAGTGCCCACCAGTGCTACAAATCAGTGCTGCAAACCAGTGCTGCTAACCAGTGCCCACCAGTTCTGCTAATCAATGCTGCTAACCAGTGCCACCTGCCAGTGACCATCAGTACTGCTAATCAGTGCCCACCAGTGCTACCTATCAGTGCCCATCAGGGTCACCTATCAGTGCTGCCTATCACTGCTACCTACCAGTGCCCATCAGTGCCGCCTATCACTGCAAACCGTTAACCGGCTTCTGTTACAGGGACATCGGTCCCAACATTTGCCAACCAGTGCTGCTAATCAGTGCCCACCAGTGCTGCTAATCAGTGCCCACCAGTGCTGCTAATCAGTGCCCACCAGTGCTGCTAACCAGTGCCCACCAGTGCTGCTAACCAGTGCCCACCAGTGCTACTAATCAATGCTGCTAACCAATGCCACCTACCAATGCCCATTAGTACTGCTAATCAGTGCCCACCAGTGCCACCTATCAGTGCCCATAAGGGTCACCTATCAGTGCTGCCTATCACTGCCACCTACCAGTGCCCATCAGTGCCGCCTATCAGTGCCCATCAGCACCATCTATTAGTTATATGCTACTTTATACCATATAATAGTTTTTTATGTTCTTTTATTTAACTTAACCTATCTACCCACTATTTGATTGCATTGGGCACTATGAAATTATGAGATTGACCCATAAGGGGTTACTACCACTTGGGTCAGTACAATATATATATATATATATATATATATATATATATATATATATATATATATATATATATATACGTATGTGAAATGGACATGTTCTGTAGGCTCTGAAGAAGAGGGAAACCTTGAAACACGTTACACGATGAGACAGGTGTTGTTTCGTATATTGGTTTAAGTGGATGATTTTATGATAATGCTATGACACAAGTACTGGTTTGTGAGTATATTCACCTCTATTTTATTAAATAAAAACGTGCATTGAGGATAATGTGCTAGGCCAATGTGCCCTCTGTGTTCTTCTATGCCTCCACCTAGCCGTGCCACCTGATCATTGCCACCTATCAGTGCCCATCAGTGCCGCGTTATCAGTGTACATCAATGAAAGAGAAAACTTACCTGTTTGTAAAATTTTATAGCAAACTATGAAAAATGTTTGTTTGTTTTTTCAAGATTTTTTGACTTTTTTTTTTGTTTAGCAAGAGATAAAAACCCCAGTGGTGATTAAATACCACCAAAAGAAAGCAAAATTAGCCTGGGCAGGAAGGGGGAGAAAGTGTCCAGTAAGCAATTGGTTAAAGTGGAAATAAAATCTCTCAATCGACATGAACTACTTGCAATCCTTATGCTGCTAGCCTTAGTAAATAGATAGTAAGGCATATTAAAGTAACTTGCTAACTTTTTTTTTTTTTTTTTTGAAAAATGGAAATTCCCCCTAAATATGGGATTTTAAACGTCAACAACACCACCAAAATTATGTAAAGCCAATATTTATTGAAACATAAGTGGAGATCAATAAAACCACATAGAGCTATAGAAAATTACATGATCATTATAACAATCACAAAATTATATAAGTATAAGACATATGTCCAATTGCTCTCCAGTAATCCGAGAAAAATCTTCGGTACCTGACGCGTTTCAGGTTCAAGCCCTTCGTCAGGGAAATTTGTACAGGAAAATCTATGTTCAACAGCTTGTCTAATAAGTATAGAAAGCAAAATGTTGTGATACAGACACACAATAGCAGACATAGGCCACCCCTCCCATGCCCAGAGGGCACCTACCAACATAAAGTGCGTAGTACAATGCTTGAATGTGCAATTGTTCAGACAGGGACTAAGTGGTCACTGCTGCAGATGATGTGATTGGAGGTTCAATGCAGTCCCCAGGCCAAACAAGATACCCCACGGAGGTCCCCACAAAAGAAGGTCGCAAACACAAGTGTATGAAGAGGTAACAGGAGCTGAAAGCAAAAAAAGATAGTAAGGTATATTATAGTAACTTGTAAACTTATTTTGAATTTCTTCAGTTGCTTCCTGGTTTCTGGCCTAGACCAAAATGATGTGATATAGTTGATCCAGTGTAGGAGAGTTATTGGATCTGGAGAAAGGCCTTGGCTGGGTTTAAGCCACAAGTGCAAATGACCCCTTGTAATGAGGGGTCCACGAGAGCTGGTAAGCGAGTTATTCAGCTGTTGGTGGAGGCACTGATATATAAGATCACTAAAGGGTGGTGGATGGTGGAGATCGGCACCAGGAGTTTTTAAGATATATCATCACAACACTTGTGGACTGTTTTGTTATTTTTATTCTGAATTGATTTATTATAATATGTTTGATTAGCGCAATCCTATATATTTTCATGTTTGTGTACTGTGTATATGTCTCACAGGAGATTTGCTGCTGTCTGTTTATGAGGTTATTTAACCACTTCAGCCGCGGACCATTTGGCTGGCCAAAGACCAGAGCACTTTTTGCGATTCGGCACTGCGTCGCTTTAACTGACAATTGCGCGGTCGTGCGACGCGGCTCCCAAACAAAAGTGACATCTTTTTTCCTCACCAATAGAGCTTTTTTTTGGTGGTATTTGATCACCTCTGCGTTTTTTATTTTTTAGGCTATAAACAAAAAAAATACGACAATTTTGAAAAAAAGAAACAATATTTTTTACTTTTTGCTATAATAAATATCCCCAAAAAATATATGAAAAAACTTTTTTTTTTTTTCTCAGTTTAGGCCGATATGTATTCTTTTACATATTTTGGGTAAAAAAAAATCGCAATAAGCGTTTACTGATTGGTTTGTGCAAAAGTGTTAGCGTCTACAAAATAGGGGATAGTTTTATGGCATTTTTATTAATGATTTTTTTTTTTTTACTAGTAATGGCGGAGATCAGCGATTTCTATGGCGCTATTTTGGGACCATTCACATTTATACAGTGATCGGTGCAATTAAAAATGCATTGATTACTGTGTAAATGTGACTGGCAGTGAAGGGGTTAACCAGGAGGGGGCGCTGTAGGGGTTAGGTGTGTCCTAGGGATGTGTTCTAACTGTGGGGGGGATGGGCTACGTGTGACACGGCACTGATCACCGCTCCCGATTACAGGCAGAACGGGGAAATGTTTGTTTACATTAGCATTTCCCCGTTCTTCCTCTCTGTGAGACGACCGCGGGTATCCCTGCGGACATAGAGTCCTCGGGAACCGCGATCACACTCACAGCAGGGTCGCGCGCGCGCCACTGGCGGTGCGCGCACGACCATGAGGTAGCAACTTTGAGGGACGTACCTGTACGCCTATTTGCCTGTCTGTGCCATTCTGCCGACGTATATGTACATGCGACGGTCGGCAAGTGGTTAATAGCGCAGTTTTTTCACTTTTATTATTTCATGAATCATCTGCCCTAACTCAAGATGGCCGCAGCTAGAAATGTTAGGAAGGTGCTTTTCAAAGGTGCTTTTCAAATGGATTTCCTAACAAAATTAAATATAAGATGGATGAGTGAGTTTACGTTAATTATTCAAAAATGAATTACTCTTTTTTTTTAAAAAAAACAAAATGTATTAAATAGTGTTTTCAGCTTGTGGTGCTCAGATACAGTTCAGTTCCACTTTAACCTAAAGACAACAATTTAATATTTTGCAGCTTACCATTCCTTAGCCTATGGGGTTGATATACTAAAGTCAAATAGACTGTGCACTTTGCAAAGTGCAGTTGCTCCAGAGCTTAGTAAATGAGGTAAAGCTTCACCTTGCAAACAATACCCAATCACATGCAAGGAAAAAAAAATAAAAC
Source organism: Lithobates clamitans (assembly GCA_037952925.1). NCBI lineage: Eukaryota > Metazoa > Chordata > Amphibia > Anura > Ranidae > Lithobates > Lithobates clamitans. The sequence goes on along the minus strand of JBBGZY010002269.1, from coordinate 25,666 downwards.
AGCATTTTTGCTTGCACTTGATTGGATAATGGAAGTCAGAGGAGCTTCTGCCCATTTACTGAGCTCTGGAGCAACTGCTCTTACAGAGTGAAACTGCACTTTGCAAAGTCTATTTGCCTTTAGTAAATCAACCCCTTTTTGTCTGCATTTATTCTTCAAACTTTTTTCCCATGTTTCACTATCTAAACCTTTCAGTACTACACTTTTTATCCTATGGCAACAACACTCACTGTACTGTATCTATAGAGGAGTAGAGTTGTCCGTGTAGGACCAAGCTGTGCTTTAGGACTACTGAACACCTAGAATTTCCAGTAGGAGATATTGCGGCTTCCATATTTCTCTCAGTACAGGTTTCTTATCTGTATCGCCTGACCATGCATGTGAAGGTAATTGGAGGAGAGGGTGAAGAAACTCCATGATTCTGCCTATAAACAGAGAAAATGGAAATGATTAGTCCAAGAAATTCAACCCAGCTGATTAGGTATCCCTCCTGATTTACTAGGGGTGTCAGATGCTATCCATAGACATATTAGCCATCAGCTAATCATAGTCAGCCTGTTACAGACTGTGAATCTTCAGTGTCATGGGCATGGTTTAAAGCAGGGGTAGGCAACCTTGGCACTCCAGCTGTGGTGAAACTACAAATCCCATCATTCCTCTGCCTCTAGGAGTCATGCCTGTGATTATCAGGGTCTTGCAATGTCTCATGGGACTTGTAGTTTCAAAACAGCTGGAGGGCTGAGGTAGCCCACCCCTGGTGTAACGTACGTCACCGTCTTTACTTATACCACTAGTGTAATTAGGGTTTGATTGTCCATATAACAGGTCCCATCTTGCAGCCCTCATGTTTGATCCCACTAACAGACAGCTACCAGGCCAAAGGGGTTGATGGAGGCAGTATTTGTGAGCAGGCCAAGTGTCAGGGCAGCTAACAAACTGAGATGAGCAACCAGAAATCTAGCCAAGTCATAAACAGAAGGAACCAGGGGTCAAGCTGAGTGATAGCTAGGATTGGCAGGAACAGAATCAGGTGCTAAGGACAAAAGTAGGCAATCAAAGAGTCTTAGTGCATGTTCTAAAACCAGGTGGCATCCTTCACATGATGCACAATTTCCATGCAGCAGTACTGCACCAGCAGGTGGTACAGGCTCCTGCAATAGATATCAGAAAGAGGAAGCTGTGGGGTTGGTGATAGACAATAGGACCTTGCAGCAAACGCAGAGCCACAAGGACAGCAAGGCTGGATGAGTTGACATGGATAGCAAACAACTTCCAATGTTTGTGAAACAATCATGATCAGGCAATGATCATCTTATGTTTAGGGACACCTTGAAGTTAGAGTTGCAAAAAAGTGTTTAGTGCCTGCAGCGTCTGTGGCTAGAAGATCTTGTATTGTCAGACATTGCATGCAGAGATAGATTAGGCCCCTGGAACGAGTTTTGCTCAGCAAGGGATCTGTCTGCTGATCTCCTGCTAAGTGGAGTGGTCGGATGACAGGACATAGCCCACTCTGCTCTATGGGCATTTGGATGTAAATGGACCGGCTGTCCATTTACACCTGACTGCCCTTCGATCAGATCCAGCCAGATGGAGGGGAATGGATCCCCTTTTTTTTTTTTTTTTTTTAGATGGATCGGATCAGACGTAGCCGGGTGTAAATTTTTTTTTTTTTGAAAGCCTATGGCGTGCATAACACACCCAAATAACTTCACCCAGTGCCAAAAAAATGCGCACACACATAAAGAGTGGTCACAAAAAAGTGCAACGGGTACACAGACGTGCCAATTCCCTGATCCCCCGAGGCGTTAGGCTCCAGACGGGGACAAAGGTACTTTACAATGGTCTATCTGGCCAAAACCAGACAGACCCCATTCTCTGGAGGGCCTGCCGAAACAGAACCCACCCAAGTACTAGGTGAGGCTCCTCCGAAGGGAGACCCCATGAGAGAGGGCGAACTAAGCCAGAAAGCCATGTCCACCCCTTCCCAAAAGGGGTGGACATGGCCAGAGGACCCGCATCCTTACTCATCACACAGTGAGACAACCGTGTACAAACACGAAAAGACAAAACATGACAAACATAGGCATAAAATAAATAAAAGGAAAGTGGGGAAGGGATAGTGAAGAGGGGAGTGAAAAAGGTGGCCATTGTGTAAAACAATGACCAGGCCCTCCATTTACATCCGACTACCCTTAGAGGAGAATGGAGGGTCTGATCAGGACCTGATCGGACCCCTTGTGTGAAAGGGACCTTAGGGAGAAATGGCGGTCTAGGCATGATAGCAGCTTTGGACCCCAGTTTACATTTATAACGATGGCAATGGTCAAGGCCCAATCTGCATTGTCTTTATTGGCAATACCAGCCCCATCAGACACCAGCTACCTACTCTACTATAAGTGCAAGTAACAGACAGGTGCACATCTTTGACCAATTAGGCTGCGCCCTCTAGACATCTTCAGACCTTAGCATCCTTCCTAGATTACCTTGTGGATGATCCAGCTTGGACTACTACTGAATTTCCCAGTGATCTCAACACTTCCATGAACCTCAACTTAGTTGAGAAATCAAATGCTAAAATTTTTGTAAGAAAAATGCAAAATTAAAAAGTCACATTTGACCTTTTAGGTTTAAAAGTTTGCGCTGTCAGACAATTGACTGAACATTAGGCGTTCTCCTGTTACATGGAGAGTAGGTAAAAGTGTTAAATGGTTATGTTTAGTGATTTGGAGAGCTCATCATTTTGAAACAGTACCCTGCCTTTTAATTAGATCCAAGTTCGCCTTAATTTGCTCTCTTCATAATTGTGTAATTGATAGCGGTTGTAATTAAACATTGATGCGGGAGAGTATTTCAAATCAAATGAGATACCAGAACCCTCGCCATAAGGTTACTAATCAGAGATCAGAAAACAAGTCAACCATCGGGAGCCTTCAATTGTTCTAGACAATTAATGTTATGGAATACAGTTTGTTATGGAAACCGGCTTAATACCTTTTGTACTTCCATGTCGTTTTGGTGTTAGATGACCACTTATGCCTATTAAACTTTCTGTGCTTGTAACGATCAGCAGCCTTGTGAAAAGGCACACGTGTTTTAATAACCCTAGAATATGACACCATCCCTTGGAGGGGGGAGGGGGAGGTTTGACTCCTGACGGAAGATGTCCTCTCCTTCACTATAATAATCTCTTGCCGGGGTGAGATGCGCTTTTCAGTTTTCGTCTTCCAGGAATCCAATAAGTGTGTCACTTTGCATTATGTCATAAGCTGCTTTCCCTGACCTTCCCAACCCTTTGGAAGAGTAGAACTCATTTACAAATCTAATGGGCTTGAATTAATATGCAAGCTACGCAAGTTATATACTGTGCTGGGAGAGTATGAATTGTTAGTTTGACCCATAAAAGGTTTCATATGATAAGTGTTTCCAAAAATTAAGGTTGTTAATGGGAAACTAAAGCAATAGTCATAATTTTTAAGATATAGATCTAAAACAACCAGCCTAAAACGTAGCTAAAGCAAACCCTTTAAGTTTTGTATAGATTAGGGATTTTTTTCTTCTGTCTGTGTCCTACTGAAGAGATTTTCTTTCATATCCTGTTCTGGAGATACAAGTAAAGTAAATCTCTTTAAGGTTAAAGACGATCCCTACTTAGGACTTCTTCAAACAAGCTTTGACGGGTGGTGAGGAGGCGTTATATCCCCTGCTCCCCCCTTCTTTAATACCCCACACTAGTGTGGCACAACTGCATGCATTGCATGTGATGGTGACGTAACATGTAGGGCAGAGCGGGCAGACGTGGACCTACAAGTGTGACACACAAAGAAGTTTTTACTGGTATTTTCTCATGGTTTTTAAAAAGAGTTTTTACTGTGAGTACATTTCTATGAATTGGTCTTTAACTCTAACTACTACACTATGATATCCTTTTTATATGCTTTTTAAATGCTTTCTTGTAACATGGGCAAGGTTTTTGAGCCAAATGAATAATTACGAGATTTAAAGGAACTGCACCCTTTATTACCTGTAACAATTGCTGATTCCACAAAGGGAAACCCTAGTGGACAGGAGGCCTGAATGTGTCCAATTCAAGGAGTAGAGCGACCTTGATGGTTTTATATATATGTAAATAATTAGTATTCCGGAGGTGAGACTTCTGAGAGCACTGAGGTGGCACCGTGTGTACCTTATGAGCACATCATATGATGCGGGGATTCAATACCACGGAGGATTAAAGTGAATTGTGATTGGTCTAACATGATCAAAGATCTTAACCACTTAAGGATTAGCCTCGATTTGGAATTTAGGTGTTTACATGTTTAAAACAGGTTTTTTCTAGTTGAAAATTACTTAGAACCCCCAAACATTATATATTGGTTTTTTTTCTAACACGCTAGAGAATATAATGGCGGTCATTGCAATACTTTTTTTCACACCGTATTTGCGCAGCGCACTTTTTTGGAAAAAAATTAAAAAAGTTAGTCCAATTTTTTTTTATATTGTGAAAGATAATGTTACGCCGAGTAACTTGATACCCAACATGTCATGCTTCAAAATTGCACCCGCTCATGGAATGGCGTCAAACTTTTACCCTCAAAAATCTCCATAGGTGACATTTAAAAAATTCTACAGGTTGCATGTTTTGTGTTACAGAGGAGGACTAGGGCTAGAATTATTGCTCTCGCTCTACCAATCGCGGCGATACCTCACATGTGTGGTTTGACCACCGTTTTCATATGCGGGCGCTACTCACGTATGCAAGCTCGTCGGGACGGCGCGCGTTAAAAAAAATGTTTTTTTTCCTTATTTATTTTACTTAATTTTATTAATTTTTTCACTGTTTTTTTTTTTTTTTTTTTTTTAAATTGGGTCACTTTTATTTCTATTACAAGGAATGTAAACATCCCTTGTAATAGAAAAAAAGCATGACAGGACCTGTTAATATGAGATCTGGGGCCAAAGGTCCTCAGATCTCATATTTGGACTAAAATGCAAAAAAAAAAAAAAAAAAATGTCATTTGAAAAAATGACAACAGAAAAATGGGCCTTTAAGACGTATGGGCCGAAGTGACGTTTTGACCTCGCTTCCGCCCTCCTACGGTATGGAGACGGGTGGGGGCCATCTTCCCCTCACTCGTCTTCATACACAGACACGGAAAGGTCCCGATCGCCTCCGATGCTACGACGGCTCCAGTAAGCGGTGGAGGGCGTGGGAGAGCGGCGGGAGGGGGGTGGCACCTCTCCCGCCGCCGATAACGGTGATCTTGCGGCAAATCCACCGCAGAGACCACCATTATCGTAAACAGAACCGCCGGCTTTAAAGATGGATACCTCGGTTGTGGCAGCACCTGCTGCCGTTACCGAGATATCCATCTTCAAACTACCGACGTATATCTACATGAGCCGGTCGGTAAGTGGTTAAGGAGAGACTGTTTATCTCTTTTACGCATTTAATACTATGTTTAAGCTGTACAGTTGATGGTATTGTGTATAAGCACATTTTTGTTTTTTGTTTTATGTACAGTGCATCCGGAAAGTATTCACAGCGCTTCACTTTTTCCACATTTTGTTATGTTACAACCTTATTCCAAAATGTATTAAATTCAGTATTTTCCTCAAGATTCTACAAACAATACCCCATAATGACAACGTGAAAGAAGTTTGTTTGAAATCTTTGCAAATGTATTAAAAATAAAAAATGAAAAAAAAAATCACATGTATGTAAGTATTCAAAGCCTTTGCTCGATAGTTCAAAGAAGTACCTTTGCCAGCAATTACAGCCTCAAGTCTTTTTGAGTATGATGCTACAAGCTTGGCACACCTATTTTTGGGCAGTTTCTCCCATTCTTCTTTGCAGGACCTCTCAAGCTCCATCAGATTGGATGGGGATCATTGGTACACAGCCATTTTCAGATCTATGCACAGATATTCAATTGGGTTCAAGTCTGGGTTCTGGCTGGGCCACTCATGGACATTCACAATGTTGTCCCATAGCCACTCCTTTGTTATCTTAGCTGTGTGCTTAGGGTCGTTGTCCTGTTGAAAGATGAACATTCGCCGCAGTCTAAAGGTCCAGAGCGCTCTGGAGAAGGTCTTCACCAGGGATGTCTCTGTACATTGCTGCATTCATCTTTCCCTTGATCCTGACTAGTCTCCCAGTTTCTGCCGCTGAAAAACATCCCCACAGCATGATTCTGCCACCACCATGCTTCACTGTAGGGTTGGTATTGGCCAGGTGATAAGCAGTGCCTGGTTTCTTCCAGACATCACTCTTGCCATTTATACCAAAGAGTTCAATCTTTGTTTCATCATATCAGAGAAGTTTGTTTCTCATGGTCTGAGAGTCCTTCAGGTGCCTTTTGGCAAACTCCAGGTGGGCTGTCATGTGTTATTTACTGAGGAGTGGCTTCCGTTTGGCCTCTCTACTATACAGGCCTGATTGGTGGAATGCTGCAGAGATTGTTGTTCTTCTGGAATGTTCTCCTCTCTCCACAGAATTAGGTTGGAGCTCTGCCAGAGTGACCATCAGGTTCTTGGTCACCTACCTGACTAAGGCCCTTCTCCCCCAATTGCTCAGTTTGGTCGGGCGGCCCACCCTAGGAGGAGTCCTGGTGGTTCCAAACTTCTTCCATTTATGGATGATGGGGGGCACTGTGCCTATTGGGATCTTCAATGGTGCAGAATTTTTTCTGCGCCCTTCTCCAGATCTGTGCCTCAATACAGTTCTGCCTCAGAGGTTTACAAACAATTCCTTGGACTTCATCGCTTTGTTTTGCTCTGACATACACTGTTAACTGTGGGACCTTATACAGTGTCTTGAAAAAGTATTCATATCCCTTGAAATTTTCCACATTTTGTCGTGTTACAACCAAAAACTTAAATGTATTTTATTGGGATTTTATGTGATGACCAACACAAAGTGGCATATAATTGTGAAGTGGAAGGAAAATGATAAATGTTTTTAAAAATAAACATCTGAAAAGTATGGTCTGCATTAGTATTCAGCCCCCTTTACTATGATACCCCTAACTAAAATCTAGTGGAACCAATTGCTTTCAGAAGTCACCTAATTATTAAATAGAGTCCACTTGTGTGTAGTTTAATCTCAGTATAAATACAACTGTTCTGTGAAGCCCTCAGAGGTTTGTTGGAGAACCTTAGTGAACAAAGAGCATCATGAAGGCCAGGGAACACACCAGACAGGCCAGGCATAAAGTTGTGGAGAAGTTTAAAGCAGGGTTAGGTTGTAAAAAAATATCCCAAGCTTTGAACATCTCATGGAGCACTGTTCAATCCATCATCCGAAAATGGAAAGAGTGTGGCACAACTTTAAACCTACCAAGACATGGCCGTCCACCTAAACTGACAGGTCGGGCAAAGAGAGCATTAGTCAGAAAAGTAGCTAAGAGGCCCATGGTAACTCTGGAGGATCTGCAGAGATCCACATCTCAGGTGGGAGAATCTGTCCACAGGACAACTATTAGTCGTGCACTCCACAAATCTGACCTTTATGGAATAGTGACAAGAAGAAAGCCATTGTTGAAAGAAAGCCATAAGTAGTCCTGTTTGCAGTTTACGAGAAGCCATGTGGGGGACACAGCAAACATGTGGAAGAAGGTGCTCTGGTCAGATGAGACCAAAATTTAACTTTTTGGCCTAAAAGCAAAACGCTATGTGTGGCAGAAAACTAACACTGCACATCACCCTGAACATACCATCCCCACTGTGAAACATGGTGATGGCAGCATCATTTTTTGAAGATCCTTTTCTTCAGCAGGGACAGGGAAGCTGGTCAGAGTTGCTGGGAAGATGGATGGAGCCAAATACAGAGCAATCTTGGAAGAAAACCTGTTAGAGTCTGTAAAAGACTTGAGACTAGGACGGAGATTCACCTTCCAGCAGGACAAAAACCCTAAACTTACAGCCAGAGTACAATGGAATGGTTTAGATCAAAGCATATTCATGTGTTAAAATGGCCCAGTCAAAGTCCAGACCTAAATCCAATTGAGAATCTGTGGCAAGACTTGAAAATTTCTGTTCACAGACGCTCTCCATCCAATCTGACAGAGCTTGAGCTATTTTTCAAAGAAGAATGGGCGAAAATGTCACTCTCTAGATGTGCAAAGCTGGTAGAGACATCCCCAAAAAGACTTGCAGCTGTAATTGCAGTGAAAGGAGGTTCTACAAAGTATTGACTCAGGGGGGCTGAATACAAATGTACCCCACACTTTTCACATACTGTATTTATTTGTAAAACATTTTGAAAGCCATTTATAATTTTCCTTCATTTTCTTTCAAATTTATGTGCCACTTTGAGTTGGTTTAACACATAAAATCCCAATAAAATACATGTACGTTTTTGATTGTAACATGACAAAATGTGGAAAATATGGGGTATGAATACTTTTTCAAGGCACTGTATAGACAGGTGTGTGCCTTTCCAAATCATGTCCAATCAGCTGAAGTTACCACAGATGGACTCCAGTCAAGTTGTAGAAACATTTCAAGCATGATCAGTGGAAACAGGAGGCACCTGAGCTAAATTTTGAGTGTCATCTCAAAGGCTGTGAATAATTATGTACAAGTGATTTTTTTTAGTTTTTATTTTTTAATAAATTTGCAAAGATTGCAAACAAACGTCTTTCACATTATCACTATGGGGTATTGTTTGTAGAATTCTGAGGAAAATAATTAATTTAATCCATTTTGGAATAAAGCTGTAACATAACAAAATGTGGAAAAAGTGAAGTGAATACTTTCCAGATGCACTGTATATTTTTCGTTTCACTGATATGTTTTCAAGTACCCATTATACATTGGAGGATTGTGCTATCTATGATTTATGAGGTGACTAGATATCTAGCCAGTAGCACAGCACTAGCTTCATAGTTGATTGCAGAGCAACGCAATTCACTTAAAAGTGTCGCAGACGGTGGCCAGTAGCCTCCGTCAAAAGTGACCGGGAGTATCATTCCTGTCGCAACAAACACACCTGCCCGCTGCCTCTGCAGCTAAAGGGGGAGTGGTTGGGAGTGGGAAAGCCGTGGGGTTTTGGTGCCCACAACCGCTAGTGTGAACGCGTACTTAGTTGTCATTAGAACAAGTATCTTTATTAGAAGATTTCCTTTTAGCCCCTGTTACAGCAACATTTATACAATTTTGGATTTGCCATCATCTTCTGTACTGCTAACAATAATTACCAGGACTTTTAGATTAGGATGAATCTGTGGGGACACAGCAATTAAAAAGGTTTATTCGTTGGACGATATGTGAGTTCCCAATGGTGGACGTGTCCTAGGCAGCTCCGAACCTCCACAACGCTTCAGAAGAGTGACATTGCAGAGCTCATTCCATACTATGACAACCCTTATACACACTATCCAAAACAAATTAAAATAATTATCATCTCACGGCATGTTGTTTTTTTTCCGGGTGATCCTTTTATAAAATGTAGGCTTTGGTGGCCTACAAACTGGAAATCGATAATCCAAGATTTGGATATTGCTGGTGATATTTGGGGTTTTCAGATTTGCTAGAACAGCCTATCTCAACCGTTTTAAAATGGAGGAACCCATGGGATATCTTTCCAGGCTCAGGGAACCCCTACTAAAAAATACTATATCTACAGCTCACAATACATTAGTGTGAGGGTCACTGGAAAGAATGTTCCTTACATTTGTGATCATTGGGGATAATCCCCCTTTGCAAATAGCTAAAAGATCATTGGTGTCAGTGGTTACTCATCTGAGAGGCAGGAGTTGCCCATTGCTCAAGGAACCCCTGTCAACCTCTGGAGGAACCCTAAGGTTCCACAGAACCTTGGTTGAGAAAGGCTGTGCTATAGGTTGATAACGAGAGACAATTATCACACAGGGAGCTCTGTGAAGTTTGTTGTAGTAGAGAAACATAGAGGCATCTTAGAGAATAGAAGCACCACTGCACTTGTAAGAGCCCAGAATAAGATTTTATTTTTGTTCAACTGGAAAAGTCAACGCGTTTTAGAGGTTGCAAAGGTCCTCCTTCTGTTCTGAGAGTTTCTCTTTAGTCCAGTAACACCCAGGCCACTCTATTGTAAAGCAGCCAGGGTGTTGACTAGAGTCACAGAGCATGGAAAGTGACTTAGTCACCTACAATGGTGTCATTTAAGCTAGTCATATGTAGCGCTACCCCCACACGAGCCGCTGGAAAAACTGGTTCTTTACTAAACAATACAGAGGCCGCCAGTCATCCAGCAACAGTCCATTCACTCTGGCTCCAATAAACAGTTCAGAGGATGTCTTTTTGTAATTTATTGCTTGTAGAACTTGTAACAGGAGAGGGGTTGGGGCATGGGATATTCCAAAACATTCAGTAACAATTTTCAGAGGACACTGTTGTCCTTGTGAACATGTTCAGTCTAGGGTCTCACAGCTGAAGACCATGAGGCAAGTCTCTTTGGAATCTGGTTACCCTGTACAACTGCACAGCTATAGGTAACCAGCAGGTTAAGCAGGCAATTTTTGGGGTGCGGCACAATCAAAGGGGGTCAGTTAGAGTCTTTACTCATAAGCCCCGAAGACAGTTGCCTCCTTCCAGCTTCCTCTAAACGCAGCTCAATGAGTCAGACTCTCCTTCAGCAGACCCAATCCCCTTATAGAGAAATCCTGAATCCAGCTTCAGATTAGTCCCAGATCTCCAGCCCTGCAACACCCGAGACTCAGCAGAACAGTAACTCAGTTGGTGCACCAGAGGCAAGCAGCCCCCTGGAGCTCTCTAAACTTTCTGTGACAGGGGAAAGAACAGTCTCCCCAGGGCTCCAGACTATTTAACATCTCCCAGTCCACCTCCTGGGCACCAGTCCCCAGAGATTGGCCAGGGCTTGATAAATATTCAGCTGTTTGAATTTCCCTCCCTAAGCTCTGGAAACTTCAAAACTTCTTTCAGAGGCAAGGGGAAACGATCAAACTCCCATCCTATAAAACACTTAACAGACCAGAACAAGTGATTACTGCTCCTTTGGTTACAGAAGGAGCCAAAAACTAGATTTACCTAGCATCCTACACTAGGAGGGTGCTACATATATATATATACATATATACATATATATACACTGTAGGATTTCCTAAGAACGAGACTCATCTATTAATTTCTCCATCCACACTAAACAGCATGGGTGGAGGAATCTCCCCTGGTGGCTATTGTATTCTGGCAGACCTGACAACCAGCACCCCTGACTTTCAGAATACCCCAACAGTGCCTGCATCTGATTGGATGCAGCCACTTATTGCCTAACACTTTTCTGCTCACCTCCTTCGATTTTTAGATCGAAAGATGTCAGACAGGAGGGTGCCAACCAGGGCAGGGACAAGGGGTGTGCAGGAGGGGCTGCTTCCCTGGGCACTGTGTGAGGTTTGGGGGCTCCACAAGGAGATTGGGGGATGGCATTTATGTTAGGAGAGGGGATTTGGGGGTTGGAGCTAAGAATTGTTCTAGGAGGGGACATTTGGGGAGGTGTAGTGATTTTAGGGGATTTGTGCTGAGAGGGTAGATGGAGGAAGAGGATTTGTGCAAGGATTGAAGATTTGGCATGCTCGCCCTGGGCTCCAGATGACCTTGTCCCGGCACTGGTGCCAACATCCACGGCTGGAATTTTGGCCAGGTTCTCAGACCAGGGCATGAAATTCGCTCCCAACTTTAGACTGGGCCTGGTGGATCACAGCCAGTAGGCCGCAGCCCTGATGATAGCACCCCACGTCCTCTGAGCCAACCATCTTTCATCATAACCTGCACAATGCACCAAGAATACCCTTTTTATTGCATTTTGTTATAAAGACACAAATGTATCCTCTGTACACCTAATTTAATGTCCTCTTCATTGTCCTTGCTAAAGGAAAAAAAAAAAAAAGATCAACCTTCCTCGTCTGTGTCATGCCCCAGCTGCATTGCAGATAAACGTATTGCTGAGAGGAAGAGTGTCAGAGTCTTTGCTGTGCTGTCCGGGTCTCATGTACTCTGCCAAGAGAAAATAGCTGCAGAGATGGGAATAATGCATTTCTGAATGCACAGAGCAGCCACTTAAAGTAGAACTCCATCTAAATCTGAATGCAGAATATTGCTGTGAAATGATATGCCGGTAAAATAATTGAAAATATTCTTCATTATACTGCAGGAAACCTGTGTTTTTACTGTCCTTTTCCAAGGTTATAAATCCACTCATTTTGAAGGTGAGAAATGTTTAAAATAGAAATGAAAGGCAAAAAAAACATTCTAAATACCCTTTGTTTACCCTTTTATATTAGTGATCACAAACCCTCTGTTCTCAGCTGCATAAGAGCTGAGGGAGGAGAAACAAGAGCACACTGATCTTCCCAGTGAATGGCTGTGCAAGGCGGGGGGGGGGTGTCAGGACAAGCCTGATCATTGGAGAATAGCAGGCTGAGTTAATGTGGTCAGTTTTTAATAGGAAAGCAGAGGGACTGGCAGGAACACCAGGGATTTCACACAAAGGAAGCAATACAAAGGAAACAGGAGACTTTTTCATACAAGCACATGGTACAGCGGCCACATATCAGGAATATGATGGGTTTGCAGCAGAGATCTCTTATTATAAATGGAACCCGTTATTCAGGTTATGTAATTCAACTGAATGCTGAGTTTTTTTTAGGCCTCATGCACACTGGACGTTATAAAAAAGCCAGTAACATTAGCTGTGGAAAGCTGTAGCTGCAGAGTGAGTTTTTCAGCATTTTTTAGCTTTTTTTTTTTTAGCAAAACTATACTCCCCTAAAAGCTTAAAACACCTATACTCCCATAAAAGCTTAAAAGGCTTGAAAAAGATGATAAACGCTGAATAGCCGCGTTTTTAAGCTGTTTCCAGCTATTTTCAGAGTTAGAGCATTTTTACAGCTGAAAAACTCCTCTCAAAACACACTAGTTCTGGGGTTTTATTCCAGCCAGAAAACACCCCTGCCAAAAACTGCTGATAACAGCCTGTGTGTGCATGGACACATGGGATAACATGCTGGAGAGTGTATTGGCTGCAGAAGAAAACGTCTGAAGCCAAAAACAGCAGCTATAAAAACGTCCAGTGTGCATGAGGCTCAAGAGGTTAAAGCAGGCAACGAATGAGGTGAAGCTCTGCTGACTTCCATCATCCTATCATATGCAGGCAGAAATGTGTTCTGTTTTTTTTTGTTTTTTGTTTTTTGTTTTTTTTTTTACTTGCACATGATTGGGTATTTTTTGCAAAGTGAAATTTCACCACATTTACTAAGCTCTGTGGTGAATTCCCTCGCAGCATGAACAGGCTACTTGCTTTTAGTAAACCGATCCCAATGGGATTGATTTACTAAATGCAAATAGGCTGTTTGTGTTGCAAGGGAATTTTTACTTAGTTTAGTGAATGAGCTGAAACTCTAAACTTATATCATCCAATAAAGTACAAGCAAAATTACTGTTTTCTTTTTTTAACCACTTCAGCCCCGCACCATTTGGCTGGCCAAAGACCAGAGCACTTTTTGCGATTTGGCACTGCGTCGCTTTAACTGAAAATTGCGCGGTTGCGCGACGTGGCTCACAAACAAAATTGACGTCCTTTTTTGCCCACAAATAGAGCTTTCTTTTGGCAGTATTTGATCACCTCTGCGGTTTTTATTTTTTGCGCTATAAACAAAAAAAGAGCGACATATTTGAAAAAAACGCAATATTTTTTACTTTTTGCTATAATAAATATCCCCCAAAAAATATATTATAAAAGAAACATTTTTTTTCCTCAATTTAGGCCGATATGTATTCTTCTACATATTTTTGGTAAACAAAATTGCAATAAGCGTTTATTTATTGGTTTGCACAAAAGTTATAGTGGCTACAAAATAGGGGATAGTTTTATGGCATTTTTATTAATAATTTTTTTTTTGGCGAGATCAGCGATTTTTATCGTGACTGCGACATTATGGTGGACACATCGGATACTTTTGGCGTTCACATTTATACAGCGATCAGTGCTAAAAAAATGCTATAAAAATGCATTGATTACTGTGTAAATGTGACTGGCAGTCAAGGGGTTAACCAGGAGGGGGCGTTGAAGGGGTTAGTGTGTTCTAACTGTGAGGGGGATGGGCTACGTGTGTCACGACACTGATCACCGCTCCTGATCACAGGAAGCTGTGATCAGTGTCAGTGTCACTAGGAAAAATGGGGAAATGCTTGTTTACATCAGCATTTCCCCGTTCTTCCTCTCTGTGAGACGATCACGGGTATCCCCACAGACATCGAGTCTGCGGGACCCGCGATCACACTCACGGAGCTCGCGGCGGGCGCGCCCACAATGCCGTGTCTTAAAGGCGACATACAGGTACGTTAATATGCCTGTACGTGCCATTCTGCCAGCGTATAACGGCGTGAGCCGGTCGGCAAAGGGGTTCATTTTTATTTCCCTTGCTTGTGATTAAGTCCTCCTTGCAAAGTGACAAAAATCAACAACAAAAGTAAAATGAAGTGGGACTTTGAATGCACCCCTGTAGGGTTTAAATGAAGGTATATACCACAGAATAAAAATGATTAGACTTTATTTACCATATATCAATGGTTAGATAAGAACATTTTACAATTATAACAGGTTAAAATCACAGTTTACTGTGATTTGGTCCAGAACGTGATGATCCGGACAGGAAGGATCAAAACAGATGGCCTACGCGTTTTGCGGGGAGCCTCGCTTCGTCAGGGCCTTAAAGCAGCACGAATTTGATACAAAGGCCCTGACGGCTCCCCGCGATATGCGTAAAAAAGCTGCTATGTGTGTTTTAAGTGAACAGTGTTAAACCCAAATAGCTGCACCATTAGAATGATCTTTAAGCATGAATAGGTAAGCAATTGAAAAATGGTGCGCTTATTCCAACATAAACCAAAAATATAACATAATAAATATAATTGCACAAAGACCCATAGATATATAAATATATAAATTATATAAAGTGCTCTTAGGGGTTAATAGTGACTTAATAGTGTAGTATTCATACAGTGCTCCTCCAACATTACAAATTTTTCTGTGACAAGTGACACCTCTTCCACCACCGGGTGCAATGCCCGCTCACCTTCATGCCCCGTACACACGATCGGACATTCCGACAACAAAATCCATAGATTTTTTCCGACGGATGTTGGCTCAAACTTGTCTTGCATACACATGGTCACAAAAATCTTGTCGGAAATTCCGAACATCAAGAACGCGGTGACGTACAACACGTACGACGAGCTGAGAAAAATGAAGTTCAATAGCCAGTGCGGCTCTTCTGCTTGATTCCGAGCATGTGTGGAACTTTGTGCGTCGGAATTGTGTACACACGATCGGAATTTTGTACACGGAATGGATTTTGTTGTCGGAAAATTTGAGATACAGATCTCAAATTTTGTGTCGGAAATTCCGATGGAAAATGTCCGATGGAGCCCACGCCCACAAAATTTGAGATCTGTATCTCAAATTTTCCGACAAACAGCTCCCATCGAACATTTTGCGTTGGAAAACCCGACCGTGTGTACAGGGCATAAGAGTGTCAGAAACCATGAATTAGACTGAGACAGAAGTACAGTTAAATTACACTTGTTTAGTAAAAATAAAAAAAAGGTAAACAGAGTAAACGTAGTCAATACATAACCAGAGTTCAGGAACGGGAATGGATAGTCAGACAAGCCAAAACGTCAGGGAGCCAGAGAGGAGCGTAGTAGAACAGCAAGCAGAATCTGGAGCCAGAAGGAATGTCAGCCAAGCAAGTCTTTAACAGGAACACAGGAGAGCGTCTCTTGTGGCCAAAGTGAAGGCAGAGATAATCTGGGCTGGACGGCTTAAGTAGGCAGGACTGACGAGCAGGATATCATCAACAGGTGAGTCACAGTGGAGAGATAGGAGCTGGCAATTAGCCGACAGCTGAGCGGCCAGCTTTGAGAAGGAAGGGCTAAGCCCAGCCCTGACAAAGAGGTGACCACTCACACAATTTATCATCTTGTATATTGCATCAAAAATATATAAGGCAAATCAGGGAGATACAAAGCTCTCCTCCTCACCACTACTACTGGCACACCGGAAATGACGTTGCCGACTCCTCCCGACACGTTGCGTCACAGATCACGTGACTTCTTCAAGGGATTGAGGTGATCAAATGCCAAAAGAAAGCTCTATTTGTGGGAAGAAAATGACATCAATTTTATTTGGGCACATCGTTGCATGACCGCGCAATTATCAGTTACAGTTACGCAGTTATAGTAAATGCTCTGGTCATGAAAGGGGATAAATCTTTCAGAGATCAAGTGGATAAGTAAGACTTTTTCAATATATGATCAATGAAGATGAAATATTCTGATTCTTCTATAATTTAGCCCAGTTAAAGTCAGCAGTTGTTGGACTAGGCTAGTGGTTCTCAGCTCCTGTCCTCAGGACCCACTAACAGGCCAGGTGTTAAGTATTACTTTGGGGAGATGCAGACTAGAATACTGCAATCACTGAGCAGCAAATGATATCTCCTGTCATGTATTTCAGTTATCTTGCAAACCTGGCCTGTTAGTGGGTCCTGAGGACAGGGTTGATGACCCCTGCTTTAGGGCAGACACATTTCTACTCCTGTCCCGGCACCCCATTCATCCTGACAATGGATTTCTCCGCCAAGATTAGAGGTTCCCTTTAGTGATATGAACGGTAATGATACACTCCGAATAACACTGATAGAAATTGTACAATCAAGTGTTTTCAGCACCAATATTTGGATACAGATAGATGCAATTCCACTTTGTGGCGTCTATCTATTTTTATAATCCTGCCAGCTCCGGGATAATTGAGCGTTTGATGGAGGCTGTCTAAACACAAGTAAAACGCGCTTATTTATTTTCAGTCTAAATTGCAGATTTTTCTGCTTTTACAGTTTGGATGTGAAAGGGAAGGGTAAGAAGATTCAGTATGAGCGCACCCTCCAAGGATTGACATGTAACTTGCTTGCAGCCTTAGACTGTATGTTTTTTTAATGAAAAAAATTGCAAATAATTGCAAAAATGAAAAGCTGCAGTGGCCGAAGATACACTTCCTGGTGTGTCAGATAACTGAGGCAGTTTTTTGGTAAAGGTGAACTAACCCTTTAAAGTGTTACTAAACCCAGGACCCTGCATTCACTATATCTGGTTTCCCACAGTACACAGAACATGGAAATGCAATTATTTTAGTAAATATAAACTGCTAAATACCTTTTCTCATCAAATATATTGCAGTCTTGTGACTTCTATCAGCGTCTGGTTAAAGCTTGTATTAGGGATGCACCAATACCATGTTTTGTTTTTTAGTTGTCACCGATACCAATTACCGAAACCTACAGCAACTGTTTTCTTTACACTTTAGCTGTTAGCAATGATACAAAGCATTGAAAAGTTATTTACAAATGAAATACATGTTTTTTTTTTTTATTTTGTGCTTCTCTTAATGTGAAATATGTAAATATATTTTAAAGGTGTAAAAATATTAACGAACAAAGCAAACCAAAAAAAGTTTTAATTATGAATAGTTTATAAAATAGAAGTGAACAAAAAAAAATCAGCAGGAAAATAGTAATTCATGGAGAAGGAGAATAAGGAGTTAATGAAGGCTGATTAGGATAAATTACAGGAGTCGGCCCATTAGGGGCACATGGGTGCCGCCCCCCCTAGTTTGCATGCGAGATGCATATGGGGCGCCGGACGCATACATTTTTTTTTTCTTCCCAAACACATGATTAGAGCCGTGTGCGCCCTGAACCCACCCACTTGTGACAATAGCGAATCAATATTCACAGTGAGTGTGGGAACCGTAGAGTGGTGAATGCGGGAACCTTGGAGCGGCGAGTGTGGACTTGGGGGGGGGGGGTGTTTGCTGCCCCCCCAAAAAAAAGTTTAGCACCAGCCACCACTGGTAAATTAAGGATAAATAAGGGGTTAAACAGGGGGACGTTTAATAAAAAACAAAGAACAAAATGTTTTTTTACTTGACAGGTTGCTTTAAACTGCAGATTGAAGTTCATTACTTTAACCTGTAGATGAAGAAAAACAGTAAGATACAAAAAGAAACAATATTTCTTTTTAGTGCCGGTGTCTTGCCGAGAAAGTTCCCTCGGCGGATAAGGACCCCACCTGTACTGCGCAGGCACAAAGCTGATTATTCTGTGATTGGCCACAGCCAAAGTCACCTGTCCTGGAGGCAACTTGAAGTCGCATTGTGAGTTGCGCAAAGTCGCCCTGAAGTCGCCTCCAAATCGCCTTGCAAAGTCGCGAAGTCGGGTTGCCCCGTGTGAACCGAGCCTTATCTTTTGGCTGAGCAATGTTGTTTACAAACATTGCCCAGCTGCTTTTTTTTTTTACAGCTCCTATTGCCGGGACTTCAGTTTACACTTCAGCTGTCAACAGGGAAACCCCACTGACAGCTGAATGAGTCATTGGTTGTTAAGGACGCGGCGGCCCCGCTTCAAAACAACTGATATATATGCTGCCTTTTTTTTTTTTTTTTTTTACATTTCAGAGAACCGATCCTGAAAGTATCAGTTTCAGGTATCGGAGCATTTGCATTGGTACTGATACAGATATCAAATGCTTAGTATCGGATCCATTACAGATATCAGTATCGGTGCAACCCTAGCTTGCAGGAGGGGTTTTCATTCTCCTCTGAGTGTCCTATGAGGCTGCAGGACCCCTGACTTTCTGTCTGGACAGTGCTGATTGGCCCTGTGCTAATCACATGCACCCTCCAAAGAAAAAAAACTAAATCTTTTAGCAATCCACACCAAACTGAGCATGTGCAGAGTACCCTCAATGCTCTGTACTGTCAGAAGATGGATTGGGGACAGTAAAAGAATGGGAGGATCAGAGAAGACAGGATCAAACAGCCTTTTTGCAGAATGGGAGGGGGATTAACCCCTTAGGTTCCACAGTGAGTATAACAAGCATGCTTTACTGCATATACAGACTGATTTTACTGTTGTGGGTTTAGTAACACTTTAAGGACGGATCTGATGGAGTGTGCTAGGCTAAGGAAACTAGGTGGACTTTTTGTCAACCTAACTATGTAACAATGGCAAATATGAATCTAGAGACAGTCAGCAGATAGATGGGGCCCCAGAGTGCAGTATGTTCCTCATTGGCTGGAGTAGACCTGAACATGTTTCTCTCTTCCTCCATGTCACATTAAAAATTAAATTTCCTGATATTGCTGCAATACTAACAAATCTCAATTAAATGTCTGACAAGAAAAACAATTAAGGCTGCCGGAGATGTGTTACAGATAAATCACATTGTGGGCATGTAGATACAAGAAGAGCGGACTTTGCATGGAACCGGCTGAGCCTGAGAGACGATTCCACATTGACATTTGATGAACTCAATTAATTTCTGAAATTCCTCCCAATAACGACACGGCCATAGAAGTGTACTGTGTGTACGGTGGGATGGATCCGTATTAGCAGGTGTTACCGAGAGTTGCTAAATGTTTAGAGAAGGTGGTTAATAGGGGTCATGCGTTCTATGTGGAAATCAAACAGACTAACAGGAAAGGTGTTAGCGCTTTTATTAAAATTTTATTAACTATTTAATATGTTGCATGCTGTTTTTTTTTTTTTTTACCCTTTTCCAGAAGGGTTTTTAATTTGCGCTGTACATCCAGAGCAGGTCATGGTGATCTTAAAGCGGAGTTCCACCCAAAAATGGAACTTCCGCTTTAAGGGAAGGTGACCCTCTGACATGCCATATTTGGCATGTCAGTTTTTTTTTGGGGTGGGGGGAGCGGATGGCCTCTTTTTAGAGGGTCCCAGCTCCCACTTTCTCCCGGGGCACCGCGGCACTGGAAGGGAGATCACCTCGCCCCCCTCCCTCTCAGCAATCATCTGGGACACGTCCCAGGTCCCAGACGATTGCCCGGCCAGTCATTGCGCGCCGCGTGGCTCGCGCATGCGCAGTGCGTGCCCGGCTGTGAGCCACAGCCGGGCGACCACAGTAACAATGCCAGCGCCGCAAAGAGGAGGGGGAGACGAGCGGGGCTTCGATCCCCCACATTGCTGGACCCTGGGACAGGTAAGTGTCCGATTATTAATAGTCAGCAGCTGCTGTATTTGTAGCTGCTGACTTTTCTTTTTTTTTTTTTTTTTTTAAGCGGAACTCCGGTTTAAGCCTTAAGTTTAGTGCAAATCCAATTTTACAACTTTTATTATCTTTGAAAGAACATGTGGACGAAGCAGGAAATGGTCATCATGGATATCCTGTGGTTGGGTTCCCAGCACCAACCACTTTTGGGATAATAATTACCTGCTGGTGCTATGAATACTGAAGCGTGCAATGTGGCAAAGATTAAAGCGGTAATAACCACTTGACGACCAGACTTTTTCTGGCACTTTTTGTTTACAAGTTTATTTATTTATTTATTTTTTTTCAAGAAAAAGCAGTTTACATAGTTCAAAAAGTACGGAAGTACAATAGTTCAAAACATTAATAACGATTGTGAATAGGTCCACATAGAAACAAAAGAAACTTTTCTCAAATGTAACTTGGGCAAGAAGGTATGTTATAGCATGTAATCTATTAGTATAAACACTTGCAAATAGTACTGTCCACATACCAGTAGAGTAAAGTAAAACGAGATATAAAAAAAAGAGAAAAAATCAGTAGAGTCCTGGTGAGGATATCTAAAGATATAATAAACCATAAAAAATACCGCGCTAACATAAAGGTTGTGCTACTAATGATTAGTAGAGTTGGTTCCCATGACGACGTCCAATAGGACGAAACGTACGTCGGAAGGTCGACGCGCTGACGTCATCGTTTCATCTCACCGAACGGGTGTATGCTAGCCGGCCGGCTGTTTCTGTGATTTTAACCAAGATTTTATGTAAGTGCTTTTACCTTATTTCTTAATAAAATACCAAACGGATTCACACTATGGAGGAAATTCCTTTTATTTCTGGGTCCCCTTGGTATGCTGTCTGAGGTCCGCTGCAAGAGAGTTCCTGTCTACCCCTTCCTGCGAGGAGGTCCATAGAGTTGTGTCCCCCGTGTGGATATCCATAGATAAGCTATTATCCAGCTTACCTCTGGTAAGCGTACATCTTATAAGGTGGAGGATTTCTCACTGGGTGCTGAGTGTTTAACCGTTTGATCACCCTTTATTGGCTCTGGCTTCAGAGACTCATTTCTTTTGAACATTTTCACCATTCCTTTGGATATATTCTTGGCAGTTGACACATATAATTTCAATGTCGTCATTTGTGTCATAATTGGTTCACCCATTACTCATTGATTCCTACTGTATGGTTTTCATTTACCTTTGAATAACAGATTTATTGCTCTTTTATTATTCACCTAATCATATATGGTGTTCAATTTGTATCCTAGCGCAGTCTTTTTTTGATTTTCTTTTATATCTAAAGATATGGTTGTCCAATGGAGCCATTATGGGAATTGTCAGTATCAGATGAGGTATAATGAAATTGACAAGGGGGGGATAATCAGTCAGTGATCCGACCTTCTGTAAGCAGGGCCATCTTAACAGCATCATGGGCCCCTGGGCAAAGTAATGCACTGGGGCCCCTACAGGCCTGTCCCAATTTTCGCACCTACTCTCAAGAATTAAAGAATAATTCCTCACTGTGCCAACATTGCAGCCTCACTGTGCCAACATTGCAGCCTCACCGTGCCCAATAGTGCAGTCTCACTGTGCCCAATATTGCAGCCTCACTGTGCCAACATTGCAGCCTCACCGTGCCCCCATTGCAGACTCACTGTGCCAACATTGCAGCCTCACTGTGCCAACATTACAGTCTCACAGTGCCTAACATTGCAGCTTCACCATGCCCCCATTGCAGCCTCACAGTGCCCAACATTGCAGCTTCACCGTGCCCAATATTGCAGACTCACTGTGCCAACATTGCAGCCTCACTGTGCCAACATTGCAGCCTCACCGTGCCCCCATTGCAGACTCACTGTGCCAACATTGCAGCCTCACTGTGCCCAACATTGCAGCCTCACTGTGCCCAACATTGCAGCCTTCCAGGAGAATGCTCGTAATCCAAAGTACTCGCATATCAAAGCGAGTTTCCCCATTGAAGTCAATGGAAACTAAAATAATTCGCTCCGCATTGACTTCAATGGCATGCAATACCCAGAGGCGGGGGGGGGGGGGTGCCAGAGAGCTTCGGAAATGGCCGGAAAGGCCCGAGGACATCTTGGCTGACCTCTGCAAACCTTGGAAAGACTCCGTTCCTGAGGTTTGCCAAGGTCAACCGAGCTGTCCTCGGGCCTTTCCGTGCATTTCCGAACGGCGCCGATCGGCTGCCCCCCACCTCAGGCCAAACGCGGTACTGAACACGCTTTGGCCTGAATCGTGCTCGTTTTGTGAGACAACACTCGCAAACCGAGTTACGATTTTTAAAAATACAGTGCTCGTATTGCGAAACGCCCATTAACCGCATTACTCGCAATCTGGGGTTCCACTGTATATATAGAGTAATATGCAAAGTGGTTGGAGGGAAGCTTCAGAATGGCAAAGATGTTTTTATTACAAATTCTATGAGCAGACTGCAGTTCCTCTTTAAGGGGTTAAATAAACGCACAATATTACATGAGGTCTGATGGGTGTGGAGGGTATTAAGTACTCCGCATATCCTCTGTATTTATATAGAGTTCTGCTTTACAAAGGATAAGACCGGCAGGTGCAGAACTGGGTGTGCCAAGGTCAGACATAAGTCACCCACCTGTCACAATGACTGAGTACAATAGATATACTACAATTACCTTTCTTTGTGTGCGTTCCCTGTTGTCACTATAAGCATGGTATTTGTTCTTAGTTATGCTTTCAGTCGCTTAATCCTTAATATTATGCTTTCTAAAGCTTTGAGTGAGTACAGATTCTGACTTAATAATATCCTCCCACCAAGTATTAGTCAGGTTGAAAGGCATTTATTTTACGTGATACATAAACTTTCAAGTGCACCATAAATGTTTCAGAATATTTTATGTTTTGGTGCCTTGCTATAGCCTTTGTGTAAAATATTTTTATGCGCATACATTTGTTTGCGGCATATGATAGTATATTTTAGCTGTGTTATTCAGCTTCACTGTCCCTTTGTGAATATTACAAAATGCATTTTTTATTGGATCTATTTCAGAACGCTCAGACATTGTTGCCAACAGTCAATACCTAAAATAAATAAAATTCTGTCCCAGGCTGCTTGGTTTTGCCCCAAACGCCAGTCCACATTGGAAGGTCAGGCGCTAGGTGAAATAGATAAATAAGTTGCCTTTAGCAAACAGAAAAAAAAGAGAAATGTTGGACTTTAAAGGTGCTCACAACGTAAGAAATGAAACACATAATGTTAAAACCGTATATATTTTATTCCACTAAAAATATTTTTTTTAAAAATAAAAAAATTGCAGAAAATGGTTACATCTCAAAATGATGCACAGAGAAGAAAAAAAACTCCAATTGTATCATAATCAGGGCATTTTTTCAGCGGGAACGCGGAGGGAACACAATTCCGGCACCTTCAACACTTAATTTATTTTATGGCAAGGTGTGCTGGAGGGTCTATTGATGCTGGCTGCTGGGGGATCTATTGTCGTTGGTGGGGATCTATTTTTGTGTGCTGGTCTATTGTTGCTGGGTAGGTCTATTGTTGTTGGCTGGGGGGGTCCTATGTTGTTGGGTGATCAATTGTTGCTGAGAGGGATCTACTGTTGATGGAGAGGTCTATTGTTGCTGGCTGCTGGAGGATCTATTGATGGTGGCTGCTGGGAGATCTGTTGTTGCTGCTGGGAGTCTATTATTGCTGGGGTGGTATATTGTTTTGGGGGGGTCCATTGTTGCTGGGTGGAGGTCTGTTGTTGTGGTTGGGCCTGTTGTTGCTGGGTGGAGGTCTGTTGTTGTGGTTGGGCCTGTTGTTGCTGGGTGGAGGTCTGTTGTTGAGGTTGGGCCTGTTGTTGTTGGGTGGAGGTCTGTTGTTGAGGTTGGGCCTGTTGTTGCTGGGTGGAGGTCTGTTGTTGAGGTTGGGCCTGTTGTTGCTGGGTGGAGGTCTGTTGTTCTGGTTGGGCCTGTTGTTGCTGGGTGGAGGTCTGTTGTTGAGGTTGGGCCTGTTGTTGCTGGGTGGAGGTCTGTTGTTCTGGTTGGGTCTGTTGTTGCTGGGTGGCGGTCTGTTGTTGTGGTTGGGCCTGTTGTTGCTGGGTGGAGGTCTGTTGTTGAGGTTGGGCCTGTTGTTGCTGGGTGGAGGTCTGTTGTTGAGGTTGGGCCTGTTGTTGCTGGGTGGAGGTCTGTTGTTGAGGTTGGGCCTGTTGTTGCTGGGTGGAGGTCTGTTGTTGAGGTTGGGCCTGTTGTTGCTGGGTGGAGGTCTGTTGTTGTGGTTGCGCCTGTTGTTGCTGGGTGGAGGTCAGTTGTTGTGGTTGGGCCTATTGTTGCTGGGTGGAGGTCTGTTGTTGAGGTTGGGCCTGTTGTTGCTGGGTGGAGGTCTGTTGTTGAGGTTGGGCCTGTTGTTGCTGGGTGGAGGTCTGTTGTTGTGGTTGGGCCTGTTGTTGCTGGGTGGAGGTCTGTTGTTTAGGTTGGGCCTGTTGTTGCTGGGTGGAGGTCTGTTGTTGAGGTTGGGCCTGTTGTTGCTGGGTGGAGGTCTGTTGTTGAGGTTGGGCCTGTTGTTGCTGGGTGGAGGTCTGTTGTTGTGGTTGGGCCTGTTGTTGCTGGGTGGAGGTCTGTTGTTGTGGTTGGGCCTGTTGTTGCTGGGTGGAGGTCTGTTGTTGTGGTTGGGCCTGTTGTTGCTGGGTGGAGGTCTGTTGTTGTGGTTGGGCCTGTTGTTGCTGGGTGGAGGTCTGTTGTTGTGGTTGGGCCTGTTGTTGCTGGGTGGAGGTCTGTTGTTGTGGTTGGGCCTGTCTGTAGTTGCTGGGTGGAGGTCTGTTGTTGTGGTTGGGCCTGTGCTGGGTGGAGGTCTGTTGTTGTGGTTGGGCCTGTTGTTGCTGGGTGGAGGTCTGTTGTTTGAGGTTGGGCCTGTTGTTGCTGGGTGGAGGTCTGTTGTTGAGCTTGGGCCTGTTGTTGCTGGGGCGGGTCTATACAATTCCTTACAAATTACTTTGTAGCAAAAAATTATACTTGGTTCTGTATTCTCTAAAAGGGCGGTACTGGGAGATGGGTAGGGGGTGAAGCCAAACGACAGTGCTCGGAGGTGGGTAGGGGTAGAGATGAAGGGTGACTCAGAAGGGGGAGTTCCTGCACCTATTCTCTGAGAAAAAAAAAGGATGGCGGTGTCAAAAAAATCTAAACTTCTAGTGAAAAGGCAGCGCCTGCTAATTTAAGTGTAACAAAAAACTCACATAGCATGTGCAATCACAATGTGCAAATTATTAGTGAAACAACAAAAAATATCATGTGTATACAACAATCCATAAGTCTGTAGTGATTATATTTAACTTCTTTAGCCAAGAAGAAAAGTGCTTGTTCTCCATTGAAATCTCACAATATAGTGATAATACTAAGAAGTGCTACCATAACCACTCATAGAAGTAAGGCAAAGATCCCTACTCACCAAATGTTGTTGACCCTCAAAATCGTACGACAAGAGAGGTCAAATGAGCTTGGTGGCCTCAATGACCAGAGGATCAATGAACCAGCTATATATCATAGTCTCCTTCCTGCGATCCATAATCCAGGGGTTAACCTCGTGGC